>OW028645.1:7525000-8775000 GCA_932294365.1 Diachrysia chrysitis
CAACATAAGCATACTATCAGGTAACTTCCCCTCAAACCTTAAAACATCTGTGATAAAACCATTATTAAAAAAAGAACATATAGAATCATATAGACCCATTGCGCTAATACCGATATTTTCAAAGGTATTCGAAAAATACATTTATGAGCAAATGTACAAATATCTTGACAAAAAAAATATCTTGAGTGAGGATCAAAAAGGCTTTAGAAAAAACAAAACAATAAATATGGCCATATATGATTTTCTAAATAAGGTTATTGCAAACGTTGACAAACCAAATCCAGACTGCTCAATTTTCTGTGATATGAGCCAAGCTTTTGATTATGTACATCATGATATTTTGCTTAGTAAACTAGAAGCTTACGGCATACGAGGAAATATTTTACAATTAATAGAGTCATACTTAAAAAACAAGAATCAATATGTAGAAATTACAAAAATAAATCCAAATACAAAATTCGAGCAAGTTTATAAGTCAAATATACGAACAGTACATTACGGAGTTCCCCAGGGAAGCGTTTTGGGCCCGCTTCTCTTTATAATATATATTAATGACCTACCAACAGTAACGAGTCATCAGATGTCATTATTTGCCGATGACAGTACAGTCACCATTGAAGCAGTAGGTCTAAATAAACAACATTATTTAAATGACATTAGTGACACAATCGAAACAATAATTAAATGGCTTGATAATAATAATCTTAAAAATAAATATAGATAAAACTAAATTCATTACGTTTAGTCAACGTTCTAGTGAAAACATCAATATACGATATGGTAATAAACCCCTAAATCAAACTAACGCAACAAAATTTCTGGGTCTAACCATAGATCAATGATTAGACTGGAAACTACACACTGAGCAACTATCAAGAAGGATAAGCCAATCCGCATATGCGCTCTATAGACTAGCTCCAGTAGTAGACGCGGAAACAATCATTATAGCATGGCATATCATATGACATATCATACCATGGCGTAGTAAGCTCCTTATTAAGATATGGAATCATTTTTTGGGGTAACTCGACTAACAGAGACGTCATATTTAAACAACAAAAACGTTGCATCCGAGCTATGTTTGGACTACAGTGCATAGATTCGTGTAAACCTTACTTCATTAAATATAAAATATTATCATTACCGTCCCTGTATATATATGAAATTTGTTTATTTGTAAAAACTAATCCAAGTCAGTTTCCTAAACTAGCAGATTTTAACTCGCGAAGTCGCCGAGACAAACATAGATTGTGTGTGAGAAAGTCTAAAACAAGTTTAATGCACAATAGCGTATTTTGTATGGCACCCATTATATTTAATCATCTACCACCTTTTATTAGAGATTCTGATTTAACATTGTTTAAAAAACGCCTGAAAGATTTTCTAATTCAGAGATCATATTACAATATAACAGAATACTTGACAGAAAGAATATAACCATCGAACCCTAGTGACCTCAATACTTGATGACATTCTGAAATTAAATTACTATTTTAATGCTTTAAATAATATGTGACATTTATATTGTATCCATTCGTATTTTATTATAATTTAAATTTGGTAAGACATTCACATTTGTATACCTACGTGGTGAAACATAGCGCACTTACTGTTTATTCAAGACCTTTGTAACCAAAACCTATGTTTGACAAATAAAGTTTGATTTGATTTGGATTTGATTTGATTAATTTTGTACCTATATTCTCAAAATTAATAGCTTTATAATATTTAAAGAAATGCAATTTTAATCTTTAAAGTTCTCACGTTTTGTGTTTACTTTCATACCGAAAAGGAGGAGAAGTAACGAAATGGTACTTTAGAAAATAATTACTTGGTCAGCAAGAAAATAAAATATGTAGATTTATTAATTTTTTGTATAACATAGTTTATTAAACTGAATCCTCAGCTAACTTAGGTGTGATAAAGGGATCAATAAAGCTGACCAACCTGGTACTATTTCCGTCAGTAGTGTTTTAAATATTATTTAAAGACAGGTACATAGTTTTAAATGTACAAAGAGCATAACAGTCTCAAAAAAAACAAGTAAAGTGAATAAAAAAGAAGCCAGAAATACATAATTAAATGTTGAAGTACGTCTTAATCGTTACAATACTTATTAAACTGAGTACAAAGAGTTAATTTAGAGATCCGTAATAATGATCCCAAAAAAACTACGGTATACGTAATTAGTTGATGTAACCATGTAAATTAATTGACAAGATTAGTATCTTTCGGAAAAATAATAGAAACCAGGTATTTGGCCTTCTTTAATTTAATGACTGCAAACATACCAGATACCAAATCGTAGCTTCGTGTGCATCGTAATGAGGCAGCAAGCATTTAAATGAACGTTTAAGTGAATAATATTCACACTACAATAATATACACATATTATGTGTTTTTTTATAGAGGAACATGAATGAAGGTACCTACACAGTTAGGTACTTGTACGATGTTATGGTATACGATACAAATCCTTAGATTTTTTTAGGTTCAGTTACGGTTAAGAATAATATAATCTTTGAAACTAACTTCTTTCAATGTAGTGGAAACGCTTTGACCAATATATTATAAGATTGTGGACAGCAAATAAGGTATAGAGTAAAATACAACGTGGCAATGCCTCCAGCTTTTTGGACACACACTCAAACGACAGCGATGTGGACGAATTTTTTCATGCCTTATTTTAGGTAATAGGTTTTAATTAATTAATTAGATAATAGTTTTTTTTTACGTGTTTATATATACTTAAGTTCGTTATAAGAAAATTTTACAATATTTGAACAAAGCCTGGTGAAAAATTCTTATTTTTAGAATTATGCAAGTCTAATGAAACCACAAAGAACACAATGGTTCTGAAATAATAAACATTAACTTGTCATCGAGTAGTCTACGTTTTAGTAATTTCTGCACGACGAAGGTACTGCCTTATAGACCACCCAACCATTATTCTGCAATACAATTAGGTAAGTTGATGTTTTAAAGTAACTGCGCCTCATAACATTTACTATAATTTTGGCTTAAAATTACTAAATGATTCCAAACATCGTGTTCGTGTTGAGCTTTGGTGAATACTCGCAACTATAACGCGGTTAATAACAGTTGGTGGGTTAAAGAGACGTGTGTAACACTCACGTTTGAGCGATGGCACAACAAAAAATATCAGCACTTAGTTACCCTGCCGCCTATATATGGAATACTCAGATCCCACGCTAACAGTAGCACTTTGAGTACAACGAGCGCAGTCCGATTTGAGCTATTGTTAAAGGCTTGAGGTAAATTGACGATATTGTTTCTGACTTTATATTAACTTGCATTAACAGTGAAGTTGACATCAACAGCAAGTCACTTGATAGTTTAAATTAATTTGGAGTGATTTCAGCTTATTTTACATGTTTCAGAATGTTGCGACTCATCAGTTCTATCTTGGTGGTCAGTGCTCTCTCCGCAGCATTTCCGTTTCCCATACCAGCGGGTCCTGTTATTCCACCGATACCAGTGATTCCAACGAAGTTTTCCTTTGCGCCTGGAGCCACGCCGATAGTACCGGGGGCGGTTCCCTTCGCTCCGGTGACCAGGCCGATAGTTTCAGGACTCAACAATCCCTATTACAACTATGCAGGAGGTCCTGCTGTGCCCATCGTGACATATACCAGCGAACACGGTTTAGATGGAACTTACGCTTTTAGGTATGTAGAAATTAGTTAAGTGATTTTATAAATCTGGAACGGTTGAGTGATAAAGTGATGTGTCTTTTCTCTGAAGTGAAATGAGATAAATTGTAAAAAATGTAGACTTTATGCTGGAGTAGGCGTTATAAATAATGCGAACGATTTATAAAAGCCCAACAAACATTTGAGAGCTTATGTAATTAGAATACTTATAAAGAAAGAGCCCTTGATCGCCATGTGGTCCAACAAATGATTGTCAAACATGTGTTTATTAAAAATAGTTGAGGTTTACCGAAGTTTCTTGTGTCCTAAACAAAATATGTGCATAACGTATGCAGTAAGTAGGTAGTAGAACGGTTACTACAACATATGAGTTACTTCAATTTCTGTTGGAGAATCACATATGTTTAATGACTTCTTTAATTTATTTGCAGATGACATTAATGACGATTGCTTTTAAATAGTAATTGGACTGTTAGGGACTAATCTCCCCCACAAGATATAATAATAATACCGGCCTATAAATGTCCCATTGTTAGGCACAAACCTCTCATACAGAGAAGATATAAATACATGTAAATAGGGTGATGCTGATTGGATTGATAATGTCTTAAAAAACTTTTGTTTTTAGTTTTTCTACTGCTGACGGCAAGCAAGCTCAGGAAAGCGGTTACTTAAAAGACGCTTACATTGACAACAGTGGTAATCCACAAGGAACTCAGGTATATATTTCAGTGTCACCACCAGCTAGTACTTACTTGGCTGCTTATGGGAAACATATGTAGGTAATAATTATATTTTATCTTAATATGAGTGAAAATTTTAAGTAGTTTAATTTTAAAAGTGATCCTAGACTTAATTTATTAGGTTTTTATTTATTTGAGCAAACATGTGATATTTTTGAACATAATAATTATGAATTAGGACTCAGCTAGGACTGTTTGAGTTAGGACATGAGTCCTACTTTTTAGTAAAGATTACCTAAAATATGTGTTACTTAATAATTATGAAACTATTAAGGAACAAATATTTTAGGTAATCTTTACTAAAAAGTCTGCTCATCATTATCTTGAATTATGTTTTTCAGGTTGTTCAGGGAAGTTATGCTTACGTTGCACCCGATGGTACACCGATACAAGTCAGCTACATAGCAGATGAAAATGGTAATTGACTGAGACTGTCGATAAGACAAACATGTTCTCATCGGTTTTTTTACTGGTATTTCGTTATATCATAAACAAATACAGTAACCGAATTTAAAATAGGATCACACTCTGTCTTATACTTGAAACTGAAATGTATTTGATTTAAAAGGATATTCAAGTTTTATTTATGTTCCACAGGCTTCAGACCATCAGGCGTGCATATCCCATCTGATGGCAGAGCCGCTGCTCCTATCCTCGACAAAGCCAAGCAGATCTTCGACCCATCGTACAACCGATACGAACCTTACCACAACCGTAACAAAATAAACTCATACGGTCAATACAACAACAGGGCTTATGACCCCAGGTATCCCTACGACGCTACAAAGTACAATGCCTTTTACAATAATTATAATCCATATCAACTTGCTGGACAAAACGCGAATGAGCTTAAAAAGGATTAACTAGACTAAAATGAGAAATCCGAATCAAAGTATAATCGAAAGTACCTAAATGTTTTAAAAATGTGAATTTGTATGTATTAATAAAACCTGTGATAAGAAAATAATGTGTATTACTTCGACGAATACAGTCTTACTTCTCTTAACCTATTTAGGCTTTTCTACAAGTTGTTGCCAAAATTGCGGGACGAACCGAACTCATTCAATACTGGCCTCGATTTACCCCTGACCAAGAAGCGTGGAAAAGGAATGCTTTTGCCCTGCGATGGGACCGTTCAGGCTGTAAATGATAATCATATTGACTCTTATACTAATTACAAGTACGTAAGTAGTAATGATACTATGATAGCACTGATCTGACTGATCAATATGACAAAAGATATAAACAACTTTAAAAAATTAGCTAAGCGGTAATAAATTGGCGTCTGTTTTGTAAATGTTGTGTTTGCCCGTAATTGGCGTATATATTAGAATATTACCTAAAATCCTGTATGTGACTGTGAATATATATATGCTGTGGGTGGACCTAAATTAATAACAACCGGACAAGTGCGAGTCTGGCTAACGGTTAATTCTGCTTTAAAAACAAACTTAACTGTGCGGTTGAAGAATGATCGCTCGAGAAAATTAAATTAACAACTGTAAATATAAGTTTGTTATTGAAAAAACGTGTTATTTTTTTTAATCTCACTATTTTCACCACGTCAAATTCCGCGATTCTAGGTCGAAGGAAAATCTATACTAATATTATAAAGCTGAAGAGTTTGTTTGTTTGTTTGTTTGTGTGTTTGTTTGTTTGTTTGTTTGAACGCGCTAATCTCAGGAACTACTGGTTCGAATTGAAAAAATCTTTTTGTATTGGATAGTCCGTTTATTGAGAAAGGCTATAGGCTATATAACATCACGCTACGACCAATAGGAGCGGAGCATTAATGAAAAATGTTGCAAAAATGAAAAACCGTTGAAACAAAAACACGCGAACAAAGTCGCGGGGTACAGCTAGTACCCTATAAATTTTGATTCCCTTGAGCCGTATCTTTTTTTTACGTTAACTTAGAAGTTTGATTTTTAACCAGCTTCAAGGGACTGTAATCTTAAGTATATGGTTAAATTTCAACTCGATATCTCCACGCGCTCCCGAGATAAATGGTCTTGTCAGACACAGACGGACGGATAGCAAATGATCCTTTAAGGATCCTTTTTTTTCCTAGGCTAAGCTGTAATATTATATCTAAAAGTGTTGTGTTATCTTTTGCTTACGATATAATATTTCGAATCAGTTACGTATCAGATATTTAGAACAGGCCAAATTATTCGTATTATTTTTTTCAATAATATAGTGACAATAAGAAGTAGCTAGTTTTATAACCATTCAAAGTGTAACGAAACAAAAAAAAATGTAAGTTCAGGGAAGTCGTAGAGCGTATCAATACAATTTATGGCAATGCAATTTATTCTCAAATTCATCACAAAAATGGTAGGTTCCGAATTCGTGAAAAACACAAGCAGTTTTTAAGAAAATTTGTCTCCACTTTCCTCCTTCTCATAATCTCTCCATAAGCGATACATGGAGTTCATTTTATTTTAACAATAAATATATACCTATACCTATATAAAACAAAGTCGGGTTAGTTACACCATTTATAACTCAAGACCAGATGGACTGATTTTCCTAATCTTTGATTTGTTGGGTTCGTCTCCACCCTGAATAGCAGAATACTTTTAAAAACATCGGGAACAGGAATGCCTTTCGGGAACGGGGACTACTTACGCGGGTGCAACGGCGAGGTACTGCTAGTAATTTATAATATTAATTGTTTCCATGTGCAGAACCGCGCTCCACCTACCGTAGCCGTCACAAGTAACACAATTTCACCAAAATATATACACGTTTCTTTTCGTGTACACATTTATGTGCAAGCATTTTTATACTCATGTTACCTGTCATAATTTTAAAAGAAATATGTTAGTAGCGAGGCGTGGGGCTGTGATCAATTCTGATTTTTATTATTTTAAGCACCTTCAAGTCGCTAAGGCCGTAACAGTGGTTACGTGTAAATAAATATTGATACCTACTTATAGGCTGGATATTAAATTTGTAGTTTTCGATCCATATAAATAGCAGGAAGTTGATTTAGAGGTTTTTGGCAACCAACATAAATTTTCGACGAATTTAACAGCTTCAAAATTGGTATAATACTACTCTAATGAGCCAACTACCCGCCATTTTATCGTACGTAGTACCTACTCGGAGTATAAATGTAGCTTTTTTCTGTTGTTAACTATTATTAACCGTTAGCTTAGCCGAGCTTTCAGTAAAGACTGTATAGTCTAACTTATACTTTTCTGTTATAAGCGTTTCTTAGCGTAGTGTCATTTATGTTGAAATCATCAATTTGACTAAGAAATAGCGCGTCAAGCGTCGCAGGTTCGAGTCCTACCTGACGTTTAAGTTTTTCCTTCTATTATTTGTATTTAATTACAAATATTCGCTTCGCATGCGTAAATGCGTAACAAATAATTAAAATTATAAGAAATAGCAACTGTCAATATCGCACTAAATCTAAAAAGAATGTAAGGCTTTAGAGCTCCTGGCGTACGAAAAGTGTTTAAAACCGGTTGTTTTAATATAAATTTCCATAATATTAGGCATTTATGTAATAACTCATATTCAGATACAATAAAGTATTTTTGGATGATTTATTGGAATGACTTCATTTACATAAACAATACGCTTTGATTTTAATTTTCAATAGATAATACTAAATCGGAGAGGAAATGTTAACTTCATCCACAGATGTAAATATTAATAATGAACTATAAATATTGAATCAAGATCTAAACACATTTTTTTTAAAGGTAGTCCTGATTAGTTATTTAGTAAATATATAACATAAAAGAAAATTTAACAATTTTGTTTGTACAAAGCTGTGATGTGCAATTTAGTATTTACATTTTAGAGATCCTTCGCTCTTTGAACAAACTTTTATTGAAACTTATATTCCATTACAATGATGTAGCTTATTAGAATAGTAGGAAATGCGCAGTTGAACTTATGGTTAAAATGTAGGATTTAGATTCTACAACGTTTTGGGATTTTTTTTAAGGATTTATAAGGATTTTTTTTGTACCCTAGCTTTTGCCCTCGACTTCGTCCGCGTAGAAGTCGAAAATGGTTTTTGCTATTCCCATTTTAAAGAGTATTGCATTACATTTTTGGAATAAAATCGAATTGACCTTTCAAAAATGTGGTCAAAATAAGATGTTATTTAAATCAAAAGCACTAAGGAGTATTGATATCGATTTCGATGCAAAGCACCCCCAAAATAACTTTTACCCCTTTTTAACCCCGTTAGGTAATGAATTTCAATAAAATAGGCAATAAGACTTTAATCAGTTCTGTTAAAGAATGTTTATGCAAAATATAAAGCAGATTGGATCAAGGATTCACGATTGCCCATACAAACTTTGTCCCCGTTTTTCTACCCTTAAGGGGTAAGGGTAGAAACTCAGAAAATTCTTTCTTATCGGATGCCTACGTCATACAAAGAACACAACCTCCAAGTTTCAGGTCTTTAGGATCAGTGGTTTAGGCTGTGCGTTGATCTGTCAGTCAGTCATTCAGGACGAATCATTTTATATAATTATATAGATAGATAGATTAATCACAGTAAGGCAACTTTAACTTTCTGCTAATTACCACCTAAATAATCTACCTTTTTTCGGTCCTTTTTCGGTAGTGGACAATTACAGGCTAATAAAATGATGATGTAATTAATTTTGGAAGAGAACTGTAATTCGCAAACCCGTGTTGCACTTGACCGGTTTCTTGCCTTTAAATCTTGTTGAAGTATGTCACAAGTAAGATGCGACTGGTTTCTGAGATCCGCCGTACTGATGCGCCTAAGAGTTAAGGTTAACTTTATGAGACGGGTTACATAATGTGTCTTATTCTTTAAATTGTTGTGAATTTTTCGGGTACCGCGGGAATATTCTAGATCGTTCACTATTTGCCTTTGTTACGCTGCGGTAAATTACAAATGCGTTACCACCTTTCCCCAGCAAAGAGATTAGAGATTATTAGAGAAAAATGTAGGAGAGACAGGCGAATAATTGAGGACAGGCTTCAAAAAAGGGTCAAAGGGACTGTGTCCGTCTAAACCTGCTAATGTTCCGTGTTGATACGAATATCGGTTTATTTACATAAGCTACGTGTAATTTTCAGTTTGACAGTACACAATAGGTAAAACAAGGTATTAGGAATTCTTATGTTTAGGTACACATTGCTTCTTAACTAAAATGATGTGACGGAATGAAATCTAGGTTATGAGTTAAATTATTTTTTTACAATTACATCACCTACCTTATAATTACAAAAAAATAAGTTGTCATATGCAATATCGTTTTCAGTTATCATTCCAATATTACTTAGAATATACAGTAGTAGGTACCTATAAAATTAATTAATTTAAATATCATGCAAAAAATAATTTCCAATTTCACCGGTGCTCATCTGATTACCATTTAAGCCTTATCACGAAGAGTATTAAGTTCTTATTGGATCGTTTCTCGTGATGTCACGGCTTAATAAGGGACGTTGTCCTTCATTGTACGCATGATCATAAAATATGTACAGAATCCACTTGGATAAGTGTTGCGACAAAATTTTTCGGTATAAATACCGGGGGGTGAGTACAAAATGCATCATTACATTGCCTTTGTATTACAAGCAAGTGTCTTGCAACTTTACTTGATTCATCATGAAGTGTATTGTAAGTGTTTCTTAATTGTTTTTAATATTCATTTTATTTAGATTAGGACTTTTTCGGTAACATACTTTATTTTATAAAGTTTAGTACCTAAAACGAACACGTGTTTTCAGTTAACTAGTGCCGTGTTAGATAATTTTGTAATTTTAGTGTTCCTTTTCTCCACATATTTATGTTATGTAAATATAAGTTTTTGATTACTGTAGTTTTTTATTCAAGTATGCATGAAAAGTCTACACATTTTTCAAGTTATACTTACTAACATTATGACTAAAAAAGAAAGATCTCAGTTTCCAAGTATAGGTTAATAATAGTAATAATATTGTAATTAAGATTTTTGTTCCTCTAGTTGCTTCTGGCGTTTATAGTGGGCGCAGCGTACGCTGACGTCAGCAGCTTCCAGCCATTCCAACAACAGACACTTTACCAACAGCAACAACCGCAACAAGCGCAGTACACTACAGAACCCATTCCTATCATAAGACAGGAACAAGTCCTCAATCCAGACGGATCTTATAAATGGAGGTAAGTACATAATCAAAATATCTGGGACTTTACTCAAATACAAAGTCTTATCTTTTAATCAGACAGAGTGTCTCAATTTAAGAGGGACTGAGAGTATTATAAGCTCTAGCAAAATAATTATACATATAGAATTTATCAACTAAAAAAAAACTGTCTAAAAAGGAGTTGGAAATAATAAATACCTTATTCATCCATCTAGCTAAAATAAACCAGTAGAAAAAAAAACACCTGTTACGAAAATATTCCGTTGATGTGTCGATTAAATACGTAAGCCCACTTGCACGAAAAACCTATCTCATAGTTAGTTGCTAACACGGGGTTAAATTGACAATATTGTATGACAAACAGTCAATTTAACCTCGTGGTAGCATTTAACTTTGAGTTAAAAATATAACCAGAGCTTGTGCAAGCGGGCCTAAGATTCTAAAGAAAGAAAACTCTTAGCAGAAATTCTGATTCTAGTATCGAAAAAGCAATATTTACTAGGCGTATCTTATGTTATACTTTTGTTTATTTCTAGTTACGAGACTGGCAACGGCATTTCAGCTGAGGAGCAGGGTTACGTGAAGAACCAGGGTATTCCCGAGCAAGAGGCACAAGTGGCCCAGGGACAGTACCAATATACCGCGCCTGATGGACAGGTAATTCATGTTTAAGTATTAAGTTGCTTTTTAACGTATTTAGTGTGTAGCGAACGCTAGGAATCAAAGGTCGTGTAAAATGCATTTCTTCTTCGTTTCTTATTTTTCTTATCTTCTTCGTATACACGACGAATTAAAAAAAAAGAAATCTTCGTCGCGTCTTAATTAATATTAGTATAAATTTTATTTTCCACAATTATTATGCACACGTAGTCAAAGGTTAATAAATAACAAGTAACTAATTAATAATAATATATAATAATAATAGATCGACTTTAATATTAACCTAACTGATTATCAAGTTGTTTTTTAATTTGATTTATTTGTGTTATTATTGTTATATTACGTGCACCACAATTAGACCAATATACTGAGATGTTTATCCTTTGACACTACAGCCGTAGCTCGTTTCAATAATCTTGAAAACTCAACCAAATTTGCACTGTTTCCTAAGTTGAAGTTAATGAAAACCAATAAAAGAAAGGTCTCGATCCGATCAATACTTTCGTAGAAATGTGTAGAGAAACATACATGCAAAATTGTGTATATTTGCTTGGAAGCCATTATCAGATGTGAATATAATGCCGTTCAAATAAATATTACATACCTATGTGTTGATTAGAGAAGCTCCTTAATAATTATAAACTTTTATAGACCTCCTGAGATTATGCATATTACACAAAAGTAGTATTTATTACAAGACTGTATTTGTCTAAACGTGCTAATAAAATTAAATAAGTTTATTTCATTATACGACGAAGTTAAATTGATTAGGAATAATCCTCGAGCTCCACAAGCTTAATAACACATAGTTACGTTGATGACCTCATCTTGTTACTGATGTGAATCAGTAATCAAAAAATTGGGATTTTTCTGCGCTATTTATATCTGGAAAATGTAATATTTAAACGACTTCAATAATAATAAAGATTAGGATCGAATACTTATTAAGAATTTAAATTAAACGTGTTAGTGTTTATACAAGGCTCTAAAGCAATTTCTATATATTTGATCTATGACCATTCCGTTATAAAAGTTATTTGTATTTTAAGATACTTTATTATTTCAACTATTGTTTTGATTAATAAATTGATCACTACAATCCTAAAATAACGCATGCGCCTAAGACGTTTGGTAGAGCAATGTATCTTGCATGAGGGTTTTTGTATGCAATTGCTCCTGAAATTATAAACTTAACTGATATTAAAGTCGTTGACTGTAATATGAGATATATGGCTGTATAATTAAACATTATCTTAGAGTAAATAAGAAAAAGCTTGGAGAATTAAAATTGCATATAGCACTGATTAGTATTAACCGTGATAAGCACATATTATTATTTTATTAAATCATATCAAATTGGGCAATCACCCAGTTGTACAAATATGGATCGACCAGTATAAAGCCTTAACTCACGCTAATCTATTGTGCATTGCGATAAAATGAATAAATAATAAACTTTGTGTGTTAGACAAAAGAAATTAACGTCTAATATTAAGCATTAAAAACTTTCAATTTATTTTCTTTATTTTCGTAGCGGTAAGAGCCAATAATTTCATAGAAATAGCTGCATGCTGTTGAATCTAAGTAGTAGTCGAACAAACACTGTCATAGTATGCGCTATTCATAGATAAATACGAATGGATCTTCTAGAAAAACCCTCTTGCATTCTACCTGGTCTTACTCTTTTAGCATAGCTTTAAATATTCTATGAATAACAGTTCAATTACAAAAATCCGGAACTACATACTTTATGATAATTATATTATCCTTGTCGCATCTAAAGGCTACAACTAATAATGTAAAGGTCTCGAATATTCAAACAACGATAAATTAATCAAGCAAACCGACGTGAATGCCGAGAAACTGTCGTGTTTGTACAATAAGTACATGATAAATCAAATTTAGTAATGATGAAATATATTGAAAAATATACAAATTGTATTTTAAATAATCAAACAATGTTGCAGGATTACAGTCATCATATTATACAGTTTTATTGTTAAATATTAAAATATACTTTAACTTGTCATAAATTAATTTATAAATAAGTAGTTATAAATATTCACCTTTTAGGGCTTAAGTATTTACTAACGTAGTCGTCTCTAGAGGTCATGTACTTGAAGTGAACTTTAAAATTCATTCCAAATAAGCCTTATAAAATGCCTTGTTAGTAACACAAAAAATACTAATTAAAGCAAGTTAATAAACGACGAAATAACCTTAAAAGTAGACCAAAATACATCAGTAATTAGATTTGTTCTCTGTCCAGGTGATCCAGTTGCAGTACTTAGCCGATGAGAATGGATTCCAGCCACAGGGCGCCCACATTCCTACGTCACCGCCCATTCCTCGAGAAATCCAGGCCTCTCTCGACCACCTCGCAACTCTACGCCCACCGACCCAAGAAAATAGAGAATACATTAGAACCTAACCGATACATAAAGCAATTGAATTCAGACATATTATTTAAGCAGTAGAGGATTCTTGTTAAAAAACTTGAAGAAAAAAGATACAAAAAAAGCGGATAATTATTACATAAAATACATAGGTGTTTGTTAAGTATAAAGTTGTTAGGCTAGTTTTATTTTTATAAATTTTGCATAATATAAATGGTTTCATGTTAAATGTGTCTCGTTTTATTGGAATTTTATTTTTTTTATTTTATTACAACAGGTTTTCATCTTAAAACCTGAAACAACTGAATATATTTTTATGTACCTATATGCAAATTATGGATTAGAAGACCAGTATTATTTGTTGACTGTACTTTTAAAGAACCTACTTGTAATTTTGGACGAAGCACAACTTCAATAGTGATATTTGAGGAATTTATCATAAATGACATAATATTGTATTGAATCAATTGATTAAATATTATAAAAACCTCATCAACAACAGCTTACATATAGAACAAACATCTATTGCAAAAACAAAATGATTAAAAAATAGTCTGCCATTTATACCTTTAATTAAAAAGCGTTTATTTTGATGTAATAATTTTATTGCTAATTTGGAGATAAAAAAATTGAGTTTCACAAGGTTAGAGTTATTATTGTGGTGATTACCTGGCTTGTAGAGTCTGTCACTAGTAATAACACCCGTCATTGATATAAATACATATTTTTATTTAATGAAATGCGTCAACAAAATTACAAAGGTCATACAGTAATTGCATATAATTATAAGTCAACTTAATATACCTATTATTACTAAAGTTGGTGCTTCTTTACTTGAGAAATTTTGGTCCCACGATACTAAGGTTTTAATTTGGCCGAGATTCTCTATAATTATGTTATTTTGTAATGTTGAGACAGGCTTATGTTTTAATCAAACAACAGAGAATCGAATTATACTTCAATATTACATAAATTTATTAAAATGAGGAAAGATTTATTCTTATTAACACAATATTAATTGGTTAACAAGTATTTGGATAATTATCAGATTTATTTCATCAGGAGCTTAGTATTTTTGTTACGTAAACGTCAATTTAGATCATTATTACAATTGAATTAGTGCTGTTAAAGTATGAATTGTATTGTGAACTGCATGTGTGTCCAATTCCTAAGCGACTGAAGTTCGTTTAGCGCGACCCCTTGCTCAAGAACCGGTCAGTTCACTTTCCCCACAACACTCGTGTCAAGGTCGCACAAGCAACGCATCGCCATGCTCCAAACAAGCAGAAAAACTCTCGGAGTATCCCCAAAATACACCATCATTATTTATGTTTCGTACCTAATTATCCATCTGGCTATCGGTATCTTGCGAAACTCAATAACCTAAATGGCCTTTACTTTGAAAAAAGCTCTTATAAGAGTGTTTGAGATGTAATCTGTTCTATACTACATTCATCGGTTTCATTTAGACACTATTACAATTATAAATAAGAGACATTCTACTTGTCTAGTGTACGGACACTAAACCAGTAGAATATCTTATAATAAATATATTAAATAGCAACAGTCGGCCGTTGCTATGTTAAAATATTTATTTTAAACATTAAAAAATACACGTTTGCTGATTGTCGTTCCGATAGAGATATGCTATTTGATCATGCTTTGAATACGTGTTACTAGCCTAGCCTACAAAACAATTACTACGGTCATCGTAAACAGGTTTGCTGTTTTTAGCTTTCTAGGAAAAATCTTAGATCTTGGGACGCTTTTGTTGTGCCTCGTTGTATTTGGTGGCCACCGTGGGGCTTAAGGTACAATGAAACACTAGGTGACAATGTTTTACCGGAAAGACAGGTATCTTTAAACTTGCCTAATAAAATTGCTGAATTAAACGTTGTTATGTCTCGTATAAATATAATCGCTATTAAAAACAAACGCATGTTTATCGTATTTTTAAATGTCATGTAATACCCAAAATTATTGGCATCGTTATAATAATAAATTATTTATTATAATGTATTAATAAAGCGTGTAACGTTATTTTAGATGAACACATGGAGGAACCGAAAATGTTTGCTCTTAAGAGAAAAGTTATACGAATTAGATTGAGTATTATAAAGGCTTTGTTTAAGTATTTAAAACATATAACATACAATGCTAATTATTTGAACATAAATTCTGCAATTTTCGTTGTATTTCAAAATCTGTGCCTTCGTAGTTAACGTAATTGTAACAGCTGTATTTTTTTAAATTTCCCCCGCTTCATAATAATCCCAAATATATGGATTGAATCCCTGAACAATAATACACTTACAAATGATAGTTTTAAATATGTAATACTTAATAATAAAATATGGCGAATGTTACATGTTGAATTAGTGAGTCAAAAGAGATACCTACATAGAGGCCTCTCCTACCTAAGAGAAGAGAGTGCGGCAATAACTAAATCAGCCTGAAGACATTCTATTCAATAAAGTTTGTACAATATGATTGACACAAGAGATACGTTTGTAATCGTTTATTGTCCGTATACCTATTCATAACAACTACCATGGAATTAGTTTCATAATATTAAAGGCAGCCATTGATACAATATCTTATGATTTATAATACAGATTTTGTTTGATAATTGTAATCTTTAGAAAGTTCTTCTCGTAGGTTAATGCGTTACTTATGTTACATAGGTACATACTTAATCATTTAGATGGGAAATGTAAGGTTTTTATTGTAAATATTTAGTTACAAAAGTATATAGTATTAGACTAAAAACAATATATAACATTAATATAATAATATCCGCCTGAAATTGTCCTATAGCTAGGGAAAGGCCTCAACTAGCATGAAGAAGGATCGTATAGAAACAATAAGTACCTACATACTAAAATGAAACTACCACTTTAACACTCGAAAACTGCAAATCGAAAGTAGAAAATGTTTAGCGTTTGCAAATTGATCAAAATAAGTGTATGTACGTATCACTTAGCTTTCCAAGGAAATTGTAAGACATGGGCATTGTTTTAAAATACTGTTCTAAGCATATTTTTTTGTAAATAGATTGGGAATAAAACCGAACCTTGATGTCGGTTAATCATGTAAAAAAAAAATTAAGAAAAAACTCAAGTTTTTTTTTAATCAATACTAAGTAAGGTTACGCACGGTTACTTTATTTTTTATATAAATAAGTAGTCAGTATTATCATTGACTGCTAAAAATTTTATAATCTTGAAATGTTGGGTCAAGACTATAGAGGCCTTCATTGGTGTTAAAACATAATATAATTAGTGCTTATAAGCTGTTTGGTTTTTATTTATCCATATTTAATTAAATATGGATAAATAAAAACTAAAAATACTGGTTCCATTGATGTGCTTTGCTATATTTCATTATTGCTCAAATTTTAAATATTGCTTAAATGACCATCTATTCCTGTTACCTATATATAGTACTATACATCTTATTCTAGGTAAGAAGAATAGAGATTTTTTTTGGTTTCGAGTAAGTATCAATTAGGTACTTATTTCACCTTCGGTCAAAGATTTTTTATTCTATGTATGACTTTAAAATGATTTAAAGAGATAGGTAGCTAATGTACAACTAATTTACCTTATATTAATTAACTTACTATGCCCAAAACTTGACTTAATACGTCAGCATAAAAATATGACCATTAATATGGGTTTTTCTTCATCGTTTACTTCTGTAAGGTAGTAAGCGTACAAAATGTGGCTCTCCGCGTGTTATTGAAGAAATTCCGCTGTCACGCACTCGCGTCGTGAACTTCACCTCGAAAATAGACGAGTCGCGTGTATGATAACATAATATTACTAGTTTATTGCCTAATTCAGGCTTTATAGTATAACATTTGACTTTATATATTCTGAATCAAGTATCATTGATTTTTAAATGTTTTTATAGGTATGGATAAAGTTATCGTGTAAAATGTATCCATTGGTATGATAGCGAGCAGCAACTGTGATAGATTCGGCCGTGGGTAAGTTACACTTTGTACGAATAAGTATAAATCTTTTGGGCAAACACGAGTCTTGCTACTAAGGCCGATTCTAAACAAATGGAAACCCGTTAAGTTTGTTGACAATCATTACATCGTACCACTAAGTTTACATATACGAGGCGAGGTAATGCACCCAATGTTTACTTATTTCATAGATTTCGTGACATCACAATGAATTGTGAAACTAGGATGCAGGGAGGTGGTCAAATTTGACAACTATATAAACTCAATTTTTCAGGACTGAAAGCATCAGTCGACAACAGTCATTACTGCTTGTTCCATCATCACCAAACATTACAAAAATGAAATCTATTGTAAGTGCTTTGATTAATAAGAACTTTAAAGTGTTTTAATTGTTATAAGTTTAGTGATACTAAGTAATGATAAAACTTAATTCTGTGTTGTGATACTTGTTGTGAGGATATATAAATATAAAACAATTATGTAAACACAACTATAAAACTAATTTGAATGGTTTTGATTAACAAATTATTCAAATAAGTTATTAATTAAAGAAGCAAATAAAGTCTAAATATTCGTGTGCATTTTTCACGCATTTTTAATAACGTTATTGCATTGTAACAGGTGTTGGCTTGCATGCTGGTCGCCGTGGCGCTCGCCGCTCCTCAAGGCCAACCCGCCACCGAGCCCATCCCCATCTTGAAGGATGACAGCCAGATCAACAGCGACGGATCGTACCAGTTTGCCTACGAGACCGGCAACGGCATCGCTGCTGATGCGAAGGGAGAGCTGAAGAAGGTCGGAGATGTCGACACTCTGGTGGTGACGGGCGAGTTCTCTTACCCCGGCGAGAACGGCGAACAGATCCAGATCACGTACACCGCCGATGAGAACGGTTTCCACCCGCAGGGCGCCAACCTGCCCACCCCTCCCCCGGTGCCCGAGGCTATCCAGCGCGCGCTCGACTTCCTCGCCACCGCTGCCCCTAGCCAACCCCAACAATAGATTTCATATTGGCTGATGAACAATACTCATAGTCACTATATTATTATATAGTGATGTGTTATTTATAATTTTGTACGGAAAATAAAGCTAATCTAATACTCATACTTTTTCTTACTTTTATTTAGTTTACCAAAAAAAATAACGAGACAGGATACCTACTACTTTTCAACTGATAATAATCACAATTATAATAATATCCGTTTATTAAAGAGAAACTTTCAAAAAATACGAATCAATGTTACGTAATCTAAACCTTAAAAGTAAGTGCATTGATCAGTGAACACTTACGTCTAAACGGCCTAGCTTAGTATGGTAATTATAATTATTATTATATCTCCGAAAAGGCATACATAAGAGAAGATTATACTTTTTTTCATTTATTGTCATTTAAGTTTAAAAGTGAAGGTCGGAAAACATCGACACAAACAATTTGAACAAGAACCGGAAAGATTAGCGAACGTTCTTTTTCATATTGACGAGATATTTAAAAAATCAATACATTTGCAAAAATATTCAATAGAGAAAATATAAGGTTGTAAATTTATTTCGTTGCTTTTGCTGAATAAGAAATCATATTCAGGTTGATTTGATATATGCAATAATATGCATAGGTCAATAATGGTCGTAGTATCTCTGATTATAACTGACATTATAAAAACACTTAATTGGTGTTATTATATTAATAACCAAGTCCAGTGTTTATGCGTTCGGTATATCCAATCAACAAGACTTTTATAGCAAGAATACAAATAGAATGAGTACTAAATAAGGCAAAGTGAAATAAAGCATCTTATACATTACAAAAAAATAATATTTAGCTGCTGGGATAGGATTAGTTACTCTGGTTTAATAAGAATTGTTATTAAATAGCAAACATGTTTACTCTCTTTTAAGAGGGGACGCGTATTCCGCTGTTTTCTTCGTTCCCTTCTATCAGAGCAATCATATTTTCCCAAAAGATCTAGGTTTACTTATTGCGTGCCCCTATTATTTAGGTTTTTCCTAAACATAATCATTCAAAGAAATACCTTATGACCTTCCAAAAATGCCTGTTTTTACCGCCGTGTTCCCACTATCTGACAATTTTTATTGTATTTTAACACAGCATATAACAATAAAATACGAAAGGTCTTTTGTTCAACAATTTTGTAGATATAATCAGCGTGAGCTGCAGTTGTCTCTTACGCACTTTACGGGGGTAGGTCGGAGGTGTCCAACGGCAATATATTCTTTAAAAAATACCTATTTTTCAAATTCCTCACAAGTATTGTCTCCTCTTAATAGCCTATCGCTATGTTTTAGCCATAGCGTATTACACGCCGTTTTAAAAGTAGGCGCGCCGGATTAAAAATTGTCGCCGTAATGTTATGCGGCTATCTCACGTTCAGCCGAATTTCAATTCGGCTTCAATTCGGCTATATAATATGTGGTAGATATACCTATAATGTCATTGCCTGTATTTAAATGTAAACGATACGACGGATTAAACTTAAACTATATACGACACAGTAGAGAAGAATTAGAATAGCTAGACAGTGCTCCATAACTACGTCAACCAAACTACTTTCAAATAAAAAATCGTTGTCAGTCAATACCATAGATTACCTCAGATGCTTTGTTGTAGATGCAGTAGGTAATCTACAAGTTTCTAAAAATATATTCTTGTTTGGCAATACAGTGAGTGAGTACCATGAGATGATATGTCAGTCACGAATTGTTGTTTAAAAGGTATATTTGAATGAATATAGATGCACGTTAGCGTGTTGGCCAAGTTCGGATATGACCGGCAAGGCCACATTCAGACAGGTAACAACAAATTATGAAAATTAAATCTTTGTGCAATTTTTAGTATAAAGAAGCTTGTATTTTGCACTGTACAATAAGTTCTTGGAATCGAAGAACTTTTTTCTCAAAAAAACATAGTTCAATATATAATATACCGTTTATGACAAATAAACGAAATCCAGTATATGTTACTTAAAAAACCAACTAAATAACAAAATTAAATAAGAAAACAGGGTCATAAGATTTTAGAATTTACTATTCTTTGAAATATGTTGTATTATTAGCCATTTGTTACATTTTTTAAACACTGATATATAATTAATTTGGAATCAAAATTTAATAAGCTCTTAAGGTTTAGTAGGTACATATGCGAAATTTTTAATAAAATAAAATACATAATTTAAATTGCCTAATTTACTGAGTTAATTGCGCAAACCTAGATAGGAAATTAGTATCATGGCTAGAATAGCTTAAAATAAAAACACGCATGGAATGGGATGGTAGCAATGACATTATACAAAAACGATGAAGGTAGAGATTTTATATTAAACAAGTTGCTTAATTTTTATCGTCTTTGTTTAAAAAATATACCTACGTATTTTGTAAAGAAGTACATACCTAAAAACCTCGAACAAGGGAAAGGAAATATTTAAATTAACTAGTGATGAGCAACAGTGCGCCACTAATGTGTCAAAAGGTCATATCGCGAGTTGAATAAGGTTTTGAACGCGATTAGATACACAAGAAAAACAGTGGGCTTTATGTTTTTATTAATTAGATATAAATCCATCTTTGTTTAGAACTTTTAATTGGTATAACAAATTTTTAATGATACCTGTTATAATTAACGAATCTCAACCGTAACCTCTATTTGATCGCTAGCCTTTGTGTAAATAAAAAATGAAGTATGGCATATCACTTTCAATAACGTAGGTACGTTATGATCGCCACTGTAAGTGTGGTTATGATTTTTGAAATTGTATGTAATCGACATTATACGGATGATAAAAACTAACGACGTCACGTGGCACTAAAATAATATTTGTTATCTACTTGTATTATTATTTATTTAATTTGGTAACTTGTGTTTTTTTGTAGATACTGAGTAGACTCACCATCAATAAGAATTGAATGTAAATAAAAATTACTAAAATATTTAATGATTTTTTTTATTAAAAAAAATGTGGAATTACAAAAAAAAAAAAATTGCTAACGTTAATTTAAAATGAAATAGAAGATACGTTCTACAGATATCACTTATAGTTATTTAATGAACTTTATATTTGTGCTTGACAGACCAGAAACTTAAAAACGTCATAACATATATGTAAATAAATGCAATTTAGTCTACAAATCAGTTTTAATTAATGCGAATAGTCATCGTGATATATATTTATAGCTTGTATTATTAGATAAAATATTTAAGAGCTAATATTAATCTCAGGTTTAGATTATTAACTACTCAAAAACATTTTTTTTAACAATTTAATTACGGATTCCCTGTTCTCTTAATTCATAAGTTTTAATAAGTTAACTTAGATACACATAATAATCTATCATTTTACAAGTCCCTTTTAATTTAATTGAAATGTGATAATTAAATACTAACCCACCAAGTATTTTAAAATAAGCTGTAAGCTTGAATCAGAAATTAGTCTACTGTTAAGCCAACTTTAAACCCCATTAAAAAAGATGACCAGAGGTACTCATACATTATACAAATAGACTTACTATGTCAAACGAATGGAGGTACCATATCATTTTTTATTCCGTATTTCTACATTATGTGTAAGCAGCTTTTGAAATGGAACGTTATTTTCTTTGAACAAATTATCAAATTATTTATTCATCTCTAAAAATCTTTGCAATGAACCATAGAAACGTACCTATTTGATTAGTTATTTATACGTACTGTCTCATAATGAGACGACCTTGTGTTACCGGTTTCGTAAAACTGGTAAACCATTGTGTTTTAAAGTTTTTTACATGTTTTATTGGAATTATTGCATAAAATTATCGTTGTACAAACATGTTATGGAGTTTACCTAATCGTACAGAAATAGCAGGTGTCATGCCAACAAATTATACAAAACCTTTTGATCGTATGTGTTAAAAATTATTATTAATTTTACTATAGATATCGAAGGTTACCTGATGATAAACTATAATTTCCTCAAAAACTATTTTTTTACAATGGGACACTCACTAGTCTAATAAATATTTAAAATGATTAAATTAATACTTAAATTTAAATATTTATTTCAGCTACTAATAGAGATGTAGGTAGCCAGTATAACCAAATCTATAGCAGCCAGCTGCTACTGATTCTATGAAATAATGAAACCTAGAGACATTATTATGATATCTATAAACCGTCTTGGTAGGTACTTAACATCTGCGTAAGTTGTGTGTACTTACTTTAAAAGAAAGTTGCCAAAATTATTCACTTCTTTACATAAACAATGTGTAAATTAATTTGCAAGGAGGTTCACGTTTCTACATTCAATAATGTACGCAATCGTTTGCCCATGACGTTTGGAATCGGATCCTATAATTTGTTGATTATACCAATTAAAAAATAATTTATTAAATCACCTTCTGACGGTCCCGTCGCGTCGAGGCAAAGGTAAAGTATTAAACCCAAGAACGATTAAAACATGATGCTGCAAATATCACGCAAGCGCATTGACTACATCTTTAAGCACGCACATATTTTGTCGAATTTATTCTGACGTGCCAAATGGTGCAATACCATCCAGAGGTGGTAGGCGGCATAGTGACCCGCCTGTATATATACCGATAACACTGTTAGATCAACATTGTCTAGTGCCTTCACCGACAAACAAACAAACACAAACATGAAAACCATTGTAAGTGTTCATAGTGATTTGATAAGTTAAATATCTAAATAAATAGTGCTTGTGAACGTAGTGAAGTGTGAATAATTGAAATAGTGATTTTCTGAAAGTTTTAATAAGTCTCCTAAACCTAACTTTCTTTGTTCCAGGTATTCCTCGGTTTGTTGGCAGTTGCCGTCGCCGCTCCCCAGGGCCCGGCTGAACCTATTGCGATCTTAAAGCAAGAGAGTGAAATCAATCCAGATGGCTCCTACCAATACTTATACGAAACCGCTAACGGTATTTCTGCTAACGAGAAGGGTAACCTAAAGGACATCGGTGCGGAGGAGCCTGCGCTGCAGGTGGAGGGCCAGGTCCAGTACCAAGCTGACGACGGTAGCAACATCCAACTGACCTACATCGCAAACGAGAACGGCTTCCAGCCCTCAGGAGCACACTTGCCAACCTCTCCCCCCATCCCAGAGGCCATTCAGCGCGCACTTGCGTACCTTGCCACCGCCCCTCCCCAGCCTGAAAACTAAATTCATGTTTGATTATTAGGTTAAGCACTATTCAATGTAGTAAAATTATTAAGTATTCCTTAATAGAACAATAGCGACCGTCTATTGTTTTATGGAGGTTTACTTGAGCGCCTATTTGTATTTTATACCTTTCTATTTTGTACATAAACTATTTTTACTATGTAAATACACGCAATTTAAAACATACAGCACTTTATTTTCATTTCTATGCAATATAAGCAATGGTAATATTAGATAGTTTTATTAAAATAAATAACATCAAACTGAATACAGTTAAGCCACATTACACAAACACCATTAAAAATTTTACCAAGCTATAATTAAACATTAAATTATTAAATTAACAGTAACAGTATTTTTTCAAAATTAAATAAGTACATAAGAATACAACCAGTTTTTTTTTATAAAATATTGCAGTAAGAAACAGCTGTTTATATGTGACAGTAAACTTTTGCCGCAAATAAGAAGAATAAAATTATTATAAATAATGTAGAACATAATTGATTTAAGTTATTATGATAATTTGTATTCCAATTCAAATTAGAAATTTTCCAGTTATTTTGAATTAAATACCGAACCCCTAAATCAATTTTAATAAAAAAAAAATATAGTTCCACCCCTAAAGCATAACCTGTCTATGAAAAAAGAAGTTCTTTTAATTCGATTAAAAATTGCCGGCGATGTAACATTACAAACATACAAGAAAAACACGAAATAGTGATTTATAAGCTACAGTTAATTTCTTCTTTTTTTTTTAAATCTACTATTTTTTGTATGTTTTCAACAGAAATACGGAACCAATAAAAATTTAAGTTCATCCAGGTCCTTAAACATTGTCCATACATCGCCATTTTGTTTCATATAAAAAAATGGTTATAAATTTTGTATAATTATGCACAGTACTTAGTGCATTAAGAACCTTTTGTAATTTGAACTTTGAATAATGGGTACTTAAAGTAAACAACTGTTATAAAGTTAAAGCTAAATTATTACCTACATACATGACATACAAGATATAAATATATTGATAGAAACTTTTATAATTTTTTGCATCCACATTATTCAAAAAAGCTGGGTGTACGTTTCTAAAACAAAGCCTTGCGTGTAATTTTAATTGAGAGCATCGGAAAACATAAAATAAATTAAGTAATAATTATAAGGATATATTAAATTAATTAAAATGACGATATAAATGGAAGATTTAGTAAAATTAACTTGACCTCCTGCACCTTACCAGTGATAACCCTGGCAGTAAATATTACGTTATATCAATAAACCTTTAATTGAATTTTAAAAGCAGCATCGTTTTGTAATGTTGTTGAGCAACCCTAACGCAGATTATACTTTGTAAAACAGCTATTTAAAACCTTCGTGCTCCAAACCTTGCTCCTACGTCTTGTATTCACAATTTACCTAATTGCAAATAAATAATGACTAAACTGCTGTTTTAAAAAAAACATAGTATTTGCGCTTTAAATTAAGAATATACGCACTTTGTTGACACCTAGACGTGCCGAAACTCTGTAAGAAGGCCATTCATATTTGTATTTCTAATTTAAAATTGGGATCATGGTGATATTTAACCGGTATGCAGTTTAGATAATCGAAAATTATTTAGGTAGATATATAACGGCAGTTAAAAAAATAACAAAGTACGGGACCCAATAGGCTGCTTACTCGAAGATATGACACTTACTTGTATGGTAAATGTTTAAATGATATACCAAATGAAAAATTTAAGTTTCTTATTTCTCTACTACAAGTTAGCTAATTTTAGGTTTTTGGGTAAAAAAAACATACCACCGTTTTTTTTACTTATACAAAAAAAAAAAGAAATCTATATAATTTTATACTCAAGATCGATACGAGTAAGTATGCCGTAAATATTACGTAGTTACTTGTACTTTTGTAAATAAGAAACAAAAAATATATATATATTTAGATGTGTTTTAATGTGGAAGCCTTTTTACTAATCTATGTTCTGGAGTCTTCTTCTAGTCTTACCAGATATACCTAACTGAATTAAAGTATATAACAAGGCGTGACTGCCTACCTGACCTCTACCCACAACCTGTTAACTAGATTATACTTGTTTTTGGTATTCCTTGGTAAGACTGGTAGACAAAATTTCAACAAACATCAATGCAGGACAACTGGGACCCATAGCTAAACTTAGAGATATGAAAGGATGTTGCTATTGACTGTTTACCCATCACCTGACAGTTGGTCAGATAACCATCAAGCAGTTTAGCCACAGAGTACTTTATATATATATGGGGTTTAACTTTCAACTGTGCTTTGTAAAACATTAATACTTGTCAACTGGTTTTATCGTTACTTAGCTCCATCTGGCGATGAGCAGGAGAACTGGTTAAGCTAGTAGTTGAATTGATTAGAATATAAATTAACAATTCTGATCCTAACTTTGCCATTCTATATGTCAGATCAGTATTCATTGAGTTATTTCGAGTTGAAATGAAAAGATGGCGCTGTAAATAATAATGATCAGAAGAGAAATAATTATTAAACAATAAACAATAACTTATATTAATTTAATTAAAAAGATACAAACTTTTGCTGTCCAAAGAAGATTTGTTTTTAATGTAAATATTTTTCTAGGTTTTAGACGTTAACAGCTATTTCAGTTACGTAAGCCTTTGTTAAAGAGATCTATAATTATTAGGTTGAATATAAAATGGTGCTCCGTGAAATGGGGCCGAAGCTTGACTATTAACTTGACTTAAAAGCAATAATTTAAATTACATAGTGAGTTCTATGATTAACGCCTCAAGAGTATAACCTCTATTATTTGAAAACCATAATTGACCATAAATAAACTAGTTAGATGGTCCAACCCCCCCTGGGCAGTCGAAACCATACGATGACTGTCCTAAAGTATCGATGCGTGAGTTTAATTATAATCATTACAAAACGCTTAAGGGGAAGTATGCCATCTATATAATCAGAATAGACCGCTTGAAGCAAAATTGTGTAAGTCTCGAAACTATTTTTAGATGATTCGTCTGTCAGCTTCTTGTCATACAAACAATTGGTATTGTTGTCTAACATACTGGCATGATTCTTCGAACGATGTTACTCATACCGTGATAACGTCGTGTCGTCCACCAAGAAATGTAAAAGGTTGCGTTGTGTAACCGCCCACCGGCTATTTATCACGATAACTAAGTGTCTGCAAACTTCTAGGTCAAGGTAGAAAACGTTTATGTAATGTTGCATTCTTGCATTTCCGTTGTGTTTCCTTGAAGTGTCGTAATCACATTCACACAGTGATGTAAGATCGTTTTATGCTCCTAGAAATCCCTTCATAAATAACTCAAGACTTCGACGAAAGCCGAATTACTAATTACATTATTCTTATTTTTGAAGGTCCCATTCAGTATCAACGTGTTATTTCTGAACTAAGTTTTTAATTTGCATTCGCAGTCATTAATTAACTTTATATATATTTTATGACTGAAGCCCAACACTTTTATTTTAGAAAATACTAAAAAAATCGTAAAATATGGCAATTTATTACAGAAATTTATTATATATTTAAATTTTTCAAGGATTATTAGTGTCTAATCTGATAGTGACGTAACAAGTATTTTTATTCCGAATGCTAGTGGTAAGTCTGGGGTAGATTGTGTTTAATAAATAATTATAATGTCTTCCTGACCGATTCTCAGTTATGGTGGCTTCTTTCAACGGAGCTTAGCCATCTGCGCAGGAAATATTTCAGTGCACCAGTGTGTGTGCGAACTCAGTTGCACTCATTATTCCGTCTCGAAGGTTTCTTTCTCAATTTCATCTAATCCGAGTCTCTTTCTCCTTCTCTCTGTGAAACAACGATACAAGCTATTTATTTAATATAGTAGGTAATAATTATAAGTCAGAAAAGAGTGGAATAATTTATATTTTAAATTGTATCTTGGTTAAAGTTAAAGTTTTAAATTAATTTATCTATACTAATACTAATACTAATCTATACTAATATTATAAAGCTGAAGAGTTTGTTTGTTTGTTTGTTTGTTTGTTTGAACGCGCTAATCTCAGGAACTACTGGTTCGAATTGAAAAATTCTTTTTGTATTGGATAGTCCATTTATTGAGGAAGGCTATAGGCTATATAACATCACGCTACGACCAATAGGAGCGGAGCATAGATGAAAAATGTTGTAAAATAAAAAACCGTTGAAACTAAAACACGCGAACAAAGTCGCGGAGGAAAGCTAGTATATTATAAAGCCGAAGAGTTTGTTTGTTTGTTTGTTTGTTTGAACGCGCTAATCTCAGGAACTACTGGTCCGATTTGAATAATTATTTCAGTTTTGGATAGCCCATTTATTGATAAAGGCTATAAGCTATATATCATTACGCTGCAACCAAAAGGAACGGAGCATAAATGAAAATTGTGGCAAAAATGAAAAACCGTTGAAACTAAAACACGCGGACAAAGTCGCGGGGGACAGCTAGTGTAATATAAATGTAAACAGCAACTAAGAACGTTTATTCTAGAGTGTAAGACTGGAATAAACTTTCTTAGTTAATGTTTTTATGACAAATGATAATCTTATGTGGAGTATTATGATAATCTTAGAAAACTCCGTATTACAATTAGGTGCGCCGGATTGAAAAACTTCGCTGCAATGTAATGAGGCTACCTTACTTTCAGCAGGACTTTAATTCGGTTGAAATACATATCGCCGCATTAAATAAGCACTGTGCGTTCGTCGAAGCGGTTTAGTAACGTCGTAACGTGGAGCCCAAATACTACCAGGCGCATCGTCGATACGCCGTTTTAAAAGTTTAGGTTCTACTATCGCCGCAAATGGCTGCATGGTTATAATAAATAAAATGTTTTTTTTTTATTTCTTACTTTTCATTTAAGTTTTGTGTACATTTATTTCATTTTTTTAACAATTAATTCATTTATTAACAAGAGATAACGATGTATAGGGCAATAAAACTTTTTACTTTATGTTTTTACTACTTTTTTAGCCGTGGGAACATACATGATTTTTGTGACTTTCTATCGGATTTGGAAAATTGTTTTGGTTCCCAGCTTTCACTGAACTTTTGCTGTGAATTTAAGCAATATTTTTGGCAACAGTTAACAATATTCCGAAATTTATTTACTAAAAATGTGTGACAGATGTAATATCCCCGAAACTGTTTACCATCGCATTTAGGGACGTCTTCTAGACACTTGGCTGGATTGGACAGGGCATCGGGCGAGCTCATCTCAAATCTTCGTTTTGCCGATGACATCGTTGCAATGGCAGAGTCGCTGGAACAATTATTGGGCACATTAACCTAAGCGGGGTTTACCGACGTGTTGACCTTGGCATGAATTTAAACTTTTGTGCTGGATAGCATTAGGCAAACAACGTCGAGTCTGTATGTAGTTAAGACACCCCTGATAATCGGTCAAGAAACACCTCGTGAGGGAACCTAAATGGACTCTGAAAACCTCAACTCACAAGTGAGCAAGCGTGGTGATCTATGTTCGTTCCTTCTCTATACGGAAAGACGCATTTGCCTAGCAGCGAGACCTTTACAGGCCGCTATTATTAGCTATTATGATAATATAGCTAATATTAGATTTGTTTTTACTACCCCTTTTGTGATTAGTTGTTATTTTCCTTTGACAAATTTCTACGAAAATTATGATAGTTTTTTTATGATAAGTTCACAATAATTGACTACTACGAGTAGGTACATCATTTGACGCTAGCAACATACACCACTTAGAATTACATTGAAAATCGTAAAATGTCACATGAAACATAGGTGTTAATTGACGGTATATTAATTATATTATCAATATGTCAACATATTTCCATAATATATAATATAATAAAAGAATAGCTTGATTTGTGAATTGCAGATGGTTTGGTCGGACCGTGGTGACCCGCCATGGTAATAATAGTCGTTGACATTTATAGTCATGATGGAAACTAGTTTCGTAGAGGCCCTCCGTTTGTGGTGCGGCCGTTGGATGTCACGTTTCCAGATTGTGTCGTATAATCAAGGTTAACTAGGATACATTTAATTTATAGCTAATTTAGATGTCTATGAGTGGGCGTTAAATCCTGAATAAAAATAGTAGTCCGCGGCGAGAAGGAAATAGTAAAACTTTATTATTTTATTTTATTAATTTTCGTGCAAAGGATAATTTTTTAATACAAATTCCATCGATTTGATCTTCATTATGTGGCTTTTATGGCAATTTTATGTTAAACATTAAAAATAATTTAATGCATTCTGATCAAAGTATAGGAACAAAACATCTAAAACAATTTTTCTGCTTCTACGGGGAAGTAAAATTATCTTAGTCAGCATCATTAAACACAACTTGCTTTAAAATTCACCAACAATGGGGAACATCCTTTTTTATTTGTAAATTAAAAAAACTCTTCGTCGATATGAAATAATATTAGGTATTCACTACTACTTAAAATAATATACGAATTCTACTTGAACAAATACGTGGATATATTCGGTCTATGAAAAAACAAAGCTTTTGTTTTTTTTTAATATTAGCTTTTCCCCGCGACTTTGTCCACGTGTTTTAGTTTCAACGGTTTTTCATTTTTGCAACAATTCATTTATGCTCAGCTCCTTTTGGTCGCAGCGTAATGTTATATAGCTTACAGCCTTTCCTAATAAATGGGCTATCCAACAATGAAAGATTTTTTTAAATCTGACCAGTACTTCCTGAGATTACCGCGTTGAAACAAACAAACAAACTCTTCAGCTTTATATATTAGTATATATAAAGAAGTATAGATAGGTATTACGTAAGTATGTTTGGAATCTAAGATTAATGGCTTAGTATAATTTGGGTATACTAAGCCTTAGGTAGGTCAAACGACTAGTTGTTTGTTTCAAGTATACTTTTTTTTGTGCATACTAATGTCTGATTTGTATTCAAATATATGAAATTGATCTTTACTTATCTGTGGAAGATGTGATAAACAAGCGATGCACTTATTATTATTATTGGACCATAAAATAAACTTTTATAGGTAAGTGAACATAATGTATAAGACAAGCTTATATGAGTAAACCCTTCTCAAGATTCAGTCGCGAAACATTAATAAAAGTTTAGCAAATAGGTTGCGTTGTTGCTCTAGCGCGACTGCCGTGGATGAGGTCTCGGGTTCGAATCCCAGGTTAGGCCAAAAATCGAGGTAGTAGAGCTCGGAGTCAGGAACTCTGGCGGTGTGTAGGGGTGTATCTTTAGTCACAAATTTACCGATGATAAAGCTTCGTGAATGTGTGTCATTAAGGGACTGGAAACGTTTTTTAGAAGAAATGGAAGTTGAAGGGTTAAAAAAAATACCATATATCTAGTAAAGTAATGATATTTTTATTATTATCAGCCATTCCTGTTTCTTTACATCGCATAGGCGTCTCTACTATCCTTCCATCTATATCTGCCTAGAGCTAGATCCAATCTATGTTAAATAAGTCATGCTCATCCCGCCATATCCCTCTGGAACCACCACTCGTGCGGCAACTAAATTTATTACAGGATTTAGCTGAAACTATAATTTGTCAGTCAGCTTTTTGGTAGTTAATAATATTGCTGTTTGAAAAAAAACGACATTTCCATTATATTTTATTTATTTGTAGCCTACCTATTTATCTCACTGCAGAGGATAGCAGATAGAAATCATAATATAATAAAACACTAGACTTAAAAACAATTATTCATAACGTCGTTATGCTTGTTTGTAATACATCACTTTAATTTATTCTAAGCTGTCAGATATAAACTTAGCTCAGTTGATAATAGGGTATGTTTTATATTTTGTAGTTTATTAATATCCACGTGTTGCTGCGGGCAATGATTTAGCATAATAATTAAAAAAGTGAAGTAAATGGACAAAGCAAAACTGTTAAATAACATATTAAAAATATACACGTCTAATTGACAGACAGCAATTGTTCTGTTAATTTTTAAATTCGATATATATTAAATATGGCTTAAAAATGTAATAAAATTACCTATTAGTGTACAAAATAAAGTAAAAAGAAAAATATAATTATCAAAAATACAAAAAACGTGACCTTTTTAAGGCTACGGAAGTTCACACAGCTAATGAGACTTCTAATATTGAATCAGAAATGATTAGAGTTACATATCTATTTGTGTACAAAGAAAACTATGTTTTTCTTATTTTAATCATCCTTGTCGACCAAAGGAATCCTACACATGATTTATACCTAAGTATTAAAAGTGTAACGTAAAGGTCTTGCCACATTGTACCTTTGCCTAAGATTCGTCGACTAGGTATGTTTTCAGTAAAGGTATTAGTTTGTATTAAGATATATATACTTTAACTTCGAAAACAAATGTTAGGTTAAATTTTATACGCTTTTCGATAAAAAATTTTGGAAATCTGTAATGCATGTTGGAGCTCCATAAAAATAATATAATGAACTAAAAGATCAGCATCATCATTGAACTGCCTGATACGATATTTCCTCTATTATCTGAAAAATATTAATAATATACGGAACGATTTATTCATAAATAAAAATTGTCTCCGTGGTTATATTTAAACTAGATAATAGATCCAGTCTTCCGAATTTTAGCTAGTCGTCGTGAAATTAATAAGTTTTTATTCAAGGTCACTATCGCGTGTCAATACCCTTACAATATTGATAGTTGTTTTTTATAATCTTCTATTCAATATAAAAGAACAAAATTTTTATAGGATGGTACCTGTTTGTTTCTGACATTCGTACAGACACAGATCTCAGTAAAAATGAAATTCTTGGTAAGATATTTTATTATGACATCAATAATTTCACTTAATTTGATTACAATGATTACTTAAATATAAACAAGATCAATATTTTTTTATTAATTTGTTTTTCTCATAAATCTTTAATTTACGTGTACTTCATGAGTTCAAGAACTTTATTACTTCAAGTACTAAGACGGAAGTTTTTAATTATGTGATTGTATTATTTATTTATATTTTAACTTTGCAGGTTCTTGCTCTGTGCGTGTGCGCTGCCAGCGCTGCCGTCCTTAACGTTGACAGGTCGTCTGGCTACAAGCCTTACAGCGGCTTCAAAACCGCCAGCAAGTTGGCTGCCCCAGTGGTCGCCCCGTTCGCCAAGGCCGCCGCTGCAGTCTACCAGCCCGCCAAGCTGGCCGCCGCTGCAGTCTACCAGCCCGCCCAGCAGGCCGCCGCCGCCGTCTACGAGCCAGCTAAACAGGTCGTCACCAAGACCCTGTCCTCCGCCGCCAAGGAAGCCGAAGCCACCATCGTCCGTGCTGACTCTGAAGTCGGCGCTGAAAGTTACAACTACGCGTAAGTGTTTGTTGCATTTATTTTGATTTTGTTTTTAAATATTTTCTCTCTTTAAATTAACTTAGGTTAATTCGATTTTTGTATCTATGAGAAATATGATATTTAGTGTAATTACTTAAGTTGTCTTATCTACGCCTTAATAAGAATTATGTTTAGATTTAGTTATATTTTACGTAAACATTATCATCATATCTTATTTGTTGTGGCATTAAAATTTTACATTACTTTCTCAGTTACGAGACCTCCAACGGCATCGCTGGCCAGGCCTCCGGTTCTCTGAAGAAGGTCGGAGAAGAGACTGTCTTGGTAAGTATTTTTTTTACTTCTGTTTACAATAAGTATAAGTAATATATAAATATATATAAGTATATATATATATATATTATAAACAAAAACTATAAAAACAGTTCCCTATGGTAAAACTGGCTGTTCAAATATAACATGTAGTAAGTTTTTATTTTGTTCTCTCTTCTAGGTTTCCCAGGGTTCCTACAAGTACGTCGACCCTGAAGGACAAACCATAGCTCTCACCTACGTCGCTGACGAGAACGGTTTCCAGCCCCAGGTAAATAAATAAAACCCTTAATCAAATGGAGAACGACTTATATTATATTTGTGTATAATCGGCAATTACTTGTCTACCAACTTTTATTCAAGTTTCTACATTTTTTCTTTTGTATTAATGCGTAATATTTTTCACAGAGTGACATCCTCCCCGTTGGCCCCGAAATCCCCGAAGCCATTGTCCGCTCTCTCGCTTACAACGCTGCCCACCCAGCCGCCACCGTCGAGAAATACTAAATTTATCCAACAATTAGCCTGACCAAGAATTCAAGTTTTGCTGGAGATCCTATGGACTTCCACGGACTGAAGACTGTTATGGGTGTTGATTTTAATTGCAGCAAATTATATTTACATGAATAAAAGAACGGTGCCATATTTTATGTTTTTTATTGATATTCTTAAGTGTTTGTACTTTTATCTCAAGTCTCTTTTGTCTTTGCTGCAAATTCAATCGAGTAAGATGATTTTGCACACATTGTGACACACTTTGTTTTCCGTCTGTCTGCCTGACTGTCAAGATTTTTTTTCTCAGGAACGGAATAAAAACTCTTGAAATATATATCAAATACTCCGGTTCTCGAATTTTAGATGCAATAAATAAATCAAGCTTCTAATGTCAATGCAATAAAAAAAATACAGCCATTTAAGTTGTTTTCAGTATACTTTTCCGAGAATAATAATTTCGTGGTTCTAGGTCGAGGTCTAACTTTACAAGTTAAGGATAAAATCCGAAGATTGTAAATTTTAGTTTTGTAACATTAAAAATATTTTTTGCAATTATAATCTTATATAACAGTAGGAAATTTATTAGAGTCATACAAATCGATGTAGATACATCGGTTGGCGAGCGCATTTTTTTAACACGTCAGTTAAATAGTTTTTTTTAAGAATTAACCGCCACGATAATCAAATTTGTAGAGAGCCTTTTATGTGTGAAGTCGTGTTAAAATAGTTTGCTCTAGCTCTAGGCGAAAAAAAGAAGGGTCGGAATACAGCTGCCAAAAAATGGTTTAGCTGTAGTGGCAGCGCTGTATACCTACAGAATAAGTCAATTAGTTTTTTTTGTCTTTCTCTTTGGGCAGTCATGCCCAAAATATCGCAATGTGACGTGTCAACGTCACTTTGTAATTTATTTGTTATACTAGCTTTTGCCCGCGACTTCGTCCGCGTTTCCGTCGTTTTTCGTAAAAAAGTAGCATATGTCCTTCCTCACTGTTCAGTGGTTTTGATGTAACAGACAGATTTACTTTCGTATTTTAGTAGGGAAATATAATATGTCAATCCACAATACTGTTGAAAAATATCGCAATAAGGAACCGCAGAATATTATTATTAATAGCTGTGCCCGCGACTTCATCAGCGTGTAACTCCTTGTATGTTATTAAGTTAATGTATTGGTAATATTGTTTAGATCACTTTCACATGAGGCTTTAGTACCTGTAGAACGAAAATACTTCAGTGCAAAGCTTCCGGGTAAACTATGTTGAAAGTTGACCCGTCCGGCACGTGAACAATCTTTATAGCATGATTCAGTATTCACGCGCGACGGCGCGATGGCTTATTATCGTATTTCATGTATAAGTTTGGTGTTTCTATACCGATTTCTATGATTCTTTTTTTATTGAATAGGTAATAATGTAAACTTTTTTTAATTAGGGATGAGTGAGAGTATTATAAACGTAAGACTAAACAAATATAATCAGAAAGCTCCGAACTGCTAAGCTATCGGGAGTTACACGTGTTATTGTGAGTCAACCATAAAAGATATACATATGCTGTTGTGGGATATTTTTTAGATAATTTTATGTAGAACATTTCCGTCATACATGATTTCTATGTAGCTTAAACCATTAAGGATGTATACGCGACGGAAGCTTAAAAAATGGAGTAACTTCTCCCGTTTTCCAAACATTTCCCTTCACTGCTCTGCTCCTATTGATTGTAGCGTGATGAAAAGTATACTATAACCTGCCCAGGAGTATGAAGAATAATTGTATTAAGTTTCGTTAAAATCCATCGAGTAGTTTTTGTTTCCATAAGGAACATACAGACAGACAGACAGACAGACAGACAGACAAAAATTTTACTGATTGCATTTTTGGCATCAGTATCGATCACTAATCACCCCCTGATAGTTATTTTGAAAATATATTTGATGTACAGAATTGACCTCTCTACAGATTTATTATAAGTATAGATAAATTTACTTCAAAAAATATATTAAAAGTTAAAAAAAGAGAAGAAGAAGAAAGAAAAGAAAGAAGAAGAGAAAAGAGAAGAAGAAAGTTGCAAATTCGTACTTTTAAAAGGACAGAAAGTAGACGGTTTTTATTTTACTCAGTGGAGATCCTAATAATCTCTTGAGAACAAACCCTTACAGGCAAAAACGGATTTGCAATCCGTGAGGCGGTAAGGTTAAAGGTTAGGGTTCTGAGCCAAGATATCAGTCGATTTAATAATTAAAGAGTAAACAATTTTAATTTCTTTCGTTGGTGTCCTCAACAGCATATTTATTAATAAGATGTAGTTTGTCTAGATTCAATTATAATTACTCATAGTTTATAAGAATATCCCATCAGCTAGATTCCTATCCCAAGGTCCTATCTATTAAAAAATGACAACATTTGGTCTGATTACCACTCTAACCAAGAAATATGCTTCATGTTGCTCTCCACATCGCTGCCACAGCGGCGAAGTTGTCAACAGCCTCGGACACCACGGCCTTTCATGTAGCCGTAGCGCGGGCCGCATGGCGCGGCATGCGAATGTAAATGACATCATCCGACGAGCTCTTGTTGCCGTCGGCGTTCCGGCTGTACTAGAACCCAATGGCCTGGCACGCGACGATGGCAAGAGACCGGAGGGCATGTCATGTCTTTGTTCCCATGGAAGTTGGTGGGTAGGCCTTTAGTATGGGACGCAACTTGTGTCGATACTCTTGCGCCATCCCATCTTCCCAGTTCGTCGGGCTGTGCTGGTGCCGCCGCTGCGGCTGCTGAAAACCTCAAACGGCGGAAATATAACAACCTAGTTGGAAGTTATATATTCGAGCCGTTTGGGGTTGAGACCCTTGGTCCGTGGGGTCCGAGTGCGCACATGCTTTTTAAAGATCTAGCCAAACGCCTCGTTGACACTTCGCGCGACCCAAGGGCTGGCTTTTACCTTGGACAGGGGATAAGCATTACCATACAACGTGGCAATGCCGCCAGCCTTTTGGGAACACTCCCAGTGGACAGTATAAAAGTGATAAAAGGACAGCGATGTGGACGAATTTTTTGATGCCATATTTTAGGTTTATGTTTAATTAGATTAGTTTATTTTATTATTCCTTTTGTATGTATATATAGTTAAGTTTATTTGAAATAAAAAATTAATATCTAAACCAAGAAATATAATTATCATCTATTTATCAAAGTATTTGCTTCCATGGGATCGAAGAGTTTTAAAAAAAGCCTTCGTAATTCATAAAAGTGGGACTTTCAAAATATAACTAACATTATAAAACAACAACATGTGAATGTGTAAAAGGTGAACGATCTTAGATTATTTTTTTCTAAAATTAATGAGACTATTCACCTAATAGATTATTAATTAATTAATCCTGGTCTTCTGACCTCTAGTGTTATTAAACTCATATAATACCAGTATTTACATTAATTAGAATGACAACAGCTAATTTGTTGATATTAATTATTACGATTGATATTTAATATTATAATTATCTCACTATTTTACGAATGTACAATAATCAAATTAATTTGTTGTCAAATATTTTTATGGTAACATGTTATCAATAGTGTAGACTACGAAAAATGGTTATTAAGTGGAAATTACCGTATCATTTCCTCTAATATAATTGTTATGTGCTGCTGATCTGAAGTAAAATACCAGGTTGCAGGACCTGAGGATATTGCCGCAGTTTTAAATGGTAGGAAAGTCTATCTCCGCCGAGGCCCCACTGAGCATGCTATAGCGGAACCGAGACTCCGGCAAAGGCAATGACGGGACTGTAGTGTTTTTAGTCGGTGATAGTCCGACATATCCCCCCATCGTGCCCTCGGCATGGGTGAAAGTCACAAGAATTTCACACCGAAAAAAAGTAAATCGAATCACAAATACAATAAGCAATAGCCACTTGTTTTCTTCCCTTTTCAAAATAAAGAAGGAAAGAAATCTTTTTATTTGGACACAAAGTCACGAGACAACTAAACTGTAAGTAGGGGTACTGTAACATAATAATAAAATGTGCTGTTTGCCCGCCATAAAATTTCATGTTTGTGTAAAAAATGTAGTTAAAAAGACACGCTGTTTAGCCTTAGTCTTAGCTTAACATTAGATGTGGAATACAAAGATATTCATTTTAGTTTGGCTTCAATTGTGGTATACAAACCAATTTATTATTAAAACCAGTGTAAAATTTGTAAAACTATTTAAACAAATAACACCTTAACCTAATCTTAGTTCAAAGACAATCTTTTTTTAAGGATCGGTATTTAAAAAGGTACTTATAAGGAGTCTCTAACCTAATATGTTAAGTGCTAAGTGTTCTTCTTTAGTATTATAGATGTTGTTTAGATTTGCCTGGAGCTTATCTCGTTGCAAATTACCAGCTAACGTTAAGCTCAAGTTTTCATATTAGGCGCTTTTGAAAAGTACTCTGGACATTTCTATGATTTCTTTTATTTTGTGTATTTTTAGTATATAACAATAAACATTGTACCGTTCATAATTTAAAAATATCGAAATCATTTTTTTGGCCAGTTTATCTATAGTTTTCCCGATAACTTTCAATTAGTAGGTATTGTATTTGCAAGAACTGAATATAGCGGTTCCAATTGAAAACAAAAGGCTTTTTTGATGACAGCCTAATTCGACGGTTATCTGGAGATTCCACCGCCTATCAGAATATTATGAGCAATGTTTGTGGCAACAACAATATTACCAAAGTCTTTTAGAGTGTGGTTTTTTTTTATACCAAGAAATGCTTATATTACAGGCGTTTGGCTTAAAGTATAAATAAAAAAATCTTAGTTATTAAATATGTCTTTATTTTATACAAATTATATTAATAATTTCTTAAACAGTTTTTTTTAGTGCTTAGCATACGAGTAAGCACTGTGCAGGCTTCTAAAATGCTCTTTTGTTTTTATTTTGGGTACATGTACGTAAGTATGCGATCATACTCTCTGATTTAGTTATGTAGGTACTGAAATTATTATGTACAGATTCTTTGATTTTTTTTGTGTTAAATAGTAAGTTGTTTTCTATGTTTCTTTTTCTAGCTCAGTTTAACGCCTGTTTTTTAAATGTGATAACAATTTTACGGTAGCTTTGTGTTTAGCTTTTGTTTTTGAGTTATTGAAAACTGCCATAAAGCGCCAATTTTGTATAGATATCAAATAGGTATTAAAAATGTTGAAAACATACCGAACTTCGTAAAAAATTCAGTACTTTAAGAAATACCACTCGGCTTCGAGTAACTTTTTAGGCAACAAGAGGCCTTAGAATGTCGAATTTGTTAAATGCATACTATCGAATTTGCAAGAAAAAGGGTGCAACTTCACCACGAGCAACACCACGGGATCAATCTAAAGTCATTTATTTAAGAAAATTGTATAAAAGATGAAATTGTATAAAAGATCATTTAATAGTGTAGAATATGAATAGGCATGTTTCCTAATTTTTTTTTAATGTCCGCCTGGTAGATTAATGAATTTTATTGGACACGTATTTTTTCTTTTTTCCTGCAAACAAAAAATGATCAAAATACAGAGAACGGAAATTTCGCGTGACGTCACTCCTCGCTACAATTTTTACCAAGGCAGACCTGAACTTTACAGATCCGAAACTTTAAAGACATCTTTGTAATTTTTTATTGTTTTGATAAAAGAAAAAATACGTGTGTAATATTTTTTTATTATCTAACTGACGGACTAAATAAATTTTAATTTTTCATAACCAGTCAACATCCCTATTATGCTTACGTACATAGCCATTTTAAAATATATAGTAAAACTGTATATTTTAAAAAGTAAAGTTGTTAGCAATATTTCAGTATGTTTTTCATAATCCGAGTCAAAAAAATACCCGAAAACCATAAAAAATGTAATTACCCGTGTAAAGTCTTGTTAAATTTGCATCAAAACGTATAAGTACACACTGATATCTGTTTAGTACTCGTAGTAACTCGTAAAGTCGTTGCATTTAAGGATAGTCCCGAGGTAAGTAGATGTCGATTAACATTCAATTAAGTCGGTTCTCCTAACCCTTATCTATTGAATGCTACATGTGTAAATTACCGGTAAGTTTATTGTATACAAAGATAACGCAATTATTGACGTCTCGGAACCATAAAGCAATAATGGGTTCTTCGTTATTTATGAAATTCTACCTGTGTGCTTTAATTTTTAGTCATAATGTTTAGTAAGTCTATTCGTTTGGACTTACAGAACTAATTTTAATATTCATCTGAATCTTAAATAGGTATATGGCAGACTAGCAATAGGTAGTAAAAACACATTAAATAACAAACATTTCAAATCTGGGTTAACTAAGTAGGTCGGTAGCCTAAGTGATAAATTTATAAATATCTTGGAAGCTTCGTTTTATGATCCAAGTAAAGTAAACGTTGAGTAAGTTTAATTAAGTCGTTCTAGCTCGTAAACATTCAAAATTTTGCATCAATGACATCTACGAATTTATGTTCTATATTTAGCCATGAAGCCTGACGGAAAACGATTTCATCTTCTTCAATAATGTATGCAATTTGGACGTAATCTTTATTTCTGTTACATTTTAAATGTCAAGATTTTATTTTACTAGGCAGTTTTTAAGAATTGGTGCTTTAAATGTCTCACAATTATTTTAAATTCAACCATATATGTAGAAAATAATATAACATTCAATGCTACGGCATTTATGAATCCAATGCCTGCAATACGATTTCTATTACGATACTTTAATCCGAGGATGTCTACTGTTCTAAGCAATAAAAACAACATGTTAATATGTTTGTAACTAAAAATTTGCATGTTACTAGTGTAGGTTGCATTCATTACATATATAGTTTATGTTCAATACATAATATAGCCATAATGAAGATGATAGCGTGTTCAATTATGCTTCAACGATCTTAGAAATGTGTTGCAGTTTACAATATTAACCCTGTGAAGAGGATATAAGCTGACTAAGATACACATAATTATGTACATAATACATGTAAATAAAATGACACAAACTTTTAGCATTGAAAACAAATAAATAAATATGGTATTAGAACAGTTTTATAGCTTTATTCAAGTCATTTTGACTAATATTATGATAAATATAAATACTAACAAATTATTCAAGAACTAGTCTTCATTTTTTTTTTAATTTTTCATATTTTTTTTGTTTTGGGCTTGAACAAGTAAAAATAAACGGGTTTCCCATTTAAGTATTAGTTATTTTAATCGGTTAAATAGAACTAGATTTATAGCTTTAACTTCTGGTTTCAGGTTGCTTGATACAATACAATTCGAATTCAAAACAAACGATTAGATATAACTTATTTGTTTAAATAGACTGCTCATTATACGTTACCGTCACTTCTAAAACAGTGAGAATACACATTAACATTTTAATAGAATGTAAGGTTGCTTGCATTGAAATCACTTTGTTAGAAATATAATAAATACGAACGAGGTCGCAAAGTTTAGCTAGCTTATCAAATAATACTAACAACAATGACATTTCCTATTATCTCATTGGTTTGCAAGGTCATAAAATAAAAGAGCACAAGTTTCCTATGTCATAATTTGACGTGAGGTATAAATAATGAAAATATTCCTTCAGTATAGCTTGGAATATATTATTATCTCATTAGCAAGTTACGCAACAGCCTGACGACATTGTCAATAAACAACATTGTTGGTATCAATAATAATATAGAGTATTCTCATTAGGGTTCTGTCCCAAAATATAAAAAACGGAATCTTTTTGGTATTATTCCAATTTCTGAAAAGGATCACCCTTTCAGAAATCAAAATGCTAAATCATCCGTCAAATCTCGAATTAGGGGTTGTGATTGTTTTTATTAAATACTTGCCTTTATTCGCTTCTTCGTCCGCGTGGGTTTCGGTAATCGGGGCAAAAAGTAGTCTATGTCCAATAGCTTACTTTGCTGCTCAGTTTCGTCAAAAGTTTGAAGAGCGCAACAGACAGAAAGACATGAAGAGTTACTTTCAAATTTTTAATATTCGTAAGGATTAATTGTCCCCGACCGAGGCTTGCTGGTTACTAATTATGACACTAACATTTTTACAGCTGATAAATTATATCATATGTTAGATATTTTCACATGAAAAATTCTTCACTATACAAAAAATATATAAACAAATGAAGTGTAAATGTACTTAATAACTAATTTAATAACATTTTAATAATGCAATAGTTATACCCCACGGACGACTCGCTCTTGTCCTCTATATTAATTCTAACCGGATCTTATTTAACCGATTTTTTTGACGCACAGGCCTTTATATTTTTTATAGTTATTTGTAAAGTAGCCTTGCCTGGACCACAAAATAAAATATAAATTATTTTGACTCTAAAATTATTCCTGATCGTTTATAAATTAAACCAGACCAAGATAGGACATTGAGTGGAGTTTGAAATAAACAATTCGATCCAGATTTGTATGATCAGGCATATAATATAATTTATATTTTTATTAACAAAAAGTAAATACATATTTTCGTAAAAAAATGTTCCAGTGTTATTTTAAAATCTTTAGCGATGTTTTCTTCTAGCTATGAGTGGTGAAACAGTATCGTCGAAGTTTATCTGAGATATAATTTAAGTATAATGATCAATAAAGATTATAAACGGCCATTACTATGACCTACCGGTATTATAAACAGTCGACTACTGTTTACGACCCATCAATCAATTCATAAAATGGGCTTTATTTATTTTGTTGCATTCATTACTACTAAGATTATGGTTGACATTTGAAAAAAAAAAATAAGAATAAGAATTTTACGTTATTAAAAAATAGATCATTTTTTATTGCGATACGGAAGTAATTGGCCTTGACCACCGTTATTTTATCAAGCATTATATCTACGTCACCTATATATTCCAATAACGTAAATTAGATCATTATAAACATAAATTAATTAGTATACAAAATATAAGATTCTCAACCTATTTTTTGTAAATTTTAAATGTTTTAAAATAAAGTAAAGTATTTTTAAGTACGTAAAACTTGTAGAAATACGACAATTCATTTATTTAGACTTATGAGATTTTAAAAATAAAATTACTTACTTAGTCATTAAGTTTTCAGATATTTTCCAATCTTCTCCTTTCCGTAAGAACCTACAACAAAGTATTAGATTAACAAGTTACGTTGAACTACAGCTATTTATAAAAAAAAAACAAAAGAAAATATTTACTCGCTAAGTAGTTTTCTACATTTTTTTTTGTTGATAATTGTATTTTCCTTTATGGCCTGTTCCCTAACCAAAGTGACCTAAGTTATTTCAAATCACTATCACTTCATACTCACACTACCACTAGGAGGTCTTTAACTTCTACTACCTGAAAACAGTATTTTAAAAGAAAAATTAACCTTACCTGGTTCTAAACATTGTCAATGTTAGTTATATTATTATTATTGTGCCCGCGGCTTCGCTCCCGTCAACTGACTACCTACCCTACCGTCCCTACCCTACCCTACCTACCGTACCCTACCCTACCCTACCTACACTACCCTACGTACCCTACCCTACCCTACCTTTTTTTTTTTTTTTGACGGGGGGAAATCCTCATGGACTTCCTCCGCCTGGGGAGAGGCGGAGGGGCGTGCCGGACTCTTACCGGCTAAAACCCCCCGGTGTCTCCTCGCACGTGCGCGCGGGGCCGCGGGAATCCAAATTCTTCCGCAGCCCCGCACTAGTGCCGGTCTGTCCGGGCCTCGTCTCCTGCACGGGGTAGTGAGGTGTTAACTACCCCGTGCATCGTCTCAGAGGCGCGCGCCGACACCCGCGCGCGCCTCCGCCTCGGGTCCATCGAATAGGGGGCGGGGACTTCCCCAAGTCCCTCGCCCCTGGACCCATTTATGGGGGGCGGAAAAGGGCGTTGTCCGCCCTTCTCCGGCGCCCGGTGCGTCTTCTGCGGCTCGGGAAGGGATTCGAGATCTCCCTCTCCCGTTCCGCAGTTTCCTTCTGCGACATCACGTCCTCGCAGAAGGACACCACCGCGTCCCACGACTCTGCGCTACCGACCATACCCTACCCTACCTACACTAACCTACCTACCCTACCCTACCCAACCTACCCTTCCCTACCTACCCTACCCTACCCTACCCTACCCTACCTACCCTACCTACGCTACCTACCTATTATTTTTGTTTTTAAAGCTTCCCTGTATTCTAGCGAACAAAACAATAAAATAATTATTCAAATCGGATTTTAGCGAGACTAACGAACAGCAATTCATTTTTATATATAAGATAAAGCTGTCAAATTTCAAATATTAAAATGTTTTTACTGACTGGCAGAAGAATGTTTGCATGAAAGAATAGGCAGCACCAACAGAACAACTATACGTGGAGCTATGCCTGCTCTTTAGTTCAGCGTGCACGAAATGCTTTGCCTACATGTAAGGTAATGCAACAAAAAGCTGGTAAGAGAATGTGTTTTCTCTATATCTCTTTTACATTTAAATTGCACCAAATAGCCTGGGCGTTATTTGCTTCTCTAGATTTTATAAGTGTCTGGTTAATTTTAATTGAACTTTGTTTGTTTTGTTTTCATTAAATAGACCATAGTTCGTTGAGAGATGGCTGCAGAAGCACTGTTTCAATAGTCTTTACTCAATACTAGTCCGGACAGTAACTTCTTTTACAGACACGCTAAGAAGAAGAATGGTGTAGGTGACCGTAAGAGGAGAGTTTTCCAGAAGAATGAATTCTAGTGCCACTAGTGAAATTCATAAAACATCTCCTCAAAAAATATTAGAAATTAGAATTACTGTACTATATGATGACATTGATAAAAAAAGACAAAAAAGTTTTCTTAACCCTTGTACGTAGACTATTTTAATGATACGTTTGTCTAAACACATTTATAATAAAGTCAGCAGCAGCAGGCATCAGCAGGTCTTTTCTTCTCTGCCTACCATTTCAAAAGCTATATCGATGTCATCATCAATTTTCACTGGATACAGCTGAATAATGATAAATGATATTTTACAAGAACTGCGACTGCCTGATAATATTCGTATAATAATCTAGTATAGTATTTAAGGAGGGTATTTAGCAAATATTGTCGAATAATCTGTAATACATTGCTACAAATGTCTTCTTTCTTCTGCTCTTATCCCAATTTATTTGGGCTATACTATAAATTTATAGATTTTTCATTCATATTCTCTTTCACGCTATCCATCCTTTTGTTACGCCTTCCTCTCCCTCTCCAGCCATCCATATTTAAAATTATCGCTCTTTTATTCACATGCGTTTCATTCCTTCTCATTACATGCCCATACCACGATAATCTTCCTTTTAACTTCCTGTCTATGGTGCCTCTTTCAAACTTCCTCTAATATCTAATATATTTATTACTAATTTTATTAAATCTCGTTACTCTACACTTCTATCTCAACGTGCAATTGTCTGATACAACTGTAAAAAGTTAAATTAAATTTTTATCCTACTTTATTTCACTTATACCTATATTGTAAACCCTCGTATTACACAACTATAGATAAATTGCTTGATGAAACTTTACTGTACATGTCATAAATTTTGAAAGGTGACGCCAGCTTAAAATGTTAAATGACGCCTCTGAGTTACCCGCCACGTCCACGAAAGGTGGACAAAGAAATTGAAGTTAAGGGAAGTTGGTACACCGAGGCAGGTTCGAGTCTTGCCTGAGGTTTAAGTTTTTCCTTCTTTTATTTGTATTTAATTACAAATATTCGCTCCGCATGCGTTAATGCGTAACAAATAAAGAAAATAATATGTATATTTGATTGAGAATACTAAACAAATGAGAACAGAGTAGAAAGATGTAGAAAAGAGGTATAAATTAATCTTGAGCACATTTTTTTTTACCTACTTCTGCAAATTGGGAAACATAAAAGCTGAATGTATAAATTTTTCACGTATAAAACTATATAACATTATTATGTGACTACAATAAATTGTGTTTGGCATTTAAGAAGGTTTTAATATCTGGGAGAAAATACTAGTCAACCACGATGTACTTGCAGGAACTTGTACCATTTCATACAGGATTAACCAAGTATATTATTAACTTTACAGCATATTTTTTTATAATCTATAAATTATAGTGTGAAATATTTTTATTATACCTAGTATTAGGAAAATCACACTAATCTCTTACGACAATGTTTGTTAAACTTAACCGTGAGCTTAAAAGTTTAAAGTTTACGAACTAACATCGGGCATATTTTTTAGATTGCTATCGTATATCGTCGCCGCAAAGTGAATTAATCAATGAGGATAGTACACAAAGATTGAGAAACGCTGCTTTAATGAATTAGCGTCAAACAACACATTATAAATGAGACGAACTCGACTGAAGAACATTACTAAATTAGATAAAAAAGGTATAAATAGGCATTGATCTATAGAAGAGCACATTCAAGTAGTTAAGTTCGCTTGATAACAACGGAAATGCGTGTCTTTTTGGTAAGTGATGAGTGAAGTGAAACATGTAGAATAATGTATCAGTACATAGCTTGAATTATTATACAAATAATTTATTAATAAGTGGTAATAAGTATACGTGAATTAAAAAACATTAAATTAAATTTATGACGAACTTAGTGTCGAGGCTGTGACATACCTATATATTATTCAAATTGTTGTATGATAACTTTCGTCAGGCGAATTCCTAATTATGCAGGAATTTAGAAGGTTCACTCACTCTCATTTTCGGGATCGCTCGACTAGTTTCAGACTTAATAGGAGTCCTTAATTATGAGCTAAAGCGACCTTGTATTCAAATTGTTGTTTTTTGTAACAAGTGTGTGATATTATTGTTTTTTGTTTTAGGCAGTATGTTTGTCGCTGACAGTGGCCCTTGCGGCCGAAACTGGAAGGTAAATCCAAATTTTGTACTTTTTATGGTAATACTCAACTCTAGACAACACTTAAAAAATTTGTTTAAGGGATACATTAGGTAAAAAGGTATTAATAGTACCTCTAAATTTTTTGCGTATTGCAATCCTATTACTTCAAAAGTAGAACATTTTTGACTTACTCAACTCTATCTTGGTTTCACATAAAGTTTGTTGAAAACAAAAACGTCACTTAGGTACTTGAATTTATCAATTAAATAAAAATGTTTATTTTTATCCTCTAGGGCTTTCAGCCCCTTCTCGTTCGCCACCACTCGGCGTTACCCTACCTTCGTGAGTTCCACTCCCGCGCCAGTGTTCAACCCTAACCGGTACTACACCGCCGCCGTCCCCCGCTACGACGCCTCAGGCCGCGACAGCGAGGGTCGCTACGACCCCTCCCAGGACCAATCTGGCAGATACGTGCCCGACAACTCTGGTGCTTACAAGTAAGTGCAACACGTATGGTATCAACCGAACGCAATATGATATTGCCAATATGATCGGTATTGCTGTGTAATAATCGAGATGCGGCCGAACCAATCTCTCGAATGGTGTTCAAATGTATGTTAGGCTAAGATAATGTATTTCTTCGAAAGCTTTACTTACTCTAGTTTCTTTAGTAGGTATCTGGTATGTTATAGCTGAAAAGATAGTAGTTAAAAAGAGAATGACAGCATTTAGACAGAGAGAAGCCCAGAATTGATTTTTGTTCTGCACCTAGATGTTGTTGTGAAAATAACATGTTTATTTTATTAGATTAATAAATAAAGTTTTCGAGTAAACTTTTTTTTTCTTATGGCATCGGGTATAGTTTTTTATGCGCTTTGGTATACTAACTTCAGTTGGCCTTAGGAACATTATGCACAATAGTTTTATTCTGGGCAACACTTGGTCAAATTGCCCTACTTTTGTCTTTTTTTTATGTATTTATTGAGAAAGCTTAATGTTTAAAAAGAGCTGCAATATAAGAAGCTACTAAATTGGGGAAAAAAATACCAGTTTATTAAATGTAGACAATGTTATAACAAAAGTGCTTCGATTAATAAAATTATATGACGACTTTAAACACTCATATTTAGCTTCATTGGAACTAAAAGGTTAAGGATTTAATAAAATAATGTAAACTAATTTATGTTTTCATCAGCGGTGACCGTGGTGACCGCGGCGGTGCTGGTGGCTTCTACTCTGGCTCTGGTTCCGCGGGCGGCCCCGGTGGTGCCTACAGCGGCTCCGGCAGTGCTGGCGGCCCTGGTGGCGCCTACAGCGGCTCCGGCAGTGCTGGCGGCCCCGGTGGCGCCTACCGCGGCGATGACGAGGCTGGCCGTTACAAACCCGACAACAGCGGCATCTACAAGTAAGAATTAATTTACTGTGTTGTTATAATACCAGCTATAACTGTTCCCCTTCAGTTTAAAGGATTTATCGCGCTGTAAATGTAAAAGAGTCGATCACCACACCTTTATTGTAAATTATAAACATGCATATATAAAATTAGTCTAGTAGTTAAAATGTAATGGGTGCTATCTTGCAATGCATCATTTGGTAGCCCACCTTTTCTAGTTAAGACAACAAGTGTATTTCACATTAACATAGTGTATTTAAAATTTTTGATTAAACGTATCCGGTTGCTAATTTAAAACTGTTTAATATTAATTAGTTAAAGCTGATTTTGGTTTAGCTTTACGACGCCGACATTGACCTTATTTTTGTTACAGCGGAGACCGTGGAGACCGCGGCTCAGCCGGCGGATTCTACACTGGTGACAAGTCCTCTGGAGCAGGAAGCGGCAGCGGCGCTGGCAAAAACACTGCCACCGCTAGCACTGCTGGTCTTTCCACCAGCAGCGGCCTAGGCTTTGGAGTCTCTACCTCCGCTGGAGCTGGCGCTTACGGAAAAGGTTCCGGCTCTGATGCTGGATCCTACTACAACTACAAGTACGGCATCATCCGCCAGGAGAACGACATTAACCCCGACGGCTACCATTACCTCTATGAAACCGAGAACAAGATCCTCGCCGAGGAAGCTGGCAAGCTAGAGCAGATCGACAGCGAAAACGATGGTATTAGGGTTAAGGGATTCTATGAGTACGTAGGCCCCGATGGTGTCACCTACAGAGTTGACTACACCGCCGACGAGAACGGATTCGTCCCCGTCGGAGCTCACATTCCTAAGTAAATCTAGTCAAATTTAATCATCAACAAAACCAATTATGTACATAAGCTACTAATAACTCTGTACCTGCCCTAAATTAGATAAATAAAGATGCTACTTATTATTAAGTTGGTTTAATTTTTCATCTGTTGTATAATTAATCTTTATAAAGCTTTTAGAAGTTTACGAGTTCACTAAATTACCATAATTGACGTTAATTTAGTATATATTAAATGATGTTGACACATTGCGAGGTCAAAGGTATGAATATTGATTTTTAAAGAAACTGGTATTGTATTAAACATAATTAATTAATAATAGGGCAGGATCCGACCTCCTTGTTTAATAAACAAGTGGGTCAAGTATCCGAAAAAAAATATAGAAAATCATTTCTGGTTAAAAAAGCCCACCATATTTTAATAGGCAAGTGTTTTTGGGTGTATTCATGAATATTCAAGATTCAATATCAAGTATGTTTCGTCTGGTAAACAGATAGGTAAAGCTTGATCTTAGGTTAGATTTTACACTATATTTTGAACTAGGACCTACTTCCTAATATTTTTTAAAAGTCATAGTTAATATATAAAATATCTGTACTTTTAGGAAAACCTAAATTCAGTGTTATATGTTAATTAGTAGGTAATGGCAACAAAGCAGTATTGTACTTAAAATATGGCAAAGGTAGGTAAAATGTATATTTTATGAGACTTTTTAGCATTGTCGCTGTAGTCCAACTGCCTCACTCAGAGACGTTAATTATTATCGATTAAAGAAGGCATCCTCTCAGCCTTTGAGAATTGAAATACTTAAAATAAAACTTAGAAATCCCTAAACTCGATTTTTTGATGAATCTAAAAAAAGCGTGTGTTTGTTGTTCATTGATGGCTCATTAAATAATTGTTATATACAGTACACACAGGGTTAGATTTCAGTGATCAGCTAAAATTTCAAATTAGGTTCCAACCGATGGTGCATTTTAAATATTATTGTAGAAGAGCACCGCCAAATTTATCTGTGTGCTAACTGTTAATAAACTGAATTGTTTGATTTTTATTTGATTTTTAGTGGCGGACAGGAATCAAGAAATTATTAAAAAAATCTTTATTTTTCATTATGTGGAAAATGTTATCGATTCTGAACCATCTCAAAAAAATTGGCCGATTATTGAAAACTAGGGTTAGTTCAGTATCTCTGCGATAAATACGCCTTCAGGGATATATACCTACTAGTTACTACGTATGTACTCATATGACTTAATACCTTCAACTTGTGGTTTCTCCTTTACCGTGGGTAAGTACATCAGTGTGTACTGAACTAGTGAATAGTAATAGTATATAATTGTGTTATTACGTATGTAAGCGGCACATAACGCAAATGAAGTGTAAAGTTGTTGTAGTTGAGACATTTAATACAATGTCAAAACCATATACAGGTTGAAAGCAATTAATTATTTTAGTTTCGAAGATACAAAGTTTTAATTAATACCGACTTAATTAGTACAGTATATGAATATATTAACAACTAATAACCGATAAAAAACGTGGGAAAACTTTGGTTGGTAGATGATTTTGAACGGACTGTTACTACTATAGTAAATTAAATAAAGTTTACAATCAGTTTTCATCTTTAGTAGGCAGGAAAAACTAATTATTAAAACTCAAAATAAAAGATGATTTGTCTCTTTTGTTTATAAATTGAGTTTAACCAATCGTATATAGAATTGTGTGATCTACAATATTAGATTAAATCGTGAGTCCGTCCGTTGTTTAAATCGAAATTAAAAGTTTGAAAAGCTCTCTACGACAAAGTAAAATTAAAAATATCTATAAGTACATCAAGTGTAATGAAAAATATTATATGTTTCAATTGTGAAACGTGTATTTTTTTTTATCGTAAGTTCGGTAGTAAATACGAAGACAACAATGATAAAAAAAACATATTAGTGTAAGAAACTGAAAAGCTACAACAGCACGCTAAAAATGTATATAATTTAATTAAACACCACACAAAAATGATCACCAATTTAATAAATGTATAGAGAACAAAAGTGAATTCCATAGTAGTGACATATTTAAAATTAGTATTATGGAATGCTACACGATGAACATATATGTATTCAAAGTATTTTAAAGTACGTCACTTTTGGGTGCGACTGTATTCTAATGCACGGCATAAAGGTCTCATCATTCTTAGTTAGAACTTAACACATAACATCCATATTATGTCATGTGTATGCGACGTTATGTGAGTATTAACATATTTTGTATTGTTTTTATTTTATTTATGTTTCTACAATAGTATTTACAGATAGACAATTCCATTTCTACAACCAAAATTTATTTATTCAAATCAGGCTATTGAGTATCAGTTTTTGAACTTCGACAAATTAGAAAGCACCCTGATTCCACCCACCCTTCACCGCTTCGTAAGTGTTGTACTTTGACGACTTTGATTTCGACTTTGACTTCAACATTAAATTCGACTTCAACATTGACTTCGACTTGACTTGAACAATTACAATATATGTAGATATTTATTTACAGAGGTGTCGGTCACAGTAACGGTAACAGATCGCGAATTAATTTTTTTTTCAATCTCAAAAAATGACCAATTAAAGACTAAAAAAAGACCAACTAAAGAATTTTCAATAATAATAATGAAAATTGTGTTGACCAAGTATCTGAGTTCGATAGGTAGGTACGTACTTACATTTCCATAGAACTTTCAAAACTTTTACTCATTTAAGAAAATTGACTCGTCTTCAGTAGTTTCTCGGACCATTTATTTTATTTCTTCTAAAATGTATGATGATGGCAAACGACGGTGATTTGTGAATTTCCGTAACAGCTTGTTACGGTATGGTTAGTCTAGAGCCTTTAAACGCCGAGTCATAGAAGTAACCTTTTAATTAACATATAGAGCGAGTAGGTACTGGTGTAATATTAGGCCATTATCTACATACCTTATAATTTGATGACGCAACCTCATTAATGCTGTATCCTTATACTTAAATATCAGACATACTGTATTATGACTGCACGGATAGCCGAATGGTATAGGTCACCATGCCCTGCGGGTCAGATCCCCGCATGGGATAAACATTTGTGAGATCTCTATTGCTTTTTGAAGTCTGGTGTTCAATTTTTGTGTGATTTTAATTCTTTAACTGGTAAATATTGTAAATTTCTTTTTAGTAAGATATGCGATATGACGCATTGCAATATTGCCAAACTGTTAACAGGGCACCGTGATTTCAGCATTCTTGTTCCTTTTTTGGTAATGCCAATGTCCTTCAGATTGTTGAATCTTCCCAAAATGACTCACGAAACTAAAATACATACCTACATTACACTAGGTATGGCAAAGATATTTATAAACATTTTTTTAAATCAATATTATTGCATATATTTAATTAATAACAGTTATAAAATTAATTTGGCAAAATAATTGGCACGTTACAACTTCATTAATATTTTTTGCTACTGCATTGTTTGGTTGAGCGGTCATTCACGTCACAATTTCGAAGATCAGATAAGATTTCATAGTTGCCCATTAATAATATATTTGACGTGATAATAAATAGTTTGTAGTTGTTCAATTTGGGGTTGTCGACCTAAAATAAACTTGTTTGAACCTCTCAAGTAAATTAAGATATTACACTGCTTATATTATCTGCGTATTTGAAGCTTGAAGAAATATAAGTTGTCATGTTATTAGTAAGCAAATCCTTATGGGGCAAGGTAAGTAAATGATTATAACGTCAATGATAATTTTGCATCCAACTATCTGGAACTAGTGATGACTCCCATTATCATTCTGATGTAACATAAGTAAGATATGTTATGTGTATTCATTAGAGTGTTTTTTTATTCAAATTTAAGGCTTCTGAATTAAGCATTTAGATAAATTTAAAATAAATTCGATTTATAAAATAATGGCCAATGGGCAGGAAGACATAAGAAGTCACAAGCCACATGAAAATGTTTATCAGAGGTTCCGTGGCAGTAAGCTTAACCCCTATAATTATTCTATTGTAAGCTATTCTTGAATTAGAATGTATGCAAATTATGAAGGTTTATGACACATTTAACTACATTATACATACATACTTTTGATTCAAATCTTGTATTTTCGATATGTTACAAAGATGTATGTGGATTACTTCTTATAATGCCCTAAACACATATTTGACGCAAACTTTACGAAAGCTTGCAACAGATTAAAGGATAATAACATACGGTAAGTAATTACACGACTAAATTAGGTATGTACGCCCACCTGTACAAGGTAACCGTGTCATGGGCAATTTTAGATCATTCTTACCCAAAACAAAACAGATTGCAAGGATCTATCGGAAAGCTTATCGACACGGAATCTTAACCAAAAAATATTAAAAGCAAGCAGACGCTGAAGGTTAAATATCCTTGCTTTTATTGCTTCCTACAGTTAGGTTTTACTAATTTTCAACTATTTATATAACGAGGAAGTCATTTTACCCAATCGTATGTAATTTAAACTTTATTAAATCTCGAATACCTAAATATACAATTTTATGATTTAATTTAAAGTGAACATCCAAACAAACAATACTAAAACAAAAAGTTAAGTCAATATGGTTTATTTATAACTGTTCGAAAAAGGTGTAAAACAAAATGCTTTTTATTTATTCTCTTCTAAAAACAAAACAATGACTTATAAACTCTTTCCCGTTATACATGCATTGGTATAAATTTAATAATTTTATTTAAATTATATGTCGAAGGTGACTGCTCTCAGCATGAGGCCCTTGACCTAAGTAAAGAAAGGAGATGTCACCACGTACCGTATCTCTTCTTACCATTTGGAGAATCCTGTCGTCATCATTTAACCAAGACAGTTTTATTAAAATTAAAATAACTGCCGAAACCATCGATAACTCTCTATTTTTATTTGCGAATCTCAATATATATCAGTCAGAAAATGATATTTACTCAATGTTATATCTCGCGAATCTGAGTGCACAACATTTTTTTTCCTGATCGTAATTTCTGAAAAACATTTTAGTTCTCTTGGAAAAAATAATTCTCAAGGTTTATATTTACATTTTCTATTATTTGGTAAATCAGTACTTTTATAAAGTAGAGTAGAAAAGTCTCTTTAGATTTCAAAGTGTCAACTAACCTATTGTTAAATTTCAGCAGCAAGAAAGAATATAGAGATATCATAGAGCATGTAATATGATGCGTAATTTAAATAAACACGTCACATAAAATACAATATAATATTTAAAGGTTCATCTTAACACAGTACAGTTACTAAGTTGCATGTAATTTAACGACTTTATAATGACTCTATCTAGATTATAATATAAAGATAAAGATCATTTATTTGCAATATACTAAGTAGGCTAATAAAAATTACTAAAATATTTTATTTTCGTATGAGGAAATAATCCAGATAAATAGTGAATAAGATATTAGGAACGCGCAGGGCACCATATTGTTGCATTTTAATCATTTTTGTTTTATGCAAATCGATGTGTGAAGTGGATCTTCAAACATTCCATAAGAGAATTACGACTCTCTTGCAAGTCGGTCGTCTCGAAACTGCACGGATTGCTCAGTTAGAGACTAAATATATTTAATAAAAAAACGCAACATTAAAGTGCAAAAGTGAATGATTAATATAGCTCATCCGAGCCACAAGGGAACTATTATAAATCTATAATCTATGCAAATTTTTATCTGACCTCGTCACACCTCGGTTTATGGATTCTGTTCCACTTTTGGTACGTTTTATACAAAATTTATTATGCTTTTAAATGTTAATTAAATGTCAATGAAGAATTAAATGATTTAGACAATATAAATCTCTTTCCTGCAAGGCGCTAACCTATGACACATTTCTGATCTAGTTTCAGATCAATAACATAATTTGCGGAGTAAGCAAGCTAGCTGGACGAAGTGTTGATTTCTAGTCGGTGATTTTTTTGCTGATCATGGGGAGTGCTTTCAAATTCGTAAGTACCTGTTTAATTATTTATTTATGCGGTTTAATTAATATGCGAATATTGCTGAAGATACAGTTTTTTTTTTTTTTTTTTTTTTTTTTTTTATGTTGTTTAAAATAGGAGTAAAGTAGAACAACACATTGCAATATGGTGACAATATTCGTTCGGAATGTTGTTACATAAAACGCATTGAGATTTTATGGTCAAGGGCCTTTTTATCAGGGTACAAACTTCTTTTGTGTATCGGAGAAGATCGTTTTGTCTGATTCTATAAATATTTGCTCATTAAATCGCTTATTTAATCTGAAGTGATGTTTCGATTTAAATATTTGTTTTTTATTCAATTCAAAGCAATAAAAATGACATAATACAAACATGGTTTTTGAAGATTTGACATTAAGATGATGCTTTAATCAATGATCTTCATACATAATTTATCATTTCCAGGTATTTGCGCTATCGTTATATGCATTAATACATTGCTCACCTTACGATGATGGAAAATACGATCCCAAGAAATACAGAGTTTATGATGATGGAAAATATTATAGACCGCTAGACGAAGGAAAATACATTCCAGGTGATGAGGGAAAGTACACGTATATTTATCAACAAGGTTTATATCCCGAAGATGATGGAGATTACAGATATATTCATCAAGTTGGGCCTAACGGTGGTTTTGGCGGTAATGGGGGCAATGGAGGCAATGGGGGTTATGGAGGGAATGGAGGTTATGGAGGGAATGGCGGAATTGGGGGATACGGTCCCAATGGCCCACCTGGGCCACCTGGCCCACCTGGACCCCCTGGCCCTCCCGGCCCTGATCAGCGTGTTCCACACAAAATTGATTATATTGGTTCAAAAACTTATGCACATAGGTATCCCTACGTTCACAAAGTGATTAAAGGATTAGTAGACAAATATGTGTCCCAGAATATTGTCAATTTTGGAGAAGAATCCGTAGAAACGACGAACCATTATAGAAAGGTGTTTGCTGATAAGGAGATTGCTGTCAAATGCAAATACTTGGAACCAAATAATCAAACGGAGTTTGTAACACAGTAAGTAGTTAACAATGTTAGTATGGAGTTAACTTATTAAAATCTTAATAGAATATTAGAAAAAAATACTTAGAAATGTTAAGAGTCTAGTAGAGTCTCTAGGAGTAAAATCTTACTACATCATAATATAATGGCAGACGCATTTCCATGTAAAAATGCTCATATTGCTCACTGACTAACCTTAACTTCAAAGTTAAAGTTATACCTAAATGTAGGTACCTACATAGGTTTATAATTAATAAAAATAACTCCATTTTAAGTAAAGTATGATAAGACCGACATTCGACAGGCATAAAATAATTTTATAATAATTTATTTAAAATCAACTTCACTGTAACATTTATGTATTTTACAACAACACCCGGATCTCTTATAGAGCGGCAGTTGTATATGTCAAATTTTTATAGTCAATAAAAAAAATTATGTTAGAGGAAATCTTTACGAGAGGATAAGGTCACCAAAGGAATTATTGTACAAGTTAAAAATTCATGTAGAACTAATTCTATAGCTTAGAAAGTTAAAGGAGAAATACAGCAAAATACATCCGTTAATGTTTTTGTATCTATGTTTTGGTAATATGAAATGATCGTAGGTCAAGAAAATGTAAGAGTATACGGCCAGTGCAATCTGGCTGAAACGTCTAGTAAAGCGAATCGAAACGTGTTTTAAACTTTCTTTTAATTTTCATCCATGGTTTTCAGCGTTCTTTGGCTAAAATATTAACATGGTTAACATTGTGCACTCGTGCATTGTTTGTTTTAGTTTAAAGACATTGTTATTGACTCAATAAGAATAATTACAGTTCACGTACAATAAGAATAGTAATTTTAACAATTTATTTCACAAACTTGAGCGAGCAAGTAACATAGTGTATCTTAGATAAAATTAAAGATTAGAAACTACAGGTATTATAATTATTATTTGACGCTAATATTCCACCTAACATATTCCTCCTCCAATCGTTTTAGTTTAATTTTCATCGAAAAATCATGGTCAATTGTAATTTCTTTTCAGGTATCCTCCGACAGTGAAGCTTCCTCATGGTGAAAAGTTCGGGTCATACTACAGTTTCAGAGGCACGAAAGTCTTAAATACTATTGAAAATTCTCTTACGCATAAACTAAAGTTGGAGTATGAAGTATTTGTAAGAGTTGTAGATACGTCTGAGTAGAAATAATTTAATGTATATTTTAACCGTGATATTTAACGATCTGGCAATAATGTTATTTATATTTTTGTATAATAAAAGTATTATAAAAATAAGTGTGGACTGTGGATATATTATTCAGCCTTTTGTTGATCTTTCAAACTGGTATATATATATATATATATATATATATATATATATATATAGGTTTTAAGGCTTGCTTGATTAAATTATGATATAAAGATTTAGGACAAAAGCACATTAAATAATATTACCTAAAAACTTTATGGTGGGCAATAAACATACAGTTCGAAGGAGTAAGGGACGACCGAGAACGCGTAGGGTTGATGACATAGTTAAGTTAACTGGTACTACTTAGATGAGGGATACGCAAGCAAACAAACATGGCAGAAAAAAGGGAAGGCCTATTACTCAGCAGTGGGTGATTTCGGGCTTAAATTATGATGATGAATCAAAAACTTATAACATAAAGCCCCTTTAATAATATAAAACGATACAATTATGACCGTAATAACTAAGACAGTTAATACAACTCGCTAAAAAAATATTCCGTAGAAAAATCAGCCTCGTTGCCAGTTCAATCCCAGCAACGACATTTCTAAAACCTATAAAATTAACAATTCTGAAAGCTCTGTAAGTAGACAAGGATTAGTTCCTAAGCGCGGGGATCTATATTAAAAAAAATCTTTATACCAATCGTATTTAAATTAAATAAAAATGAGTACCAGGCGGTGTCTAGTTGACCCCATGAATCTCGATTTTCTTAATCGTCGAGGCGACGGCCGGAAGTAAGTGTGTCGTAAATGCTAACATTTTTATACAATTTATGTATTTGACCCTGTCTATTATAATTCTATTAATAAATCATAAAGATCACTAATCTTAATCAGATGTATCTGTAACATTTTGGTCTAAACTTGTTTTACAAGGAATTTATTTAATGGCACGAATGTTTAAAGTTCAAAAGCTTAATCCTGTTCTTAAAAAGTGAATCACATATTTCCTAAGAAAATGTTTACCTAACCTTTTTTAAATTACGACCCCTCTGTGGTTGGCAGTTGTTTTTAAAGTTTTTTATTTGTTTCCATGAAATTGAACAAAGGAATGTATTAGAGATACGTCACCCACTTAGAACCTTCCATCTAATGAGTGTAAATGCTAAAGTGCGATTCTTTTAAAAACCGAATGTTGACCGCATATTAGTAGTAACACTTCGATAATGATAGTGTCTTTATTTCAAAGTAAATAAAGTATTTAATTACTGATACAGACGTTCGAAAATCATAACACATACATACTTCTCACTAAGTTTGTAAACAAAGGTTAGATTTGGCTTCCACTGGAAGAGAGTTCTATGACCTACCGCTAAAAATTACTGGCTTACGAGTCTTACCTTTTTGTGAGGTCCAATTATGTGCCATTGAATATCGAGTCGGTATAAGTCTAGATTCACTTTGACTCGCAACAACCAACAGATAAAAATATTTAATTATTCAATACTGGTTTTAAAATCAATATAAGTCTTTTTATAATACTTATTTCACCGGAGTACCTGTGTAGTTACTTAAAATTTCAAAGAAAAAAATTTTTTTTTTGTAATAATTAACAGAAGAAAAGAATAAAATTACAAGTGTCTTTTGCTCTTTTAAATAATTTATTTAATGGTCTGTTTTGATAGTTGGTCACTTCATAATGTTGCGCACTTATAACGTATTTTATGTTGATTGTTATATCTTTATTAGTGGAATTTTATTATTTTATGCAGTTTTAACAAACAAAGATCATAATCAGTATTTTTATTAAAGTAATTTTTTTATTGTTTATATTTTTTATTTTATAGCTTTTAAACGAGTGAACGGTTAACCTGATGGTTAGTGAACAATGCTCTTAAAAATGAATAATTTGATCATGTCAAACATAATAGAGGTTTTGGAAATGTCTTACAAGCCTTTAAAACTTGTTAGGTTCGGCTAGAGGCTTCTGGATCTCCTACAAGCTCGAAGGAAACGCAAAAGCAGAGCCGCTATTTCACCTCAGTATTAAGTGAGAGGGTAGTAGTCAAAGCATTCTAACTGCGGTAGACTTCTTCTAAAAATAATATCCTGATGCGTCTGCATTCGGCTGCGGCCTCAAGGTCACAACGTGCAGTGTGGTACTTCATGTACCTTTACTTGTTACCTGTTACTTAATAAGGAATATTCACACTTTTTCTCTATTAATGAAGACCTTCTTTTTTATTTATTATTGAAATATAAAACTAATTATTAGAATTCTTAGATACGTTATAAATAAATTAGACCTTTCAAATTTTTTGTATTTTATTGAATTTATTATAGAAATATTAAACTTATTATTAGATACGTTATAAATAAATTAGACCTCAAATAGCATTTGATGAAAACGTTTAAATCAAATCGAAACCAAAAATTCCCTTTTGTATTACCTTATCTGTGAATAAATAAAGAAATAAATATGGAATCTCTAATACAACAAAAAATAGAACAATAAAAAATGTTCCAATCTATAACTCTACTCCTTATTTCGAATAATATCATGTTATTTTTATTGGAGATCGATCGAAATGATAAATAAAATCAGCTCGATGCCAATAGAGCTTTCGCACGTACCTACTTTAATATCATCGCATAACAACGTTACCGTTACCGCGTCAGCCAGTAATATCTATATATATAAAATGCTTTGTCCTAAATGACTTACGGATCAATGCATAGCCTAAACCGCTGACTATAGAGACCTGAAACTTGGAGGGCGAGTTCCTCCGATAAGAAAGAATTTTCCGAAATTCTACCCCTAAGGGGGTGAAAAACGAGGACAAAGTTTGTATGGGACTTTAAATTTTGCATAAATATTCTTTAACAGAATTGACGAAATATGTTTTTCGTATTTTATTGAAAGTCATCGCCTAACGGGGTTAAAAAGGAGTAGAAAGTAATTTTGGGGGTGATTTGCATTAAAGTCGATGTCAATACTCCTTAGTGCTTTTGATTTAAATTTCATTTTATTTTGACACATGTTTGAAAACTCAATTCGATTATATTAAAAAACAGTAAACTTACATAAAACCTTGTTGCAAAGCAGTGCAATACAATACTCTTTAAAATTATAATGTCAAAAACCATTTTCGACCTCTACGCGGACGGAGTCACGGGCAAAAGCTAGTAATATATAATATTAAAGATAGAATACAATTTATGGAAGAGTGATTGAATTATGATCAACAATATTATAAAATATTATTTTGTTTAATCTGTCTTGCCCACGACTGTATCCGCGCATCCATCACAAATGTTTTTTTTAGCTAGATTAACCTTAATGGCTTAGACTAGCTGGATATGGATATCACCATAACAGCGGCATAATGTAGATAAAAATGGTTTTAAAATATGCAATTAAATATTTATAACGTTCCTTGTACAAATATCTATGTTTGTGGAATTGGTGTAGTATTATTGATGCTCTATTTAGCAGATTTTTTTAAGTAGTCTGAATGACATCTAATTTGATGACAATTCTTCGATATAAAGCCAGCAGTTATCCTATATTATAATATATAAAAGTACTCTGTGATTATAATCTAATATAAGTAGACAGGTCTAGCTATACACAACAACTGATGCAGTGAACGAAATTCTATGGAATAAATAAATAAAGTCGCTAATTTAATTTAAATCAATCATCAGACGAGCTCTTATTACGGTCAGCGTTCTACGGGTATTCTCGAACCCAAGGGCCTGGCACAGGACGATGACAAGAGACTGGATGGCATATTATCTTTGTTTCCATGAAAGATTGGTTGGCATTTAGTGTGGGACTCTACAGACTTGTCGATACTCTTGCGACATCTCGTCTTCCTAGTTTGTGTGCTGTGCTGGCGAAAATACTGAAAACTTCAAACGGTGGCAACATTACAACCCAGTTGGTAGTTGCTTATTAGAGCCGTTTGGGATTGAGACACTTAGGCCGTGGGGCCCGAGTGCACACATATGTTATTTAAGGATCTGGCCAAACGTCCTATTGACACCTCGCGTAACCCAAGGGCGGCCCTTTGCCTTGCGCAGAGAATAAGCATTGTTCTACTACGTGGCAATGCCGCCAGACTTATGGGCACACTTCCAGCTGACAGCGATGTGGATGAACTTATTGATGCTATTTTCTTTTAATTAGGAAGAGATATGTGAACTATTTTGTTTGACGCTTTTAGCTATCAAGAGCAGTAACGTTCAAATAGTCTGATATAATTTAAAATGAAACCGATGGTGCTGCGGTTTAGCTGAAACCTATCATGTCCTCAGCTTGAAAAATTAAATTCATTTAGCAGTACAGTACTTGTGACATGCTTATACATTTAAATTCATGACTTGAATTAAGTATAAATGTTAATAAAATACAGCATTTGATTGATGAGGCCTCACTATTATTTTTTTAGTTACTACTTAAAATACTATTTATGTGTGAACATACGCTCAGTACCTGTTCGGTACATATACCTATGTATTTCTATAATTAAGTTTCCTATTGTTTTCAAGTTTCATGCAAGTTGCTAAGTGTTTACAGTGGGTGTTTTGTTCTTCGCGTGCTCTAAGTATTCTAGTTTTGGGCGCGGTCAGTTGTTTCATACATATATCACAAGGCGGCCCAAATAAGCCGCCTTAAACGACGCCTTCACAACTTAAATTAACATTTTTGCAATTCAAACCAAACTATTGTTCAATAAATACTCCATTTTCGATTTTGACGATCGTATATAAAGACACGTTTGACGGTTGGACTTTATTCCACTGTGCGTTAGCTGAAGGAAACATGAAAACGATCACTGTAAGTAAAATAAGCTAATGTTTTTAATATTTCAGTAATACTAATATTTCAGCTCAGTACTATGTTTAAAGATTCGTTAAAGTTTTCATACACTGTCTGGATAATGAGATTTATTAACATAACAATTCTGTGTAGCTTTTTCTTTCTCAATAGTCTAATTAATGAAAAATAACTGAATAAAAAGAGTTTTAATACTTGTTGTTGTCAATATGAATAGACAACTAATCACAAGTTTATAAATAGGTGGTCCTTTAAAAAAATTATAGCAACTCGTTTTCTAACGACAAATAACTCTAAACTAGGCACTTTTCTATGTTTAATTTTAAACTTAAATTTTATATATTAATAAAATAGGTAGTCTTATAAAAGATTATCACAACAAACCACAAAAATCCGTGAAATATTTAAGATAACTTTTTATTTATTCGCAATGTTTTTTTTCCCTCTTAAAGTTCATTTAATCATTCGTTTTCTAGCGACTAGCTATGAACTTTGTCTCTAGGCGCTTCTATAGTATTTATTGAAAATATATTTATACTTTGTGCTTAAAGGGGCTCGTGGCGAAGTGTAAAGTTGTAAGGTTTATACAGGTAAAGCCACGTTCGCCGCGGTTGGTCCGTGGATGGATGACCATCTATATCGTAAAAGCACGTTAAGCAGTTGGTCCCGACTGTCATACGTTGATCTTTGACAGTCGTTAAGTTATTACAATTCTGACAACTAGTCTTACTTTGAAATACTGTGTTAGCCAGTAAAATGGGTTGTGGAGGTTAGATAGGCAGTCGCTCCATGTGAAATACGGTATTTAGCTGAATCCGGTGAGACTGGAAGCCGACCACAACAAAGCTTGGGAAAATGCTAGGTAGATTGTGCTTAAAAGTATTTTTTACTTATGTTATTTTTTGCTTAGTTCATAGCCTTGGCCTTGGCCGCTGTCAGCGTGTGTCAATCTGAAGACGATGGGCAATACCACCCCGAACTCTACAGCAACGGCAAATACCAGAGCCTAGTGCAAACACAGAGCAAATATGGTTCGATCTACAACCAGCAGTACCAACCTTACTACCAGCCGTTGAGCAGGGACTTATTAACGCCTTTGGTGAAATACGGTGACGGGTAAGAACCAATTTTGATATCTGTTTTTGATACATTTTTATTTTAGTTAGTGGAAATATTGTCTGGAATACTCTGAAATGTTAGTTGCATTATAGAAAATTCTGTTTTAATACAAATAGTGTAATATACTTTTGATACTTGAATCATCTAAAGTTAGGTACATACTGTAGTAGTTTTAATTTTCTTTGAATGCTTTATAATTCAAACTAGGTATAAATACAAAATAAAAGTGGTTGAGATTTCAGTAAAATGGTTTTAGGAGTAACTGGCTAATTTTAATTACAATTGGAATTTAGTTTCCTAAAATATTATAGGTAATTACTTAAAAAAAAAAGTTTTAATGATAGCTGTAATTAATTGTTCAATGTTGTATCTACATTTGAAATATCTATTTAATTTTCTATTTAGGTTGAAAAATGCTAAGTATCTACCTATAGTTTTGTATTTTCAGTAATATTCTGCCTTATGATTTTCTTTATAATATGTTTTTTATATAGTTTATGTAAAATATCTGAATGACAATTTACACATAAAAGTCTAAACTATACATGACTAGAAGAAAGTATTTTTATATAGGATTTTTTATCGTATGTTTTTAACTTATTAATTTATTTGTTTTAGTATTTTCTACGTCTGTTACATAATATCTTAAAAACAAACATTATTTATAACATCCTGGAATTAAATTCTACGCTGCTGTAGTTATTAATTAAAAACTTTAAAGTTTGACCATAAAGTTGAAACAGTTTATGTTTAATGATGTTATCATGATGAATGGTAGATGTCACTACATCCGCGTTGCTTCCAGTCACACCTAAAGTAGCAGACCACAATACCGATTATAGCTCAAGGACATAACACTAGTTAAGAATGTAAAACTAAGGTGTGGGATTTCCATTAATAAATCTTATTAAATGTAACGTAAACCCAATTTATTGGATTGGATTTCAGTATTATTTTAAAAATACTAAAGGTTTTAGTCGTGATAAGGAGCTTTGTAAAAGAAAAAAATTACAGTTCCTAATAAGTGATTAAATAACCTACAGGACAAAGAATGTGTTAGTGATAGACTGAGCATATATTATGAGCTCTTATTGCTTTAGTTTGACCTTGTGTATTATTTCTTGTTTCAGTGTGGAGCAAGTAACCGCGCTCCCTTCGACCGCTGTCACTTACCGCACTCCGGTTGTTCCCGTAGTGTCAACCTACACTCCATTCGTGTACTCGACTCCCAAACCATTCGTGGCTAGCACAAGAGCTCCAGTAGCCGTCTACCACAAATCAATCGCAGACGGCGCTGCCAGCATCGTCCGCGATGACAGAACTTTCGACGAAAACAATTACCGTTATGCATTCGAAACAAACAACGGAATTGCTGCTGAAGAAATAGGGGTCGTTGACTCTTCCGTTAACGGTGTAGGAGGTGGTACCAAGGTCAGGGGCTTCTACGAATACATAGGTGACGATGGTCTTAAATACAGGGTGGACTACGTCGCCGACGAAAACGGTTTCAGAGCGAGCGGGGCGCATCTGCCCAAAGCTCCCTAACCAATTTAGATAAATTTATGTTAAATCGATGTAAAATATTACGAAATCTGAAATACAATATTTTTATAGCAACTTTTATTTTTATTTTACTCAATAACTTACTTTGGTTGTATGCTTACTCATTACCGTACTTTTACGGTTGCGTAGGCGTAGCCATAATATCCCTACTCAGCATCTGAATTTATTTAATCGAATTCTTTTACCGGACATAAATATTGCCCTATTTTGTATATACTTAATGTAAAGTTTGTAGATATACTATACGTTTATACTTTATACAATTAAAAAAAGTTTTTAATAATCTGTATGTATAAAATGCTTTGTCCTGAATGACTGAGGAACAACGCACAGCCTAATCCGCTGGTCGTAGAGAGCTGAAATTTGGAAGGTGTGTTTTTTGTATCATCATCATACATTTTGCTATTTAACTTTGGTAAACCTAACCGCTAGCGAAGCCGCGGGAAACAGCTATTAAATACAAAAGAAGAAAGGTTTTATCAGTAGCCGTGAAATCGAGTATTGCCCGAGGTTTAAATTTTTCTTTCTACTATTTTGTATTCAAATACTTTTATTCTAAAAAAAAAGTTTTTGAATGTTACACCTAATATAATTTGCACCGGCAACTTTTTTTTAAGAAGATTCGCTGAGTCACATGCTATTTCTAGTCTTTATTTATTATTAGATGAACTGATATCATATATTATATTATATAACGTAATGGTAGGCCACACTAGTATGATGTTGAAGTAGAGAGATGTGTTACTTTCAGGGAATGTAGGAATTATGATTTACTTAATTAAAATATTTTTAGTCTTTGAACCAATCATAAATCAATTGAATTGTCTATTCCTTTTTTGTTTCTAAACCTTACACACGATGCTTAAAGGTCACGAAAGATATATCACCCACGCAGCCATGGAACGTTATTTCTAAATACGTCTGCCCGTGTAACGTCTTAACAGTAAATGATTTGGTAATTGACATTACAAAGGTTTGTGCGTTACCTCACTTTATTTGTAGTCTAACGTACTATGTTAAACAAACGAATACCCACTTTATTTCGCTACCACAAATTTAATTAAGCAAAACAATAAGAGCCGGAACTATTATGCTTTAAAAATGTAGTAACTGGTGCATTTGAAAATTAGAACTATTAAATAGCTTGAATCGTCTCAGCTACCTATATCTTTAGACATTTCCGATAAACACAAGGAGTTCCATATAATAGTCATATAGATGAACATAAATAGCATAATAATTTGAAAATCAATAGCTTCTTTCGATTACTTGCCAACCTTGTATATTAAACAATAATTTATCACGTCTAGCTAAAGATCAAAATACTAAGATGACAATTTTTATGTAAACGAGTTCGATTCTATAAAAAAATTGATTACTAAGATTGATTACTATAATCTAAGAAGCAGAAGCAAGTAAATATGATAGTCTAGTTATTGTCTCTAGAGTATAGGCTCTAGAGACAATAACTAGACTATCATATTGATGTATTAAGGTTTAAATTATTTTGATCTGTATTTTATAAAATTTTAGATTGTTGCTTTTTGAATGCAAAATGTTGCATCTTTAAGTAATTAATATACGTATGCAAACATAATGACAATATCAATGCCGTTTTATCAATATCTATGTGTCTGTGTGGAAAAGTATAAAAGAAAAAAAAAATCGTCAATAGACATCAGTTACCAAGCCGATCTAGTCTTCTGACAATCTGCAATAACATATTAATACATTTAAAAATGAAGTTAGCCGTAAGTTTCCATTGTTCACTAAATATTTTTTCTAATTAGTAATTAGAAACATTTGTTCTTAATTTCACTATTTCTACTTAGGTTGCCTTCGCCGCCGTCTTGGCTGTTGCCTCCGCCCAATTTGCTGGCTTGGATACTTCCGAACGACGTCAAGGCCCTACCACGCCGCCCGCTTTGCGCCTCGTCGCCAAATCCGACCAGGAAGCCAACATCACCCGTTACGACAACGTCGCCTCACCCGACGGCAGCTACGGCTACACGTAAGTGTTCATGCAAAACTAAACAATATTAGTCTCCCATATATCTAAACATTCGGTTATCTCCTTCTTCATTTTAGACGCCTAATTTTCAAGAGCAGTAAGTGACCAATTTCTTAAGGATCCCAATCAAACCTCTTCATCAATCAATCTTACCTATTCATAACTTTACAGTGTGGAGACCGACAACGGCATCTATGCCGAGGCTCAGGGTTATCCCCGTGACTTCGGTGGCAACCCACCCATTGTCCCCGTGGTCGCCCAGGGAGCCTTCTATTGGGTTGCCCCCGACGGCCAAAAAATCGGTATCAAATACATCGCTGACGAGAACGGATACAAGCCTTACGTAAGTTAAATAAATAATAAGTGAGGAATTTTAGATGATTATTTTTCCGACCCAAATGTCGACCAATAGAATTGCACCATTCGACGTCACGTGGTACAACCTACATGGTATTATACTGATAATTTTTTGAAAATTTTCTCTGGTAGTTGCACGTCAAACTGACAGTGTCACATTCTATTGGCCGACATTTGGGACGGAAAAATAATCCCCTGAATACCACACGAGCTTCAAAATTATCTGGCATTTCCCGATAGGTTCCCTGCAAACAAATAAAGTCGTCAAGTTTTTCAGGAAAAATCACTCGCGCTTCGCGCTCGTGATTTTTTAACCTGAAAAACTTGACTCCTTCATTTGTTTGCAACGAACCTATCGGGAAATACCCGATAATTTTGAAGCTCTTGTAGTATTATAAGTGAGTATTCAATCATAATTTAATAGTGATTCTAGAACATCAGCTATAATGGGCCTGTTTCCTATTTTTTTTTTAAGATATATTATTTTAAGATAATAAAAAAATATTGGACACGTATTTTTTCTTTTTTCCTGTAAACAAAAAATGATCAAAATACAGAGACCTGAAGTTACGCGTGACGTCACTCCTCGCTACGATTTTTAGCGAGGCGTAGCGTCATAAGCCCCCACTCCGAAACTTTAAAGAGGTGTATCTTTGTATTTTTTTATTGTTTTGATAAAAGAAAAGATACGTGTCTAATATTTTTTTATTATCTAACTGACGGACTAAATAGATTTTAACTTTTCATACCCAGGAAACATCCCTATTTAATTGTTCAACTCAAAACGGATATAAGTGTGAACAAAATATTAATATTTATGCCAGAGCTGCCGCAATTAACATTGAAAAACAGAAAAAAACGAGGTTGGACTATGGAATCCCAGGATATACACCTCTCGGAATCTATAAACTTAAGTTCGCTCTCAGCAACGGAGACCTACAAATTAGACCGACAAATTTGAGTATGTCAGAGGCGTTAGGCATTAACGTTGCTGACATGAAACAATTATTACAGACACGTTTCTTTGGCCGCCTGAACAAAGTACTGAAAAGTCTTTTAAGACGCCTTGGATAGGAGAGTCCGCACACTACTAATCGCAAATCGAATACACCAACCACGGTCACCGGTAATGAGGTTATAAATCCCGCGAAAATTTGGGGGTCGATTCTTTTTGAATGCTAAGACTCACCATAATCGCAAGGTATGTAGCCTCAGGGAGAACTTCCTCCAAGTTGACGTGAGGATGCATCGAGATGTGGTGGTACTGGATAAGGGCCTCACACAGCTCTCCTTAGGTAAGGAGAACTGGCGCAAACCGGTCGTGCTAAGCGTTAAGGACCGCAAGGATGTATGGCAAAGCAAGGAGCTACACGGACGCTATTATCGGACCCTTAATGGGCCTGACGTAGATTTCTTAGCGTCCGTGGCTTTGCTACGTTTCCGTGATCTTTTCGAAGAAACCGAAGGGTTTGTATGTGCAATAATGGATGAAGTTATCATGACGAAAAACTACCGAAAATATATCATAAAGAATGGTACAGTTGACATTTGTCGGGCATGACGCTATCCGGGTGAACCCTTCAAGCATATAGTCTCGGGTTGTTCTCGTCTTGCCTCCGATAGCCGTTACAGCCAATGGCTTAATAGCCAAGAGCCTCGACCAACACCTCAAGAGGCTCTCGTTAGGCGGCTGGATCAAGGGTTTGATTCTTCTTGACACGGGTTCTTCTCTTTGGAGCCCAAACCACCGGCACCGCTTCGAACTTGTTTCCGACGCCGGGTGGACACTATATTTTATGTGTTTAAATGCATTTTTTTCTATTAAGTATATTTTTAAAAATGTATTTTATATTTATATTGAAAACCAAAGGAAATGATAATAATAGTATTAACGTATGTGTGTGTTTTCAGGGTGAAGCCATCCCCACCTCTCCCCCAGTTCCCGCCCTTATCGCCCGCGCTTTGGAGTACCTCGCCAGGAACGCCGCGAAGAAGTAAACGGACCAACGACATTAGTTAACGCTTGATATAATTCACTTGAACTTCTGTAAAGAAATGCTCCTGTACACGTATCCTTCTACATTTATTTCCGACACTGTTGGAAATATTATGTCTACTGATCAACGGAATTATAATTGAATAGAAATATAAAGAGTTGAGTTTTCTTTTTCTTTACTTAGTTACCTAATTAATTAAATATTTATTACACAATTTTAATAGCAATGTATTTCAAACAGCTTAGAAAAAAACACAAAATTCAATTAAACAGACTAATCTGAAATAATAATGATCTATTATAATCTGCATTATGTTCTCTAATCAATTTAGATTCCAAAACTGAACAAATAAGCAACCGTCAGATACCATAACTATTTAATAATTTATAATAATGTTTATAAATATGGGCAAACTAATTTGGATCAAATTATAATAAATACTCGTATCTACAGATACCGAACTATAATGATGTTCGACATATCTGAATGTAAATTGTTGTCAATATTTTTAAATAATTCATTAAAATTAATTATCGGTAAATAGATTACTTAAAATTAATAATCGGTTGAAACTATCCTATTCGTGCCTACTAGGCATTAATTATTTTTTAATCTGCGTCTTTGAAATGGATTGGTCCAAATCTGTCCCAGACGCAGTACAAAAATAATATATACAAAAAAAAATTAGGGATTAAAACCGCACGAAATTAAAATACCCAAAACATGGAAATATAATATGATAATCTATTTCTTTAAAAAGAATAAATATTGGTAACATTTTTTTAAGGAATTCAACAAGATTGTAGTTTATAATTCCGGGACTAATTTTCATGTAACGCTATCGAGACAATAAAATTAATCTTTAATTAAAAAATTTTACTCATCCATATATTTGTTATATGAACATAATTTATAAGAACCAACATGTGTATTTTTTATTATTTAATTGCATTACAGTGCAAAATCTAAAATAATAAGTCACGGGAAACAGCTATTTAATACAAAAGTAGAAAGGTTTTACCAAAAGCCGTGACTTCGAGTATCGCCTGAGGTAAATTTTTTTTATACTATTTGTATTCAAATAGTTTTATTTAAAAAAAAACGTTTTTGAATGTTACACCTAATAAAATTAGGACCGGCACGTTTTTGTTCTAGGATTCTTGTTCGCTGAGTCACATGCTATTTCTAGTCTTTATTTATTATTAGATGAACTGATATCGTATATTATATTATATGACGTAATGGTAGGCCACACTAGTATGATGTTGAAGTAGAGAGATGTGTTACTGTCAGGCAATGTTGGAATTATGATTTACCTAATTAAAATATTTTTAGTCTTTGAATCAATCATAAATCAATTGAATTGTCTATTGCTTTTTTGTTTCTTATCCTTACACACGATGCTCAAAGGTCACGAAAGATATTTCACCCACGCAGCCATGGAACGTTATTTCTAAATACGTCTGCCTGAGTACAAAGGTTTGTGCGTTACCTCACTTTATTTGTCTAAAGTACTATGTTAAACAAAGGAATAACCACTTTATTTTGCTACCACAAATTAATTAAATTTGTAAGCAAAACAAATAAGAGCCGAAACTATTATGTTTTAAAAATGCTGTAACTGGTACATTTGAAAACTAGAAATATAAAATAGGATGAAATTTTCTATGCTACCTATATCTTTACAAGGAGTTCCATAAATATGATGTCATATAGATGAACGTAAACATCGTTATAATTTGAAAATCAATTTCTTTCGGTAACTTGCCAACCTTATATATTAAAAAATAATTTATCACGTCTAGCTAAAGACCGAAATACTAAGATGTCAATTTTTATATAAACGAATTCGATTCTATAAAAATATTGATTACTAAGATTGATAACTATAGGTAATCTAAGAAGCAGAAGCAAGTACTCTAGAGACAATGACTAGACTATCATATTTATTAATTAAGGGTTAAATTATTTTAATCTGTATTTTATAAAATTTTAGATCGTTGCTTTCGTTGAATGCATAATGTTGCATCTTTAAGTAATTAATATACATATGCAAACATAATGACAATATCAATGCCGTCTTGCGTAAATGTGCCGCTGGAATAGTATAAAAGAAAAAAAAATCTCGTCAATAGACATCAGTAACCAAACCGATCTATTCTTCTGACGATCTGCAATAAATATATTAAATTATTTAAAAATGAAGTTAGCCGTAAGTTTCCTTTGTTCACTAAATATTTTTTCTAATTAGTAATTAGAAACATTTGTTCTTAATTTCACTATTTCTACTTAGGTTGCCTTCGCCGCCGTCTTGGCTGTTGCCTCCGCCCAGTTTGCTAGTTTGCGTGCTACCACACGATCACCTTCGCCAGCTTTGCGCCGCGTCGCCAACTCCGACCAGGACGCCAACATCATCCGTTACGACAACGACGCTGCACCCGACGGCAGCTACAGCCACGCGTAAGTGTCCATGCTAAACTAAACATTTGGTTATCTCCTTAATCATTTTAGACGCCTAATTTTCAAAAGCAGTAAGTGACCAATTTCTTCAGGATCTCAATCAAACCTCTTCATCAATCAATCTTACCTATTCATAACTTTACAGTTTTGAAACCGACAACGGCATCGCTGCCCAGGCTCAGGGTACACCCCGTGACTTCGGTGGCAACCCACCTATTGTCCCCGTGGTCGCCCAGGGATCCTTCTCTTGGGTTGCCCCCGACGGCCAAAACATCCGTATCAACTACATCGCTGACGAGAACGGTTACCAGCCTACCGTAAGTTAAATAAATAATAAGTGAAGAATTTTAGATGAGTAAACAATCATAATTTAGTAGTGATTATAGTACATCGGCTATTATTTTTTATGACGGGCCTGTTGGTCTAGTGTTTAGTGACCCTGACTGCTAAACCGGAGGTCGTGGGTTCGATTCCCACCCAGGACGAATCTTTGTGTGATGAGCACGATCATTTGTTCTGTGTCTGGGTGTAATTTATCTATAATATGTATGTGTTTAGAAATATATAAGTATGTTTATTAGTTGTCTGGTTGCCATAGCACAGGCTCTACCTAGTTTGGGATCAGATGACCGTGTGTGTGAGGTCCCAAGGAAAAAAAAAAAAAAATGTTCAACTCAAAACAACAGTCTGAGTCTGTGGGTCTGTTTGGCCTTGAGTCCTCGAAGCACTTTGCTTGAGAATTTAGGTATAGATTATTCGTTGCGGAGCGGGAGCCGGGTCATCTCCCACTTGTTATATATGGACGACCCTAAACTATTTGAGTCTAATAAATTCCAACTAATTAAATTACTGGAAGCTTCACTGAAAGCTTCAGTAATTCCATTAGAATGGAATTTGTTGTTGACAAATGTGCAGTCATGCAAAAGAAATGATAATAATAGTATTAATGTAATGATAATAATAGTATTAATGTATGTGTGTGTTTTCAGGGTGAAGCCATCCCCACCCCTCACCCAGTTCCCGAACTTATCGCCCGCGCTCTGGATTACCTCGCCAGGAACGCCGCGAAGAAGTAAACGGACCAACGACATTAGTTAACGCTTAATATAATTCACTTGAACTTCTGTAAAAAAAAATCTCTTATACACGTATTCTTTACATTCTACATTTATTTCCGACTATGTTGGAAATATTATGTCTACTGATCAACGGAATTATAATTGAATAGAAATATAAAGAGTTGAGTTTTCTTGTTCTTTGCTTAGTTACCTAATTAATTAAATATTTATTACATAATTTTAATAATAATGTATTTCAAACAGCTTCAAACGAAAAACGAAATTCAATTAAACAGACTATTCTGAAATAATAATGATCTATAATAATCTGCATTATGTTCTCTAATCAATTTAGAGGCCGAAACTGAACAAATAAGCAACCTTCAGATACCATAACAATTTAATAATTTATAATAATGTTTATAAATATGGGCAAACTAATTTGGATCAAATTATAATAAATATTCGTATCGACAGATACCGAACTATAATGATGTCCGACATTATCTGAATGTAAATTGTTGTCAATATTTTTAAATAATTCATTAAAATTAATCATCCGTAAATTGATTATTTAAAATTAATAATCGGTTGAAACCATCCTATTCGCGCCTACTAAGCATTAATTTATTTTTTATTAAAAATATGTTTTCTATTTGTAAACTTTTTAATCTGCGTCTTTGAAACGAATTGGTCCAAATCTGTCCTAGACGCAGTACAAAAATGATATATACAAAAAATACGTAGTAAAACCGCACGAAATTACAATACCCAAAACATGAAAATCTAGTGTGATAATCTATTTCTTTAAAAATAATAAATATTGGTAACATTTTTTAAAGAATTCAACAAGATTGTAAGTAATAATTCCGGGACTAGTTTTTGTCAATTAATCTTTAATTTAAAAATTTCACTCGTACTTAACTTTGTTATATGAACATAATTTATAAGAGGTTTTTTTATTATTTAATTACATTACAGTGTAAAATCTAAAAGAATAAGTCTCGCCTGTCTGATTCTTCACTGCCATGTCCAGTTAAAGATATTTATAGATTTTAATGAGACGTTGCTATAATAACGACTTGATGTTTATTAAGATAAACTACTGTGTTCTCAGTCATGTTTGTACAGTCAGATTGAGTAGGTATTCACATTATATGTATGTGTGTGTTTATACCTATTCATACAAATCTAGTAGGTTTTTGTATGAATAGGCAACAAACGCAGATTGAAGGATTTTGATGAAACTTTGAAACTTTGTTCACAGTTAGTAAATAGGCAGGATTAACATATAGGATGCTAAAAAAACCTTTGAATAATTTTATGCGCTGATTAATAACTTAATTATTACTTTTTTAAACAATTGATTACTCGATGAAAAAATAAAAAATTGAGGTCAAGAGCTTAAACGTATAAGTTACTGTATGGATTAAACATTGTTTGTGATATAAAAATAAAAAAATACAAGAAACGCCTAGCAATAAAAATCAAATACTATATTTTAGGAACCGTTTTTTCGTCTTACAGGTCGCAACAAGATTTTTAAGATCTGTCATTAAGACAGGTTAAAAAAGGTTAATAAAATCATTATAACGGGAAAACATGTCTTAACATGACATGACAAGTGCGAGTCTGACTCGCGTACCGAGGGTGCCGTATAACGTTTGCTGATCGTCACGGTTAATTCTCCAACAACAAACTTAACTGTGCGGTTGAAACAATGTTCTGTCATACATGTATACGCATGCGATGTATGTATGACACTATCAAATTACATTACCAACTGTTTGTATTGTTTTTTTTTGTCCTAGCTCTAAGAAATTTAAACCTTGTGTCGCGGGGGTATTCACAAAATTCAAATCACATGCACAAAGAAAACCCAGACTTAGAACAAGCATTTGTGGTATAACAATTAATTTTTGTCCCATGTATAGGATCAAATATAAGTTTGTAATCGCAAAAACGTATTAATCTTTACTTATATTATAAATGCGAAAGTAACTCTGTCTGTCTGTCCCGCTTTCACGCCAAAACTAATGATACGATTTAAATTAAATTTGGTACACAGATAGTCTAGAGCCTGAGAAAGGACAGAGGCTACTTTTTGCCGCGATAACCGACATCCACGCGGGCGGAGCCGCGGAAAACAGCTAGTATGTTATAAAACTACAAAATATTTTTTTTATGATTTTTTCTTCACTCGTGACGTTAGACCTAGCAGTGTGCCAAATTTCGTGCCACCTATATGTTTTGAGTTTCTCGGAAATGTAGGGGAAAAAGCGACATAAATGGCTGTATTTTTTAATTGCTTTGACATAATAAATTATTTTTTTACTGCATCTAGAGTTTAGAGACCAGAATATTTAATATTAATTTCAACAACAAACAAACACGATCCTAAAAAAAATGCTTGACAGACGTACAACAAAGTGATCTTATAAGGTAGTTTTTTCGTTTGAGGTTTGGATCCCTAAAAATAGCTGTATTAAAAAAGAAGTATACTAAATTCTAGTCTAAAAATTAATTAAGGACATTACCATTAAAATGATGCCTAACGTAAAAAAAATAACAAGTGATAACTTAAATACTACGAAAAGTTCGCAATAAGATTTAAAATATCTATAGACATAATCTTCATTAGTTCTTTTATATCTAGAAAATATACAACAGGAACATTTTGGATTTTGAATTTTGAATTTTATTGGAAAAAAAAACATAGATAAAAAAATATATGGAGCCCATTTGTATAGCGTTATTAGAAGCAATTCAGCCTGGATTGTTGGCTGGGTTCCGTACCCGAAGGATACCAACAGGACCTTATTTCTAAGCCGGCTGGCCTCGGTGGACGTCCATCCGTCTGTTTGTCAGCGAGCTGTATCTAATGAACCGTAATATATTTTTAGAATGGAAAGTTTCACAATTGTGTATTATTGTAGAGCCACTTCAACAACAAAATAATAATGAAAAGAACCTACATAGTGTTATATCTTGACCGTTTTTCAAATAACGAAGTACCGATACATAACTTTAAAAATGAACGCTTACTTTATTTAATTTTATTTTATTGAATAGCTGTCAGCTGATTTTCAGTGAACAAAACTGTGCAAGGTATTTAAAATACTAGAGTTCTAGGAAAAACGTTGCAGGCTTAAAATGGGTATGTGAACCTGCGATAGGTTTCCCGAAAACTCCAATTAATCGCAGCCGTAGAACACCTGCTTTGTGGCGATATCAGTAAACAAAGTGTTGATGGCCTTATTTAGCTGTGCCCTATCAGCTAGTAGTTCAAAAGCATACCTCTGTTTCCTTGGGAGCGCAAACATTCTAATAAAATTGAAATAAAGTTGAAAGCAAAACCTATTGCGTTAACAAATGTGATAAGATGTGTAATTTTTGAATTCGATTAACATTACAAAAGTTACTGAATATAGATCGGTTTTAAATTCTCATGTATATTCAATTTGGCTTTTCTACATACATATACATGTTCGGTTGATAGAATGACATAAATCACAGCTTTTGAGACAAACAGAAATTTAAATGCCGCATCATGAATATAGCCCGAAGCGATAGGTACCAATTAATATTTCATTATTGAAATGTTAGGTCGTTCAGCTAGTTACCAATAAAATAAAATGTAAAGTTTATAATTGTTTTATGATTGATGACGATTCCGATGTGTCTGATGATTTGTAAATCGTCAAATTTATTATAAATTTGCCTATTAGCTATTTTTATGTACGCGTGTATCTTTTTATGGCGATTATTTTTTAAGAGCTGTAGGTATATGATGATGAATTAGATACGCAAGTATAAAAAAATATTCTTGCCCGTCCCATTGAAAAGCTTAATCTGGTTGACAAAACTCACAAATGAACCTAAGACCGTCATTATTTTCTCTTAGTGTCAATGCCCTATGCTCCCGGCTGTCGTTAAAGAAATACTACACCTTTTTAAACCCAGATACTTGTATTACCGTCGTGTCGTTCGAATTTATATGATGTAATTTTCTTAAATCAGCGGCCTAAGAACATCCTTTTTCAACTTAAGCCTTGCATGCTATAGCAGAGAGTAACATATTGTGGTTTTATTGTTTTATAATAATAATGCAGGTATTCTACCCGTTATATAGCAATTAAAATTTTCCTTGAAAATAGATATTGTTGAAATCAGTAATTATAGAATTTGATTTCTTGGTAAGCTTGATTTCAAGTAAGTAGCCAATGTAGAAAACATTATTTATTTCCAATCAAATGAAATGACCAATAATTGCAAACATGATTAAAAAAAAATAAGTAGTTATTAGAGTGATATAAGTAACTTACCTATGATAATGTATTGATATCGAAAATATATCTTGATTTATGAGTGAAAAATAATTAAAAAATTATTAAATTTGTAGTTTCGGTAATTTAGTAAATAATATGCATAAGTAAATTATTTCTTTAACAAAATTTAAATCAAAAGTTATGTTCATTGCAAGGTTTGCTCAGTAATCACAGAACATTGAATAATCTTAAATCTTATTAATTCCGATAATTTCGTGTGAACTTAATTCACAAGAAATTAAAAAAAATCACAAAAAAATGGACTTAATTTTATCGTTATATCGGTTATTGAACATTATTATACGCCACGCGGGCGGAACCGCGAGAAACAGCTGGTTAACAAAAACTTTACCATTTTATTCTTTTTTACGACTTTAATCTCCCGATTAGCAATGGAAATAGAACTATGTATATTGTAACATAATACAAAAAAACGTGTTTAAGGTTTTTGGTAAACATAAGGCTATTCTTTTTAATATGTTATTTAAAAAGTACACATCGTAACGGCGAATAGATTTAATAATAGTTATTCCTATATATATATATCATATATAGGAATATTTTTTTCTTAACGCATAACAAACCCTACGTCCTGTCCAGACCGCGATTGGCTGAGTTCATTAATTGAAAAACAATAGTCGTATGATCAATAATAAGTTATCACTAAGAACTTCTTAAATTTAATTAATAAATATAATAAACTGTTTTTGGTTACATTTTCAAGTTAATGTTTAACAAAATCTCGCTTCCATCTTCAATAGACAAAATAAATGTAATTTTTAGTTTACAATATTATTTTATTGTTTTACGAATCAAGTAACGAAAGAGGCACTCAATGGTCCACTAGGTAAGCTCAATTCTATCTACAGTATACGTCATTCCTAAAACTTTGCAATCATAAAATAAAAATAATCTTTAAAATTATAAGTACAACTAAACAGCTTAGTAATATAAATTATGATACTGTATGATATTAATTTGAGTTAAATAAGTTTGCGCAAAAGTGATTAAGGCATAATCCTAAAAATCCTACTAATACTATACCTAAATGATTGTTAGTTAGGATAGATTGATGAATGGATGGACGTTTGTTACTCTTTGCCCTAAAACTAACACAGAAATTATGTCACAATTTTTTTTATCCCGATAAAACTTTGTTGGTAGTACCAATAAAACAAAATCATTTAGGTAATTTAAATAAAGCAATATTGCTGTATCCTGTTAAATTACATCACTCTTTGCATCAATTACACACAGCATGAACCCTAAGCATATTTGGGTAAAAGTGCTTTGTTTTAGCACAAAAAGCAATTTGACTCACGTTTGTACAAATATCCAATGCCTTAGGTAAGTAATGGGGCTTAATACAGTAGTTTATTTATGGCGAGGAATAAAACTGCTGAATTATCAGGCACACAAAATGTGCAGAGATGAGGATAAAATAATTTCTGTTTATTCTCAGAAGGTAGACACTACTATTTATAACCGTTTCCTTACTTAGTAGAGAAACTAATGCCTAAATTTTCATGTCAGATCACAGCAAATATTTATTAAACATATAAATGTTATTTTAGCTATCATATTATCACTAGTACCTAAATGAAACAAGAACATAGTTCCAATCAAATTATTATTGATTGTCGTAGCTCTTGCAGTGTACAAAATTTGTCACAAAATTTAAATAAACAAACAGTAAATTAAACAGTAATACTTACACTGTAAATAAAATAAAGAAAATTTACTAGTATCAGTAGATTAATTCCACACCACCTTTGTTTATCACTCTCGATAAAATAAAAAAATAACAATTTAAAATTATATTTTCGTACAATTCACGTGGATTTGGACAAGTAAAAATGTAATATGCTGTGTAAATTATAATAATTTTATTAAACCAAAAATAATTGAACTAACAATAACTAGTGCTCCAAATAAAAATCTCTAAATATATCTAATAAAAAAGACTAGTCGATCGAAAACACCGGATATACGTTAATTAAATTAATATCGAATCAGTTACACTTATTAAACTTTTATTAGAAGATCCTTAATGACTGCTAATACTTGAAGGTGACATTAATATCTTTATGGCGAGAAGGATGAATAGACCAAGTGTTATTTAAAAAAACGGAATCTAGTCTCACGTCAAATTATTTAAATGTTATTGCAGTTTGGCGTCTAAAGTGGGTGGTTCCTAGAGCGATATAAAAGCCTGCGCGGATTTTTTATCCGCACACACAATCTAGTTCAACGTAGCTAGACCATCTTACACATTATCAAAAATGAAATTCGCAGTAAGTAAATCGAATATTAAAAAAATAACCGTCAAAATATATTTAGAAATAAAATTGTGGTGATAATATTATTATAAAAACTGAATACAATAAACTGTGGTGCTATAAAATATATTTTTTTTAATTTAGGTGGTGATCCTGGCGTGTGTGGCGGCCGCAAGCGCCCAATTCAACAACAAAGCTTACAACCCCTTCAAAACTGGCCAGCAGCCGTTCCGTTACAGCCAACCGACCCCAAAACCCTTTAGACCATACACCCCCGTCGCATACAAACCCACCGCCGCCCCCATCCCTGCCGCTGCCCCAGTAGTTTCCGTAGTCAGGGCTGTCGCTGACGCCAGCCATGCTCAGACTCTCAAGTACGGAAACGACGCCAACCCTGATGGCAGCTACTCTTACTTGTAAGTATAATGACACTTTTATAAATATTAGACTATTCATTGACAATTCCAAAGTGCGCCATTTAAAATAATTTATATTTCAGCTTCGAGACTGATAACGGTATCGCGGCTCAGGCCCAGGGTACCCCCCGCAACTTCGGTGGCAACCCCCCTGTAGTCCCCGACGTCGCCCAGGGCTCCTTCTCCTGGACTGCCCCTGATGGTACACCCATTGTCATCTCCTACATCGCTGACGAGAACGGATACCAGCCTACCGTGAGTAGATAACATTTTATCTATAAAATACCTAATGTTGTCAGTTTCATGTGTAACGATTTTTCATGCAATACAAAATAGTCGTATTATTTGATGAAATGTTCTTTATGTTTGATAATAATAGTTACCAAATTCATTTGCTTACAGGGTAACGCTATCCCTACCTCCCCTCCCATTCCCGAGCTGATCCTCCGCTCTCTCGAGTACAACGCCAGAAACGGACAAAAGAAGTAAGAAGTTCATCGAATGCTGAAACTTATGCAATTACAATATAGGTCTATGTCTATATTAGTAATTAAATAGTACAATCTAGTAATATTTTGAAAAGAAAATAAAATGTGATATATATTTTAATAATAAGTTTTATTTAACATTCTTACCTTTTACAATTTACTAGGCAAAAATGGGTAGGTTTAAATTATTTTCTTGTGATTTGGAATAAGTGCTTGAGTTTAATAGGTAGCTAACCAATCCTAATCACAGAAACGAAATTTTCCAACTTCTTAAGATATAAGGTAAATTGGGCGTAGTTGCGGGACAAATCAATATTTTTATAGAGCAAAATTTTAATTTTAAATTAACTTTTATTTTGACACATGTTTGAAAACTCAATTCGATTTTATTCAAAAAACGTTGAAGTCACATAAAACCTTGGTGCAACACATTTTTTAAACCATTTTCGACTTCTACGCGGGCGTCGTGGGATAAAGCTAGTTGTTAATAAATAGAACCATAAAAGTATAACAGTATACAACGAGCTTGATATCATCCAATCATCGCAAAATGCGTTTAATAAAATATATTGGATGTTACCAAGCTCTCAAATCCCGGAATTTAACTAAAAAAAATACTTTTACTGTTTTCATTCATTTTAATTATTTAATATAGAGAAAACGATTTAAGTCAAAGCAGTAGTAGGTATACGGGTATATCTGGGAAGTGTATATCTCAACTCTATAATTAAAAAAAAAACTGCATCAAACAGATTTTACTGTTGTTTATGATGTTTTAAAAATCTTACACCACCCGTGCGAACCTGTGGTGGGCAGCTAGTCTATTATAAATATTTATGGCAGTATTTAGGTTCTTAACTGCGCACCTTATTTTAATCCAAGCACGTTGAGGGACGGCCAGATGTAACAGCCAATGCCCTTTAAAACATCGTAACGTTTAAGTTGTGTTTACATTATAACCTGTAATTATCCAGTCCCTATCGCACTTCGACAACCACTGCGGGCTTGCAACACACGATGGTACAGGATTTCCCAAGACAAAAAAATTAAAATCAAATATATCTATCAATTTTATAACGTAACTATCGACGATGATAGTGAACAGAGTGGCATTGAATATGATGAATAACTTTAGCAATAAATAATCCAGAATAATATCTATTTAATGTTAATTTCGGAATAATCGATTTCAAAGTTCATGCTAGTAACACCTTATTCTATCTTATCAATAAAAAATGTTAAAGGTAAAATATGGCGTTGGACTAAATTATCATAATTTCCTCACTCCTGGTTTAATTTTTTGTTTGTCATTAGTTTTGCACAGCATTTAGCTACATATAAGTACAACTACAATTTTATTGTTCTAAAATGTTTAAAAAGTAAAAGTATATAAAAAACACGCCTTTATTTTTTATGATTATGTTAAATATGCTCATACACTAGTATTGATATCAACTTTCTACCCCCTTAACCCCGTTAGACGATGAGTTTCAATAAAATACGAAACACGTCGTTCATCAATTCTGTTAAAAAATGTTTATGCAAGATTTAAAGTAGATTGGACCAAGGAATTACGTTGTCCCATACAAACTTTACCCGTTTTTGACCCCCTTAGGGGCAAAATTTCGGAAAATCCTTTCTTTTCAAAGAACACGCCCTCCAACGTTTCAGGTCTCTACGACCTGCGGTTTAAGCTGTGCGTTGATCCGTCAGTCAGTCAGTTTGGCATTTTATATATATAGATAAGGTATTATTTGCATTTACATGGCAAAACACCAAAATTCTTTGTTTGTTTCAAATTAAAGAGATTACAGACGCCCTTATTTGATTACGAGACGGTTATGGGTAGCAAGCGGTGATTTAACTGCTAATGAGGCTATAAATCGATAAGAAATCGATCGCATTGTCTCTCTGGAGTAGCGTCCTTGGTTTTATAGATGTAACATCAGTTTACCTCAGAAGGCAGGTGAGCCCACACGATTGCGGCGCCCATCCATCTAATTATTACGAAATAACTTTGAATCCGATAACAGGTTTTATAAGATTTATTTCTGTAACGACCTTCTTTCTTCTTTAAACAGTACTTCTTTTGAACATCGCTCTTATTTTTATTGAGTCACCGCGTATTGTTGAACTTTAGTGGTAATTTACATTCCGCAAATCAAAGTGACAGCGTGATTTTAAATATTGACGAAATTGATTTATTAATTAATTTTATTGGAACAAAATAAAATGCTGTATAGGTCAACATACCATATAAACATGAATAAATAGGTAGTATGTATGTTTTTTTAAGTTTTTAATAAACTTAATATTCAAAGTTTCCTAAATTTATCCGTTTCATAATTTCATGCTTTTATTAATATTAAATAAATGATGATCATTTACCTATTATAATAATAAATATATAATAAATAAACAAATTTTTCACGGAGTAGTAGGTATCTGACTTGGCAATATGGGCTACATAATGACTACGCATTCTTCTCATTAATAAAGTGTCTTCTATTTTAATTTTTCATATTATGGTGTTACACGGTTTTAAATCATACAAATTACCAAATTTGAAACTAGTTCGCTTCCGCAAATAAAATCAAAACAGTTTTAAATAAATGATTCAAAATATAAAGTTACAGACCCTGAGACCCTTGAAACCTAGTATCGATCGCTTTTATGTTTTCGTAGATTAATGCTTAAAAAGAAACATTAGTACCTACTACCGCATGGAATTCTTGAACGATACTTAAAAATAATCAATGATTAATGACTAGTATATATTGAAATACTGTCAATCAGAAATACGATAGATTGATAATTTGAGAACGTTTCAATTTCTTTGACGTGTCGTATCGTTTATATTTATCGTGGATATCGTTTTTGGATGGTTGTATTATTATTATAAATAATTAAATTATCATTATCATAAGCGTTTGTTAAACAAAGGTATGGTATGTGATGCGCCAGGTGCGATCTTCACTTCAGTAAGGCTTTATCGTGATGTTATGCGGTCCGTTCGGTCTCGACCTTAGCATTTAGCATCTATCTGTCTAATGTACCAACGTTTAATAACAATACAAGCTGTTATCTGCAGATTTACTAGTTTTATATGTTAGTTAGAACCTTAATTTAATTTATTGAATGATACAATAGGCGTTAGGCTCGGTTTTAATTTTTTAGTGGTCACATGTTTGCTATTCTGCTAACACCTTGCTGCTTTTACTGATGGATTGTTTTTTTTGTCTAATGTTTGGGTTTTTACATTAACTTATCGTAGGTTTTATTTATTTATTTATTACTTTGAATCCTTATGTTTTATGTTCTTAGTGTAAAAAATATTTTGTCTATGTATAAACCGACACCCTTTGCAAATAATGGTAGTCTATAGTACACAGTCTCTTCTTGATTTATATTTATTCGTGTGACCTACCTTCGCCCAGTGCTCGAGCTCTGCCGTTTTGCCCTTTGTTTTTATCGTCATAACTTCAAGATTACATAATACCTAATAGTTTATGCGAAACCATAACTATTTAAAAGTAATAATAAACCTTTTATTAAATAAAATATTTTTAGAAAGACTCTTTTATTCCCACGTTACATATGTGTGCAAAGATGTATCAACACTTGAGTTGACTAAGGACCACTTTGATAACGGTTCGTAAACAAACTAGATTCGATATTTAAAAAACACATTCATTTTATTTTATTTGAATTGGAAATACCAACAAACTAAAAAACAAAACGTTGCACGCAGTACTTACTACTTTGTAAAGTTGTTTTTGTATAATAAATGGATCATTTACTAATAGGTACTCGGTTAAGTAGTTTTGAAATAAAATTAATCCAACATATTTGATTTATTTAACCAGCTTTAAAAGATATGTTAAGTGATGCATGAAATTTTATAAGATTAAAATACTTGACGCATTTTCTCAGCTTGTCTTGTTGTTTTTTTAGTTATTCACGTGTTAATAAGGATATCTTTATTATCATTATCTCTTCAGTATCCAATTTCGTTGCTTTAATAAAAATCGTTGGTTTATCTATTAAATATTAATTTACATCAAAGAATTCATCTTAGTTTAGATATTCTAGCTTTTTTATCATTTTTTTCATTGAATAAAATAACCATTAAAGAATTTCAGCTCTTATAATGTAAATAATTATAATTGAGAATTTGAGGCAATTATATCAAATTGTTACATTTACTTTTTGGCAATGTTCATCTGTAACATTTTACAAGACTCACAAATTATAATGTAAAGTTCACGGCTGAGTAGATTACGCCTATTATTTATGAGATTATCGGGCTGCCAATGAAACCTTTTCTACGTCCGAAAACACGTGGACTCAAAGCCTCTGATTTCGTAATCGTATCATCATACAAATGGCACATATTAAATATTTTACTCTAAATATCCCTCAAACTATGGATTGCTCAAAACACGAACATTCGATCATTCAAAAGGTCAGCGCGTATGGCCTATTGATCTCCTTCTGTTAGACATTTATAAATAGTGACATTGTACCTACTGGACGACATCTGTCTTTAATGTCATTCCTAGGTCAAGAAGATACTCAGCTTATGTGTATTTATTACTAACATCATTCTATTGAAATCAGCCTATTAGTGAAGCTTTAATGCGTTTCTTAGTGTATTGCGTTTAGTTTCATCAAAGTAGTAAATAGGCGCCCTCTAATTCATAGATGGCGCCACTGCAGGGCTCCTTATACTTGTGGCAATCATTATTTGATGTAATAATTATGTTCACTATATCTTACTCATCCTATCGCGGTTCACTGTTGGACATGGGCCTCTCCCAAGTTGCGTCAGAACATCCAGTCCTCCGCCATCCGCATCCAGTCCACCCAGCTACCTATTTAGGTCATCGGTCTATCAGGCTGGAGGGCGTCCCACGCTATTGTTCACTATATGACAAGCAAAAACTGTTTAGATTTTATGACATATTCTTCCTTTACACGGTTGTTTAAAACAAGTATTCCCCTAAAAGGTGACGGATTTTATCCCCACGCAACAAACATAATTGTTTCTAAACTTGGCGAGATTGTCTTTAAACCTACCCACGGCCGCGAGAAGAACATCCTAGTGTTCATGACAGTAATTTGCAGGTTTTAAGAAAATATGGAACCAAAATGTTGTAAACAACGGACACTTATACTTATTAGAGTTCCGTTCTTGTTCTGCTAGGCTCACTCGTGTGTAGGGTTGCCAGATGGCCGGGAAATCCGGGAATGTCCCGGAATTTTTCGTCTGGTCCCGTGTCCAGTAATTAGACCTTATTGTCCCGGATTCCGAAATCCTACCAGTTTTTTATAACAATATACCTTCTAACAACGAATAATACGGCTGGCCTGCCGTATGAGCGCGTATCGTATCGTATCCATCAACGAGTAAGAAAAGGTTCACAGGTTTTAACGATAAATGGACCACTGATCCTGATTTTAAAGACTGGATTTATTGATTTATTTAGGTTACCCATATAATTACGGACAAACAGAACATTTACAACACAGACGCCAATTACCGTTTAGCTAACTTGTGTAGAAAACAGCGGTCAATAGCGGCAAACAATTTAAGGAATGAAGAACAAATAGAAGACATTGAACATGACAAACATAAAAACATTAAAACAAGACAAATATTAGAAACATACTTACACAACATTAAAAACATTAAAAACACTACAGGAGTATTCAACTACTTCTCCAATGTGTAAAGAAAGGTAACCTATTAAAATCTCGAATTTCTGTTACCCGAATCATAAAACACCGAAAACGGTTAGTTGAACTTTTAAAAGACAGATGTAATGAATGACAACTTTTTAAAATTCCTTTTTTAATTTCCCAGGTGAATCAATTTCCAGGTGCACTAAAACCGAATTTCCAAAAAGTATTTTTTTGTATACCATATTCTCATAATCCAGATGTAGTTATACCAGATTCTCAGAATACTTTTTTTGATTCCCAACGTACCATTTTCCAAATAAATTATTACCAAATTTTCATTCATCTTTACTTCTACTCTTTAGATTTAAAATACAAGGATTTAGTTTTTCGGGATATCGTTTATTTGAATTAAAAAAATCTTGATTTAAAAAATCTGGATATTGTTTGTCTGGATATCAATAAACTGTATTTCAAAAATTTGTGTTTTAAAAATCTGGATTTTGTGCATTTAGATTTCGTGTGTCTGGAACTCATTCGTCTGGATTCTAAAACGTTGTACAAATGAATAAATGGGCAAATGAAATTCGGAGTTGCGATTATATGGCAAACAAACTTCGGAACTTTAAAAAACGGGATTATGAAAAAATTTCCAAACGTTTTCGGGATTATGATATTCGGAATATTAAAATTCGGGATTAAGATAGGTAACCGTAGAGAAGCCATGTGTAGATAGACAAAAAAATGAGTTTATTGCAAATTTCAAAAGTGAGTAACTCGGATATCGCAATACAATATGAAGTATATACATAGTACATGATGTATGTTGATTTCCTACCAAAGTTTATCTAATCAACAAACCACAAGAATTTGCGCTTAATTTTTTTTTTAATATAATAAGTTAACGTTTACATACTTATATAATAAAAGTATGTACGTACTTATTTGAAAATAAATGGTATTTTTAATTCTAATATCTAATTTAGACAACTACCTATTTATTTTCATATATTTTTTTAATATGGCCGCGGCTCGACACCTTTATCCTAGAATTGTCCCGGACGTGATAAGTTTCTATCTGGCAACCCTACTCGTGTGTCTGCCCGTCCATCTATTACCGATAACTTGTTCCGAGACGACAAAACCAATTGAGTTGAAATTTTGCACACCTGCGGAAGTGTAACTTAAAAAAAGGAATTATACCCACGCTTGGGGTGTATTTAAAAAATTAAAATGTATCAAATAAAAAGGCTCGTTATAAAGATCGCAAATATATTATTTACTTATTTATAATTAAAAATATTGTTATTAAATTATTTATGACAGGCAAAAATTTACCTCCCCTCTATGTACGAAACTAAGAGCCTTAAAAAAAATTAAACAAGATAATAGTTTTATACCAATTAAATTGCAGGAAAATCTATAAGAATTTTTGTGTATTTAAAGTACGTACATTACTTAATACTAATAACTAATCTTACACTATATATTACCGCACTGGTCTTAGGAACTGTTAAAATACGTTTTGTATCAAAACATCGAATTATACCAATCATAGTGGAACATTGCATTCTGTCATAAATACATAGATGTTGCAATATCAATTTCTAGCTGATTTGAGCTTTGATAGCATCGCAAAAGCTTGCAGTATGTATTCGTTGTAAGTCACGATCAATAACAAATCTTGCCTGTAAAGACTTCACTTTGAATTCCCTTTTCATGGGATCAATGTGGCGCCAATATCACCTACCTACAGAACATTAACATTCTTTCGTTTATTCGGATATTTATGGGGTTTCTTGTACGTATATAACCAAATACCCAAATCCGGGTATAGTTCGTTAAACTTTCATCAGGTAGGCAGTGAAATGACAGAGAAAGGAATATCTTGCACAAATAACATATTAAAAATCAGATTAGTTTATATTCAAGCATCTAATTTAGCAATTCTATTTTAAATGGGCCAAAATTGTAAATAGGATCGTTCCGATTTCAATATTTTACCTAATGTCAATGTTTTCTTATTTGGCATTTATTACCTAATCAAGTAGGTACGTGTAGTTTAGATCTTTTTTAGTATTCGTAAATACTAAAATTATATGTAACAACTTTTTGTTATTCTCGAACCTCAATGCCTTACAACTTGATTAGGAATGTTGAATGGGTATGAAAAGTAAAAATCTATTTAGTTCGTAAATTAGTGAATAAAAACACGCACGATTTATTTTCTTTTTCAAAATAACTAAAAACTAAGATGTTACACAAAACGTATCGTGACGTCATGCGACATTTCAAATCCACATCGTCGTAACTTTTAGTTACCTTAAAAATGTAAAAAGTACGTGTCTAATATATTTTTTTAAACTAGGTACCTGACGGATATTAAAAATACATTTTATTTAACATTCCTATTTATGATCAATCAGGTGGCGGAAAGGCAATGCCCCGCTAAGTTTGAAAAGAGTAAGCTCAGGGCATTGAATTATTCAGGCAGTCCATTATTTCCTACCACGATAAATGCCTTTCTGATTCCTGCATATGCCAAACTAGCAACAGTTTATTAAAATGGAATGATCGAAACAGAAGGAGATATGTTGCGCTCGTATAGTGGTGGAGCAGGCTCAAACTGGCGGGAGGAATGCCAAGAGAGTGACCGGGGTACTAGGCGAAGAATAATAAAACTTGTTTCTTCAGACTTCTTATTTATTGTTATTGTTTTCCTTTTTACTGCTGGATTCGGAATGAATAACCACAGAAAATGCTCCCATTTTTATAAGCAAGCCCAGCCAATCGCGACACTTTATTTTCCCGCGCAGAACTAAGCCCCGCCCCTCGACCAATCAGAGCGTAAGTGAGCTTTGTATGCAAAACTTTGATGGTGCATTTCCTGTGGTAGGGCACCCCTTACACTTTTATTTTATGTCTAAAACTATAGGGCGGACATATCTTTATTATTTTACAAACTTTCATTACAAAAAACCTTAATTTACACCTTAAAATAATTAAAATAAGATAACGGTTTTCGTCCCGGTAACGTTCTCTAGTAGCTAAGCTATTTTTCTAATGGCACAAGTGCTGCCTCTAGTGGCTGGAATGTACAATTATGATTCTACAATAAGAAGGTAGTTTTTTAAAACAAAATTAGTTAATTACCTTAAAATATTCTAAATCGTTGCTAATATTAATTAAAGTTCACTTAAAGTTTCAACTAACGTTTCTTATTGTTGCTAAGACTAGTTAAGAATTACTTAAATAACAATGCTATCTTAATTACAGACTTATTTGTCGCTAACACTATCAATAGTTCGAGATTTACTTAAATAACAATGGTAACTTACAAACTTATTCATCGCTAATACTAACAATAGTTTGAGATTCTCTTGAATAACAATTATAACTTACAAACTTGCTTTATCGTCGCTAACATTCTCCCCCACGGTGCGCAGCACTGCATCCTCTGGAGGCGACGATACCGCAGGAACCAACACGATGACTCGTCGGGTCGGGTGGCGTAGTACTCCTCCTTTTGTCCGCACGTCCAGCACTCTAGTCCTTCCGTCTGGGCCAGGATACGTCTTGATGACCTCTCCGCGAGGCCATGAATTTCGTGGCAATGAGGCGTCCACTATCAGAACGATATCGCCTTCTCTCGGGTCTTTGGTCTCCTTGCCCTCGAGCTTCCTGGGCATTAGGAGTGGTAGGTACTCTTTTATCCACCTTTTCCAGAAGTGGTCTGCAAGTCTTTGGGTGGTTCTCCAATTTGCCTTCCCGATTAATTCCGTGTCGGCGAATTCCCCCGGTGCCATTGCTCCGCATGATCTTCCCAGCAAAAAGTGGTTCGGTGTCAGACCTTCTTCATCGCCTGGATCCATGCTGACTGGGGTGAGAGGTCTTGAGTTGACGATGTGTTCGACTTCAGTCAATAGAGTGTGGAGCACTTCCTCGGGCGGGCTTCTCTCGTTGAGGACCGTTGCTAACGCCGTCTTGACTGTCCGCACGAGTCTCTCCCAGGCGCCTCCCATGTTTGGAGTCCCTGGGGGAATGAATTTCCACTTTATGCCTTTCTCTAGTGCGGCTTCTTCTAGCTCCCTCTTTGCTCCAACAAAGTTGGTCCCGTTGTCGCTGAATATCGTGTTTGGGGTTCCTCTTCTGGCTGCCATTCGACGGAGTGCCATAATCATCGAGCTAGTGCTAAGAGAGGGCACTAACTCTAGATGTACGGCTCTGGTAGTGAGACAGGTAAATAATGCGCCCCAGCGCTTCTCCGTCCTTCTCCCAATGGTGACTTGCATTGGCCCGAAGTAGTCAACGGCCGCGCAAGAGAACGGGAACTGATGATGCTGTAGTCTCTCACTTGGTAAGTCTCCTGCCGGGGGTATCTCTGGTAAATTCTTCTTGGTCTTACACCATTGACAGCTGTGTGCGACTGCCTTCAAGGTCGCTCTTAAGCCCAGGATCCAAAACTTTTGTCGAATTTCGTTCATCACTGTAGCAGTATTTCCGTGAAGGAACCTTTTGTGGTAGTGTTGTATAATGAGACGTGTTATCTTCTGCTTTCCATGCAGTACGATGGGATTCATCTTCCTTTCGTTCTCGTAGTGGAACTTCATCGTCCTGCTTCTTAGTTTGATAATTCCGTCGTCTCCTATATAAACGTCGATCTTCTTGAGCCGGCTTGAGCTTTCCAAGGGTTTCTCTGCTTTTAAATTCTTAATGTCTGACGTAAAGCTACTGCTCTGGCTCATCTTCATTAGTAATCTTTCGGCCTCCTTTAAGTGCTCTTCTTTCAGCGGTAGGTACTGCCGCTTTTTTTGGTTTCTGTCAACTGATCGAATCGGAGTTTGTGTGATTTTCTTCTGGGTTTTTATTTGAGGTCTCCAGGGCTCGTTCTCTCGGCGCGTTGCGGTGACAGTTGCGGTTGTTTTACGGGCCTCCAGTAAACGACGCGAGAAAGCAACTACTCTGGCTGTGGTGCGTAGTAGTCTTTCCCAGCTTGAGAATCTTTCTGGGTCCAGAAGGCTGTCCACTGCGGTTTTTATCACCATCACCTTCTGCGTGTTCTTTTCCTCTGGCATGACACGTTCCGGTTTGAAGTCGTGGAACGGCCACTCTTCTTCAGGTTTGCGGAGGAACGACGGACCCTTGAACCACCTGGCATTGTGGTCGAACTCAACTGGGGTTCCCCTCGTGGCGTCGTCGGCCGGATTTTCTTTAGTCGGTACCCATCTCCATTCTTCTGGCCTGGACTTCTCTTCAATTTCTGCCAGTCGATTGGCTACGAAGGTTTTAAACTTCCTTGGTTCCGCCTTTATCCACTGCAGGACTGTGCTAGAGTCGGTCCAGTAGGTCTTGCTTGATACTTCGAGCTCAGACTCTTCCTCAATTGTGGCTGCCAATCTGCTACCGAGTAAGGCTGCTTGTAGCTCCAACCTCGGAATTGATACTGGTTTCGTTGGCGCCACTCTTGCCTTGCCCGCGATCATGGAGATATGAGTCTTTCCTCCGGGTTCGACTGTCCTCCAGTAGACTACTGCTGCGTAGGCTTCTTCACTTGCGTCCGTAAACGTGTGCAGCTGACCGTTTTTGCCGTGGGGTGAGACGCACCTTGGAATCTTCAATCTTGTTAACGTCGATATTTCTTTTAGGTAGTTCATCCAGGCCTCTTTTTGTGGTTCGTTAATTTCTTCGTCCCAGGCTATTTTCGTTCGCCAGATGTTTTGAATTAACTTCTTTCCCTGTATTAGGACTGGTGCCGCAAAACCCATGGGATCGAAGGTTGACATCACCGCACTTGTGACTTCTCTCTTCGTTGGAGTTCGTGTACCATCTTGCAGATCTTTTGACGTGTTGCGCAGTCCGACGTTGAAGGCTAGTCTATCTTCTTTTACCAGCCATCTTAGCCCCAGAGTCTTTTCTTCCTTTGTCAGTTGCAGAGAGTCTTCCTCGTTGGTGTCCCTTACTTCAGATAGTACTTCTGAATTGTTGCTGGCCCAGCCCTTCAGATGAAAGTTTGCTCTTGCGTGAATATCTTTAACTTCTTTTGATATCCTCCTTGCTTCGGCCGTAGATGCGAAGCTTTGTAGATAGTCGTCCATGTAATGGTTTCTGTTTATCGCTTTCACTGCTTCGGGATGAGTCTTCTTGAACTCTTCTGCGTTCTTGTTCATTACGTATATAGCGGTTGCTGGTGACGACGCTGCCCCGAAGATGATTGACGACATTCTATACTCTTCGGGCTTGCCTGTTCTTCGGCTTCCGCGCCACAGGAACCTGAGACTGTCTCGGTCTCCTTCCCTGACCTTTACTCTGAGAAACATATCCTGGATGTCGGCCATGACGGCCACAGGTCCTTCTCTAAAGCGTAGTAGGACGCCAAATAACGATTGCAGTAGGTCAGGGCCAGGGAGCAAGGCGTCGTTGAGACTCTTCCCTTCAAACTTAGCAGCTGCGTCAAACACTATCCTTAGCTTTTTCTTAATTGGGTGTACGACGGCGAAGTGCGGTAAGTAGAATCTTCTTCCTTTATTTGGGGTTTCTGGAGCCTTCTCTGCATATCCCTTCTCGATTAGGCCTTGAATTTGTTTCGTGTAATGTTCTCTGGCTTCTTGATCTTGGTCCAACTTCTTTTCGATGTTGGCTAGTCGTCGACTTGCTTGATTATAGTTGTTAGGTAGGGTTTCGTCTTCTTTCTTCCACAGGAGTCCTGTTTCATAATGACCGCTTGATAGCTTCGTTGTAGTTTTCTCTAGGATTTCTAATGCTCTTCTGTCGCTGTCATTTGACGGTGACTGGTTTTGAATTCCGAGGGATTCTAATTGAAAGTGTTCTCTTACGATTTCATCTATGCTTTCTTCGTTAGTGGTTGATTCGCCGTAGTGAATGAAGTTCACTAAGGCACTTGCTCCTGTTTCGCATCCGTGTAGCACCCACCCTAGGTTGGTGAGTGAGGCTACAGGATCGGATGGTTTGCCCTTCTTCAGTCTTCTTGTCACTATCAGCCCCCAGTTATCTTGACCTATTAGCAGCTTGGGCCTTTCGGTGACGTAGAGGAGTTGACTTTCAATCGTTCTTAGATGCTGGCAATTTCGCACTGTCTCTTTATTTATGCTCTGCTCAGACAGGTGCAGGTCGTCGATGGTTCTTGCTTGAATGGATCTTTTCTCTCTTCGGTGAGCTCCTTTTATTTCGAACTCTATCTTCTGTGAACCATTTTTTCTTAACACCTTCCCACCGACTGTTTCGATTGTAAGTTTTTCTTGCTTCCCTTCAACTCCAATCTTCTCGGCGACTGATGCGTCTAAGAGTGTGACCGTCGACCCTTCGTCCAACAAAGCTAGAACGCGGGCTCGGCCTTTCGGACCATAGAGGTCCACTGGGATGATCTTCAGGTATGCCTTTTCTTCTCCCTTTGCATTGTGGATTGAGGCAACCTTCTCTTCTGACACGCTTCTTTGGTCTTCTTTTTCTACTGGTACTGGTGGCTTGTCGGAGTGCAAGATGGTATGGTGCCATCTTTTACACTGCTTGCAGACTGGAGCTTTACAGTTGATTCTAGAGTGCTTGAATTTAAGACACTTGAAGCATATTCTTGCCTTCTTGATCATGTCCCATTTTTCATTTATGTTAGCTTCTTTAAACTTCTTGCATTCTATCGCGAAATGCTCTTCTTCGCAGAATGGACACGACTTCTTGTACTTCTCTTGTGATTTTTCTTGAACCGAATGTATGGGTCTTCTTATTGTCTTCTTTTGCTCCGAGGACACTTCAGGTGGAGCGAAATCTCCACACATGTCGGCTTCTATTTCTAAGAACGCTTCGACGAGTAGTAGTTCTTGAATGTCTTCATCTCTTCTACCTCTGTGGTAGGCGAACCAACGAAATTTCATAGACGTTGGCATCTTGTCAACAATAATCTTCAGTGTTTCAGGAGAACTAAGATATTGTGGTTTCTTCAAGGCCTTGATTGTCTCGACGGCGTTCTTCACTTTGCTTGCAAATATGCAGATGTCGCTAGGGTTCTCGCCGATTTTCGACAGGTTCTTTATTCTGTCTAGTTCCGCTAATGCTAGCGCTCCAGGTCTTCCAAATCTTGTTTCCAGCCCCTTAATTACTTCTCGCGGGTCTTCGGCTGTGAACAGCAGGCTTTGGACGGCTTCTCTAGCTTTTCCTTGGATTGCTATTCTGAGGCGCGCCAGGTTCTGTTGGTTACTGAAGGAGACGGCCGTGTCTTCGTATGATCTCTTAAAGGCTAACCATTCTTCGCAGGACCCGTTGAAGTGAGGAAGTTCGAGATGTTTCGATGAAACGTAATTACGTGACTTCTCGGATAGCTTAAGTATCACTGAAGCCAACTCTTGAATATCGCTCTTCTTCTCTTCTGATTCGATCGGCTTCTGACTCTTGGACCTTTCTCCAGATTGGATGAACCACTGCTCGACCTCTTGAGTTTGTTCGTACAGCTCTTCTTCATCTTCTGACCCTGTGGCAAGAAGCTCTAGCTCAGCTTGGGCAACTTTTGATCGTGCTTCTGCCAGTTCTAATTCCCTGAGTGCTACTGTCATTCTTGCTTGTGCTTCTGCTCTCTTCCTATGCGTCGAGCGAACAGAATGTGTGTCTTGATCGCGGTTCGTCTTCTTGGGGTGCGGCCGCTGCAGACTCTCTTCTCTAGACGTTGGTATACTTCTGTCGTTCAAACGCATTTTTACTGCGACACTTCTTTCTTGCATCTGCGACGATAAATGACTTTCTTCTTGGCTAGCGGGAACTGACGCTTCATCAGTGCGGGTCGGGGGTTTGGTATGAGTCAACTCCCCCGGTGTTGATTCCTGTCCAGCAGTGCCCGTGGGATTAAGTACGGGTTGTTGACTTCCGTGTACGCTGCGCACCGGTGATCTTCTTGTGAGTGTTGATCGATTTGAAATCGTCGTAGTCGTTGCGCTTGTAGAATCACTCGGCGTATTCATACTCCAATCTGACGTACTGGAACCCGCAGTATCCACGGTTACGTTACTTTCACTTCCGGTTTTAGTCTTCGACTGCGCCGATCTTGATCTCGTATTCGTAGGCATCTTCTTAATGTTTTCTTGAACCCGATCCGGCTCGAAGGATCATTTGTTGCGCTCGTATAGTGGTGGAGCAGGCTCAAACTGGCGGGAGGAATGCCAAGAGAGTGACCGGGGTACTAGGCGAAGAATAATAAAACTTGTTTCTTCAGACTTCTTATTTATTGTTATTGTTTTCCTTTTTACTGCTGGATTCGGAATGAATAACCACAGAAAATGCTCCCATTTTTATAAGCAAGCCCAGCCAATCGCGACACTTTATTTTCCCGCGCAGAACTAAGCCCCGCCCCTCGACCAATCAGAGCGTAAGTGAGCTTTGTATGCAAAACTTTGATGGTGCATTTCCTGTGGTAGGGCACCCCTTACACTTTTATTTTATGTCTAAAACTATAGGGCGGACATATCTTTATTATTTTACAAACTTTCATTACAAAAAACCTTAATTTACACCTTAAAATAATTAAAATAAGATAACGGTTTTCGTCCCGGTAACGTTCTCTAGTAGCTAAGCTATTTTTCTAATGGCACAAGTGCTGCCTCTAGTGGCTGGAATGTACAATTATGATTCTACAATAAGAAGGTAGTTTTTTAAAACAAAATTAGTTAATTACCTTAAAATATTCTAAATCGTTGCTAATATTAATTAAAGTTCACTTAAAGTTTCAACTAACGTTTCTTATTGTTGCTAAGACTAGTTAAGAATTACTTAAATAACAATGCTATCTTAATTACAGACTTATTTGTCGCTAACACTATCAATAGTTCGAGATTTACTTAAATAACAATGGTAACTTACAAACTTATTCATCGCTAATACTAACAATAGTTTGAGATTCTCTTGAATAACAATTATAACTTACAAACTTGCTTTATCGTCGCTAACAAGATAGCAGGATATACTAAACTCTTTTGCAAATATATGGATTATGGAACATGAAAATTAAAAGAAGGAAAGGGAGGCCTTTGCCCAGTAGTGACGATCATGGCTGAAAATAAATAATAATAATAATAATAATAAAATCATTTATTTCAGGCCTCTATGGCCCATAGATAAATACCTTACAAACTAACATATATAACATATTACAAAATTTGTTAGTAATAGAGCTTAAAATTATATTAGTAAAAACTTCCTTGCACTATGTCTTAGTGCGTTCCGTTGGTACTTGTCCGCGGAAGCGACGGAACACCACATCCTGAGGCCAGAAGTCTTCAGTCATGACGTGATGCAGGTAGCAATTCGGCACTCGCACCACAAACGCCTTGAAATTGACGTTTCGGCGCGACTCCAGCTCCTGCACCCTCGGCGAGTACTTCAACTTCTGGCGCACGTACTCCACGATGTTCTCCGCCTTAACAGAGTGGTGTAGGCGGGAGATGTACACCGGCGTGTTCGGCTTGGCGGCACGCACGAGCACGTTGGGCTCCAGTGGTGCTTTACCGCAGCGGTTCTGGACAGTTCTGGGACGGCACCTCTTCCTCTGCACCATCACAAAACCGTCTTCATCCCGTCGAGGCGCCTGCGCAGCAGGCGCGGGCAGCGGGGCGGGGCACGGAGCACGCGCGGCGCGTGGAGGAGCCGCGCGGGGTGGCGCCGGGGCGGGCGCGGGGACGGGTGCGGCGCAGCTAGGTGTACGCGCTGCAGCCCGGCTAGCGACAGCGTCAGCATAAACGCGTCGAGGTGTCGACGCGGTTACACGTGTCGCAATCGCTGGGGCATTGCACTCGACGACAGCCGGTGACGCATCGGAATCCGCCGATGCAAAACTGCAGACGGAGGCGTTTTGCGCCCCGCGACGCGTGTTCACCTTAGAGGCCTCTTCAGGCGACCTACTTACCGAAATAGAGTTACGCAGTAACACTACTTCAGCACGCAGCTCCTGAATAGTCCTGTCAGAGACCTCCAATTTGGACTGCACTTCTGTCAGGCTCGACTTCAGGAAGATGATGTCCTTCAGGAGCCTGGTAACGTCGACGTGGTCGAACGTGACGGGGGGCAGCTTATGCAACTCCTTCGCCACGAAAGTCGGCACGTCGTCCGGGTCGGTCACCTTCAACAAGGTGATGATGTCCTGGACGCTCTTCTCCGTTCCGTCCCTCCGTCGAGACGGCATCTGGTCGAGTTTGCCCAGACTCGTGTACAGCAGTCTCTTCCCACTGCAAATGTCCTCTTCTTTGAAGTTAGTCTTACAAAGTTGTAAGATACTAACCTCATCCATCGTATCGATGGCGTTCTGTACAAACGCCAACAGTTCGTTGGCTATGAGTGTTGAACTCATAGCGACAGTGGCGGGCAGCGGCGCAGTGCCGCGCTGTTCGCGAAATTAAATGCCTGAAACATTTTTGCTCAAGACATGCAACTTTTTTCTCAATGTTTTTGTACGCTACTCAGTAGCTTTTAATATTCTGATCAAGAAGGTTCAGGTTATAAGTAAATAAATAATAAAATCCTTAATAAAAAAATTGGTAGTATTGAACCTTTGTGAATGAGTACTTTGGCTCTCTTAAAAACAACCCTGTAGCGCTAAGTAGGTACTAGCGCACACAACTTTTTATATAAATCAAAATTAAATTAAATAAATTACATACCTGTCTCGAGACTGTCTTTAATGAAGGACGGAAATAGATGTACCCAATTACATTATATTATTTAACGATATAATTGCTATGAGGAAAACTTTATGAAATAATATAATATCTATTAATGATTTATAGAACATCTTTGATTTATAATTCGTGTCTAGTTTTGCTTCATATTAATTATGCTTTTGTTTAGGTTATTTTTTAAGTGATTTGTTCTGTTCAGCGATATATTAATTATTTTATGACTACAGGTACGGTTTATTTTTGGACTAGTTTATATGCTATGTACTAGGTAGATAAATCATGTTAAAAAAATCGTATTTTATAATACCTGATTGACTTGTATCACAATTAGTTTTTAAAGATTGTTATTAATTGTGAATGGACATTGATTGGTAGGTATTAGATAAATACAAAGATCGACCAGTTTGTCTTGTATATGTAAATAGTTTTTGTTTAGTTTGTGTTGTATGTGGAAAAAGTATTAACTTTATTTAAAACTATTTATTTACCTTCACTCTTATTTTATGAGTTTAAATACATAGGTATTAAAAATAATCTAATTGAACGCAATTACTGTTAGTTGCTATTGAGTACTATTAACTATTAATTAAACGAGGGACACGTCATCCGGATTTCATCAAAATATTTTAAACATTCTCAGACCAAGGTGTCAAGATCAAAATATCATAAAACTTAAAGCCGATGAACATTTTTAATGAACCTTAAGTAACACCTAAGATGGGTAATAAATTTTTATTTTATTTTTCTTTAGTATTATAACGAAATGGTAGCATAAAATCGCGAATTAAATTCATTAACGGAATTATTAGGTTAAGATTTAAGAATAAATGTTTCTAGCTCATAACGTGACCAAAAACATGTATGTAGAATGTACATGGTGTTGTTTGAATTAGCATGAATGTGTCAATCTTCTTTCTGGGTCGACTAAGATTAGCACCTCTCGAACTGACCAAAACCCAGCGACTCGAGGCAAAAGGGCATCCTATATTATACAAACATGACAACATGAAACGCTTTATTTTATTTTATTTCTTAGTCTAGGGCAGGCAGTTCAATCCAGCAGGAAAACGAGCAATAATAACCGTGGACGCTGGTCAGACAACACGTCGCAGTTGCATCCTCGGCGCCATACCTCTAGTATTAAACAAATGGGTTTGTAGACACAGCCATAGTTCAAAGTTCGCTTGCACACACTTTATTTGATTTACTTAAGACGCCAAACACGAATCACTAATAATACTTACCAGTATGCCATAAAATCGCAGAATATAATCCTCAGGAGAACTCTCAAACTGATATGCGGAGAAGGGTTTTTTATTTTGGTAATGACGGTATTTATGGCCCGATGCTGTAGGGCTAAATTCATAAATTATATAGTAATCGTAAAATCATCTTCAATTACAATATCTTGGAGGTCGCGTTTTATGCGAATATACTCAATATATGTACCTAATGTCCTCTGAAGCTTGATGTAGGTTATACAGTTAATGCCATTAAATATTACATATAAATATATTGCTGCAGTAATCGTTCGTTAGTCATATCAAAATGTCAGTCTACTATTAAATTTCGTTGCGTTGAGCCTATAAAGTTCAAAGAAACTTAAAAATATTGCCTATTGAACCATTGGTTTTCGCAAAGGTGAAGCAACACAAAAATATACCTATATACCTATTACATATTTTTTGTAATAGTCTACTATTGTTTTTATCGGCTTTTAGAAGGCAGAATTAATAAAAGATGTAATATAAATAAATATATAATATGTAATATAAATAAATAATTATGTTTGTTAAATTATTTGTCCAGAACAATTACAAAGCGATATTTTTTATGAGAACGAAATACCAGATTAAATTATACACTGTATTACATTTTACATAAATAACATAGAAACACATCCACATTAACTTTTTATCTAGCTGTGATTGCTAGTAAAATGTATTATTATATACAGTTATTAGTTTTATCTTCAATTTAGTTTTAACGAGACTTAACTTTTTTATGACTTAAAACTACTTCCATAACTTTAATATTCTGTGAATGCTTTATTTTAATTTGAACCGACTTCTAATTAAAGGCAATTGAAATCATTGTGCCCACCTCAAAATTCCCGCAGTCTCCAGTTAATAAAAGTATTTAAGGTGCGGCTCGGATTCCTAAAACTGGCTATTTAAATAGTCATTTTTCACGAAGTGATGTCATTTTTGTATTAAACTCACTTCAGAAATGTCATAAACTGGCTGTAGTTTGCTACCTACTAAGGAAGCATCCGCTTAGGACAGGTTCTCTAAAACTTGGAGTATAACGACATGTTTTATTTAATATTATTTATCATATGTCGTACTTAAGTAATTGGGGATTAAATGTATGAAATATTGAATTTATTGGTTGCAATTCAAAGAGTGCTCAAGCAATCCTGACCCGGTGAACGGCGAGTGGCGACCATACAAAGTTCATTTAATAAGTAGGTATTTTTTGCTGTATGTTAATCGAATGTCTCTTTGATGTCACCCTTGTACTTAATGATGATTTGATTAAATAAGAGTAGGCGCAGAGAGTCGTCTTGATAGTGTTTGTGAATGGAATTTATAGTTTAATACTTATTTGCTAATATTGTTTGCGCATGTAATGTGGCTCTTGTATAAATTACTTATTCAGTTAAGACTAATAGATTTGTGTTTATAAGTAGAATAAAAATACCTCTATAATATAGCGTTTTAGTAAGTTTTGTACGACATGTCGGGTTATCAGAAGATTAAATCTACGATATGCTTTATTTATTTTAATAAGATAATACCATAAAGGTCATATAGTTTCTTAAGATGCAAACAGTTGATACTACATAGTTAACGTAGACTTAGGTATATTATTAATTAACATAACAAAGTATAAATAAATAAGTTTATATTTATCTCTTTCTTCTCATCTAGAGAAGGAACTAGCATTGATTACCACGCTTGGTCATTCATCAATAAATATTATTAATATGTGACATAAAATGAACTGTGAAGCCCGTTTTTACTACACCAGCGAATGATTTGTGTATGTTTCATTGTAATAATAGTGTTCCAATTACGCCAAGATTGATGAAAGCAATGATCGTGTTTGCGACAAAAAAACAAGAATTTTATTACAAAATATACCATATACCATTGTTACTCTTTTTGTAGGAATTTATCGCGTCTGTATGTAACTCTCTTCGTGCCCAAATGGACGATCAGTTGTTATTGCTTGTAACATTTTCACATTTATTGTTCCTTTTCTTAATGTTTTATTATAAAATGTATTGATTTATTTATTTAATGAGTCGTCTACTATTGTTACACATTTACATAGTTCAAATACACGCACAATATTATAGTAAGGGTCCGTTGTGTACAAAACTAATCGGGAAACGCAGCTTACGCAACATTCATAAAAAAACAATCGGTTAACAATAAGAAAGTAGTTTTATCGAATGTTAGTATACCTATATTATTTTATGTTGATCTTATTGACTGGGTTTCTAAAGTTATTAAGAGTGGAGCCAAAAAATATTTAACTGACTGTCAAATTGATTAAAGAGTCTACAAATTCTGGGAACTGGGCAGTTAAAGCCTAAAACTGTTTTCCGTTGGGGTGGGTAAAATAAATTAATAGGTTTCCTCGGGTATTATTGGGGAATTTTAAATTTAATTATAAAAACTAGTTGTGTACAGTCGATTACATTATTTAAATACTTATATAAGAATAGAAGGTCAAGAGAGTCCCTACGCGTTCAGTATTAACTAGCAAATACGTGTGGCCTAAATGCATGATTTAATTTCGTTTTTTTTTCATAAATATATACTATTTATTTCGCCACGGGCCACTCTTAAAAAAAATAACAACACTCGAGTCCAAGGTTGATAATTTTGGTTTTATACCTACCTGAATGCAATTCTTTGCATATAGGTACCTACCTACTGTTCGTTTCAACACTCGAATACTTTTTAATAGCCTGTGCGCTGGTGGGAGCGTGCGACACTGCCACCACCAAAACATAAGGTGTGTGAAACTGTCCCACACAAATGATCCTTCTAATCGCCCATCTACTTAAGTAATGAGATTAACCTCCACCGGAATTCGCATAGACGCTTACTATAATTGGCTTTTGTGCACGAAAACAATACTATAATAGTTTTATTGTTTTAATTTGGTCCGATGACCTGTTAATTTAATTCACAAGCATACGTTTTAAGCGGACTTTTATCATTAAGAGATTAGTATGTGGGTCTATAATTACAAGTAAGTATCTTAATACTTAATTAACGCCATAATAACCTATACATTCTGTTGAATTGTCTAGTTATTTACATGATTTCTGTATAAGTAATTTATTAGGAGAATGGTTTTTCTTTGACATCTATACACATTATAGAACAAAGTCGTTCCCGCCGTTTTTATGCTTCAGTCTTTAAACTTCGCAACGGATTTTAATGCAGTTTTCAGCAATAGATAGACTGATTCAAGAGAAAGGTTTTTGTGTATAATTCATTATTGTTTGATCTACCCGTGCAAACCGGTTCAATACATACCTAAAGCGCTTATTACACCATCCTAAATTTCATCATTTAGTCACTAAATTAGGAATTTACTCACTGAATGTGATTACACTTTCCTAAATTCAGGACCAATTTCATTTACCTATTATATAAATTTAGGAAAGGCATACCTATAACCCTAAAATTACAAGTTTCGTTATTTTAAATATTAATAATTTTTCTTTTGTTTTCGCTTTCTAATTATTTTTAGTAGCAAAATAACAGCAATTAGTGTTAAAACCTCCTAATATTATTATTGGTCCCCACCGTAGCAACATTAAGAGTGGGCCTGCCACAATAGTTCAGCTGGATAGGATTTGAACTCCCGACCCCTCGCCGCTTACTTGTTTTGCTATTGCCGCCTTTTAAGTCCTGTACTTATTTGATATTCAAGATAAACTTACAAAAACGTATTTAACCCTGCCTTTGCTGCAGTTGGGAAAGTAATAATTTTTTACCACTTGCCTAAGTCTAAGCAATTTTATTATAATTATTTGTTACCTAGTTATAATGGATGGCGACACAATTTTAAAGTTCTTTATAAAAGAAAAATCCTTTTACCTATCTTTAGATAATTCAGGCTTCATTGTATGCATAAAATTGTGATTACAATATTATTATTCGTTTGTAATAAATACAATAATAGCGATCTATTTCATGTCAGGGGCAATTTAAAATAATATAATATTATGTAGGGTCATATTATACCCGAAGGTGCAAAGATGTCCTTGTTATTAATGTAACGTTGTTATAGTAATCGATACTTCGGAAGGAATTTAAATAATTGTATAGTTTGAAAAAGCCTAATAGAACCTAATGACATCGACCTCGAAATTGTTTAGTTGATATATGATTGATGATGTTTATACAAATTTTATTTTCTTACAAAAATCTATACACAGCCTTTTGAAGAATCTAATTTTATGATATAATCAATCAATAAATCAATCGCATTATAATTATACTGTAATATTTTTATTAAATTTGGACAAAAACTTTTGTAAGGAGAGCGTTATTTTTTAAAGGATGTAGGTATCTGTATATTGGTGTAATATATATTTAATTTGTGGTCCATTAATTAAACGGTTTTCTGTTTTATTGTTTTCTATTTGAGAATATTTTTAACTATCCTCAATTTAAACTGTACGGTACTATCGCTAACATCCTAACTACGCTGACACCAACGATCTGGATTTCACTTGCTTAATAAGCTTGTTACTACAAAATGAATGAACACGATTTGTACTTCAGTAGCGTCAACATACTGAACTTAGGCAACTTTTAATACAAAGTCTTCAACAGGTGGTATGTACGTAATGAAATATAATATTAACGAATACTTTTATATGAGTTTTAAAACATTTTATTGGGATATCAAGTTCTGAATAAGTATACGACGTTTTAGTATCTTAAATTAGCATCGCTACAACAAAGCTATAAAACAGCTATAAAAAGCCTATGAAATTGAACATGAGAAGGAAATGGACATGTATTAGAGTATTATTGTATTTCATAATCTAGATGTGTGGTCGTATTTAAAGATAATTTATCGTTTATTGATACTTGTCCAAAACTTAAGTGATCCTATAGTAATGATACCCAGTTAGTGTCTTATTTATGATTTTTTTCATTTCTGTACATTATTTTATAGTTAACTAGCTGCCCGCCCCGGCTTTGCATGGGTGATGTGAGATTTTCTTACTGCCTAACTAACCTTCTCCTGACAATAATTAACACAACAAAAAAAGAATCAGAGAAGTTCTTCCATCCGTTCACGCGTGATGCGATGACCAAGGGAAATATTGATGATTACTTTTCATATATATACATAGATTATTTTGATTTCAAAGCAGTTCTAATCACGCAAGCCAAAAAAGAATTCCCCTGTTTGTTAATCTATACTTATAATAAATCTGTAGAGAGGTCAATTCTGTACATCAAATATATTTTCAAAATAACTATCAGGGGGTGATTAGTGATCGATACTGATGCCAAAAATGCAATCAGTAAAATTTTTGTCTGTCTGTCTGTCTGTCTGTCTGTCTGTCTGTATGTTCCTTATAGAAACGAAAACTACTGGACGGATTTTAACGAAACTTGGTACATTTATTCTTCATACTCCTGGGCAGGTCATAGTATACTTTTCATCACGCTACAATCAATAGGAGCAGAGCAGTGAAGGGAAATGTTGGGAAAACGGTATTTTTTAAGCTTCCGTCGCGTATGCAGCCTTAATGGTTAAAGCTACATAGAAATCATGTATGACGGAAATGTTCTACATAAAATTATCTAAAAAATATCCCACAACAGCATATGTATATCTTTCATGGTTGACTCACAATAACACGTGTAACTCCCGATAGCTTAGCAGTTCGGAGATTTCTGATTATATTTGTTTACTCTTACGTTTATTATACTCTCACTTATCCCTAATTAAAAAAAGTTTACATTATTACCTATTCAATAAAAAAAGAATCATAGAAATCGGTATAGAAACACTAAACTTATACATGAAATACGATAATAAGCCATCGCGCCGTCGCGTGTGAATACTGAATCATGCTATAAGGATTATTTTTGTGTAACGTGATATATTATATTTCCCTACTAAAATACGAAAGTTAATCTGTCTGTTACATCAAAACCACTGAACAGTGAGGAAGGACATATGCTACTTTTTTACGAAAAACGACGGAAACGCGGACGAAGTCGCTGGCAAAAGCTAGTCTTCAAATAATTTATAAAATAAATAAATAGTAGAAGAACCCGCTGGCGATCTTTAGCTCCTAACTTATGAACTAACACGCAAGTAAATGCGTAATGTTTGCGGCTAACGATAGAATGTCTTCTTTTGCATATTATTTAGTTAACTTATGTATGTGTGTTGGTGTGTCAAAGTAGTTAATAAGTTCCAAGTTTGAATAAAATTGTAAAATGCCAAGCGCAGTGGCATCTTCGCGGCGCAATTTGCAATGCATTTGACATAAAGCGTGCGTACCATTTAAGTGTTGGGTTGGCCGTCGTTTTACGAGACTCATGATAGTTATTCTATTGTACGTGAACGAGATAATGTTACCAGGGGACGGACTGTGGGTGACACACATCATGACGTTATAAACACATGCTTATAATGATATACACATACTATACTATACTTAATTCACTTTACACACAGTTTAAAAATAAGTAAAATTTTTGTTTGTCTGATATTTAAAGAATACAGTCCTTATCTATTTTATTGCCAGTTAAATACGTGCTGTAAAATTTATAAGAATTTAATGTTTTATAGCACCAATATGTTTGTCTATAAAACAGTCTATAAAATTAACTCAAGCCCTTTGTAAATAACCGGTTAAATATTGATTCTTCTTCGTTGAATTTTAAACACAATAAAATCAATGCCATATGGGTATTTATTACTTATTTAAACAATAAAGACTAGCGAACCGTAAAATTTTAATTTATAATCACAAAAAATACGAATAAAAATGTACCTTCAACCAAACTTTAACAAACAGCATACTACATTGACCACATGTCAGGAAACACAGCGGGTAGCAAAAAAAATACCTATTAGGTAATTTATATTTTTAATAACCCATTATAATAAATTAAAGCATAATCACTGATTTTTTATAATAATGCATAAAATTAAGTCATTTAAATTAGTTTTTATCAGCAATTAAGATGAAAAAGCATGTGTTAAATTATTAATTATGATATCATTCGAAGATACGGTCGATCTGCTATTTTAAAACAAGCTTTTAATTTGTATTGTTTTGTTTTTCGTGTTTCATACCAACGAAACCTATTAACCCACAGTGATTGAACACAAGTTCATGGCTGTTTGTTTGTTAAATAGAATTGATAGTCAATTATTATTTAAAATATTCTTTATGATGTTTGAAATCTCTATTGTAGTTGTAAAAGAAAATTATGAATGATACATATATTTTTAAACTTGTTTAACCATGTTACAAAAATAGCCTCCCTTGATTATAACTTTGATGTAATAATTCTTTCTCCTTTTGCTTTTTTTCTTTACAATAGTTCAATAGTGACGTTTGTCATTCATTAGTGTGTTAAGGACGAGTATAAAAAGTGCGTGTTGGGTTATTACATCGTGCGTTTCAGAATCATACTGAAAATAAATCAATTAGGTTTATATTATAGCAGATCAGTAGGATTAACTAGGTTTAAGAAAGTAAGAAATTATTGTTTTACTTCCTTCTGCCATAACTTCTAACACACATTGCCAAAACAATAATTTTATGACCTAAATCCAAATACCATGGGTCTTAGAATTCAAATAATAATATCCTTAAAAGTACAAAGGCCTATTGTGATTTATTGGAACAAGAGTCGATCATCAAAATTGTTTAGTGTTGTTGACTTCAAAACATTCAATTACGACCTCATCATTGCACACAATAAGCCACTACTCACCTTAGATAATGCACATGACCTACCATGGACTTGTCATTTTTCAGGTTAAACATCTATCCTACTTCAAATAACACATCAATATTATCTTATAGCGTTACTGCAGTGACTAACTAAGGCGCCTTGTAATAAATTAGTTATTATTTGAACAATATTGAGAAACCTAAGTACAGCCCTGTGTTGTGCAGCTAGTGCAGGCTCCCCCGGCTGCGTGCAATGGCTAGACAAATCTGCGTCTCTATAAAAGGGACAGGTGATTAGACGAGTAAGTACAATCGGGCGCACACGCCGCCTACCGACACATGGGATATTATCACAGTTGCTTATCCTGAATATCAAGTGTTACCTACAAAATGAAAATGGTGAGTTTATCGTTAATTTGTATTTTGTTTTTTTAACTGAAACCCAATGTAGAAAGGTAACTATATGTAGACATAGCGTGTGTCCTGAAACTAATTTTTACCTTAGTTCCTTTATTGAGTAGTTTTTTTCAGTTTTGTATTTTCAGTAATTTTTGTTTTTAAGCATTAAGTTCATTTAAATTTACTTTTTAACTCGTGGCTCATTTTTAATGAGGTAGTGTTAAGGGGTGGATTAGATAAATATAATAAAGCTTGAATGTACTTGCCGTATTATAACTGGGTTAGGTAGGAGTTACAAAAAAATATTAAATTATCTACTTCGTTTTAGCATTTAACTTTTTTAGTTGCAATAATTTCCACATGTACAAGATTTGTAAGACTTGAACCACAATTATACGCAATTTCATGAATCGGGTATAAGTCATAGGTTTCTTTAAGCTTTTCATATTAATATCCACTCTATCAATAATAGTGAATTCAGCTTTTTATGAAGTCAGTAAGTGCTAGATTCAATTTAGCCTATCCTTAAACGGACGTAAATTATTCTCTCAATAATAACCCATGCTGGGATGTGAACTTCTGACCCCTGCTGTGTAGGATGTTGCATCTTAACATTTAACGAAGAAGGGCATCTTTGCCTTGGGTATATACTTGTTTTTAAATCTGAATATTATAATAATTTAAATAATTAATTATTTCCCTATGATGGTGACATAAATACCGTTATTTATTAATAATAGGGCCATTAATCATTATTGTTTTTCCGTTCAATATTTCTGTGTTTCATTAATTTATTTAAAAATATTTTTGTCCATTGTTTTACTGCCAAAGGAGTGGATACTCCATTGACTTGTATAAATGGTCATAATAATAGGGTTTAGGTAGAGATAAATCTAAAAACATGAGTTTATACCCTAAGAGGAACTTCGAAGGAGGCGAAAATTATGTTAAGTATTAAAATTTAATGACTTTAACTGCATTATACCTTGTCTTCTTAGCAAATATAAAGTAACAGCTTTAAAATGCAAGTAACTAAAGGCATATAAATATAATATATTGGCTATAATAAGCTATCTTGAAACATTGGTAGCCAAAATCTACGTAGAACAGCTCATTATAAGTTATTTAAGTTGTTCAAAATTGTTAAATTCGAATTACAAAGGCATCGTGCATAGAAACATGATTCTTTCTTTTGTAACCTAATCTAGCTAACCAACAAAATCAGTACCTGTATCCCTCGTCGCAAAATCTGCTATCATCTCTTTATTATAAACCAAATAAGAATTTAAAATAATAAATATATTGATGCCTGTGACATGCAATTTGACCTGGACATCTACAGGTCATTCGCTGTACCTAAAAACTTTAATAAAATACATTAATTTCTTACCAAAAGACTAATGTCATAGAAAGATAGGTACATACTAAATACCTATGTGATTAGCATAGTCACAACTGCAAACTGCCTGGTACATGGGATTGCTTGCTAAACTCAAGTAATTAGGCAGATAAATCCCGTTCAAATCATGTTTGACCGCTTAATTAGTATCGAGACATCTTTTAGCCTTTATATCGCTTTAAGGACGTGACCAAAGTGGGTGCATAGGGCATAGGTTCACTGACTACTTATGCAATGCTTCGTGCATTTATTGCATCCACAATACATAACCTTTGCCGACAACTGTGCTGTATACTGCACCAGTGACAAGCGTCTCATCGTTATATGCAAAATTTATTAATACAGCTGGTTTTCAATGTTTTAGTCACAAGTAGTAAATATGAAGGATTTGTTCATAGATATAGCTCTACAGATAAATCCTTAAGCTGTCTTTACAGAAATACACACTGGATGACATCGATAATTAAAATAACTGATTTTCAAAAGAAAGCAAGGTGGCGGTCTTGCGGAAAATAGATTTTTCAATGCTGCCTGCAAAAATTGTTCACATATTTCTATAAATAAACAGAAAATCCGCATAAGCAGAAGATTTACAATACCGCTAGATAGACAAATACTAAGAGCAATATCTAATAATTGTCTTTCTAATACGATATGCTTTAGAACACCACGATTATTAAAAATAAGTATACGGTTATAAATATTTGTTTAATATTAAATTTAACAAATAATAATAATAATAATATCTTGGGACATCTCACACACGGTCATCTGATCCCAAACTAGGCAGAGCCTGTGCTATGGCAACCAGACAACTGATAAACATACTTATATATTTCTAAATACATACATATTATAGATAAATTACACCCAGACACAGAACAAATGATCGTGCTCATCACACAAAGATTCGTCCTGGGTGGGAATCGAACCCACGACCTCCGGTTTAGCAGTCAGGGTCACTAACCACTAGACCAACAGGCCCGTCTTAACAATTTACCTCAATCAATAACGTAGTTTGGGGTGAATAGATATCACTATTTTGTAAGGCTCATATTATAGGTAAGTAAGTAGTATTGTTTTACGAAAACACCGTTTAAGCTAAAGTTATAAATAGCATATTATTTAAATTTAATTACTTACATAGATTACGTTTTGACGAGGTCATTTGTTCAGGTCACGCTATTATTAAAATTAAATAGATTTTTTTCGCGGTTGAGTTGTCATCGGTTTTTTCTCAGATGTTAATTTGATATAAGTACCTAACATTTCTGTCAAGATTGTTCTGATAAAAAAGACGTTTAAATCTGCATGATAAATAAGTCCAAACGAAAGTTCGTCGACTTATAAAACGATTTGTTTAAATTCAAACACGTTACAGTTAGATCACAACGTTCTTCATATTTATCTTAGAGTTTTTTATCATGTCATTCTGTCAGTAAGATTAAGTTTATATTTTGTACTGACTCTACAAAGATTCACTAAGAGAAACATAGGTACCAATATAAGTAGAAAGTAAAAAGTTTGAAACGAATACTTAAAAATACCAGTTTTCTTTCATTTTAGTTGTTTTTTTTAGTTTTCCTTTCAAAGATTTCACAACAAGTAATTTATAGATATAAAAAATAGATTCGAAAAATTATCAAATCCGTCCCTGGATTTCTTTGAAGGCGTGCGAGCGGTTAATTAGGTGCACACCTTTTGTTTTTCACGCAGTACATTGTGTTTTCGAGGCAACTCTCGAATTCTGTGACATGTTCCCACAACTCAATACACTTGCAAAATGGCAATGCCGACATCTGCATACTGACAGCATCTAAGGTACAGGTATTTAGGCGGTGCTAAGAATAGTTTGTGGGTGACAAACACTGACATGGAAATCTTTTGTTGTGCGGTAACGTGCGTGTGGCCGGCTTATTATTGTATATTGCCGCTTATTGTAAATTGTTATTTACAGACGCAAAATATTTTACAAAATAAAATTAATTATCAAAAATTATTTTAAAAGTCAATTTATTTAATTACATGCATTTGAACTTGCATGTTAATTGTTTAAAACTTGATAAATTTCCAATCCATATTCAAACCCGTCTGACAGAGCAAAGCAGGTATCTATTTATAATCTATATTATTACTCAATGTAATTATTAACCACTTACTATAAAACAACAATGTAAGTCAGAATTTTAATATTTAACTATCTAATTCTATTTGTTTCGCGACTGACTTAGAAGGCTCTGTTTAATAATGACAATATATCATGCTCAAATTTCATTTACAAAGGTGTAATTGGCGAATCTACACAACCAGGTAATAAAATAACAAAATGTTATAGTATGTATGTTTCAGTGAAGTTATAGTAAAAAGTTTAAACCTACACACCGTTTTTATAGAAATTACAAAGTTAACCCAACTATACATATTGCACTCAACCTGGGTTCTGTAGGATATTATTTTTTGTAAATGTAGTTTTCTAAGTGTTAAGAGAAACAATGCTATATGCTATTTTCAGAGTCCTGAAGAGCCCTTAATAACATAAGGCATAAACCTTAATTCATTTTTAGCTTTTTGGGTAGCTGCGGATTTTTCCAAATTTCTGTGTGTCTGTATTGTCTACTTCCGGATTTACAAATAATTAAATTTATCACGTCAGCACCTAATGGTCAGGTCTCATGTGACGATATCAGTTACTAACAAGGCGATATTAATGGTCCGTGAAGCGTATCAACCTTCGTAACACTAGCCAGCATGCGTAAACCACACGCAAAGATTAAGTAACAATGACGTACATTGATTTTGGGGCCAACATTAAGAGCGTCATCTATAAACCGCCGTATCATATATACTTATATGAGCGTAAATATGATCTTAGCTTTTCTAATATGCACGATTCTGAGAATGTATGTAGGTAGGTTTTTTTATATTTTTTCAACAAGAACCTGCAGTACTTCGCGCGTAATAGTAGCTAGCGTGGTGACCTATACGTCAAATAGGTACGTAGTTTATAGTTTTACGTAGGAAAAATCGATTTTAACTCATACTAATTATTTTTAACGACTTTTACACTGTAGAACAGATTGTTTTCAACCTTTTGTAAAGTAGGCGAAAGTAAATATTTATGAAACTATTTGATTGTACAAATAACTATCGCTCTACCGAGTTTATCCTGGTATATTTAAAAGATGGATTCTAATCGTGAAGCTTCATTCAATAGTTACACGACATCGGTACACATTTGAAATTAAATCAAAAATATTAAATACTCATCAAAATCCTTATCTAGACCGGTCTAATTAATTCGAAGGGGCAATTAAACACAGACTGCTCTTTCAAAATTACTAAATAAAAGAATGATGTCGTTCTAAACTTAAAATGGTACTGATTAACATAATTCTAACTAATTCAGTTTTTATAGTAAAATTCTGTTAAGTAGTAAATATAGACTTCTGATTTGGCATCGGTCAATAGCCAAATCTATTTAGAATGTCGAGTTAATTGATTTCAGATTTTCAATTTAGTTATCTATGTAGGTAGACCCGATCCACATAGGACCTATCAACATCTTGATTGATATAAAGTAGGTACTTCCTTTATTTGAGCTTTTATACCAAGTTCTTAGGGCTAGTTTGTAAATTGATATCAAAACATTATAATAAACCAATTATTCCTTTGCCCCGCGTGTGTCATTTGCGTGATTGGATCATGAAGGCCACGTGCCACTGACATCCACTGAGCTTCTAAGTTAATTGTATTCATTCCTCTTGTAGATACAATTAGCAGATTAATTAATGTTGTAACATTAACAGTATGTATTATACTTGTATACTTTGGCCTGAAAAATAAACACCACTAGGTAAGGTACATCACGAGTAAAGATTATTTAATTCACAATAAATAATTTCATATTTACTGCACAAACCTAAAGACCTCATCAATTAAAAGCACATTTATAAATTTTATATAGGTTTCACACATTTTTTTCTAATTAAGTATGACATTTATATTTTAGATGCTCTCAGCGTTACCGCTAAAATAAAAGCTTGCAATAAATATTTAAATCAAAATAATAATCATCTTACCGTAATGAATTAACCGATATCTTCTTTTATTGATACAAGTTGCGGTTGGGCTATAAATCTTGGTACGACTACTAACAGACTAATAAGGTCTTATGCGTCGTAGTCCTTGTACCTCTAGGCCGACATATGACTTTAATAACCTCGTTGCAGCTTTTGATTATTGACATTTTAAGTAAATTATTGCTTATTTATTACAACATATTGCTGTGGTGGAGAATTACGACAGCTTAGTGCCTGGTAATTTTCTTAGAGCACTTGTTCTAAACAAGAGTTTGCTTTTCAAATATTGCAGGCGTTTTAATCGAAGTGAAACGCAAAAGTCAGCGACCTATATATTTTTTATTTGTTTTCTACATACAATACTTTTGAATATTCACCTTCTATTTGAACTGCATTAACTATAATTCTCGTTTTATTAATCATCTCACGTGTTCTGAATATTTCAGAGGATTTTAGTTCTGTTGGGAGTGGTGGCAGTAGCGTTATCAGCGCCACAACAGGCTGGTGATAAAGTCATAGCAATCATCGCACAAGACTTCGACCAACAGCCAGATGGGTCTTACCGATACAGGTAATTGCGAAAAACGTTTTATATTAAACCCTATTTTTAGACTTATGAAGAATTATTTATACGGCGATTTTGATAGATAATATTATTATAAAATATTTTTTTTCTCTACCGGGCATAGAAAAATATTATATAAAAGATTTTTTCAGTGGATTCCGGGAGGCAGAAAGAGGTTTACATCGTTAGCTTGTATGCATAGTCACGAGATTTATGTTTGTAATTAAGATTCGTATATGTTATAAAACAGGGGGTAGTGGAGCATTTAGAGTACCTAGTTTTTAATTCAGGATCTTGAGCAAATTAGCATTATGAGACGTTGTTTGTGATTGTGGAAATACCGTAGTAGCCAGAATGGAACTAATCATAACAATTGAACGAACAAATATCAATACCTATTTACTTTTCGTATTAGGAAGCAAATATTTGACATTGGCACCAACAATAACCAATTTTTTAGGTGTTAATCTGCAACATGAAATGGTTTAATGCAAAACTGTTTGCTTATAGCGCATGCAAAGCCTATGTGTGTGCCAAAACCTTTGAAATGTTTGTATTAAAATAAGCTGATTAAATAAAAATAATATACACATAATTTTTGTTGAATTTTGACAAAATACTTAATTCATTTTGAAAATAATACTAAAGCCAACTAAAGCTGTCATTTATACATGTAGGCGTCGTTATTTAAGTAATTTGTAGGCGTCAATTGATCTTGTTAATAAAGATTAATCGCCAAAATACTATTAATATATAATTATAATATTTAATTTAAAAATTAAATTATTGATTTCTCGTTGCAAAAAAATAACATATTCAAATAATACGTTATAGAATTACGCAAGTACAGTACGAATTCAGTATTACATAATTACGTCAAAGGTATATTATATTAGCAACTTGGTTATTGATTTGACCGCCTATAGGCCAGCTACAAATAAAGGTCAAGAACTAACTACAATTTTGTGACTAACATTTATCAAATAACAACTTAAAATAGAATCTGTGTTGCATTACGTGGGGCTTAATTGTAACTTAACTCTGAAACATAAGACTCTAGCATTTTATAAGTAGGTAGTTAAACAAATAATTCCGAATAATATTAACTAATGTAAAAAAAAAACTTCTAAATTTACCTGTTTGACCGAAACTCATTTTAATTAAACACAAACACACACAAAGGAATGCAGAAATATCGACCTTCAATTATATACCGTCAATTAAAATTCTTTACAAACACATCTTTGAAACAAAAACAAAGGCATTGCTTTTGTTTTGAATTAAGTTTTCTGACTCCCAATTACTGTTGAGAGTTAAACCTTGGCCTATGGTAGAATATTTCATTGAAATGGTTTTCGTTTACACGTTATTGAACTACTTAGATTATACCTTATTATTTCCATCATAAAACCGATCTGGACATATGGCATCCAACTATGGTTGACAGCCAGCAACTCCAACATTATGTGTATACAGAGAGTTCAAAACAATATTCTACGGGTGCTTACATCGGCGCCCTGGTACGCTCGCAATTCGCAAATCCATGAATACCTAGAAACCCCAACCATCTTGGACGAAGTAAAACGATGTTTAGCTAATTATAAGAACCGATTGACAGCTCACCCTAACCCCTTATCCAGTATGCTCTTGCAGCCAAATCCGATTAGGAGACTCAAGAGAGCTGATGTGCTGACTTACTAAGGGAAGATGGAGCAGTGGCTCTACCTTACCAAACCCCTTCTTCTTTCAACTCACCTGATTAGATATAGTCTGGCCGACTGCTTGCAGGTTTAATATTGAAAAAAAAAAAGACTTAGATTATACCGTTCTGCGTCTAGGTATTTTGTCTGACTATACAAACATAAAGATAGATAATTATGCATGTTTACTATATAGGTAATTATGAGAAGAGCTCTGGCCCCAGTAATTCAATATTATTCTTATCAAAATACCTATCAAAAGGAGTAGTATAAAAAACAAAGAAAAGAAGAGAAGTGTGCTCGTGATAATTCCAAATAACCTAATAACCTATTTTTACAGCTACGAGACTGAGAATGGTATCAAGGCTGAAGAGACCGGTTCAATAAAGAAGGCCAGTAGTCCTGATGCCAGTGACGTCATCGTAGCGCAGGGCGGGTTCAGCTACACAGCACCAGACGGCACTGTCATCAACTTGAACTACATCGCCGATGATGACAACGGTTTCAAACCTGAGGTAAGATTTTCAAAATACTTACTTTAATAAGTATAAAATCACCAATGCCAGTAAGCAAGCGTCGTTCCAGCAGTAGCGTATGTATGAATAGAACCCTTTGCCCATCAGTGGGACAGTTACAGGATATCATTTTCTATAAAACAAAACTAATCTGAGTAGAGTGAGTAGGTTGAAATGAATGGCAAAAAGTACCTAAGTGGGTTTTAAAAATTACGCTGTTGTTATGTTCATAGGATAGAACGGTCACCTGAAACATTGAAGTTGTCATTTAAAGCGAAATTAGGTATCAAAAGAGACCAGATATTTTTTTTGAAGTAGTATCCCTATTACCTACCTATATGTAAAGATATGGTTATATTTAGTAAAAAATATTTTTGTGCGTAATATTATCCTGTATACTTGATATTGTAAATATCGCAACACAGGTCACTAGTTAATCGTTTTAATTGGGTGATATTGCTTAGCCTCGATACGAGTACCGTGCATTTGCGTCTTAGGTATACTATCTATCGAAAAATAAAACATAAAAAGCCGCAATAAAAATATGTAAAATTGTATAATAAGTGCAATTATTGATCTACATAAAATTATAGTACACCTACACAAAAAAAAAATATATAATAATATTCATCTACAGTATATATAGTAAATATTAAAATAATTCCTATATACCTAATTGATTTGAAAATACTAACATGACATAATATTATATAAATTTAACTAAAATGTACTTAATAGGTAGGTTACCTCACTCGTTCCTCACCGTATGTTTTCTAACATTTTAGATCGTAGAAGTATCAATAAAGATGATAAAAGCTATTCATAAAAGTGTAATAACTTAACACTTTAACCTTTATAATTTTTTTGTGGTATAATTTGGTCATCGCTTCAAAATAGGCCATTAATAAGGTGTGTACGAAATGATGTCATTTGAATAGAATGACTTGTTTTCATGCTTTTATGAACTTTACATATATTTTATTTGGTACTTTTCTGCATGTGAATCAGTAAGTTAAAAATTAGTTATCTACTTAAATGACTCTAATTCATGGATAGATAGAGGAAACTGTATTTTTTTATGATGTAACTGCAGATACAAAAATGTTTAGAAAAATATTTTATAAGAAAAACTTCGGTAGGTACTAAATATGTCGTGGTGGCCTAGTGGTTCAATGAACGGATTTGTGTGCACAAGGTTGCAGGTTCGAACCCACTACAGGCAAGTACCAATGTGACTTTTTCAAAGTTATATGTACTTTCTTAATTATTCTAAGACATCATTGACAATCGGTGAAGGAAAACATCGTTAGGAAACCTAGATTCCAAAAATTTGAATTTGAAATCGCCAACCCGCACTGAGCAAGCGTGGTGATCAATGCTCATTCCTTCTCTATATGAGAAGTGGCCTGTTATAGGCTGGTATTATAGGTACTAAAAAGAAAATATACTAAAATAATTTTGAACCAATTAAAAAAAATAAAAAAAATACTGGCCACTTATAATTGTTTAACGTTCATGTTACAGGGCGCACATCTGCCGACTCCTCCTCCGATCCCACCAGCAATTCAGAAGGCTCTCGACTACCTAGCGACCCTCCCCCCACCACCACCAACCAGAAACTAATCCTGACAACTGCTGACGACCTGATAACCTGAGCATCCAACGTACCTGTCACCCCACGAATACTCTCTGGTATTTTGAAAACAGAATTTAATACATGACTTATAAAAAAAATAGAATCCGTTTCAAAAAGTATTTACTCGAATACTGGTTCTCATAATATTTAGTACATCTTTATAGTAAAGAAGATCTCGTTATGCATCCTGCACAACTAGTCTTTTTTTAGATAAGGAAACTATTAAAATGTCAATTAAAATATCATGAACTTAATGAGCATAATTTAAATTCTGTTTACAAAACAGCAAGTGCATTAAACCAATATAATATAGTAAGCAATAAAAAATATATAAAAAAGAATGTACAATGACTGAACTGTGATAGACAATGATTGAATTATGTAAAATGTTTGTATATTTATTAAAATAAAAGCAAAATCAGTGCCAAAGATGCATTGCAAAATGTAATCTGTATTTTAATGCTCTACCATACTCGTACTTTTAACTCATTACGTACCTCTCCTCATTTTCTTATGATCCCGAATAAATAAGTTTTCCATACACAATATACGTTCCATAATGCTAACAATAGGAATGAATTGACATACAGTTACAGTAAACAAAAAATTGTTATGTATAAAAATGTAGGTAACACGGTAGGTATACAAGTAACATCCTTCTAGATTTTTTATCATACTTAAGGAACATTCAAATATCAAGGTTTCAATTCCATAAGACGAGATAAAACAACAGGCCTATAACAAGAATTTTGTTTAGCATATGATTTTTAGAACAATCTGTCAACGAGTGTTAAATAATGTTGATGTCATTTCCTATATACGGTATCGATGACTAAAACGTTTGATTATTATTTAACTTGGTGTTTGATATAATACAAGTTTAAAGTTGATTTAATTGTGGGAGACAAATGCTCCAGAGAGGTGGACTATGCTTTAGTTAAAAGATACTGAGTTAAAAAAGTACTTATCCCTAATGATTCAGTAATTAACGAATCATAGTAAAGTAGTACTGTTATTTTTTTGGACGAAAGGCTTCTATGTGCGCAATTGTATCCTTTTAAAAATATCCATAGCTTTAAAGGAAGTACTTCAGTCGATCATTATTCAATTGTTGAGAGTGTAATCGATTTATTTATGATAGTACAGGTTTAAAATATCACCACACATAATTGACAACGTTTTAAGCTACGTTAAACTGAATGACTGCATAAACAAGGAAATAAATTGCATTAGACGTCTTTTCAAGAAGTTCTTAGAGTCGTGTATGACCAGGATGGTATCAAACATTGTCTGCAAGTAGGTTAGTCGTTTTAATTAAAGGCTCGGGAACACAACTGATTTTATGGTTGTTGGTGTTTCAATATTTGCGGAGATACGCCAAAATTTACAGTAAACTAAACTGCCCCCCTAGACAAGAGACATTTTGACAAGTAATAACGCTGATCGAATCGTTCAAATGTATGGAAGTGACAAGTCCAAGTCACGTGACTTATCGAAACGAAATGTCATTTCCATACATTTAATGTCATTAGAGCGATTTCTATCATCGTTAACGCTTGTCGAAATGCCACTTGTCTAGAGGGGCAGTCTTAAAATGTGAAAGAAAGATGGACAATTACAGTTTTAAACTCAATAGTATCAATTCATAAGGTCCAAAATAATAAATTTGCTTTCATAAACATGCGGTACAATGAAGTCGATGAAAAGGCAAGTGAAAACACAAGTTTCAATAGAAAGCAAAAGTGGTTTCAACTGTACTTGGTGTACAACATTCCTTCAATAACCTGTTAGATACAGAGAGCGTTAATCTCAAGGTCAACGATGAGAACATAGAACAATGCGTCGTCTCTATTGATAGAATCTTAGCCTTTTAGATAGGGTATAAATGTCAAATTTAAGTGACTACCTAATTATTGTACTAGGAAGATAATATTTTTTGTAAAATTATGAATTTTTCAACAAATTTAATTGTAACTTGATTTTATAATTTTTTCCAGGTATAGGTATTTTTAGTTTGTAGGACTACGTATTGAACTAGATCTGTTTACGGAAATAAAATAACTACGATGGTAAATGTCAACTAGTGACTTTACGTACAAACGGACAACCAATTGTTTTTTACTTTTAACCGGCTCAGAACAGAAGCATTACGTGTAACCATGCACCATTCACAAAGCATAACTCATTCTTGAGTTTAGTTACCATTTAGATTATCCAGTTATGTGTAAACATATATAGTCAAACTCAAATAATGTAAATATTTCTTTTATTGTTTGGTTCTATAAAACTACTCCCGCGCTCTAATGAATTTATATCTAAGGATATCTACATAAACCATCTACATAAACCATCTACTAATATCTAACTCTAACTTATTAACTTATGGCCAGTTCCTATATTAAAAAAACGATTTGTTTTGTTTACGGACGGTTGAATTCAATTCGTTTTGCTTAGAAAATTCTACCGTCCGTTATCCAAACAAATCGTTTTTTTTATTTATAGGCACCAGGCATTAGAGTTCTTTTTGTGTTCTTCTTGTTTGTGGTTTCAAATGATATAACTATAACAAATCTGTCACTTCGATAGGCTCTAAAACTATTGTTCATAGGTCAAATTAAAGTCAAAGGGATATAATTAATGGCTAAAGTTTTGTCGACAAGACTTAAAATAAATAACCCATATAAAATAACCTTACTATGTCATGCTTCGAAAAAATAGCGTTGTATAGTTTAGTTTATTATATTTACAAATTCATTACAATTACACTTGTCTTCAATCCTAATATCGAAGAACAGTTATCGAATTCAGAAGAAAAATCCTTGCTTTAATAAGTTGATTCTTTCTGTGTTTGGTTCCGGTGTGCTTTTGGTGGCGAGATAGTCCAGGGCCCGTTGTATTGCTGGTGGTATCGGAGGGGAAGTTGGTAAATGAGCGCCTACAGGCCTGTAACCGTTTTCGTCAGCTGTGTACGTCAAGCTGTAATCGTTGCCATCTTTGCCCTGAAAACATTTCAGAAATGCAATTACAACAAAAACATAGCTACAAATATTGAACGGGACAGAGGACACAAGACATAGATAAAACTAATTGGCCACAATTGTATCTACAACAATCACGATACTTCTTATTAATACTGATGAATCCTGAGATGGTACCCAAACCCCATTAATGTTTCTGTATACAAACACTATAAATTTATTTCCCCAAATCAAAGGGTGTTGAAAAGATACTTCTAAATACTTACGATATAAGAATAACTTCCTTCAACAGAACTACCGACACCCCTCTTGGAAGTTTTTAGTTCACCTCTCTCCGCCGCTTTGGTACCGTCGCCACCTTCGTAACTGTAAAACATTAAACAGTATTATCTGAGTGTATTTTCAGTTTAAATCGTACATCTAAAGAATAATGGGTTATTTCAGTACCTGTGGTGAAAGTCTCCTGAGTGCGAGAAAACATAATTTTCTTGTTCAACTATAGGTACTACAGCTTTACGTAAGCCCTTTCTTCTTTTAAGACTTGGTTGATTATTCATTTTTGTATGAACTTGATTTATTGTGTGTGCCTTTACTTTCTGGATATCTTCCCTTACAACACTTTCCGTTTCATTTAAAATACTTTCAGTTTTATTAATGAATTCATTAAGTGTGTTTTTATCAACTTTAACTCTTCTAACTTGTGATCTTCTTCGGTGTGTTTTAGGTGCTGTATCTACTTCAGAGCTGGAAGGTGCTCTTCTCATGTTTTTCAATTTATCATTTTCCAATGCAGTAATCCTTTTCTTACCATTCACAGATCGCGGTTTTTGCGGTAATAATACGTCTGATTCGTAGTCGTTCATAGCCACAATATGGAAAGGTTCGATTTCTTTAGATAACTGGGGATGATTTACAGATTTTACCTTTGAATCACTTGATACTGTTTTATTTTCTTCTTGGTCGTTAAATACCGAAATACTGTCATAATTATCTTTTAATTGTGGAAGGCTCGAATTAAAAGTTCTTATTACTTCAGTATGTCTGCGTGGTACTCGTTTGCTTTTATATTGGTCAACACTACTAGCACACTGAACTAATAACAACACAACAGGTACTGTCGATAAGGAAATTAACATTTTGCGTAAAATCGTAATTTGCTAACTAATATGATCCTACTCAGACGCGATTGAAATAGCAAATGAAGATGACTCAATAGCTTAAGTCATGTTTGATCTTCCTCGTAATCTATTCACTGGTTTGACAAGAATAATATATTTTTTTTGTTTTTATAACTTACCATCTCACAATAATCTCTACGTAAGCATACCATTGCGAATGTAAATATTTACATCAAAACTTTATTCAATTATAGTATAGAGTATGTAAATATGTAGTTTAATGATAGGTAATTTATATTAGGAAAGTATAACAAGTCGTCACACTATTTTGAAACACTTGATTTTTCCTTGCATTATTATACATATCATCGGAAACACTTTTTTGGAATAGGAATTAATGAGAATTTATTGTTTTAGTTAGTTCACAGGTCTTGTTAGATTAATCACACCCGTTTGTCATCGATCATGTCCGATGGTTGACACCTAGGTTATTGTGCAATTTTCCGAAGAACACTTCAGTCGATCGCTAAGGTTGAAATATTTAGCGTCTCGTGAAGTTCGCTCCACTGAAAGGCGGGGGGAGGATAGTGTAAATAAATCAGTATTACATATAAGTGGTCTGAAAATCTGGAGTACCACTCATCACTCAGGAGTGTTCGGAATAGAGATGTTATTTAAACTAGTTTGTATTTGTTGTGTAGCGACATGCGCGTTTTCGGCACCGTCCACAGATAAAATTCCATCGGAAAGACAAAAGCCTAAAGTGATACGTATTGTTTCGCAATCCGAGGAGCTTGATCCAAACGGAAAATATAAATTTAGGTAGTCATTTTTAATTGATTGATTGTAATTGAACTGGCTGTGGCCATAATGTATATTTGCAAATTTTGTTATTAATAAAAGTGACAGTTACCTTCATTTATTGTAAAACGAAATGATTTCAGCTATGAAACCGGAAATGGAATCAAACGCGAAGAGACGTCATTCGACAAAGTATTGGATGGAAAGACAAAACACAGTGACTGCAGTAATGAAGGCGGCGAAGATGACGACAGTGGTGAAATCCATGTGCAGCGAGGATCTTATTCTTACACAGCACCCGACGGAACTGTTGTCAGTGTGAGGTAAGAAATTTAACAACTAAGCAAATAAAATACTGTGCAAAACCAAAAATAGTTGAAACAATCGCATTGGACTGATAGCAAAGTGTCGAAGGTTTCACAGAAGCACCATAACCTTAACCATAACATATATTGAATTAAAGAAATCACATTTTATCTGAAACTAGCTGTCCCCCGCGACTTTGTCCGCGTGTTTTAGTTTCAACGGTTTTTCATTTTTGCAACATTTTTCATTTATGCTCCGCTCCTATTGGTCGTAGCGTGATGTTATATAGCCTATAGCCTTCCTCAATAAACGAACTATCCAATACAAAAATAATTTTTACGCGTTTTAATACGGTTGTTAGATGCTTTTGGTCGTCTTAAAATAAATAAATGGTTTTGACTTTGCTGTCTCTCTTCAGTCTTTCTTCAGAATGAGATTCTCATATTTTGCGCGGAAATCTTATTCTTTTTCTAAATTATAAAAAATAGGCTATGTAATACACCTTAAAATTATATCAATTTAAATAAGCGCATACCATCCATGTTCAGTCCGCACTTGTGGAGTAATTATTGTTTATGGATGCAACCTGTGTAATTTTTGAAACAACTAGTAACTAATATGAACCTAGTGTAATGAAAATAGCAACAAGATGCCTTACCAATTCTTCCGCATAGATACGAGCCCCTTTACTAACAATACTTTTTATTAGTTATATTGCAGATGAGAACGGCTTTAGACCATTTGGCGAAGGCATCAATATTGGGCAGCAGCCATTAAGTACGTCAACTCTTGAATCTTCACGCAAACCTAAAGCTAATGCAGGACCTTCAAAACTTAGTTCATTGGAAAACTCTCAATCAGTTTCAATTGAAGAAATTACCCCAAATAATGAAGACTATGCGAAAAAGATACCTAAAATCGATCAACGCATAGCTAAAGATGATGAAACTGATACAAAAACTGAAAACTCTGAAAAAGATAAATCTAAAATACAACCGTCTAACAACAACAATGCTAAAGTAATTAAAAAGTCGTCACAAAAATCCGAACTGGAGACTAAAAGTGAAAACAAAGACAAAAATCGCACCAATGAAATCGAAACTATGACAGGTCAAAAATCTGGAAAGGATTTAGAAAAACAAACAAATTCTAAACCCGCTAATGAAAGTGAAAAACTAGCCAAGATTGAAGAAAATAACCCAATCCATAAGCTGAATGATACTGATGAAGATAAGACTCTACACGTAAGTAAAAATCCTGCTCAGAAAGATAGTAATGCTAATGAATTAGGTAAAAAACTACCCAATAAAGAGAAAAGTCCATTAAAAGATGGAAAAAATACAAAGATAATCCCTTATACTGAAAAATCTGAACCACAAAATAACAAGGAACCCGAAGAAATTACGGAACCCACAAAACCTGCCACTAAATCTGAAAGTGATAAGATTGAGGAGAAAGAAAATAAACCTCTTAACTCAGATACAGATAACGCCAAGCTGGGAAAAAAATCAGAAAAGCTTATTCAAAAACAGGAGACACCGCCTAAAAGTGATGACAAAGAAGTTAAAACTAAGAACACTTCTGAAGATAGTAAAGGCATAAAAAATGACGAAATTGGTAATAGGAAGACAATAATAACTGGCAAAGAGGATACTAATAACCAACCTGCCAACAGAACGTCCACAAATGAACTTAAACCCCTACAACATATAGACACAAAATCTGATAAGAATACTGATAAAAACCATAATGAAATAAATCTTGCAGACAAAGAGGGCAAACAACTCCTAGATAAAAAAATAAACGAAAATAGTAACAAGACAGTTCATAATAACACTTCTATAAATAATGCAGAAAACCTATCAAACGAAACCGGAAAGCCAAGTAATACCACCAAAAATCCCCTTAAAGTCAGCGAGCATTTCACTAATGCCATTGAACCCTCAAGTGAAAACAAAAATACCACGATTAACACTCTAAATAAAACCAAAGGAGAAAATAATACATTAGCTGATAGTTCGAATAAAACATCGACAAACGATAGTGAAAACGGAAATGATAAAAATGAAAAAATCACTACAAATAAAGATAACAGACATATCAAAGGCATTAAAATACCAAGCGGTGACAGTCAGAATCCAATTTCAAAAAATGATAGTGCAACTAACGCGGATTCCAATAACAATGATAGTAAACTGGTCACAGAAGGTAATAAAATTGAAAATAAAGATAACTCTAGACAAAACGCAGAAAAAGTGCAAGAAAAGCAAGAAGAAATACCAATTTCAAACACAGATATCAAACAGTTAAATAAGGAAGCTCCAGAATTTAAAATAAATTCTCCCCCTCAGAAACTAAAAGAGTCTGCAAATCCTATTAAGCAAGCTGAAAAAATTACCAAACAAGCTAAAAGCGATGCCAGTCATGCATTAAAATCTGCAAAAGATGCAGTACAGCCTGCAAAAGATGCTCTGAAAATAGCTATGGAGGTTGTGAAACGTATTACAGAACAACGAAAAACAGAATCTAAAACTCCCGCAGCAGATGCTGTTGCTCATGCACGGTTAGCCGAAGACGCTGCTAGAGAAGCTCTAGAGGCAGTTCAAATAGCTGGTAATGCTGTAGCAGAAGCTCAAAAAGCTGCAAAAGAAGCAGGGAAGGCTGTCCAATTAGCACAGTTATTACCTAATACGGTAAAACCTTTAGAAAACATAAGTGAATCACAGCCAGATAATGTATCAAATAGCAATAAAAAATCCAATGACTTAGATAAAAAACAAAATGCAAAAGATGATAATGATAAAAAAATATCAGATGAACTACCCAAAGAAATAAATGATAATTTAACAAAGCCTATAAATGACAATAAAAATAGTCAACCTAAATCTGAAGACGAAAAAGCCAAAAATGAAAGTGAAAAAGCTGTCAAAGATATTGATGCCGAGAAAACCGAATCTAAGGACGAGGCTAAAAAGATCGAGATTAGTCCGAAAGAATCTAATGCTTTAGATAATAAATTTGACGAAACTAAGGAACCAAATAAGGAAGGTACAAGCAAAGAAAGTTTAAAGCCTTCTGATAACTCCACCAAATCTACTAAAAAAGACGATGAACCTAGTAAGAATAAAGAAAATAATGATGAAAAGTCTAAAAAGCAAGTCTAGAAAAATAATTTTATAATATGATCAGAAGAAACCGAAGCCCCGCTTCCCAGATGATTCATAATTTTAATTGTCATAGCAACGATACGGGTTTCTTATTTAACTAGACGAATGCTATGTTAAATAAACTAGTGCAATTTAATTTATAAATTAGCAATGTGTGGTATGAGTCTGATGTATGTTTTATAAAAATAAATTTAAGTTATTTTTGACCTGTTGTTTTAGTCTAGACTAATAAAACTTAGTTTGTTTACAAAACTATTACAGAGACAAGTTTACAAATTTACAAAATACTATTACAGAGACACAATAATGAGATACAAAAACACCAACTTCATTTTATGTAAAAATATTTCAGTAAGAATTGTTGGACTTGTTGCTCTTGAAAGGGAAAGTTACAAACTGAAAAAAAATATAGTAGTATTTTTTGTCTCTTCTTTTCCTTGAAATATTGATATAGCTGGCATTTGGGTAATTTCACTCTGTAATTTTAGAAGTTAATTTAATTTAAACCTAGATCAATAATATTTGTCTAGGTACCTATTTAAAAGGAATTTGTAAGTTGCCCATGGCAGTAGCTCCACAAAAAACGGTTTATAATATGGTAAAATCGTATAAATTTAACAAGCCAAAATAGAACAAGCTATTAAATCTAATATTAGTCTGTATCACAACGCCTACAATTTGTGATTTTATGATACATTGTGTACGAACAAAAATAATGTCCTCTATTATTCTATCGTCAGGCGCTTGTACTTATATACTTAAGATTTTGTCGTCGGTTAAAGTAAAGTACGTTTCAGGTAAAGAAGAAACCTGAAATGCAACTACCTGTAGAATTAAATGCTTCTTTATTCGTAGTGAAGTATTCTGGTACATGTTCAAATGGACAATAGCTATTATGCAGCATAGAATCTACATAATACGATTCAATAGTTTATGTGGTCATTAACCTAACGTGAGAAAATGCTACTACGTCCAGAAGTAAGTAAAAGATTACATTTAAAATATCTTACTGTCTAATAAAGGAGTAAGTTATAACTTTCAACTGGTCCTCAAACTTTGATATGTCTATTTAACGCAGTTTTAGCATATTTTAAAAGACTTCGTATCAACTTTCGATCGAATCGAATATTTATGTTGCTTCGACTTATACCACACGAGTTTTTGTATCACACGTAACAAATCACAAATTGTACCTGAACATAAATGTTACAGAATATCAAAACTCCCGTGCCGCAACGTAACCAATGCACATTTATATAATCATGAACACAAAACAAAAAAGAAAGTGCTCGAGTAAGTCTAATACATCTTGCATGTTGTAGCGACCGATGCAAATTGAAATATCAGTTCGAATAAATGTCAAGATCAGTTCAAGTGTTCGACGCATATCACGCATAGCATGGAGAAGCCCTCCTCTCACTTTTGTTGTGCAACTGGTGACGTTAGTCTTATAGTATTAGGTCCTACTGATCTAATTTTTAATGCTCTATTATTATCCAAGGTGGTACAACGTCCAACATCCAGGGTGTTTTACAAGGTACATAAGATTTTTTTTTTGTTTTTAGGATTTCCAATAGTTATCTTTATGCTCAGTATCTTCATCCTGTAGTTATTCTTAGTACAGTAACTTGTCCATCGGCTTTCAAACATCCTTGTAAAATTCAATAAGATACAGGTGGAATCAAGAAATGATATGTGCTTTAATTGTTCATAGTCATTTATAAAATATCATATTAAACTAAATCCATCTTTGCCTTTTTATACGAAAAAAAATATTTGCTCATGAAAATTAAGATAAATACATACCTATATTCTTATAAATTAGGATACAAATTTATATAGTTACTTATTAAAACATTGCTTCAACAAATTGCTTGAGGCTGTAAGTGCATGCGTCAAGCATTAGTAGGTACGCGATACTAGTTTGGGTGCACTGCCTGTCTCACGTTTTTGGTAAGTAGGCAACAAGCTCGCATGCCACTTGTTTTTTACCATTTTAAGGCCAAACTAGACAGATACTCCTTCTAAATATTTGACTGCACGGAGAGCCGAGTGGTAACCACCGTGGAGGTCACCGCTCCAACTACTGCTGGGCGCGACGTGCTGCGGGTTCGATCCCAATCCAAGCATTTGTGTGATCCATAAATGTTTGTTCTTAGTTTAGGTTTTCTTTGTGCATGTGATTTGAATGTTTGTAAAACCCCCCGCGACACAAGTTGTTGTCGTTTAAAAAAAAATAACCCCAATAAGCCCGACTACGGAGATGAGGATTATAAAAATTTAGATTTTTTGTGCTTTTAGTACTGTATAAGTATGGGTGTTCTAAACAATGGCACATCCAAATTATTTGTATAATTGATAGGATCTTAAAACGGTCTAAACACATAACGTCTAAGGACATTCTATAAGTATTTACTTCAATTAATACGACTAAAGTAAATTAAAATGAAAATTAGCGCGTCGTAGGTATATGATAATGTAACATAACGAAGGCGACGAACCGAGAAGCCTTGTACCTATGTGCTCTCATTAAATAATTGTTGCAGATCGCACACACTTCATTAAATAAAGTTAATAATTATAATCTGATGAGCGTCGAACATAATTATTAAGAATAAATGTATCGAGTACCTTAATTGGCTTGTGTCATTAAGTTTATATAAAGAACTTGCTGATGAGATGTTTAATATATTATATATAGATTTATGATTAATTTTGGTGCGTTCTCGATATTATTGTAACATCTTTGTAATTATTGTTGTTATTAGTATAATATATACCTATATAATTATATAGTAAAGTGAATATAGCTATGAAATAAAAATATTTACATGTGAATATAAATTTGTTGCTCTAATTTAGCGTCAAGGACAGCACATTGAAACAATTTTAAAGGTGAGATAGGCGTTCAAGCGACTGTAAGCTTGTTCACGCATTGTATAGAATTACAAAGAAGTTTGTGAACAACACGTTGCACTACATCAACTTTCTAATAACGTAGGATAACAAGCGATGCATTTGTGAAGCTGAGAAACCCCAAGGTCACACTTGAATGAGTTGAAGTTAGCATCTTAACTCATAATCTAGACTGCGATACAATATAGAATTGGTCGAAGATACAATATAGAATTGATATTTTATTCCAATATTTTGATAAAATAATGAAATATTAGGTAGGTACACATAACTTCAATAACATTTAACATGTTAAACATCATTTATAAGAAAGTATTTAATAAATATATTCAGCATGATTTTGTATAGAAAACTATGCCAATCCATCAAGCCACCAATAAATGGTTTTATAAAACTATTGATATCGATTTTAGTTTTTTTGTCCTAAATTAGGAAGTGCCTACGTCTTCACTTTTGAGATCTATTAAAAAAGGTTTAAGATAAGTTAAAACACTTCATTGAAAAGTAAGGAGCAAGTCTGAATTACTTTTAAATAGATACCGATCGGAAAAAGCAGAGATAACTTGCTCAGGCAACATGAATGGAAACTCACAATTACTGTAGTTTTACTATTCGTTTATAGTCTAACTAGGTATAAGCTGTAATAATTTGTTATAAATGTATTAAAATAAATGCATTCCTCAGCCAGCAGTCTATCGTTATAATTGAGGTTATTTTGCAAGCTGCGGCGTGTCATAAATCTAACCTATGGCCCCTAATTTATAAATACAGTCGTAGACGCTGATAATAAAATGTTAATAATTTTTCAAATATCTAGGTTATAAAGGAGAAAGGGAAGGGCGCGTCCCGGCTAAGCCGTATCATCATGCCAATAATAAAATACGTGTATCAGTGAGTATCCCTTTGAGTCTTTGAAAGCACGATCCGTTTGTACCGACTATCTTTCGTTAACGGTCGTTAAAGTATTACAATTTTGACTACCTCATTTTACCAAGGGATCTTAGAGATCAGACAGGCAGGCGCTCTATGTATATAAAATATTGGTATTTTTCTGAATCTGGTAGAGCTGGAAGCCTTATCCCTGGTAGCTTGAGAAAAAGTTTAAAACCGAAAGACAGTTCTATTTTTTCACACTTTGAGATTAAGTAGTCTCAATCAATCAATCAATCAATCAGGCATTTGAATTCAGTGTTTTTAATAGCTTATATATTATGTGATAATTTTACATAATACCTAATATGTAATAAATTATATTTATTTCTAGTTTTAAGAGCAGTTTCTACATAACTCTCGAAAACTAGTTAGAAGCCTAGTTGAAAAACACGACTGTTAGAATTCAATCTCACGCAAGAATGGTTCGTTAAAAACGTTGAAAACGTTTCATGTCTATACTGTACCTACGTATTGAGCCATGTTCTTTATCTATATACTAAGTTATGTACCTACCGTATCTATGTTATACTTATCAAATAAGCTGTGTACTAAAATACAACCTTCATCCACATAGGTATATTAAGTTTGTCTTTATTGACGTCTGTTTCCCCTCCTTTTTTAGCTACCCCTCTATTGGCTTCCCAACCCACGCCGAGGGAAAACACCCCGGTCCCGTCCTTGCCTTTGCCAGAGCCGTTCTGATTTACAACTAAAATTGCATGTGTTCTTTTCCAAACTGAAAACCCCAAATAAATATAAAAACATCAAAACATAATTATGAATTGACTGTGAAACATTTTAATGGAATAATTTATGATAAGCTCTCTCGATGCGCGAAGCTTGAATTGTAAATTTTCTTTAGCATTGAGTTGATGTCACTGTCAAGCAAACAGTGCGAAGACACATGCATTACGCTTGAGCTGACGTTGATGAATACATAATTAACAGACTTCCTATGCAACAATTGGATGAATAGCTATTGTGTTTTATTCCTAGACAAGCACAGACATTATAGGTTCAAATAAGATGCCTATAGAATGAAGCAACACTGACGAAATACCTTGACACAGAAAATGTAAAAAACAAAAAGAAATTCTAAATTATGTCGTTATACAATGATGTAATAAAAATTATATGGTTGCTGTAAAAATCTTAGATAATGCTGGCGTTATTTCTGTAAGTTTATAGAATTAAAATTAATTTAACACGCATAGGTAGATACGTAAAGTTGAAGTGAGTACGAATCGAAATAGGACATGTACAATGACATAGGAGCTGTTGGTCAAATTGCAGAATTTTATGTAAGTAAATTTTTTCAAATTACGCAAAATCCTCGTCATAATCTTACCATTTATAACCTGCTCTAGAACGGCTAGACTGACTTTTATCATAAGTACTTGATTTATTGGATTTGTCTCTGTCCCCAATACCTAGCTATCAAAATCTTGAAAATATCACAAATAAAAAATAACAACAAATTGGGAACTAAATACGCGGGTCAAACCGCGGGCACAGCTAGTCGATATGAGAAGAAGTCAGTCATAAACTACGAGCATTATGAATATCAATTGAATGGCACAATGACTCAATATTTTTCAAGTGTCGGTGTGATATGTACCCAATCTGCATCCAATCTTCTCAACCTCGCCTGCTCGGATAGGGTAGGTAGAGAACGGCACGTCATTACATTGTCCTTGCATACCTCTTTTGTTTCGCCTACGTCGATTAAAATCTATTCGATAGCATACCCTGTGGGTGCTCTTCACTTAATTATTATATTAATACTCATCTACAAGTTGCGTTAAATATTACGAATAATCATCAACAACAGTGCTCATCTTTCTCCCATTAACGCAGTTATTAAGCAAGTATATTAGAACACCTCACAGATCTTAAATTTCCAAGGTTAAAATGATCAAATAAGAGAAGGACCGCACGCACGCCTAGTTTCATCTAATAGTAATGCACGTAAGCGGTGGCAATGACTAATGAGTGCAAAACATTTAGAATTGGGTGCTCCATGCGGCACGCAGTGTCAGTAACCTCAAAAGCGCAGCCGAACCTTACGTAATAAACACATCTTAAGACCGATGAAAACGCACAATTGATACAATATGTATGACACAATCCAAACTATTAATAAACATAAATTATTATGGTAAATATATTTACATAAATATTTATTCATAATATAAATGTATTTGCATAAAAATATACCAAACAGTGAGGGTCATACAAATCTTCGCAAAAATGTGAATTTTAAGATAACTGCTATAAAATTTCAATTAACAGAATTTAGAAAATATTAATTTAGAATATTCTACATAAATAAAAACAAATTTTAGAACAATTTTATACCAAAGTAAAAGAAAAGGACTAAGTACCTCAAAGTTTTAATTAACTTTAAAGCGCGCAACTCAAAAAAAGGAATTTGCAACAACTTCATTAATTAAAGCCTATCGTAAAGTATAATATTATTACCTTACTCGAGATGTTAAATGTTACTGAGTAAAGTAGTAAAAACTATTTGATACTAATAATGTTTTCTCTTAAATTAAATGAGTAATTTATGTGCATCAAGCGCAAAAATGATCGGAAATGAAGCGCATCGCGGGCGTGCCTTCATTCACGCATACTCCCTCTTGCGACTATTGCGTAAGTTGCCTTGATAACTGATAGTAACGTGTTGCTACACTGACAAGCGAAAACAACGCCTACAATTTATGTAACACCGACTACTGGCAACATAAACGATGCCCCTTACACCATGTCTTTCAAGATAACACCGGTGAGATGAAAAGAATGCTATTCAAGAAAGCTTTGCACGAAGATGACTCGGTGGATTCACAAAAATGTTGTCCAATATTTTTAAGGTATGTATGCATCTAGGACATATGTAAACAAATTTCACAAGGAAGCTGCGGGCTTGTACAAAATAAGCAAATGAGAATCTTGAAACGGTCGATAGAAATCTCGCATAATTTTATCTGAATACAGGTATCTTATCATCGTGTAGGTGTGCTGATGCACAATTGTGTAAACGATCTTAGAAAAGGAATAGATTTTTTAACTGTCTAACCAGGAAGGAGTACAAGATATTCTACTTAATGGACTTCGATATTTGCCTGTAAGGCATCTAACTACAAGATACATTATAACAGATAGTCTATAAGGCATACTTTTTAGTTCCTAAGACAGCTATTCTACGTTTCTACGTTTCGCTTGTCATCTCAAGGACAAGTCTTCTCTAAAAAAGTAGAAATAACATTATTGCATAAGAGCATCTAACCACGCAACTGGTGAATACCAATTCTTTTGTTCATATCCTGTATGACGGAATAACAAAATACTTTTAGAAAAAATCTAGTGACTAGCTAGCTGGTGCTGAACAAATTGTAGAAATCATTACAAAAACAGTAGAAAAATAAAGTTAAATCCAAATTTAGAAAAACCAACTATGCAAACCGACACCGATAGTTGGAATTTTTTTCATTCTTTGAAAGTTTACATGTCAATCCTGAAATGTTATTGTTAGTTTTTACTACCATAGTTTTATCAAAATAAATATTCAAACTCATTAAAATAACAGTAAATAATAGTATCAATTGTTAATCGGTGATAGAGATAACACAATAACAATTTAAGAAATGTTATGTGCGTATAACTGAGTACAGGTCTGATTTATACGAATTACGTATTGCTGCTACTACTGGCGTCAGAAGCAACACAATAGTCTAATGATTGGAAAGCTATTGCAGATAAATATCTTATCCACAATGACAGTCATCAGCAAAATGGAACAGATGAACAATGTCATGTTTTTTGATATCGAAATTGAAATCGAAAATCGCGACGTCTGTCCGTCGGCGTCGGCTTCAATCGGGGCTGCACCGTATTGCAGCGGCAAGTCGGCTATGAAAGTGAGATGGCTCCGAGTTCGGATAAGTGGCAGGGGTGCGGTATAAAAGTGAGCGCACAATTACCACTCTGACATAGTTCACGACACTCCACGTACCACTTCGCTGCTGTACGACAAATCACAAATAAACAAAATGAAACTGCTGGTAAGTACATCCATTAATTCATTCTCAACATTCCCATTTCTTTTGAATTCAATCCCTTTTAACAATAAATTTTAATAATCCCCAAAATAATTCAATTAAACCCCTTTCTCAAGAAGTGAAGTAATCATAGAAGATTGTGCTTATTATAACGATTTGAATGTTACGTTAATTTACATGTTTCCATGAAGGATTGCCTGCAATCGAGTGTTGTGAGAGGCGGCACAGAATAGGGTCGGCAGATATGTCGACGATTGAACTTTGGTATTTAAATGTCTTCATCTTTAAATTCCCAAGTTTAATTATACTATTTATCGGTAATCGCGAGTGCAATGAGAACAACAGTGGAGACCTTTAGCTGAAGTTTTATTTATCTTGCAACAGGTAGTTTTACGAAATGTCTACACGATCAATTCAAGTAATTTTAATATGACTTTTGTATCATTGTGTGGTGATAAAAGATAATCTTAGTAATACGGTTACGAGTTTACAGTTGATTAAAAAAAATGGTTCAGCCATCTTAACTTACTTTACCTCATAACCTTATATACATTTCGGTATTTAATTTAACTAATAAAACACCTGCAGGATTAAAGCCGGATCACAATATTAATACTTTTATTGCTGTTGTTTGCTAAGGACCATATTCTATTTACTTTAATGATAATATTTTATTTTATTTTCATAGTTACCTATTTGTGTGATTTGCATTTTTATCAATCTATGTCATCATTGTTAAAATTATTCAAACATGGCTAAAATAATGCCGTATTTGTTACCTATTTAGGTATACCATTATGATAAGTGTCATTTTAAAAATAATCAAGAACGTAACGTATCTTATTTAAAATTGTAATGTTTCGTTCATTGCTTTTGTTGTTCATCTGTGGTATTGTAACATCACGCAATCAAGCTAACGTATTTACGATCTGGTGATTTTAACGAAGAAAGACTCATTAGCATATACTTACCTACCAAGTGTAGAAACAAGAAATTATTACTTTACAATTGACAGCTACAATCTCGTTCTAATAGACTTTCTGTTAGTCGAACGATCTAGTTTGAATCTTATATAATACGTAGGTAAATTTTTAGGTCATAGTTTTTTTAAAGGCACGCGTAAGTTGCTCATAACAGCCAGTAAATTAAACATGGGCCTCGTTGAAAAACACAAAATATTGTGCTGATAATATGTGCAAATATTAAAAATGAACACTAATATTTTGTACTGACTGAAATGCGTAAACCGTAAACTCAGTAAATGCTGAAACTAAAAAGTAAATAAATTATGTTTTAATGATTCAATGATGTAAAAATATCATCTTAATCAACCGTGTAATCTACAAACGAATACTTAGTTACCTACTATAAGTATTCTTGCAAGACGAAGTTGTTAAGTAAAATGTAATAACTTGTAATTCGTGAATCGTAATTAGTTACATGAAGATTATAATCGTGCAAGTAGTTACGATTCTTCAATTTGTGCTGTGTTTATGCTAATGTTGCAGATGTTGCTAAGCTTTACATAATACTACAAATTAGCATAGGTATTTTGGACTGTGAAATGTTAAACAAACTTAGAAAAAGTCACATAAGTTGGTCAAACTATTTAACTTAGGCTAACTTTTGTCATAAATAAGTCATTACATAAGGTTAAATAACAGATGTTCTTAGTTAACGAAGCAGAACTAAAAGATAGGATCTCATTGAAAACAATGCCATGCTCGTCGACATGTAAGTGCCAATACATATTATGTCGGGGCCCACTTTCGCCCAACCTGCGTGTCGAATGAGCCGGTTTCACAAGATGCTGCCTATTGTATCCGTTCCATCTTATCTTACGACACTTCGAATATGATTAAGCTCTTATGTGACATCATTCCGTTGGTAAATATGTCCCTAAATTTAATTATCATGTATTTATGGAAGGGTTTTGTGTTTTCAGGTCGTGATTTGTGCTGTGCTGTCCCTTTCGACAGCTCTGCCTCAGCGAAGATTGTCGCTGAAGCCTGAGCAGCCAGAAGCGGATGACCAGCAGCCGGCCGAACAGAACTACAACAACTACCAACAACAAGCTCCTGAGTTCAGACAGCCGCCTCCGCAGCAGGAGTATAGACAAGCCAAACAGATCGATGACTTCAGACCCAAGGTCCAGCTGGAAACTACCACTTATATCCCCATCATCCATTTCGACAAGGAACAGGGCACCGACGGCAGCTACAAGACATCGTAAGTAAATATCTAGTAATTAGAGAATTATATAAATGTAAGTTAACTCATACGGGGATTAAGAAGCAAAAGTTCAACGGTTATCTCGTGTGTCAATGTTAGCAATAAAATTTAGTATATATAATAACTTCAAGCCTTCGATTGCTGGTAAAGATTTTTTTGAATATATTTTTGGGCATTCTTGCCCTTATTCAATTTCAAGGTGCCTTAGTTTTCTACTATGAAATTTTACGACCGGCCTTGAATGAGAGTAGATGTGAAGATGTTTATTTTAACATAACATTACTATGCATATAGAATAAGTTAAGCAAACTTGAATAAATTATAGGGTTTTAACATATTTATTCGATTTTCTTAACTACTTAAATCTTGACTCTTTGCGTAATATTTAATATTTTGGTTATCTCAGCTGTAGAATTAAGTCATTTTACTCCAAACATTACAAAGTCTTTTAACTCTTTAACTCAAACATATCTAAACTAGAAAAAAATGCAGAGCTTACATAAGATTTTCGTCAGTAAACAATATTAAAAATAAACACCTATTGTTCTATGTAGATAATCCAACACCAGCTAACATTATTTGCCTCATTTTCACTCAACTACAGTATCCATTAGTAATGTTTATCCACCATTCTATTCCAGTTATGAGACCGGCAACAACATCCAAGCTTCCGAGGAAGGTTTCCTGAGGGCGGTCGGTGAGGACCAGAACGCGTTGGTGCAACAAGGTTCCTACTCCTACACCGCTCCTGACGGCCAGGTCATCACCGTGGAGTACACAGCTGACGAGTTCGGTTTCAGAGTCAAGGGTGACCACATCCCCACCCCTCCCCCCGTCTCCCCTGAAATCCAGAAAGGTCTTGACCTTATCTACGCTGGAATCAAAGCTAACGCAGTAAGTCTGATGTTAAAATCATATTATTTAAATAAAATTTTGTTAAGAGTCGTTTTCCATCGGTCGTTCAATCGGGTTATAAAATTGATCCACTTTTAAATCCGTTAACAACTTTACAAGGTTATCATAAATTGGATACGTAGAAGTTGATTGCACATTTAAGAAATTACGAGAAGAAAAAGATCGGTCGATTATTTTCGAAGAATCGCAGTATAGAAGAAATTCGTCATAAGACGTTACCAAACATCGGCATTGTGTAATTGACCTTCTTTATTCAGGCGAAGTAAAGTGGTTTTATATTGTTTTTGGAGGATTAAGTTATGAAATAATTTTCTTTCATACGAATGCTGTTCGGAGCTTATTTCTTTAAATTAAAAGCGACTATTTAGGTACTTTCCTCTTATTTAGTTCTAGAACTGAATCAGAGAGTAGTAAAATTTTCACCGTTCATACCACAGAACACATAGTTCATACAATACGTATCAAGATACGTTATACTATAATTTGTAATATAATCTTGGAAACATAAGATTATTTAAAAAATATTCATGTAATTTGGTGGCATACTTAAAATTAAACATATTTCGTGTCTTTAGAGACCGTCGAAACAGGTTTTAAAACTGACAGTTGACAGGTACTTAAATGATCAATTACAAAGGTCGTAAAGACTACAGGATGATTCAACTTCGCATGGGGGGTCTCCCACGCAAGTGAAATGGTTACGCTGCCGGCTAATAATAATCTTTACTGCAGTTACGAGTTACATTACACCACCACCAGCGATGCTAAATTACGTGTTAAGTAATAAGAAACTACTCTATCAATCGAACAGGAGTGGCTAAAATTGTACACAATGTTAAAAAACATCATGTGTATCTAAGTAAGAAACTTGTGTATAACGCATTAAACGATTTTAGTCACGCGGTGTTATCGGAAATGATCGACTAGTTTCAAGATCCATCGGACTCTAAATTATAAGCCCTTAACGCGAACCTCGCAGATGAAAATATGTTACCTCTCAGTTATATAATTCTGCTATAATGTCGATGCATTTTTGTTTTCAGGAACGCGATGCTATTGAAGCCAAGAACGACCCCGAAGGTGCTGCCAGAAAACAGGAAGACAGAGCAGCGCAAGACTACAAAGGTGCTTACTACCAGCAATAAGTGTGTGCAAGTGACTGTCGTGTACCGTGAACGTTCTGATGGCAGGGCCTCCAAATGCCATATATTTTAAGACTAGATAACGCCTATCACACATTATGTCACATACAACAGCAAAAAAATATTCAATCATAACATAAACGAGTTCTAATTCTTAGACCAAACGTGAGCCATGATTGATAAAATTATTATGTTTTCATTGTCGTATACAGTATTCGCATATTGTGGCATAGGCATTAGTTTTAAGTTAATGAAATATCGAATTGTTTTTTTACAATTTTAAATAATACTCAAAATGTCTGTCAAATGTCTACGCTATAATTATTCTAAGTTTTCCAAGAGGACTTTGGAATTTTACCTGACTGAAAATAATAAGTTTGTAAAAGAGATTAATTTTGCAGTAAAACTCCCGTAGACTACGAATTATTGTTCATAAGCAAAGCAGTTAAGACAAAATAATCTATGTCGCCTTTTGTTTTTTTTCTACGTGATACTTCACCAACAAAAACGTGTTCAATTATATTTTTATACTTTTGTAAATAACTTACCATCGTAATAACTTATCTTTGTATGTTTGATTTTTGAATAAAAATGTTGTAAAATATATTTTGAATTTTATTTTACTGTAATACATTTTATTTTGGCGATTATAATTTACTCAAAGATACGTGAAAAGAAACAAATCACATTTTTATCACCTATTTTATGATGACGACTATTTATAACTTTTTGACCTATTCTTCAATATAATCGCTAAAAAACCTGAAAGCTAAAACTGCAAAAAAAGTATTTGTACCATTTAGGCGGCGATAATAATAATTATAGTACCTGTTTACGTACAGACGCAATACTACTCACACGTAACTAGACAGTAATTATAAAAACTAAAACAAAAACCTCAACCCGTAATGTAGTTTAGATATTAAAAACAAGACAAAAACGAAATTCATTACTGCAACCTGTTTCAAATTCATTCTCAGCAATATATTACTTCTGCTGTTACTACAAGGAATAATTTGTTATTAGGTACTAATTATTCAAATGAAAAAAAAAACAAACGTAATAAATTTCGAGCACTGACAGTGACACGTGTTTGCTTTTTCAGATAGAAAGTAAAGTACTTAAAAGAATTATACAATCGCAGGATACAAAGTTTATTAGGTTACATAATACTAGTCTGGACACGCTCCAGTGCTTGCTATTTAGCTGTCACTCAGCTGGAGAAGCTGAACCAGTTTTTTCTACATCAGGTGCAGTGATACTTTCATTGTATGTACTTAGGAACTTACACACTCACGCTTCGTTTAACGTTTTAAAGAGTTTAGTAATATTAAACGGATCTATTTCATGCCTACATACATTAGCATGTAACGATTAATTTCCGTCAGTTTTTATTATTAATTAGGTGTAACTAGGTAAATGTGCTATGTAATAAACATGATACGATGTCGTTTTGTAGCGCATTGAGTGGACGATGATTGGTTTTTTTTTCGGTACTAGCTCAAATTATATCAACATAGGTTCAGCCTTTATATAACTGGTTTGTTTCGACAAGATATATGGAGCTGACTGCCAACCTTCGCTAGTGGGAGAGGCAAATTAAGAAGAAGAATATAACTGGTTAGCACAAGCATTCTCTCAAACGATCACTCAGATCTGTCTTGGGCCCTTTGCATGTAGGTATGTCTTACCCTTACTTATATCTTATATCTTACCCTGTTGAGCAAAAATATCATCAGTTCACTAGGTTGGTGGTCTGCCGGGTTTTCTATTGTGTCACCATTGTATCAGTCTTACTCCATTCCATCTACCGTCACCGAATCTCGACAAAAATCAATTTAGCTAAATACGATATACGTATTGATTAGAATTCTTTCAATTATAATACTCCAATTTAAGTTAATTTACAGGCATCGACAAACAATTATGATGTTCCCAGAAAACTTATCTAAAGATAGGTAATTAACTTATTTACAAGAAAACAGGTTAGTATAATGTTCCTTCCAAAATTCATAAGGAAAAGCTTTGCGTATGAGGAATAGTTTAAAAGATGATAAATGATTGAAATAAAACTAATTTGAACGGATTCTATCCCGGTTTATTTTTAGATTTTTGTTCCCGACGTTTCTGCTCGTGACCATGACACCTGCAAAGGCGTCGAAACGTCGAAATAAACCGCGATAGAATCCGTTCAAATTAGTTTTATTTCAATGTCTAAAATTTGCATAAACCTTAGAAAGCAATATGATAAATGATCAGAGTTTAAATACTTAATAGACTTAAAATAAACCCTTTATATTAGAATTTAGACCCGGCCTTAATCTTTGAACCAATCATAGAATATTGATTACATAAGTATTTATACATCACCATGACATCAAATAAATTCAGGAGCTTAAAGTTGATTATTTGATTGGTTCCTTCAAATGCCTCATGTGGAACTGGCTTCACGGGGGTCAGTGTGTGTCGACGAGCATTATGTAGGTACCTAAGAAGGTATTTCACAAGAAACCAACGGCTTTATCGGACATCAGCGCGTCTTAGACGCAAAGAGTAGAGTATGTAGGAGTATATGACGACTTTGTGCAACTCTAGCATAAATATCACGGTAAACATACTCCTGAGAAACTTGATCAGTTTTCGCAAACACTTAATTAAATCCATGAAGTATTATCTTTATTCACAGCAGATCATATTAATGATATTACACTTCGTTATGGAGAAAATATAGCAAAATACAAGATGTTAATCGTTGGCAGATATTACACGCACAAAATGTCATAGATTAAATTATACGCTGTTCCCTTGATGAGCGTTGAAAAGTTCGTTCTTGCAATATTGCAATAAACTTTAAGAAACTTCTTTTAGAGGAATAGCTATTTTAAAATGTCATAGGTAGAGAACAATAGGCAGAGTTAAAGATTACCTTCTTCTTTTAAAATTTTATTTATTTAAAATATTGTGATTTTACATTGATTTTAATTAATAATTAAAGTCTTTTCCCAGAATAAAGACTTCAATCTAAACATGAAAAACTCATTCATGCTGGCAGGTCTGACCACCCGTGACTATGTCAATAAGCAATATTTAAAACCTTTTAGTCAACTCACCTTTAAATTTAATGTTAGTTAAGCTCATTCTGTTAGATTTACGTTATACCGTATCTACTTTAATTACCAAACGTGTTTAATGCATAATAGTAATGAAGATCCCGGTATTATAACCAATTTATTCATAATTCTTAGTTATAAATAATCCACGTAAGCCTAATTACGCTGCTCTTTACATACTTGCAGACTCATTGTTTATAGAAAAAAAATGTTTAAGATCATTATAGGCATGTACCCAGATTTCTTCAGATAATAATGAAAATTTGACACGTATTTTTTCTTTACTAAAATCAATAAAAAAGTAAAAGATAAAGTACTTTTAAGTTCAACAGTAAGAGGTTTGCGTGTAACGTCTCGTCTTGGCAAATATTGTACCAAGAACCTACGTCAAGTGAAATATCTATTCACTTCGTATCTTCGTAATTTTTGGTTTATGCTACAAAAGAAAAATACGTGTCTAATTTTTTTTATAATGTTTATATTAAAAAAAAACATCACCGTTATTGCATATTTAGTATTTATGTTATAAAAAAGTATAAACAATTTTTTTAGGTAATAGACAAAATTAGACGCGCACGCTCGTCGTCATACAACACTAAAAAAGGACAACTTTATGCATTTTGTTTAATTTTTTTTTGTTTTTCTTTAATTATTTTATTAATACTTATTCTTCTTTTACTTTCCTAAGCTATGTTGGGATTGGCTTACAGTCTCACAGGATACAGCTGAATAACGTAATTAACATGAAGCAACGGACTATCTAACTTCCAAAACCAATGGCAGCCAATGGCACTGGGTGACACAGTACCCCATATTAAGACTGGTATTTAGAATTAGTGTAATGATTTACCGACCGATAAAGATGAACGTATGACTTCGGGACCAATTTCGTAATTAAAAAAAAACATAGTATTACTTTTAATACCATATAGGTACTATGTTTTTCAGGGTTAAAAAGGACATGGGCTAGACACAGCCCACATGTAAAGTAGAGGTTATTTTAAAGTACCACCGATATTACCACCGAATGGACCTTACACATAGTCCCTAGATGTCAACATGGTAGACTCGGCGGAAAACCTGGACTCCTTCATAAGAACCTTGTCACTAACAGCTCTTGAGAGAGCTAGGGTTAAAAGAAGCAGGTAAGTATTCTCTGGGGCGTCTTAGGCTAGTAATAATAACAGTTCCTTTTTATTAGGTACATATTTTTTTTGAATAAATAACTGTCACATGATAAAAGTTTATGAAATTCTAAAATGTATGTATGTGATTAAAACCATAAACCTGGGTTAAGTTTGCAGCTTATTCTTTTAGGTAAGTACTTATGTAACTTGAAGTAATTCAATATCAACAGTGAATCAGAGTCGTAAAAATATAAAATCTCTCAACAAAAGTAACAAGAGAATGATTCGGAAGCTTAACGGGAAAATTGCAGCTTGCATTTCGCACTAAATAAAAATAAAAATTGACTACATAAGGTAGTTGGTAGGAATGGTAGGCTATAGTTACGTAAGAAAATGTTAATCAAAGTCACCTCTGAATTCACACAAAAAAATTACAAAGAAGACGAGTGAACCCAATTTGCTGTAGTGAAAATAGTCGAGATAAGTTAAAAGTCATCAGTATTGTCAGCTTTTACGTTACTTACATATTAGGTATAAGCTACACAAATCAAACCTGAGTGGTAGTTGGGGGAAAACGCCCCTTCAACTAATTTTAATTCCAATAAAATGACACCTAAAAAAAAACACTGTAAACGGATGGAACTAACTGAAATCTTTGACAGTATTTTTTGTACAATGTGTTGTTTGTGCGCCTGCTAAATGAATTACAATTATGCATTGGTATAGTATTCGAAAAAAAAAAAAAAACATTCAGGAGTACTCAAACCTGGGGTCGGTTTGATTCGGGGCCCTTTGCATCTAAGTAGCTGTAATGCAGTAATATCAATCATTAACCTGGCACTACATAAAAGTACCTAATGTAGATTTTCAATGATGTATCCGAATTATAAGATAAGTATAAAAATAGTTCCTAATCTTGTCAACTGTTGACAGTGATTGTAAAATGAGAAACTACATTGTTGTTTCATGTCATCGTGTCGTAGAAGCGAAAGGAAGGAAGTTATTCAATAAAATCAGATTGTACATGCATATTGTTAACGTTAACTATTGCGGTTTTTGTATCTTATTCTATTATTCGCTTTATCATTCAGAAATTAATTAATTTGTGTTAATTTATAATTTATAAATCCTGTACTTACTTTAAATGCCTTTAGTATGTCGGTACAGGTCATAAAAAATGAATTTTAATAGGATTCACATAATGTACGCAAGAATCATCGGAAAGGATATCAAGCGAAATATAATATTTGTGAGACGAATAGTTTTACGAAGGACTTATTTTAGAAACAGGATGTTTCATAAATGATTAGGTACTAGAAATAACGTTAGTAAATTAGTAACTTTAGTAAGGCTCATAATTGCATCTGAAATATTCCACAGGTTTTGATTTTATTTCTGGTATTCCAATTTTTTGCAAAGCCTAATCGTGCAACGGGAAACAAATAACTAAAGATAATTAAATAAAACAATTTTATATGAATTCCAATTCCAAATAATTTAGGTAATTCAATTTCGATTAGTATCTGATTGTTTAGCACGCGTACACGTTTGTAAGTGAGCGTAGCGCGTCACTGAGATGCATCGTCGCCGGGATGCGCCTGCGCCGGCGTCGGGTCGCACGAAGTTCATAGGTAAACACGCCAGTATATAAACCCCATGCAGTGTCAACGAGCACACATTTGTGCCTGTGATTGCATCCAGTCCCTTTGTGAACCCTGCCCTCCATCCAACCGTAATGGTGAGAAAAAAATACCTATAAGTAATATCTCTATTTTTAAATTTACTGTAAGTTTTAATTTACTTTATCTATGAAAAAAATACTTAGCATATTATAATTTGTGTTCATTTTATGCATTATTTATTTAGTCAAGATAAAAGTAGCTAACCTTATGTTATTCTTTAATATAAAGAAACTTTAAATATAGAGAATAAAGTTTAAACTACAGCAGTGTTTTCAACTGAAAGTGTTATTGTTAACACCTATGGTTAAAGGATAAAAGGTACGATATCGTACTCCTTAACTAAAAAATCTTGTTAATTTATGTTTTATTCAATTGTTAAATAATCTAGTTAGGGAAATCGAAGCTTACAAGCTGAAAGTTTGGCTCAGATGACTGTAATTGCTTTCAATTTTTTTTATTAATTCTAATTTCAAAATTGGTATTAACTAATTCTCGTACACACTTCAAACTTATCTGAGTATCCCCATTTTCTTTTGCCATTGTCAATAAAATCATAAATATTAAACTTCGTCATACTTACAATAATTTTACTAGAAAGTAGTTTTTATTTTAATTATTTATAAATATATTTAATTTGGCAATTGGCGCCAGACAGTAACTGTCGCCAGTGTAATAGTGCTGGGTTGGGCTTAATGTTTAAATGTCCCAGTATCAATGCCAACAAAGCAAACCACTTATTTTTTGATCTGGTAATATTTTTCATAACTTCCTTCTCTTTTATATGTCTTCCGCGGTATATAGAACTAGTATAATACAAATATGGCTTTTTTATTGATAAAAGTCAATATTTTTTTAGTATAAAAAGTAGGCTTGGGCAGTTTTCGTTTCCCTGGATAGGTCGTAACTTTGCACATGAATCAGGTCTAAGTTCAATTTTGCATACTCAGAAAATGTTTATATTTCATCTTAATCAAACGTATTCATAGAGACAAATAAAGCAAATAGGTATAAGAAATAATGTTCAATACTTTAAATGATCTTGCAATTTGAAACGAAGCTTTTTATGTCGACGCCGCAAAAGTGGCAAATATGAAAATGATGAAATCTTAATATGACAAACTTTTAAAAACTTATTTAAAATTAAATGTCAAACACGGTTGCATGAAATACCTTGTATATTGCGAGCTAAGTAATGGAACTTCAAAAAATGACAAAGTTGTATGCAGTGGGTCAAACAACAATAGGCAGTAGATTAAACTAGGCACACATGTGTCCATAGGTTGCCAATACTTACCCACTGGTTGTAAAGAGCTAGTTGTTTCTGTTATACGTCTATTCTGTTATAAGAATTTAACATTTCCATAGCAATCTTTACAAAAACGTGTACCTATATTCTAACAAATGTTTATTTTTTTTTAAATAATAACGATTTTAGTCTAACGTTATCTCAAGAATAGGTACAAGTAGGACAATGAGCACAAAGTAGGAAACCGCTAAAGCTTGTTTTCACTGCAGATAATTTTTAACAACTCAGTATTTTAGTAAATATGCAAATTTATTACCGTTACCTTATCGCAGGTCAAATGTCAACACGTGTTTCATAAACGGGAGTTCACAATGCAGCTTAAAGATTGTTGTCGAATCACGGAATCCTTACTTTCCTCAAACCAACAATTTCTACTTTACCTACCTCACGTTTTCGAGAGGAGTCTTACTTCCTTTATGTGTTAAGTTTGCACAATATCAATCGTAAAACATAATGTAGTCGTTTTCAAACAAAAGACTTTTGTAACTGACGCATGAACACATGCATTGCCTCGGTAAGGCAGGTTGACACGTGCAATATGTGCCCGCGCCATGTGTACCTTAAATTGGTTAAATATTTCGGGATGCTCTCAATTTAACCAAGATGTGTTCAAATACAAATTCAATTGTGCTTTTATCACCATTCTTACACTATCTATTATTTTTGTTTTTTTTTTTTTTTTTTTTTTTTTTAAATTGACACTGGATTTTATATAACTAATTGCATTAAAAAAAAATGTAGGTTTTATGTTTTATTTTCAATCAATATATAATTATACACAGATATTTTGCAATTTATATATAACAAAAACAAAGCAAAATATTTGCATCTACGGTAATTAGGTCACCAGGTCTAGTACATTAGTCAGCAAAATGCTATTGTAATTGATTAACTAAGGGTATACTATAAAAACTAAGGCTTTATTGAGATCGCCAAGGCCTCAATCTGCTAGAAGCTCATTAGCAATACTATTAACGACCTATTTGACATTACAACAATTTTATTGACAATAAAATACGCGCATTATGTAAATAAACAGTAATAAACATTAAAAACAAATTAATTTTCACACACATTGTTGTTTATTTTACGGTTCTTTGTAATTTTTTGCAAAGGCCTAATACATAAATATATATTTAACAACTAAAATTCCGTTCATAAAATAAAATTTTACGTTCTAACATTTATTTTGATATACCAATATTGAAACGTTCTCAAGGAAATTTGAATAGATGGATAACCCTTTTAATATAAGGAAATGTCGGCAGTGATTAGTTCATTCATCTTGATAATAAAGATATTAATATATCATCTATGTAATGTCCCTTTCAATAAATTATTGCACAGCTTAGTCGTGTACGTTGCCGACATTTGGCAAGACGGCAACTATGGTTAGTGCATATTGAAATTGACCGCGCAAGCTCATTCATTGAGAGTTCAATCCGTATAAATTAAACACTAGTTATAGTTTAACAAAAATATGTTCATTAGACAGAATTAGTTGTATCGAGAGTAAAAATTAAGGGATACCTACATCCACAATATCACTTTTTAACTACTGTTTAAATGAGAAGTTACTGCATGGAGGCTCTACAAAAATAATTATTAGTATTCGTATTACATGATTAGTTAGATTAGTTATTTATAATTAAAAAAATAAAATATAAAGGTTTATTGAAGAAACATGTTCAACTTTTAAAGTACCTAAATATTACAATCTTAGCCGGACCTTTTAAATAAAAGCAATATTTAAATTAGAAAATATTTTATATAATAAAAATAAGCTTAATTTAAAGAAATTTTTGCATTGCAGATTAAATATGGCTAGTAGAGACGGAAGATGCTTAGTGAAATAGTGATGCAAGCTCGATGCATGTGCACGATATAAAACTGACGTTGCATATAAATCAGTGACTGTGGTTAGCGGTTTCGACACACGATTTCTATAAACTTATTTCATTGTTCGCGAAGAAAGCACTTTCAACTCCCTGCGTCTCTTCCGGCATACAATATATTCGTAGGGAATCATTTGCATATTCGTGAGAATATTAGGATGATATCGATATACCTATTACATAATGGCATGTCATTCTTGTTTTAGTACCTCTTGAAGAATAGTCAACTGCATCTAAAAGTTTAATAATTAGCTGACTGAAGTTATAGGGATATAGAATATGAAATCTGTAAAATATTGATATGTTTTCTCTGAAAGTAGCAGTTGTTTATATTTACATGTTTGAGTTAGTGAATGATATCTAATTTAGTTTTAGTATTTGGTTCTAATGGCAAAATTTTAGTAGTTTACATAAAACTAGCGGAAAAACAGCGCCACATACCGGGTTCATTTGTGAATTTAAACCGTGCAGGGAACTTGAACTCGAATATACACAAAACAATATAATCCAATACAGTCCAACCTTATTGGAAGTTATACATACCAGCCGTTTGGGGTTAAAACATTTGGACCGTGGGGTCCACGTGCACACCTTTTATTCAAAGATCTGGAAAAACGTTTTGTTGACTCTTCGCTAAGTCTGACCCAAGGGCTGGCTTTTACCTTGGACAAAGAATAAGCATTGCCATACAATGTGGAAATACCGCCAGCCTTTTGGGTACACTGCCAGTCGACAGGGATGTGGATGAATGTTTTGACGCTATTTATTAGAGACTTTGTTAGTTAATAGTTTTGTTTTGTTTTACTTAAATGATTATACATTCCAATCGTTTAGAGGAGGTTATAAACACGCGTACAAAAGAATTATATATTAGGAAAATATATAGTGTGTGACCATAATTAAATACTTTAGAACTTTATTCCATTTAGGTTGATGTAGTCACTGCTCAACTTATTTCGAACAAAACGCCTGCGGTCTACATAGCTGTAAAAATATGTAGTTTAAAAAAAACTATTCATAACCGTCAGGCGCAAGTTGCAAGTCATTTCGTTAAATTTAAGTTACCAAATACAAAAAGTTCCTACTTAAAATTAAAATAAGATTTTACATTGTAGTATTAATAATTTGTCTATTGAATAAACAAAGAAACATCGTGCCTCGCCTTTGTTGACTTAGCTAAAGGTATTCGCGCAAGAACCTTCGGTTGCACATCTACGTTAAACAAATATCGTCAGATATAGTTATTTCTGATTTTAAACAACAATTGCTTATTCGACATCTACGGTATCAAAAAAAAAAAGAAACATAATTTAAATTTGACCGCACGAATAATCAAGTGGCATGGGTCACCACGCCAACTACAAACTGCGTGTAGTGCTGCGGGTTTGATCCCCGCATGGGACAATCATTTGTGGATCACGCAAATATTTGTCCGTGAATGGGTGACCAGTATTTAACATACTGAAACCCCTACGTGCTTCGGAAAGCCCTGTACGCCATTGTTTCCAACTGTCATAATTCGATCGTTGACAGTCGTTATGTCATTAAAATTCTGCAAATCGGTTTTACTATGGAATACTGTGTTACCCAGTGACATGGGTTGTGGAGGTTAGATAAGCAGGCGCTTCATATAAAAATACAGTATTCAGCTATATCCGGTAAGAATGCCCCAAGCTGATCTCAACATAGCTTGAGAAAAGGTTAGACGGAAGAAATCTAAAAAAGAGCTTGCTCTATTATAAATATATTATTATAGAACGTGTTGAATTAAAATTAAACATGATTAAGTGAATTTAAATATTTATTATGATTGCAGATCTCCTTAATCTTCGTACTCCTTGTAGCAGTGGCGTACACGACTGTGGAGGCGCAGTCTACGGCCCCTATTCCAATAATACGTTATGAATCTGAAGGGCCCAACGTTGATGGATCATACAAATGGCTGTAAGTTAATTTTTCTGTATTCTACGAAATCAAATTTCCACGAAACATTGTTTAAATACACAATGTTTTTTAAAAGTATTTTCGGGATTTCACATCGCTTTTTTTATTACGAAATAACTTAAAAGACTATTTATAAGAAAAAAACTTAACGGTGTTTAACAGCTGCTTAGCAGACTCTAAATTCAGATTATCTATAGAAAGACTTGGTATAATTATTTTTTATATTTTTGTTTTGATGATGGATTTAAATGTGAACAATGTTACGGATCTTCGATGTCATTCTAAACGTGTTTAGTTATCGCATCAGTATAAAATGTCAAACATTATGTAAAGAACTAAGATTCAGGTTTCATATCAGCATAGTACTCATAATTTAGTAAATAATATGTAGAAAGTCGTGATTAATTCATTACGTAACGAACTTTCTTAGGTAGTCTAGTTAATGAACAGTTGATAGGTTTCTAGTCGAGAGATCGTTTTGATACAAATAAATTATGTGTGTCTAGCGATATACTAGGGTAACATCATCACGGAAAGTGTTTACGAATTATTATAAACTTTGCACTTTAAAAAACACTTTTTAATGTCTTTTTTTGAGCTTGATAGGTCGACATTTACAGATAGATTTACTAAGAAAAAATTACAAAATAAAGATGTAATCCAAACAATAGTAATATAAGCTGATCACAAATTCCGGTAATTGATAACATAGAATTTGGAAAAAAAAAAATGGAGTCGTGATGCGAGTAGACTTAAAACTTTTAACTTTTACCCTTTACCTGGTGTGACTCAAGATCTTATTGCATACAATAATTTTCTTTATAATCTTCAAAACCAATCTTAACTTTAAGCATCTTAATAAAATAACGCGTATTTAACGGCTATTTTGTATCTTGCACATTGTCAGCGATTCCAAGTAATGAAATAAGGTAAACACATGTCGGTAAAGTTCATACAGCATCCATAAAATAATGTACGTCGTCGCGTCAACTTGTGAATAAAATATGAAATCTTAAGAGATAAAGATCGCTCCTTTAGGTATTGCAAGGAAACATATTTTTCAATGTCTGTACAAGATGATGATGTTATTATTTGCGGTTACTCATGGAAATATTATTACATCTTTTAAATGAAAGTGTAAAAATAAATACACATTTAAGAATCTTACAAAATATATATTGATCCTTTGTCACATTAAAATTTTATTTGACACATTAACGAATTTCATGTAGTCAATCATTTCATTTTATTATTCTTTCGTAAATTGTGACTTGTAATAATATCTAGTTAAAATTATTATTTAAAACCAGAGTTAAAAATCAAATCCGTTTAACATTAAAATCTCAAAATAATCTTTTCCCATTTCCAGTTACGAAACGGGAAATGAGATCAACGCAGAGGAATCGGGTTACGTGAAAAACTTCGGCCAAGGCGAGGGCAAGGAGATACAGACAGCGGAAGGCAAGTTCAGTTACAAAGCTCCCGACGGCACTCTCATCGCACTCACATACATCGCCGACGAGAACGGATTCCAGCCTCAGGTGACTAAACATCTTTATAATAATGTTGCACTTCCCAGAATCCTCTTTTAATCTGATATCATCTTTAAGAAAGGATCATTTAAACTTACACAATTTTATTCGTGAAATACCTACATTTTGATGGCAAGGGAGACGGTTCTATAAATCTGGTACGCTATTTATTTATTCATCAAAATACATAAATATTTTTTTTAACAGTCGATATAAGGCTTTCGTCATTTGAACGAAAGAGAACAGTTGAATACACTTACACCCATAAAAGGAGACGACGGGATTGAAGCATCGTTACAGCAATTGTGCAATAAGACATAAAATAAAATTACCACTTAGTACCTGTTAATTTCATTTATATTAAACGGTAGTGCATCAAAAAATATAAGCCTTGACTCGTATTTTCGGAAACTACACTATGATCCACAGAGCATTATATAAGTAATCTGAGTCAGGACAATTTATTAACATAAACTTTTACACTTAATAAAAAAACGCAAGATACTGCATTAGTCTTAGTAAATGTCACAATTGTACATCTTAGATACTGAAATAGATTTGATATTAAATAAATTATAAGATCTTTTCATGTCTTTGTTTTAATCGAAAGACAGATCCAAATCTAGACAATACCAGCGAAATCAGCATTGACCCACAAACCAGATTCAAGCAACATTTTATTCACTATAAGTCATTGAATCCTAAAACATATCTCTTTCGTAAGGAGACAGTAATTGTCCATTTCGCATTATGTAAGAAACGCCCACCGATAAGTCCATACGTGATACATCTTTGTTTCTGTACGTACAGATTGATTATATGTATTAAAATGTCAATCTAACGATTAAGGTCTTCATTATAATACCCATGCATGATGATGAAATATCTGCCTAGATTTAGTTGAACTTTGTGTATCTATTAAGTATATCCTGTTGTTATTTTATTAGCTAGTCGTCCTTGTAGATTGTTGTAACTTAAATCCACGAACCTTAAAGCGCATAGATCATCGGTGTCGGTGCCATCAAAACTAAATGTAGGTAAAAATCTGCATTAACTTAAGTTAATACCGAGATAAAGCAAGGAGTGGTCCGCATGTAGGTATTGTAAATACTCGTAAAACGTCTCGGGTCGAGCCTGAATCATCATTGCGTAAAACTTTAGGAAGATGTCTGCGGTGCGCTGTTGTGGCATAGATGTGGGTCTTAGTTAGCCAATGTGTGTGCAAATGTCGCTGTAAAATATCAAACGTCGACCCGTGACCCGTCTTAGGAAATGGGAAGGCTTCTAGTGTCGGCATTGAATATTGAGAACTCTGTCTCCTTTACTAGTCCGATAATGTGACTCATTAGCGGTCTACTATACGATATTACTGCGTGCGTAACCTTAATTGACATAATCGTACAATTCGTAACGATTATATAATATTGTATACCTGTTAGCTTAAATGGTCCAAAGCAAACATAGTATGAATGACGATTGCTTAAAGTTATGTTTGATTAGAACCAGTTTTGTTCAACAAACATAAGTAATTAATTGATAACTGATCGGATCAGTAATGTATTAATTTGTTATAGGCTATATTATCGCATTTCATAATATTGTCGTGGTTTTATAATAAAGTCAACTTTCTTAATAGTTATTTATGGATTTGGTGTTGAAAGTAATTCAAATGTCACGCTAAAACAGGTCCGTGAATAATGTACCTATGTTAAAATCGTGACATTAGAATCAATGATATTATATCATTGCAATGAATGAAATTTTATTGATCTAATTATGTCAATGTTAATGGCCAATTTTACGTAGGTTTAATATCAAACTATCAATGTCATAATTAAATTAATATTATTATCGTAGTAAAAATCATGTGAGATTATGTAAGGCCTATACCACTAAAGCACATTTTTATAACTCTGCTTGTAGGTCTATAAAATATTTTTGATGTTCGATTGAAAAATGCGAAGCGCATCCTCAGAATAATAGAATATATCTCACGTTGAGTGTCTGTACCTATTGTTAAAAGTTAGTCAACGGTACATTAATTTGTTTTGAGCAAACAGTATTTACACTAAGACTTATTAAATACTTACTTTTAATTGTAAATACTAGCTTTATTGCTCACATAGCAATCTATTGATGTCTAAATCAACATCGATATTACGTTTAAAAAAAAGCTTTTAAAAATTGTAGCTTCATGTAAGATAAAAATTGCAGTCTTACACATCACATTGTTGAAAAATACTGTTGTAATAACAATTACGTACAATTTTTTTTGATCGATTTACATAAAAGTAGTTTTGAATTCGATAAATGCTTTTATTACCTATTTGTTTATGTTTGCAGCGAATTCTTACAAATGACTGAAGACACAGAAGCTACCTTAAAATTTAAACATTTGTCCCACACTTTTTCTTACTCGTAATATTTTTTTTTAATGTTATACCGTGGTTTGGTTTTTGTTTCAAGGGAGACCATTTGCCGACACCGCCACCCATCCCAGAGGCCATTCAGAAGGCGCTTGACTACTTGAAGACTCTCCCTCCCAGCAACGAGGGTGCTTCATCAAACATCAAGCCGCAGTACCAAGCAGCACCCTTTAAAGCAAGACCAAGATTTTAAATTTCTCCCACGTATAACATAATTTTGTATACGAATCAACGACTAATACTCTAAAATAAGTGAATATTGCACATTACCATAATCATTGTGTAAATATAGAAATTAAATATTTATAGTTCATAGAAAATCTAAAGTATTAAATCATTTATTAATTTGTAAAACGGTGACATATTCAGCTCAGATCAACTTAAAGGTTAGTAGGTATTTGAAATGTAAATAATTAAAAACCAAAAATACAATTTGCCAAGAAGACACGTAATAGACCAGTTCAAGCTTTTGCAGTCTCATAAATATTTTGAGTAAACTAATTAAAAATGTGAAAAAAATATTCTGTGTAACCGTTACCTACTGATCACCTGTCGATATATTAATTTAGACAACTATAAATACCTACGTAATACATTAAGTAGTTATACTTTAGAAAATAAAAGTCACTTTGTATCATAATAAATGCAATGTAATAAATTTCAATAAAGCAATTGAACGTATCACTGGTTCTTTTTTATTTTAACCCTGATAGACATACATAAGTAGGCTGTTTCATCTGCATTTAAAAATAAGAGTGGACATTTTAAGAATCAAACAATTTATTTGCAAAACGGTCTTTTGTTTGTATTAAACAGGTTGTAAAAACCTCAAACACAACAAATAGAGTGCGCCGAGTTTAATTATAGAGCAATCTCTATAATAAAACTGGGCGCAGTCTATTTCAAAATTTCTAATTGAATTGTTATTATTTAATTCAATGATGAGAGCAATGTACTTAAAATATTTTCTTGTATTAAGATTATACAATCAGTAAAATAAATTTTAATATTTGTTGCTTAACTTTGTAGTATATGTATGTGAGTGATAAAATTCCACTTGAATAAAAAGTCGCATTTGTTTACGGGGTGATAATTATAGAATCAAGGTGAACAAATTGGAATATACCCTTATTTGACTTCAAAATACCATAAACTGGGTAAGGAAAAACTCTTTTGTGAGCTTGGTCACTAGACTGTTGTGTTAACGCCCACCAAAAATCTATGTTATATTTCCGTGATCAACATCTTAGCTTGCGTGCCAGGATTAAAATAGCGAGAATGAAAAATTTATCTGTTCATTTTGATACTTCGATTTGAGCTGCCAGTAAATGGACAACTTTTGAATGGCAATAAAATTAAAAAAGCAATGTATCAAATTTGGACTCACTCTGTCATAACTTCATAAGCGATAGCTGAACAGTGTTTGGATAGAAGTATTACAAATTGCTGTTTTCATTAAAATAAGCTCCAGCGTGTCATTATTATCAAAAGTAACTGTCAAAAGGTTAAGGTTAAACAGATGTTCTAATTTATTGAGCAAAATATGAATATTGGCTACCAACGGGTGATGAGTTTGGGTGTGACACCTTGGTTTCATCATAAACGTTAGAATCAATCTTATTGACACATTCTACTTATCTTGTTAACCTTGTTTCTATTCAATTTCCTAACAAATGGCTGAACGTTATGTGACCGATAGCAAGTTTTATTTCCCCTTAAAGCAGAATGACAAGAAATAGGGAGAAATCCAGTAACAAATTGACGAAACACACCATTAATTTGTAGATATTGATTCGGTAGTGCTATGTGACATTTTTATGAGAAAATAAAATGACGAAACTAAATGGTAAATACAAACAGTTCTTAGTTTAATCGTGGGTCATGTTGATAGATATTATTACGCATAAATCATATAAATAATTAAATATGGATTTAAATCTAAGTATTTAGCAACATTTAGAAACAGTTTTAATATACTTTCGCACACATTTTACCAACTAAGTTTTCAGATACACTTATTTTGCATAGCGGCTTCCCAAGTTAAACTGTTACAAACGTTTATTATGACACGTGACATTTTACAATTATTCTATTCTCATTTTAGCTTCAATAAGTAGTATTCACTATTGGCCAAAGAAGATACACCCGTTCGATGGTAAGACCAATGATGCAATAACGTATAATTGAGTTTGGATAAAATCCTTAAAGAAAAAAATAAGTAAACTATAGAGCACGCATATCGTGTATGAACTGTAGGCAATAGTATGAAGAAGTAAAATCGTAAAATTAGAGGCAAAACTGATGCGCTCCGTTTTATTAAAACTATATCAAAACCTAATATTACCCTGATACTAACGGAACCATCGACATTTTCGCGTCGTCTGTCGTTGAACAGACAATCACTTATCAGTAAACGAGCGTAGTACTTTGAGCTTAAAATTTGCTTACGCTTGGCACAAGAGGTTACTAGCGATGCGCGCTCTCTATTCTGGTCTATATTTACTCTAAGATAAAATCCGCATAATCAATGATAAGTTGATGGTACGATGACGCATATTCTCACGAATTAAGTCTACACTAAACACCTGAGCCCTCTCGTCACCAACCTGTGTCCGTTATTAATACATTGACATTTCTCTCAACTTACGTGTGTGTTGCTTTATAGGCTCATATTCGATAAATATAGAATTTGAAACTCTTGAGTCACAAAGTAGAAAATACTGTTGCCTGAAAAAAATATGGCCGCACTCGTACCAATTTTCTGGAATTACTATATTATTTTATTTTTATTATATAAAATATATATATAATATATATATAAATTGTAATATGTATAAGTATGAAATCAGTTAAAAAGACAAGCTGCTACGTCGCGTTAACTTTAAAATAGCTAGGTAGGTACATAAACTTTAACCAAAAAAGGTATTGCATTTACTGACATATTCTTTGGTCTCTTAAGGTTTTATTGTAAGTCTAACAACATTTAAAGATTAAAAACCATTCGATTTCCTAAAGAAGTTATTCGAAGCCTGCATAGATTTAGACGGCAAATGTGTTAAAATAAGTCTGATTAAAATAATGGTATTTATTACAGCTGCGTCTTCAGTTTTCACGTATCTTTGCGTTTATCTTTTATTCTACGCAATATATCTTCTTATTTTTGAATCTGTGTATTTATTGCCCTCTTAGCCTTGTCATGTTTTCCACAATCCATCACATTTTTTTTAATAATAAACGTCGTCCTTTCAAAATGCCTGTTTAAATTTTAGAGGTTTTATTCAACGAACTGAATTTAAAAATAAAAACATCAAGAAAAAGGTTTGTGTTTTTATTACGTAAGCTTTGTTTTAACATTGTAAAAGTCTTAAAAATTTTACTAAGTTCCAAATATTCACTTACACTCTAAACCTAAACACGTAAATACACTTGGTATTTATGTGTGTTGTACGGAAATAGTTGCCACACAAGAAGGCAGGGACGCTACGCAAAAGACATAAAGACACTTTTAGTGTCCTTGATAAAATCCTGTTTTAGATTAGTCACTATTCAAGTTTTTAAAGTAAATTGACACTATGAGATCCGTTAAGCTACCAGCCTATGTGAGACCGTAATATTTATTTATGAAAAATGTTAATTTATTAATTTTTAAAGATCTTTTTTACCTTTTATTTCTCAATATAACATTTAAACAAAACAGGAACTAATCACTTTAGAGTTAGATCTGACAAAAATATTAAAAACTTAACGTTGAAGGTTTTTCTCATGATCTTCGATGTATAAACATGGGTTGAATTATGCTAATTAGTTATAAACAAGACCAAAACAAGCCCCGATCATTTGCAAATTCTAATTGCTACGATTTTAAGGTTTTAAAAAGTTTTAGTGTTCATATTTATTTTTGTTTTATTGATTGAATTAGACACGCATGATTGCAAAAATGTTTACTTCCCAATATTTGTTTAATCTACAAATATAGCGAATGCACATTGTTATTGTATTCACTCTTTGCGATTTCATTGTTATTTTATAGTCTTTACATTAAAAATAACGAGTAGCAACACAAATATTTGTAATGTGTCATTTAAAGTCACGTATACACTTGAGTTAAAAAAAACAATTTAAAGGCCATGACCAAAATAAATAACGTAAAATAAAAGAAACAATTGCAGACGAGTCAATTCATCAAAACTTATGTGAAGGACAAGACAAACAATGCGGAACATCTTGGTATTTTGAGTGATAAGGATCAATCACGGATCAAGAATACTGGTTGGATCAAATATACTTGAAACTGAAACTTAAGATTGTAGGCACCGATTCTATAATTCATGGGAGATTTCCATAAAAAATACTAGTAGAACGCAAAGTAAATATTTTTTTTACGTCAAACGCAGAAAGATGTGATGTAAATATGTATAATATATTGATTTATTATGTAGTGCTAAGGTGTTATATCAAGACCTGTATCGAAATTATACGAAACGTTGACATAATACATGTGTTTATGTAAGCAACTGTCCAAACTATGTATAGTTTTAATATTTCACTCTTAGGACGATGTTAGATGTTTATAAATTGTATAACATTGTTTTTTAGACATCCTATTAAATTAATGTGTATTAGATTAAAATCAGAAACGGTTTAAAAATATTAGAGTAATTTAATTAGTTTTACTTTAAAGTTCTGATTATCAAGATAATTTTTTTTAGTTTATAAGTATTTATTGATTTATTGTCTCCAAGTTTATATGGGCTGAGATCTTAAAACTTCTGTCTTAATTAGTCGTTATTTTTTTCGTCTAGCCATATTTTATATCTACGTTAGCTTTTGTAAAAAGAATTTATACGGTTTTTACTTATATTTGGTTACGGCGTATTTCAGAAATTTTAGGCAAGTAGGTATCGGACTCGGCTTAAATATTTCATCATTTGCCTTAATACTAAATTAAAATTGAGCATTTATATTAAAGAATTACCACTTCGTTGAGTAAGAGAACAGATGCAACAAACACTTGAATCCATAATACTTGTAATATTTTACGCACTTTAACGGTAATTTAGACATGAACATAAAGGTTACCCGTGCATATTAAACTCAAGGCATTGGTACATTAAATGCAAGATGAGTCTAAGTGTTTATTATCTCGTTACACATTACTATGTTGTAATAACAGCTACTTTAAAGAAACACTATCTTGTAGGCCGTACTCCGAGAACGCGGAAGAACACGAACTGCAACTCCAAAGAACAGTGATAACTGACAGACGTCAAAATAATAACAATTAAAATTTATTTAGATAAAACACACTACAATATACCTACTATAATGTTACATAGGAGTCACCTTTTATTAAATAATAGTTGTGCTAATAGATAGTTATTTCAAATACTGGGAAATATCAGTTCTTCTTCTTCTTTTAGTGCCTCTCCGAACGACGAAGTTTTGCAGTCTCTCTACATAATTATAATTCAAATTTATCTCTTCATGAGTTATAGGTACTGAAAAACGAACACACATTTTACAGGTAGTGGATAACTTTATGCTAATGGTGAGTCAAATATATATATTTTAACAAAGAATGTAAATTTATTGACCAATTACATCTTAGTATACTGTAAAATAATTGATCGTATTTAACAATACCCACTCCATGGCATATAGATATTGCTAAAGCTCTGAAGTTACCGCTGACCTATCCTAAACGAGCATTACAATAAACTTTACCCTACCTCACACAATTTACGCTTGAGAAGATCAAACTGTTATGCCCAAATTGGTGTGGAAATTATTCTCCTTAATTAAGCGCAAAAATCTTATTTGGATGGAATTGCTGACTACGCCGTACTTGTATGTAACAATAAAATTCTTAGGCTTAACTGTTTTTATTTTAGTCCCATGTGCAATATCTATTTCGTTGCGTGTGTTCATTTATATTTAAAAAAATGAACCTCTTTGTCCCGCATCACGGGTGACTCGATGCAACAATTACTCTAATTTTGTTGGGTTAATTGTCGGAAGAAGGTTCATATAAAAAAAAAATTTTTTGCTAATCTCACATCACCCGTACGAAGCCAAGGCGGGCAGCTAATTCTTTATATTAATTAAAAAGCTTTATATTAAATTATTTGCGTTTGAAAAGGCACTATATTTATGAGATAAATTATAACATTGAACTGTAAATTATTTAGTTCATTTTATGATAAACTTTGGCCTTAAACTTCATGGGCAATAATAACAAATTGTATTGTTATTGGGTTCTATTGTGCGATGACTAAGTATAGCAATAAACTACCAAACGCAACAAGGCCTTCAGTACGGTTATATTATCTAAACTTTAATAATAATAAGGCATTTGATGCTTCACATAACATGTTCTGGTGCGTTAAATATACATTTACACAATTAACTTAGTAGTTTGTTGTAAAATAATAATAATTTTTAATAGCTTTATGCTTCCATAAAAATCATTCACATGGTATTAACACATGGGCGTATTTCATATTTTAAGGCTAGTATCGATTCCACTACTACAATAAACTGAGCATGCCGAGTTGGTATGTAGGTAGGTATATACCTACCTACTATGGTATTTTTACTGGCAAAATTTTAAATGTTACCAATAAAGATCAATCATTTACACATATACTTTTATCATTTATTTCATTTTATATTTAGATAGATTGCATATTCTGTGTAAAATGTAGGTATATTACCTATGGTATGTGACGCCTTTTTTCGTTCTTAATTTTATTTATTACTTTCCTTCTGCTTAACCATCGCACAAACTGTGTGTGTGTCTGTTTCCGATCTCACCGAATGCAGCTGAATACCTACTAGGTATATCTAAGTTAAAATATTTTATAGACACATAAGTTTTTACGCTATAGGTATAAATTGATTGATTGTAGTTGGAAACTAAATGTTAAAATTAGCATCAAAAGAATGCTCATTTACAATTACTGGTATAACGGCATCAAAGTCAAGGTTAAGCTTATTTTACCTATATCGGGTATGATAATTAAATTAAGTTGTATAAATATCATGTTTTTTGTGGAGGTAGTCCAGGTAGGTAATCGGGTTCTTCTCAGTTAGGTAATGTGGTAACTTTAAAATTACCTCTACTTTTGATGACCCAATGTTCCAGAAAACAGACATTAAAGTTAGTTTTTAATCTGACCGCAAATTTAATATGAAAACATATGAATACTTAATGTGAGTAGGTATTTACATAGTAAACGAAGCGGAACAATGATGATCTGTGAGTGACCTATATAAGTGACATCTATTTATAAGTGACATCTTGACGTATACATAAACCTAAACGGCACATCAATGGTAACACTAACATTGACAGGACCTTTATTTTAATCAAGTATAAGGTCGAGTTTCGTAATTCCTTGTCAACACTATCATGTGTTAAGATTTATTCAACATATAACCCCTTTGCCAGGAAAGTGCGTCATAAAATGCGAAGTACCTGCCGCAGATTTATGAAGAGCTGCTGTACTTGGGTAGGTGGTTCAGATGTATGTAGCAAAGGTCAAGGTTCGTCTCCCCTAAGATCAATTATATAGCATTTATTGTATTTATTTTATAGTGCGTCTTCAACTAGCGGAAGGTTAACTTTCAGCTCAAATCTCTTTACTATGAGGATCTTAATATTGAAGATAGATCGAGACATATTATGAAATACTATTATATTACATACTATTTCTTGATCTATCGTATTTCATGTTAATTGACTTAAAAACTCTAGGTATAATGTGTGTAGTTGCATTCCAAATGAGTTACATTAATTGAAATTAAGAAAAAAAAATGACGTAAATTAGTATTGCGTCAATAAATGTCAAATAAGTAAAAAGATTTTAATTACTCAGATTCCATTGTAAACTAAGGTGTGAGATTTGAACTAAAACAATAATCTATCTCCATGTTAATCAAAGAACAAAAGGATATAATTATTAGGTTCTTACCTTCCCACGCAAGTTTGGCGAAACTAATATATTACTTAGGTGTCCGTAACTTGTAGTAACTTATTACTTAGCTATTACGGCTATCTTTATACCTTATTTATTGATGTTGCTTTTGTTTTATGTAATGCCATTACATTAACTTTTATATATTGCCTCAGTGATATTAGTGTTTCGGAAATACTCATGAAGTCACCAATAAGACAGATAAATGTCGGCGTCGAAAAACAGGTTTAGGCTATATTATTTTATGCCACCGATATTTTATTCTAAACACAATTAATGTGCTGCTCATTGCTGCTGGTACATGTATTTAAACAAAAAAAAAATACATCATAAAATCACAACTAGGATGATAAAAATAGTCTTTAACGTAAGTTCCTGTTGGGCGCCAATACTACATTGCCCAACAATAGTTCAAAAAACAGAATACATGTTTTACGTAACACCATTCACAAAAACTCGTTCGATTTAATTTAATTTTAGTACCGTCCATTTATGTGCGTAATTCATACATTACGATTATCAATTTAATTGGACAACTATCATCATTCTGTACTAAAATATTCGGAACCGGATTCTTAACTGACAAGTAGTATTTAAAGCAGTAGTAATTTGTTTTAAAAAATGGGACTTTATAAAGTACTATCTTTTTGTTGCTTTGATTAATGCGTTTGATACTTAAGGCTGCGTTTACTACATAGTTAAGGTACATTTTAATATTTTAGTTATTGTGTTCTATAAAAAAATGCAGATTGATTTCTTTTTTGTATAATAATGTGTGACAGTTGAATAGATAACATGTAGGTACTGAAATAGCATGTTACATATATATGTAGGGCTCGCCCACTAAGTATTAAATTAACTAAGTTATTCAAAAATTTCAAAATATCAGATAATACGTAAGAATGTACGTGTGACGTTACTAAAATGACATTGTTACTGCCCGGATTCAAAACTGTGACCTCGCGGATCCGGTCCGTAAACCTTTGGGCTACCACGACCCCATATTTTAGTTACAACAACGAATTCTAATAACATTATTATAATTGCTGTACGCAAGCAATTTGTTCCACTTGTGACACCTAGCTTCAAGTGATTGATGAGCTTACGTTCAAGTGTTAATATATTTGAGCACATTCGAGACTTTGTAAAGATAATCCGTCGACGAAGCTTCTTTAATTAGATGTCAAAATAAATCAATAAAAAATTCTTAGTGAAAACAAAACAATGTCAATTAAAGAGTTATTGATTGTTATGAACGTCAAGATCATATTTAAATTAATGCTCATGATATCAAATTAAATCACGTGTATAACTTAGATAAACAAATGAACAAGAAAGTAAAAAATAAAAGAAGTACCAATGTTATAATAATCTTCAGCAATACGAAATTTATAATAATTATGTAAGAATATTTTAGTTTACAATTTAAAGTTGCAAAAAACAAAATTATGGCCGCAGTATTATGAGCGCTGTACCTTTTAATTTAGTTACCTGAACCTGAATCGCGAGAAGTATAATGTAGTTCCTTACCATATACACTCATATCGAAGTCCTTCCCGTACATACACTCAAGTTAAACTGGACTGAAAATAAGACCTTTAAAAAATGCCCGTTTTTATCGCCGCTTTCCGACGACTATGAGATAGATATATTTGATAGGATTTTAACAAAAAAAAAAAACGGAAGCATAGACATATCTTTCTTCTTTCTTTCTTTCTGGATCCGTCCAGTTTTGGAGAAAAAAACAGCGGAATGCGAAACGTCTTTTGGTCAACAGTCGGAGGTAAACGAGGACCTATTTTTCAAATACCTCGGGAGTAATGTCCCCTCTTAACATGTGTCAAACAACACTGAAATCGCAACCGTGTGCATGTGTAATATTGATGTAAATAATAAGACTGTTAGTTTAAGCTTAGTTTTGATTGCACAGTTCTTCCAATTGACGTCTTCCTGATGCGATGCTTCATGATATTCTAATACACTAAAGGTAAATAATTACAGTAATTTTATTATGTTCATTAAAAAAATCTACAAAACAGACAAAAAATATTACAAAATTTAGTGATAAGATACAATAGTAATTGAGTTCATAAAAAATATTATTAAGTTAATAATAATTTCAAATAGGAACTCATTTTAGCATGACCATTAAAATTATACTGAAACCAGAAAATTCATTTTCAGAATAATATAGATTCATAATACGACACATTAGGCTACGTTAATTTTGGATTTATCGATTTTCATATATACAGATTAGAAGTGTTTTGGTGCATTCTATCCTATAGGTAGACTAATCGAAACTTTTTTTTTGGAAGAGGTCTACTGCATTTAGTCTAGGTTTTGTCTGCTTCACCGCACTTTTGGTAAAAACTTAAGGGCCTCCAGCCATCGAGCAAAAGAAAAACTAACTACGTTAGCTACGTTCACTAAAGGAAGTAACTAACTTAGACTTAACTTTTATCATGTGACTAATCCCTGCGGGATTCGAACCTCGACTAAATGCGTTGCTAACAATCTTAATAAGACAAACAGCAAGACAGTGCTTGATCTAAGTTTTTATTACTTACAAACATATTTTTATTATTTGTTTGGCCGGCTCAGGCTAGCTTTACTTACGGTCGGGGGGCTAGTAGTCGAAACTTTATCGAAATCAAAATTTATAGCTCTATACGAAACTCCCTGCCTCATTAGTAGCTCATGGTCAAAATATGTTCTCGAATACCACCGTGCAGACTCATAAACATGTCTCAAAATCTTCTGTAGACTGAGATAAAAAAAATACAGGGTGGACCAAATAGTCATTTAAGAAATTTTTGTTACGTTACAAATATCTTATTAATTTATACAACGTGTTTTTTTAAGTGAAAAAGGTTTTCAAGTACAGTTCCTCAGATTTATTGAAGTTATTATAAGAACGTAAAACATATTATGTTAACATTTATAAAATTAAATAAGAAAATTAACTTTTATTCGTAATAATAAACATTTCTTACTTTCGATAAGGAAAATTGTATCTAGCACTAAAGTTACAACTAATATTAAATATACAGGTACATGTGGTATTTTCGGATACCCCTACGTATGATGAGACTAAATTTTCTTTATTGTCGTGACTATTTAATCCACCTGTATATCAAGTATGTGTCGGACCACACGTATAGTAAGATTAAGTGGACACCATCCAAGGTACATACAACTCGCCCATACAATGCTTATTTCCTTTGAAACTACCTACTATCCTGAAAGTTCTGATAACGTACGTGTTCCGAATGATTGTTACTTTTAGGTCTACAAGTAACAATCATTCAATTCATCAATAATTCATTCAATATAAATAATCTAAGAATATTAACTTTTTAAAATACGTACTTAGAAAACGTCAGGCACAGAATTAATAATAGTACTGACGTACGTCAGGTCTAATTGTAGTATAATGATGATAGTTTATAGAAGGCATTATAAAGGGGATATTATTATTGATCCTTTAAGATTGAATTGATATCATGCAAAGGAGAGCTTTTTAAAAACCTTGGTTTCCTTTTTAATGCAATGTCTTTATATTAATAGTTTGGTATATATTAGTACCCAGATCAGCTCATCTATACTAATATTATAAAGCTGAAGAGTTTGTTTGTTTGATTGTTTGTTTGTTTGTTTGTTTGAACGCGCTAATCTCAGGAACTACTGGTTCGAATTGAAAAAATATTTTTGTATTGGATAGTCCGTTTATTGAGGAAGGCTATAGGCTATATAACATCACGCTACGACCAATAGGAGCGGAGCATAAATGAAAAATGTTGCAAAAATGAAAAACCGTTGAAACTAAAACACGCGAACAAAGTCGCGGGGGACAGCTAGTAAATTATAAATTAACTGCATACAAGATAACACAACGATTATGTTCAAGAGTATTGATTTGATTGAAAAATAATGTCTTCTTTTTAGGGTTCCGTACCTCAAAAGGTAAAAACGAACCCTTATAGGATCACTTTGTTGTCCGTCTGTCTGTCTGTCTGTCTGTCTGTCTGTCTGTCTGTCAAGACCTTTTTTCTCAGGAACGCGTGGAGGTATCAAGCTGAAATTCATATCAAATACTCAAGTCTATGGTCTCTTGGAGCTGTGAAAAAATCAAACTTCTAAGTCAACGCGATCAAAAGATACTCCCGTTTATGCCGCAAATTTTCGACACTCGCAAGGGAATCAAAACCTACAGGGTACTTCCCGTGAACTCAGAATCTTGAAATTTGGTACGAAGCAACGTCTTATAACACAGATAAAGGAAAAATTGCGAAAAGCATAAATTTTTAGTTACATCATATAATAAAAATATTTTTAATAATTTTAAACTTATTACCCCTTTACTCATGAACGCGTAGTGGTATTATATTGAAATTCTTAACAAATACTCAAGTCTATAATATCTTTAAGCTGTAACAAAATCAAACTTCTACGTCAACGCAATCAAAAGATACAGCAATTGAAGCCGCATATTTTGAAACTCGCAACTACTCGCAAGGGAATCAAAACCTAAAGGATACTTCCAGACGACCTGGAATCTTGAAATTTGGCATGAAGCAACGTTATAAAGTACACATATAGGAAAAATTCCGAAAATCTTAAATTTTTAGTTACATCACATAGTATATTTTTTTTAATAATCATAAACTTATTAGCTGACCCAGCAAACGTTGTTCAGCGATTAAAAAAAAAAAACAGATGTTGGCCGATTCTCAGACCTACCCGATATGCACACAAAATTTCATGCAAATCGGTTCAGCCGTTTCGGAGGAGTTTGGAAACAAACACCGCAACACGAGAATTTTATATATTAGACTTGCTGACCCAGCAAACGTTGTTATGCGATTAACAAAAAAAAATAAGCAATAAAAATACCATAACTTTTACTTATATACCTACAGGTTTGTACGGAACCCTCGGTGCGCGAGTCTGACTCGCACTTGGCCGGTTTTTTTTTATTATAGAAATAGGATAAAATAGAAACAACCGAATAAAGTCCTCATTATCCCCTTTGTGTTAGGTTACTCACACCCTGTTAACTGTCGACAGACCAAGCCTTGACCATTACTTAGGAAAACAAAAAAGTAATGTAGATACATCAAATTATTAAATTTGTCCAAATTTCTTAAATTATATGATGCCCATTTTTTTTAGTTTTTGGGTTCAACAAGTAACATATCAAACATATTTTTTGCTATTCAAACATTTTTTGCATGGCTCGAAACCGAATAAAATATCGACCGCTTATTTTTATTTTACTTCTCGGAGAAAAAGTATCAATCATTAAAAAAGACGACAGTTATACTTTATGCTTGCTGTTTTTACAAAATTGAAAAGATCATTTAAAAGCATGCCATTTAAATTATTTATACTCACTTCATTCCTCTACATTTAGGTACAGCAATTATGTTACTTTGTAGCAAATTGTGGCTATTATCTAAAAGAGTAAACGTAAAAGTCATTAGGGAGTTTTATACTTGGACTGAGGGCTTGATTTTATATAAAAGTATCAAGTATGTATCATATGTATCCTAAATATGTGCGAAATATTTATAGTGTCGACATGAATTATTGTCACTGTGTCGTTCAGAAATTGACTTGTTATAAACTTGTGCAAAGAACCAACTTGCAAGGAAACTTCAACTGCATTGTCATGCCGTAGGGCAAGTCTGTCTCTTGAAGCCCGTCTGTGGTATAGCAGAAGCAATCTGTTAATTTTTGCGTGTAATAGTGCAGCCATTCCCAGAGAGTCGGAAGTCTAGATTTCCACTGACAAAAGGATAAATTCTATCCTAGTTATAGGACTCTCAAAAAAAACTACACATACCTACATATGCTCAGTTTAATACTGGGTCGAATGTAACAATTTTAATAAGAAATCAATAAAAGTTCTTGCTACATAAACCCAATTAATTTATACAAAAACATTTTATTACTAGCAGTAGCCGTAGTAGCAAATAATAAACAACTGACGATCACAAAAAGACATCACAGAGAGACGATGGTTTTCTAAAACATGTCTATCTGGTTTGTGGTTTGAAGACAATCTATCATCTTATGGTACGCCACACAAAAGGTTTTTTATTGAAACATTTTTGAATGCCAGACCTTGTTAGAGATAAAACTAGTTCTATATTTAAAACTATGATAAAACTTTAAACTCAAATAAAGCTTTTTTTGAGTACAAAAGATAAGATAAAAGGTAACTATTAAATCATTATTGTTTCGCCACTACTTCTTACCCGACTGCGCCAGAAGCAGGGTTATGTTTTTCGAGTGTATGTATGTATGTAATGGCTTGATAGATTTTATCAATAGATAATCTTCAAATAAATCAAGTGATCTATTTAATTTATGGAATTTTATTCAGTAGAAATAAAATCAAATCAGAAACTTGAACAGTTATAAAGATGCTAATTTTAATGACTAAATATGGATTGCTACGTTAAATGTCAATGATGAATTTGCAACTACATACCTACGGATTTTCTATTTAATTTTACATAAGCCCCTAAATAGATATTTTTTTAAATTACGGTATTTATCAAAAGTTTAATAACTACATTCTAAGTTTGTAAAACTATCGTTTAAAGTCGGTAGAAAATACGGAAACTATCTATGCATGACTTATTATGAAAGGGGTAAATTGTCAATGTACTAACGGGTCATTAATAATATAATAATGTTTGTGTTGAACAGTACAGAGTAGTCAACATATGTGAGGGCGGGCGGCTACGCGCTTTGAAGTGTCCGTAAGAGCCTGCGTTGCGGCCGCGTACTCCAATTTCACGAGGTGCGGAGCCGTTTCGTATAAAAGCCGCGGCGGTCGATCTCAATAATCATTCCAGCCACACACATCCACCGCAGATCATCACCTGCACATCAATCTACAATCCATAAACAACCAAAATGAAATCGGTAAGTGACCTAAGAGTATTTACTCTATTTCGTTACGGGTCAGAGTGTTAATACATCGGGATTTATCTGGTCTACTCGCGAAAAACAATTAATCTGTTTACAAGTAAAATTTAATCTCTAATATATTTTTATTGTAAAATGATATATATAAAATAAATAAATTATATCAAATTCCATTTGTCAAAACAATTCAAAGTTCATAAAACAATATCTATAAAATAGTATCTTTTGCGTTTTGTATAAAAATACAAAGCAAACAAAAAATACAGTTATTTATCGAGCAGTAAAACAATCGTACAAAATATAAGTGACACGGTTTTAATCTTATAGTTCGTCACTATACAACAATACTCCTTGGAATAATAACTACTCCTCGTTTGTATGAAAATTCTTGACATGTGTACAAAAAGTTATCTTGATTCACAATTCTCACACTACTTACTTGAAGAATATGTGAATATTTTTTACACTAAATATTTATTAAATTGTTTATGAGTGTTTAAAGTTATATCTTTTCAATACCTAAAATTTCAAATGCACATGCTTAACATTTTGCAATTATACCTTTCTAAAGGTTGTCAGACAATAAACACAATTTTCATATATTTCTCCTTCTGATAAACAGTTGCATAAATATCTTTTCATAAGAAATAATATGTTAACTGCAACAAAATATTTAACGAACTCGGAGACTAAATGTGAAATCTATAAAATACAGTTTATGACGATTAAAATGCTCATCCATCACTATTAATTAGTTATTAAGATTCATAACAGTTTAACTCGTCAAGGCTATATAAACTTTATAATTCTAATGGAACCGGTAAACTCCCAATCTGTTAGGCAGTTTATTTCAAAAGTCATCCAAACTAGTGTTTCTTATAATCGGACATATAAATGTAAATAACCTTTTCTGTTGTAACATGCGATCTTCTATTTTGTAAGCTTTCATTTCAAACTTGGATAGCAAATACATATATCACATATACAAATATCCTTTCTTCGCTTTACCGAATCATGTGTAATGTATTTTAGTCAAGTAAACAATCGAAACGTTTTCCACCTGCATATTATGTATTGAGTTACTATTCAGGTATTACATTCAACGTAATTAAACCCGCAGTCTCGACAATAGTTACCAGCGAAGCAATGTGTTAAATAAGGTAAAAAAGTACGATAACATTGTTGTGTTTTTCCAACAGTTCATTGTTTTGTCCGCCCTCGTGGCCGTCGCGTGCGCCGCCCCCCAGTTCCAGCAGTACCAGCAGCAGCAGTACCAGCAACAGCCTCAGTACCAAGGCCAGGAAATTCCCATCCTCAAGCAATCCCAGGAGATCAACCCTGATGGCTCCTACCAATACAGGTACGCATCTCACTTTTCCCCATAATCATCTCAAGTTCACTTCATAGCAATAGGTCCATCTTGCAAAATACCATGATATAAAAATAATAAATACAAATAAATGTTGTATGACATAAAGATTCATGGCGGTCATAAAATTAGTCAAGAATAGTTGTTTAATATAACGGTCCATATTTTTTTCTGAATATCTGCAAATTTATCTTCGACAAAATAAAATTTATAAATCAATGACCATTTAATTAATGAGTTTATATAATTAAGTATGAATTTTATTGGTTGAATCCTAAAGGTTAACAGCCACCGTCATTTCATCACTCTCACAAAAATATCTACGGTTAAATAATTAACATATGGATCTATAACAGTCAGTGTTGAGAAATAGGGAGGCCAGAATGATGTCATGATCGGGCATTCCTTCTGTGTCAAGAGAATTAAACGCGAAATTTGTGGGAGTCATCTTTGCAAGCGTTCACAGCCAAGCCCTGATTACGCAACAAATTGGCCCAGGTGTTATAGCGGTGCACGAGTACATTGATATTTGTTATTCACCTGCATGTGTGCATGTTCTTGCAAGACTTTATTAGTAACACAATATGTCAGTGCATCATCTATCAATTTTGATTGATGAGATTTACAATATCGTTTTTTTGGTCAACAAGCTTGTTTTTGTTTAACAATACGAAGACAATAATGTTCCAGCTCATTATGGACCTATACACTGCTCATCTAGCCTAACCTTTAGATAGTTTTCGCAAATGTCATATTCATGCCAAAACTTAAAAGAATGTAACAATAAACTTGAAAAGCAAACAAATTCATGCACCATGTTTTGCCGAAACATATAACATGATATTTTACACCATGTAGATATTGCTACACTCGATAAACTGCATTTTAATTTCTTCCTTGAATGTTTTTAAATTGATCACCGGCCTGCATGGTGTGCTTACAAGGAGTATCAATGCTCTCGCGATTAAAAAAACAACGTCATCAATTTTTTTTCTACATATTTGAAACATTTAATTTTAATTTGAACTTGTTGTTTTCAGCTACGAGACCGGCAATGGCATCGCCGCCCAGGAGCAGGGCTACCTGAAGAACGCCGGTGGAAAGGACGAAGCCCAGGTTGCCCAGGGCTCCTTCGCTTACAGCTCCCCCGAGGGCATCCCTATCGCTCTCTCCTACATTGCTGACGAGTTCGGTATGTATTATTCACAAAACCCTTGAAAAGCTCTTATCGAAAGAAAAGTAATATTTTATCAAACTTCTACAGCAATTTCAATATTTTCTACAAATTTACTACTATGTTTAATTTATGTAACCAGGATTTAAAGAATTCTAAACTAATCAAGAAATAGGTACTAAGTGTTACTAAACTTTACCAAATGTCACCAAGTTGTTTTATACAGCATTTACTTTAACGCATCTAAAGTTTTTTTAATTGAGAGCTTAAAATGCGAGCCTCCCGTAGATGGTACTTTTTATTTTGGTCTTAGTAACAAATGTGATTTAGTAACTATTTAATTAGTAGCCTTATTCATATATAAATAGAATTTAAAGATAAAAATTAAGCGCAGATTTACTAAAACCTTTGGAGTATATTCTGTGATCGTCTCATCTATTACATTGACCTGAATAAATTGTAAAATTAACTCGATTTCGCACAGTGTTCAAAACTGGAACGTTTAATAGGCTGTTAACTGTGATGCAATGAGAAACTCTATACTAAAACATGCATATGATGTGCTTCTAATCTTACGCCAACACCTAATAATGTAGCTTTTGGGTAAATTACAACAAATCCAATGTTTACGCATTCTACTGTTTTCTGTTCTATTTTATTTAGTTACTTTAATCATTACTTATTTAGTACGTATTTGGCCTGGTATAGGCTGAGTTGATGGTTTACATCAAATAAGTAGTACCATGACATCAAACATTAAGATTTATTTGTTTCCAGGTTTCCGTGCTGAGGGCGCTCATCTACCCACCTCTCCCCCCATCCCTGAGGCCATCGCCCGCGCTCTCGAGTACATCAGGTCCAAGCCCCAGCAGCCCCAGCCCCAGTACCAACAACAGCCCATTCAGCAAGGCTTCCAACAGGGATTCCGCGGTTAAACAAAACACGATCGCATCGAAAGATACTAACCACTGAACTGTACCTATCAGCATATAGTTAAGATGTACACGTAAAATAAGTATCTGTAATGTTTTTTACACACTGTGATTTATATTTTTATAAGAACCAAGATCTATAAGTAAAAAAAACTTTAATAATTACGTTATTTTTATTCATAACCCTCGAACATCAGCAATTTTGAATCAAGTTCGTGAATCAACAGTAAATAAATAAATTATAAACTTCATATACTGTATAGGTTGAAAGTTGAAAAATACCTTACGATCTCAGACATGAACATTAAGATCTTAACTACTAACTTAAGTAGGTACCAATTTATTTCTCTAACACTTTAGTAAGATCATAATTTTCTTAATTTATTATTAATAGAAGATATTAAATATTATAAAAGCCTACATATGCAAAGTAGCCATGTATACTTGAGCTGAATCCATTTTACAAATATATAGGTGTAATAAAATTAAATGACTACTTAAAAAAAATCTATTAAATTACAATCTTGATACATTTATATGGTTGCTACATGGGTCATTAGGTCGTCCCACACACTTATCATGTATGCTAAACAAGCAAGTTGATAAACCCAATGCATTTCATTAGGCTGCATCTCTTACTACATGCATAGGATTATAATCCAATAATCCTAATTTTACTATTAAATCGTTTCAGTTCACATCAAATATTTCCTTACTGGATACGTAATATCACAAATTTACCGCAGACTTTAGATTGCATGTAGCATAACACATCCTGCTTGTTTCATGTATTTAGTCTATTTCTCACTTATTACTTCCTTCATTTGTGATCATATACGAACCTATATTTAGTACTAATTAAAATAATATATAAAAAAATCTTAAAATTCTAGGTTGTAAAAATCCTGCTTAAGTTTTCTTCAAATTTCAGTTACCGCTTTTTAAGAAAACAATTCACGCTGCTGCTGCAGTAGATTATTTAAATTTTAAAATCTTAAAAAAAAACAGTCTTGCAATAATAGGTATTTTGTTGTATTTTTTCTGGGCAAGGATAACTTCCTATGCAAAGCAACATTACATCATGTATAAATAATATGAATCCCATATATTTTATGTCTGTCAAAGTGTAAAATAAACACGAATAATTCATTGGTCAGCTGTAGGGGCCGGGATTACAGTGATTCATATGTTATGTTGATTAATGTGACAACCACCATGTAACTGTTACAGTGCTTGTGTAAGCTGCGACAAAGTCTGTGGTCCTCTCTCTGCTGCAATACTACTACTCGAGTAACAAAGAAATAAACACACTGACATTTAAAATATAATATATTAGTAAGTAAGTACCTAGCAGTAGTATTAGGATTATAAGTATCTTATAACAATAGCATTATACTACAGAATGTTAAAAGGGCGCTTTCAGCATTAATATGTATAAAACAATCCTTACTAATGTTATAAATGCGAAAGTAACTCTGTCTGTCTACCTGATTTAAATGTACAGGTCATAGGCTACTTTTTGCCGCGATAACCGACATCCACGCGGGCGGAGTCGCGGGAAATAGCTAATTAAAAATAAATACCTAGCTAATTATGTAATAATACCGGCCTAAAAAAGCATCATGATCACTATGCTTGCTCATTCCGGGTTGGCGATATCAGATTCAAATTTTTAAAATAAGGGTTAATAATTACTTAACAAAATATATATTCTTAATGCGGATGAACGTATTTATCGTTTAAATAAAGTGAACAAATTAAATATTAGTGGTGATGCGTGGGGCGTATCCTGTGCCATTTCGTCACATGCTTACCTAAATCATCTAATGATATCGTAAAGTATTAGATTTTCAAATATAATTGCTCTTAATTTATATTTTAAAATCTAAGCTACTATTGACTTACGTTGCTTAGATTCTAGGCTTAACGAAAAAGTGATAAACTATTGTACAATTATTAATGTTAGTTTTGTTTTTAATAAAATAATTTAGATTAAAGTTCAACAAAATGCTTTTGCAGTATAATATACTAAATACTGTTAATTAAAGGTGTTCGTGATTTTTACAGGTATGACAAATTACTATAGTTGAGAAGAATACAGTTAGAAGAGAGAAAATATTTATAATATCCAAAGTTCGTAAAGTACATTTTTTTTTAAGGTAGGACCAACCATTACACTATTTAATGTAGGTAGATACAAAAAAAATACTTTTCCATTTCAAGTTGCAACGAACAGTTATATTAATAACAAGACTATTACAAATTCAAAACTAATTTATTTAAAATAGGTTACATTATAGCACTTTTTAAACGTCACCCTTCACCGCTTCCTAAGTGCTCTGGCTGTGGAGAAGAAACGGCGCAACAAACTCTCCAGCAGCACGCTGTCTTTCCTATAACAAAAATAATAAAGCATTTGATTGCATTTGTATGTGTTGAAAGGCATGTCATAATTTTCCGATTTTGTTCAAAGAATCCACCTTAACATATGCCTACACATAGCACAAATTATTTTTAGCTCCACAATTCACTATAGTTCTGTAGCTACTTTGGAGCATTCCTGTCTTTTCTCTCATAGAGCAGGGGTGAATAAATCCTGGTCGATGTTCCATCCCATATTAGAGTAAAGGTCTCAACAATACCGCTGCGTGTTGGACCTGTGTCCCCACGTAAGCCTTTGAAAGGACCGGGTATTCTCGTTACTGAATAACCCGTGAAAAATAAACAATAAGGAAAAAAACGATAATTCAGGGACCGCGCCAAATAAACAAGTGTTTGAGGTCGATAAGTGCCATTATGAAATTAAAAGTCTTAAATATAATGTTAAATAGAATAAATTCACTTTTAAATGCTATTATAGGTGTTCAATTTACAAATTGTTGTATTTAATATACTTCATAACTTAAAGGTTAGAACTCTGGTATCTTTTAAGTAATGTTGTTTGAATAATTGTTGACCTCATTAACATCAAATTTAGACAAGTTAAATTATTTGTGCTCATTGAAATACATAATTATATGGTTATTTATTTTATGGTAGCATTACTTAGATGCGCACGACGAGGTAATTTTATAAAATGATGGACAGATAAAGCTTTATTGGTACCGATTATGTGTTTACCTTGTTTAATAAATACTTAACCTGAGATGACCAGAGAATCTAACAAGACAAAAGCGATTTCGAGAAATTTACCTCATTTGTACAAGATATCTAGTATAAATTATTATTCTGTACTAATATGATGTAGGTAGAGTTAGTGTGAAATAACTTATCTTTGGAGACCTTTTTTCTAAAAACACTTTGCAATTGATAACCGTAGACCAAATATAAAAAAAACTACTACTTTTTTATATTTGGCTGCGACTTCTGCTAATTGGAGGCACTTCCGCAATCAGGCCTTTCATTTTTGAGCGGGTATCAGGTCAGCCCTGCCTCGCTTACTCTTCGGAGCTTAGTAATTAGGCGGATGTATCTGATGTCATTTATATAGTAAGTTAGTATGTCCGAATAAACTTAAACAGTCTGGGTGTCAGGATTTTTAGGATCTTTATCTTAATGACGACCTCCGTGGTCGAGTAGGGCATGCACCACGCTAGCTCTGAAATCCCAGGTTCGATCCCCGGACGGGTCAATGTAGAAAACCACTTTTCTACATTGTCTGGGTGTTTGTGGTATCTTCGTTGTCACTAATTTTATAACACAAGTGCTTTAGCTACGTACTTTAGTTCAGAGCAATGTATGTGATGTTGTCCACATATTACATAATTAAAAATACTTGGTCTCTCAGATATGAAGATATTACATATACGTACTAATATGGCAGCAAACATATTATATTTTAATAGGCTGCCTTTCTTTTCCCCCAATTAATGTTTGGCTAAAAAGTTTGCAGTTATGGGTTGTATGTTAGAATAGTGGCAGAAATCAAGTAGGTACAAGGCACTTTTATATATCTTAGCGGGAATTCAGTCGGTATAATATTTTTCTAAATAAGAATACTTAATTAAAAAAAGTACGCTTTTGTTTTTCATTTTTACAACAAAATCAATTCACGTAACCGTAAATTGTCATCCAAAATCAACGTGTATGCAAAAAAAACTACAGAATATAGGAAACAGAAGTTTTATTTACCACTGTAATGTTATTAAGACGTTGTATTCAGAGCCATCTATGTTAGGTTGCAGAAATTTGTTTGTAACACGTTCTCTTAAAACGGGGTCACGGTTGTGATGTAAAGTTAAAAATTAATAAACAAAGACTACACTACGATCAGTTGTGTACGAAAACCGGTAGATGGAGGTTTAATAAAGCTGTATATTTCAGACAACGTTAATTGATTTATCTATTAAATAAATATGATTTAAAAATTAAAATAAACGGATTATTTAATTATTGTTTAGTAAACTACAATTTTCAACCATATTCATAATGTAAATTATATTTTTTTTATTCTTGACATACCTGTCAAATCTCGGCAGAGTTAGCTGAGGTATGTCTGATGAACTCTGATCAGTCCCTCGCGATAGGCGTAAAGGCATCTGTACCTGTGTGTGTCCAATACAGCAAGCATTGTTTCTTTATGTAGACTGTGTCCCACAAAGGCATGGATGATAAAGAAAGAACTTTACAGGCAATGTACATTCACTACACACTGTTTGTCAAACCATTACCTACTTAAAACAATTGTGATGAATGAGTAAATACTCCAAAGTATACATCTATATATACATATCGCAATATTACAGTACAGTACCAATACAATGACCCTAATACCTGAGATCGCAGTTGAAATAGCTTAGATCAAATGATGCAGACAACATAATTACAGTACACAATAATTGATACCCTTTATAAAACGAGGCGTGTGTGAAATACTGGCATGTAATCCAATCATGGGACGCATTCACCGATGGGCCAGTTACCTTTGGTCAACTTACATAACTATTGAAATCTTTACCGTACTAGCTGAACAATACGTGACGTCGGTTGCACCATAATTATGTGACACATCATAAATCAATTGTTGGACATCCCGTTAAACAACGACACCTGAACTTTACTAAACTCTTATGTAATTATATTTGTGGCGGCAATACCTTTTGTATTTGTAGTTTCATTATTATTTATTGTTTTCATATATTAGCCCTCTAAATAACTGCTATTAAAGTATAGGTATGTAGTATATATACATGTAGTAGTATAAATTTTGTTCACGTAAAGAGTTATCTATGAATGCCTATTTACATACCTGCATGCATATGGATCCGTGCCTTTATAATTTGATTACAATTAGCTGACCTAACCGTGCAGTTATTGTGTAAAAATTAAATTCTTCAATGTCAGTTTTAAAAATAATTATAATGTTATAGCTAGAATAGGAAGTTCAATTTGCTCAGTAAAATAATGTTTTTCTTCTAACGTCGACCTTGTAATTAAATCTTCTTGCAGTTTTAATGGATAAAAAATACAAGTGATTTAGTTATGTTTACAATCACGTAAAAATATCGATAAATTTACTAGTATTAAATATGTTTTTCATGTGAAATATATTATTAATAACTTAAACTTTATAAAGTAATTATAAAGATCAATTTATTGTTAGTATTTCAGTTTCCTATTTAGTTAATAATCTACCAAAACAGTTCTAAATACGCTTTTAGAAAATCTAATTACTATGTAGTTATAAATATATTAAAAATACGTCAGTTTAAAAGAATAAAGACCATCCCTAACGTGCATGCTCAACATAATTATAAAAAATATATATACGAGACTCAATCGTGCTATAATTAGTTTCGTAGAGGTATATAAAAGAAGTCTATCCGTAAGGCGCGGCATTTGGTTAACTATAAGCGTTAAAATTGTCTACATTTAAAAAAATATTAACTTTATTGTGTGTTGTTAAAAGTTTGGGTTCACCTGTTGTACTATAGTTCAAGGTCAATCAATATGAATCTCATAGTAACCGTGACGTTTTCACTTTTCTTACTGACTGCAGCCGGCGCCGCTACTATCCCTGATGAATCTCAAGCTAGCATCATTGCTTATGATAGCACTAGTGATCCAGACGGAAGTTACAACTTCAGGTACAAACAAATATAATTGTTGTCACTTATTCCATTTAAAACATACATTTAAATGAATAAGCAGAATATAAATATTGTGTACCACTTGTTTGTTTAATTTAGTTTGATTCTTACGAAATGGGGTCCAAAAAGTCCCAGTGTGATTATTTGTAATCTGATAAGAATTCAAGTCTAATCTAAACTCCTTTCGTCCCTCTGGCACAAGTCTAAAAACCTCTCTTCTTTTTCCACGCACTCCTGTTCTAAGCTAGGACGGGCCAGTCCTTTCGGAAAGAGTCAAATTGGTCTCTCAACGTTTTTCTCGGTCTGCCACAATGTCATCTAGCATGCAACAATGGAATCTGAAATCGCCAACCCGCACTGAGCAAGCGTGGTGATCAATGCTTGTTCCTTCTTTATGCGAGAAGAGGCCTGTGCCCAGCAGTGGGACATTTATAGGCTGGTATTATTATGCAACAATGTCTATTTTTTTTAATCTTATATCAAACAATGCGTAAATAAATATAAAAATAAAACTGTATTTTGCAGCTACAAGACATCCAATGGCATAACTCGTTCGGAATCCGGATATTTAGTCAATGTCGGTCAAGATGACGAGCATATAGTTGTCTCAGGATCATACTCTTACATAGATACTAATGGAGAAACCGTATTTGTAAGATACACCGCCGATGAAAATGGTTTCAATATTCAGGCACCACAGGTAAATAATAAGTAATAAGACACTCTCTTGTATTCAACCAACGTTCTCAACAAGCTTTTAAAGGACATAATCGAAACAAGCTAGCTCAAGTGGTTAAAATTTGTCTTAATTTTTTTTGTTAACTTTTAGTACTCTGTGTCTGATGTTTTCTCTCCAAAGTTAGCCTACAAATAGAGATGTACAAAAAATTACACAGCAAATCAATCATATTGAAATGTCAACACTTATATTCAGCTGTATCCGATTATACTAAACGTGGACCCCAAAAATACAAAAAAAAAAGTTTGTCAGTAGACTGCAAATTAATTCATTTTAATTAAGAATTATTTTTTTTCATTGGTAGAGTGTAAAACTTAAACTTGGCTTACTAAAATTCCTAATATAATAAAGTTCAAACATTGATGCATCTAATATTTATAACGAATGTTGGATGATTTATAGAGTTCAATGTTATCAAAGAGACCGGTTGTTAAAACTTGAAGAATCTTAAAAACACTATAAAAACAAAAGGTCAAGATGTACAGTGCACCGCAGAACAGTGGTATCACTTCGACATTGACCTTTCTTTTAAAGTATTAATGATTATTTGCTTTTTTTTAGCGTTTTACAATTCTATGTATGGGCAATATTTTATTCTCCAAGCTGCGTAGGGGTTGGTATTCGGGTTCCCGGATTTACCAGAATATTAATTGTTGACTGTATAAAAATTTAACTTCCTAAACCCAGAAGTAATCATATAATTTCTGTTATAAAAGCAGTTTTGAAAATAGAAAAAATATAACATGTTTCATAAGTAGGTAACACCTGTTAGTTCTGAAATATTTGATTTTTTGTTTTATTTTCAGGCAATATCAGCTATTCCACCAGGTGTTGTTGCTTCATTATTAGGAAAATAATAATATATTTATTCGATATCATTAAAAATACAATAAAATAAAAAAGTATTAACTTATACTATATAACTAAGATTTTTATTATAATTAATTGGCTTCCTAAGAATATTAGTAAGCAAATTACTAAGCAATACTTAATAGGCTATTTGACACTATGAATATTTTTGTGATTATTTGCTTTAAATGCATAAAATGAGAGTTTTTCATGTGAATCACATCATTTTTATTAAAAATTAAAACAATTAATATATCCAAAAACACAAAAATATGTTTGGCTATTTGTTTCTCGCGCCACACATTGAGAAACGACCCGGATTGGCTAATGTTATAATGACGTCATCCGCGCGTAAACATATTGTCGGTGGTTGAAGTTTCTATTGTGTTTACAGATATTTTGGCGTTTCTAATTATATTTGCAGCGATTTGTGATATCTTTCGTTTCCCACTTTTGTTTTGCGAGTTTTTCTCGAAATGGACAGCAATTTTATTAAGCAATTTTTTCGGGGGTTTTTATAGATGTATTTGTACAACAGGGTACAGCACACCACTTGTAAGTCATTTTATTGGATTAATCAACAATAAATTACAAATATCCAAACACAAACACCACTGCGGAACCGAAAACCTTTATTGCTTACGCTTGTTTACGCGCTTGTGACGTCACTCACAAAGCACGACACCATATTGTTTGAATAAAGCGTTTCGGCGGCTTATTTGAATTTTGAATTTTTATTTGCAATTTTCTTACGAAATACGTAATTTCTTTTTGAAAAAAATTTATGGGTGAAATTCTTAACCGTAACCAAGTAATTCAAGATAGAAATTATAAATCTGTCAAATAGCCTATTATGGATCAATAGCTTTGGTGTAATGTTCCTTCGCTAAAATTCCCAAGTGATGCAGCAGCAAGTAGTCTGCCGGGTACCCAGCTTATCAACAACTAATAGCAGATATAATCTAGTGATAGTTGTTTTATTGTGTTTTAGCGTTGTTGGGCTTTTAAAAAAACGAATGTAATCCAGACGATTTTTAACAATAATTGTGTTATTTTATATAAAATAAAACTAACATTTTCTTACTGCTTTTTGCCAATATCATCTCAAAAATAATTATTTATTCATTGATTTTTTCTCTTAAACATTGTAAATTACCCTATTATAATTTAATGAGTGTTATTTGTTGTTTACTGTGTGTAAAAATATAAAGTATAAAACTAGACCTAAGCAACTCTATTTGATATTGCAGCTGGGTTTACATTCGTGTTCATTTTCTTATTATAATTCGTGTTTTTTTTTGTTATCAGAATCAAGATCGATACAATTTATCACCAAGCTTGGTAGCAACTTTATTGGGAAAATAAAGACTATGACACTATTATAGATACTTCATCATCATCATCAACCACAGCCCTTGTCATCCCTCTGCTAGGCACTGGCATAAGCTTCTTTTTTTACATGCCATTCTCTCCGGTCCTGTGCCAGTCTCATCCAGATTTACCCGAAACTTTTGTTATATCGTCGAACCATCTCATCAAACGACCGACGCTTCTTTTGCCTTGCCTTGGCCAGATTGATACTGACATGGATAGAAAAAGCAATAAAGACGTGCCCTAAGTTAATTATTACAAATAAATTTATTTTTTATTTAATTAAATAATTCTACTGAAAAATAATCAATTTTTTTTTTGCATTTTATAGATTTTAAAGTTCCTTTTTATTTATTTATTTATTTTTATTACCGTAAAATGAAGTGAAAAAAAATAATAAAAAATAAAAATTTATGCATATAATTTTACATAAAACCCGCTTTTTTATAATTATTGAATAGTTGAGGGTACTCATAATCTATACCTTTAATCTAATAAATGTAAAAAAAACACAATTCTCTATCCACCCCTGCATTTGATTAAAGCTTTGATGTACTTTTTCTTAGGTGGTATTCCCAAGTGATGCAGCAGCTAGTAGTCTGCCGGGTACCCAGCTTATCAACAATTAATAACAGATATTATCTGGTGTTAGTTGTTCTAATGTGTTCTAGCGTTTTCTAGCATGAGCTAGAAACAGCTAGAACACATTAGAACAACTAAACACATTAGAACACATTCGAAAAAAGCTAATATAATCCAGATTCTTAACAATTATCGTGTTATTTTATAAACTGAAACTAACATTTTAATTTTGCTTTTTGCCAATCTCATGTCAATTATAATAATATATTTATTGATTTATTTTTCATAGAGCGTAAAATACTCTAATTTAACATAATTAGTGTTATTTGTGGTTTACCGTGTGTTAAAATCTAAAGTATAAAATTTGGCCTATACAACACTATTTTGATGCATTTCTTGCAGATGAGTTTACATTCGTGTTTATTTTCTTATTATATGTTATAATTGTTGGTGTTTTCTTTTTGTTATTAGAATCGAGATCGGAACTTTTTACCACCAAGCTTAGTAGCAACTTTATTAGGAAAATAAAGACTATGAAACTATAGATACTTCATCATAATCCTCCACAGCCCTTGTCATGCCAATGCTAGGCACTAGCATAAACTTTTTTTTTACGTGCCGCTCTCTCCAGTCCTGTGCCAGTCTCATCCAGATTCACGTCGAACCTTCTTGCTCTCGGACGACCGAAGCTTCTTTTGCCTCAGCCAGATTGATACTTAGATGGATACAAAAAACAAATAAGGCGCGCGCAATTAATATATTTCCAGTTCAATAAAAAAAATACTGAAAACAATGGAAGTTTATTAAGAGTACTCCTAAATAAATTGTTAATTTGCTTTTTAGAAGTCTACTACATGTTATATGGATCCTAAAGTACTATCATATATATGGTATATATGTATATATATATATATATGGTATAATAGATATGGTGTCGTATGCATGTAATTTTACATAAAAACAGCTTTTTTTATAATTAATAGTTACATAAGTTTCAGAATTGAGCTATTCGTACTTTTTATGGAAGTGTCCAATAACATAGTCATGTTTTTAAAGAAAATACTTGGACTACTGAACAAATGCTAAACAGGCATCTTGCATGTTTCACTGGTATATCAGCTTGTCCTCCAGCTCCATTCAGTTCCTTAGTTACATACTCGGTTGACTGATAAAATAATAAAAAAAACACACACACAAAAAAGGGACAAAAAGATCGGTAAAATAACATTAAATAAATTATAACATAAAATTATAGCACCTATTATGATTTATGTGTTATATAAGGTCAAGATCATAAACAACTGTATATTATTAAAATAGGCTTATTACTACGTTATGAATCTGAGAATTAATAAAACTTTTTGACATAATTTTAATTTATGATATTAATTATGTATTCAAGTTAGTAATAGAACTAACTGAACTGACGTTTTAATATAGGGTAAACAGTTGAAGCAGCAAGTATGTAAATGATGAAAATGATTGAACTTAAATTAAACATTGTGGTCTTCAGTAACTTAACTAGTTGCAGTCTACTAAGTATAAAGAAATGTACAAAAAAATACATGAGTCACTATGTGTTAAAGTTAGACGTATTATCACCTGTTATTAACTAAATCTTCCGGAGTATTTAAGCCGAACCAACGTCTCACAAGTTACTGTATTGTTTGTATGTTAAAAATAAAACCCAACTCAAAGGATTTCCTTTGAGTTAAAGTAGTTGAATATGAAAGTCATAGTGATCACGTTTGGACTCTTCTCGCTGACTGCGGCAGCTGCCATTCTTGAAGACGCTCAAGCCAAAACTATTTCGAACGAGAATGAAAACGATGGCATAGGAAACTATAAATTCAGGTACCTTAGTATTGTTATTAAAAAAACGCTGTTTTGTCATGTATGTCATACAAAGGCATTACATTATGACATTTTGGCAGTAAAGGCGTTTGCCAAAATATCATAATGACGAGTAACAATACGTCGATTTAGCAAGGCGTCGCAGTATTAAAGATAACGTCGAAAGGTTTCACGATGAAACAAATTTCGATAATATGGCTTTCGTAGTCTGTTAGTCTGTCAGATATCCCCACCAAAATACCCAGACGAATCATTGTCCCGTACCTTGTAACGTTGAAATCCTTGACTGTCAGGAAAACATTGATTACTTCACATCTTTATGTTACTCGCGACAGTGCGACATCCATATGCATAATATGGATTAAAAAAAAAAGTTGCTTTTAATCCAGTTTTACTATTGGCATTTTTTCAGTGTACCCCTTAATGTCCTAAAAATAGAATTCGTTACTCCATAATCCATTTATATTCGTTTTATCAACAAAAATTTCAGAATTTTTTACGACCAGCTTTATCTATTATGTGTTTAAATTTCTCAGTAAATTGATTGTCAAGCAATGTTAAGAAACTGGCCTGGCATAGTTTATTATTTGTTTAAAACTAAGCAATTAAAATTAACATATCTACCAATACACGCGTGGAACATTATTAATGCTTTTGTAACTTTGAACATGATTGCAGCTATCGGACTTCCAATGGCATAACTCGTGAAGAAACTGGATATCTGGTCAATGCCGGCAAAGTTGACGAACATATGGTGGTCGAGGGTTCTTACTCTTACTCAGATGTTGATCAAAACCAAATACTAGTCAGATACAGTGCTGATGAAAATGGTTTCAATATATTACCTTCTTATCCAATTGTACGTATGATTATGATATAATTATTAGGTTTTTATTACATAATAAACTAAGTATGTTATTTACAACTATGTAAATTAAATTTACTGCTTTGTACAAAAAATGACAACAAACATCAAGAATAAGATAATAATATAAAAAATAACAAAATTTAATAATATTCTGTTTTCTCCAGGATGTAGGTCCGCCGACCGTGGTTCCTGTTAAAGTTATCGAAGCATTACTTGGAAAGTGAATATTATTCAGAAGAAAAATTAAAATAAAGTTTATGCAACCCGTCTTATGTTTTAATTAAGTGAAAATTACTTATTTCTTGTCTTTTAATAATGCTCCATAACGAAAAATAAAAATTAAAAGCAAAAGAGCACCATGACATGTTATTTCTCATATTTCATACGGCAGTATCCTATAAAGATAAACACACCTCATGGCATCGTAGGTACTAAGTAATACCTACTTAGAGGTTAAGAGAACAATATTTCCATTACTTTTTCTTTCAAATAGTTTCACATAATTAGCATTTTGTAATAAATTGCGTACCTAACAAGTAACACCTAAATGTCTACTCTGGACACCTCTCAGCAATATTTAAAAATAATTAACTTTGTGTGCTGGAATTGGATTGTGTGAAAGATGATAATTATGAGAAAATAAGGAGAGAGTCAGTGATTGTATTTAAACTTATATTAATTAGCACACAAGCATATCAGAATAAAAAGTACTTAAATAAGACGGCACTTACAATAGGGATGTTGACTACATTTCTTTTAATGTCCGTCAGCCATTTTTGTCAAAAATTTCTGAAACGTATTTTTGCTTTTTTACGTAAGCAACCAAAAACTTGCGACGATACATTGAAAATAAATGTCGCAAGACGTCACTATCCGTAAGTTTTGTTAGAGATTGTAATGTACCTAAAGATCCCCCCCTCCTGAACTATAGGTAAATCGATATATCTACTTAGTTTTTAGTTATTTTGCAAAGTAAAAAGCACGGTGTCTAATATTTTTTTATTATCTAATTTACGGACTAAATAGATTTTTACTTTTTGTATCCAGTCAACATCCCCATTGCAAAAAGGTATAATAAGAAAAAAATACAAAACAACAGTAACAAATATAAAAGTGGAGTACCTACCTATCCCCCCGTCTCTAGATCAAGCAGGTCCGCGCCGGCCAAACTAGCAATAAAAATAAGTCTTTAAATAAAAAAAACTTAGATCCAGCCCTTCCTTGCTGTTTTTGCCTTATAAAGATTGTTAGCAACGCACTAAGTCGAGGTCCGAACCCCATAGGGGGTGCTCTTAGTGAACATTGCTGACGTAGTTAGTTTTTCTATTGCTCTGGCTGGAGGCCTTTAAGGTTTTCGCCAAAAGTCCGGTGAAGCAGTCGAAGCATGCGCCCAGGCTAACTGCGTAAATCTCATCCAAAAACAAAAAGTACCTACCTAATGTAAATCATGCAGAGCATCATATTTTATTCAAACAGGAAACTATTTAAAATTGGTTCCAATTATTGTACTTAACCAACTAACCAATCAAATTATCGAGGTTTAGTTTTTTTCTATTTAAAAACGTAACATGCGTATCTTCAGTTCCGTAATGTGAGATCATACCACAACAAAGAGTAAATAATACAAATACATTTTCATTTGTGTCCTTTGCAGGATTATAAATAACTATTTTTAAGTCGGCCAACTCGCAGGGCATTTTAAATCAAATAAAATGTAGCCTTATAAAAACTTTTTACAGTTGCTTTAAAGAAGCTGGCCATTAAAAGACCTGAATGGCAAGGAACATTTATATGAATAACTCTCCTTAAAGTGCGTGAGATCAAAAATAAAATGTAATAACTACGGGAGTTTACATTTTATTGCTACAGGATTACTCAGTTATCCGTAGCAAGAAACAGTTAACAATCGTAAACTTTAACTTACTTTTATCTTTGTAGAGAATAAATGTTTAAGTGTAGGTTATTTATAATACCAGTTAGGTATTTGGATTCAATTTGTTTTAATCCTTACATAGTGAATATCGCTTTGAATTGATCAGCATCGTTCTATCTGTACTTTTACATTATAAAGGAAAATTTTACGATTTTACTTCGTATAATATAATGTATGACTGTGTTCAGTCCACCTTCTTCTTATATTTCTATTTCTATCAAGCCATAAAATATCAAATTAATAAAATGGATCAGATACTGTTGACAAGAACGTTACTAATAAGATATTTTGTGAAGATCAAGGTTCCTTCTTTATATTTAAACAATTGTTTTCGTTTTATGTCTATTTTATAAATAGTAACTGATACAATAACAACGTAGGCATAGAGCAACCGGCAAAAATAAAGCCGTTGTGGAAGTTTTTCGACATCTTTCCTCGAATTATTTTTTAAATAAAGCGCTTTTTTTAATAAAGCGCTGAATAAACAAAATTTTATTACAACTCATTAGCTTTTTATGGTTTCTCGTTAGCATAGCAGCGATATAAACTTTTAATTCATCGCATTATCCAACACCTTAAGAGAAAAATATACAGTTACAAACATTAGCACAGGTATTTATAGTGCTATACATTTGTAACGTTAAAAAATGCTTAGTTGGCACTCTCCAGTTCAATTTAACCCTATGCACACATATACATTGAAAATAGAAGACCTGAGTATAATAATATTGCTGGCTGCTACTCCAATGCAATCGGATAAAACTGGAGTAAATAATTACGTGGTATAACTGACACATTGTCAGTTAGCGAGTCCTTCCCACGTTTGCGTAATAATCATAGTGTCAATGACTCCTTAAGTCCTTGACGTGGCATTGTCCTACGGAATGAAGTCCAGACCTCACATTCTTGAGGAACTGGATATATAGTGTGGGCAGTTGTCTCCAAGTCACAGTCAACTTAGATACGCTTTGATGAAGAACGCGCCCAATATGGTAAGCAGAAAACGAGTTTCATATATGTTAATAGGTTAAAGCGTTATGTAATGGATCGTAATATAAAACCATAGACATTTTGATATTTGAGTTTCGAAAACTCGAGAATCAGCATCGATAAATACTACTTTACAAAAGGATTGAGAAAATGACGGCCATCTACTCTTTTAGTTTATTTTTATCAGTTTCTTTGAAGTGAAATCTTCTTTAGGAGCATTGGGCGTTATTTTTGAGATGTGAAAAAACAATTGAACTCGCGCCACTGTTACCATTACCGACACGTGCGTCTGTATCAAGTTTTCACTACTGTCGGCACTCCCGGAGTGCAAATGTTTTTTGTAAGAAGTAGGTACATACCTACCCAAGGCAATAAATTTTATGACATTAAAGTTAATCAAAGTTTACAAAAAGTTATAATTCTTCTTTTCATCATCATTAACAATTAAAAACTACAACACGAAATAAATGGAACAGTGCTTTTGATATCGCCTGCAAGCAATACCAATGACAACTGTTACATAAAAACAGTACAATTTTAATTAAGTAAATGCTCTCTTATCCAACATTACATGTAATTTACAAATAATGTCAATAGCTGTTATATTAAAATTCTAATTACTTTCATAGGCCCTACAAGAAAACTGGTTCTACATGTCATTTCAAAAGTCGTTCACGTAATGATTAAATCATTGAAGTGGTGTAAGTTGTTTATTGTTGTAATTCTAACACAATCTCACCTAAATCTGTCACTTTTTTATCGATAAGGTGTTAATGTAATAAAGTAATATTTAGTAGTCAAAATCGATTTCTAATAATTAATTAATATCCATATCTAATGTCGTGTAGGTTTTTTAGTTTTAGAACTTCTAGAACGATACTAACAACCGTAAGTAGTATGCGTTTACGTAAAACTTGAACTCGAAGGGATTTTTTATTAAAGTTGTCTACAGCCTGTTGATCTGCCAAATAAAAACTAGGGTAAAAAAAGTTTATTAAAAGTAGTGCTTAGATTAATATACTTTTTTTGGTAACTGCTAATGTTTTAAATTATTTTAATTATTAAACGAGGTACCTTATAGTTTCTCTAACAAGTAAAAATCGTATAATACAAAATTACACTTACTTTATTAATTTTTCTCACTTTTTAATTTGATTGATTTGATTTTGTTGGTTTATTTTATAAAGTATCTGATTCACTTACATAAGTACGGTCTATTAATATATTACCCACAATAAAATACACACCACTTCATCTGACGTAAAAAATCAAGCATCCGGGACTAAAAAAAAAAACAAAACTTGCATTAATTTATTGATAGCAGCTAACAAAACTTATAAAATAAAATTAAACCCCACACTTAATAATCCTGTGTGATGTCCATGATAATCTTTTAGTGCTATAACGAACATAGGCCACTATGGTAATATCTAAATTATTTTTAATCCTTACTAATATAATAAATACGAAAGTAACTCTGTCTGTCTGTCGCGCTTTCACGCCATAACTATTGAACCAATTTAAAGGAAATTTGGTACACAGATAATCTAGAGCCTGAGAAAGGACTAAGAATAGGCTACTTTTTGCCACGATAATTGACATCCACGCGGGTGGAGCCGCGGGAAACAGCTAGTAAGAAATATTTTTGGTTACTATATATGTACTTTAAATGTTAAAACTTAATTGAAAAGCTTTAAATATGGCATACGTCCAGTTTTTAATGTATTCATAAGTCAGTATGAATAAAGAAACAATCACGAACACACCGCGAGTCACAAAACTCACAAACCAATTTAATACATATAAATATTTTAAAATACCCTTACAGAAATCATATTTTATGTAACTTACCAGGACTAATTTCATGAAATTGGCTTTGCAGATGAAATATAATTATCGTTACTGTAACCGCAAACGCATGTAACAATTACCTGCGATTGCGGTCGGATGAGTATGAAGCACTTTTAAATCAGTCAGTCAGTCAGTTCATTGTCATTGGCCAATAGGGACTAAAGCTAATTTGTTGCGTTTAGTTTTAAGTTTATAAACACTTACTGGTAAAGCGCACCTTTTTTGACAAATATTATAGTGCCCACGGGCCTCTACACACAAAACAGAAACACAAAAATTACAAAATGAAATGTAGGTACTTATAGGTACCTATATTATGAACGTTTGACAGTATAAGTAAAATCAATTTACTTTTGAAGTATTATTTAAATTATATACTGATTTTATTTTATATGCTTCAAATTCTAACTTGCTATGGTATGTTCTACTTTTTGTCATATTTACTCTAATTATTAATTAATATCTGTGTTGTACTTTGGATTGTTGATCAATAATTATTTGTTCACCTGTAGTGGCTTTATAAGCTGGTTTGATTTATGATTTATGTATGCATGCGGTATCTACCTATAAGTGATTGTTACATTTGACTCGTTCTGGATATGTTTTTTAAAAATAGTGTTATTGTAAACAATTGTTAGTGGATCAAATAAATAAATAAATAATACTTATTTCTTTTTTAACTTTACTTTTCTTTGGGAAAATCAAAAATTAAATAGAACTTGGTTAATTAAACGTAAAATTTTTGCATCGATAGGAACCGAGATCGAGCGTCTATAAGTTTAGGAGTTCTTCAATCATAATTAAAATCATTTCATGGTCAAACCCATTATAGTTGGAACATTTGGAAGAATTTCTGCATTTTTGATCACTGTTTATGTGAAGTTCAAAAGTTTGTTTCGATTAATCCATGCCTGGCTGACCCAGCTATGGCGAAACAGTTTCAAAACACCTCTTTTTGTTTTTGTTGTGGTCATTTTAAAATGATTTAATATTTTTACATGATTTTTTTAACATGTGCAGAAGGTGAGACAGCTTGATCTAATAGTGATTTGACACTGGTTGTTATTCCAGTTCCATTTTTCCAAGGAATAATCTTGAATTCAAAATCAATCAGACGTCAATTATATTCCACGAAAAATCAGCCCTTAATGTATTAGTTACTTATATCCAAAGTTTAATATTTCTCACACCCTATGTTAAAGTTCACTAATATTTAAATAACGTAATATAAAAAAAAAACACTGGCACTTGTTCATCATTATGAATGATAGCCAGCGGCACTATGCAACTAGTATTATTATAATGAGGAGTAGTTCACTTGACCCGCTGCCCTTGACATTATGTTATTTTGTTGCGCAGGTAAAAGGTGCTCATCTTCACGTCCTGCCTATCGTCTCTTTGGTATTTGTCACTATATTGGCCAGTTGCCTTGGAGCGCAAATTAAAAAGTTCGTCTACAACAATAATGGATTTGGCACGTACAGTTTTGAGTAAGTAGTTAATTAGGTTTAGTAGGCAAAGGGTAAGAAAAGAATACGTACACAGACTTTTTTTAAGTAGTATTGAGATAGTGATAGATAGTAGATAGATAGTAAACCCTTAAAAACGATAATTCCAAAGACAAAACCGTCCTTCTGGGGATTTATTAGTAAAATTACAACAAAATTAAAAAAAATAAGAACATGAAAACAGTTTGTTCTGAATCAGTAACAGAATCGATTGCAAACAAAATTGATTTTATCGAAATGTACCGTAAGACAACGAGCTTGTAACTTTAGAAGTATTCATGATTCAGTTTTGAAATTTTTTGTAGAGATTATTGACAAGAGAATATTTGACCCGTGTATCACTATGACCAGTTTTATTATATAGTAAAAATAAGGTTGCATAAGATGATCCTGTCTACAGTGTTAAACGAGTAAGTCTTCTACTAAATTTACGACAATTTAAAAATTTCGTATTAGCAGGTATTGTTAAGATCGGTATGAAGCTATATATTTTTTTTATAATTGAGAAACAAAAACAGGTTTAATAGATTCATAACCAATCAATTCTTAATGTTTTAATGTTTTGTTTTTATATCCGTCTAGACACAATGTTGATTTTCTAATCTCTAAACCTGTCCTTCTAATAAGCGACATTAGGTTTATAAAAAAGGCCACTGTCACTTAACTGTGGGATAATGTGGTCAAAAATAGTAGTAATAATATACGTATCTATGTATGTAATAACTTGTGACACATTTCAATATTTTAAAGCCTTAACATATTGGACGTTGGATACTCTAATAGGTACCATCTAGAAGACAAATCTCTGTAAGATATGCAAAGGATAAATAACAACATCTTAGTAACTTCTAGAACCTACGTAAGTATGTACTATTTCGTTGCAAGTCTGAACTATTGTCAGAACTTTATTTCAATTAAGAACTCAAACACTTTGATTCACAAAAGTAATGTCATCATATTCATTTAAATCTTATTTATTCTTTTGTTAGGAAACTACTTGGAGTTTGCATTTATTACTTACCCAAAATTCTGTGATTTTGTGCGAATTAAGTATTTAATTGTTTATTGTATTCGTTAGCAACATAGGACAATTAACTTTGTACTTTGTAAGTATCATCACTGTATACTAGCAATAAAAACCCATTATTTACATAAATGCGGTAATTTCTTTCGTAAACAAATAATGTGTATTGATTAACACATTAAGACACAGAAGGTGGTTTGCTTCAACATATGGCTATGTAGTAACAACTTAAATTTTCCGATAATAATAATATAGGAGTATCAACAACAAACGTATATTCGATATAGATACTTAGTACAAGATAATTATTATGTTCTCACCTCATTAAATAAATACCAAGGTATTTTAAACTATTGCTTTTACGTACCAAGTTTTAATGTGTGCGTCCTATTCGTCCTGCCATCTCGTTGTGCCTTCCTTGTCGCCGCTTTATGTTGGATGGAACCACTGATTGGATATTTTGCCCCACGAGTTCTTGGGCAAGCACTTTAGACTGGCAGCTTTGGTTTGGAGCAAGGCCCAAAAGCTATAGACCTTACAGACTGGAAGAAGGGGAGGAAGGCTTTTGCCCTGCATTGGGACAATAAAGGCAAAATAGAAAAAAAATAAACTCACTATGTTTTTCAAACTATCTACCTGTATAATTAATTGTACGGACAATATTAAAATAAATATAAATATACATAAATTAAATAAATATTGAAATATTGTCCATGAAACTATGAGCGTCAAGAGGCCTAAGTTTGTTGATTGCGTCAAAAAGGACTTGACATTGTGGCTATAACATAAAGGCACGAACTTAAAATATTGTGAAAGAAGTTGACATTTAACTAAGTAGGTAAGGTGCCTTAGCAACTCTATTCCAATTCGGATACGATTACCTACGTTAATTAGACAAAGCTTTTAGATCGTTTTTCTATATACCTAACGTATAAATAATATGACATAACAGCCTGATATAATCCCACTACAAGGACTCTTTCTCTTACATAGAAGGCAAGTATTAATCACTTCACTTTGATACTAACGCCTAAAGTCCGATGAAGCAGTCAAAGCCTGCGCTCAGTCTAACTGCGAAGATCACCACAAAAAAAAAAGAAATATAAATGGTACTAGCAAGTTGGCGGTTTGGCCATTTGTGATTCTAATTAGAAATATAGGTTGCTCCCTTTACCATTAGTATTGTTTAAGAAAGTACTAATGTGCATAAATTACATTCATTAATCCGCCATGAGATCTTGACTCATATAAATATTTCCTATTACAGGTATGAAACATCAGACGGCAGTTACAGAAGAGAGGATGGTGGCCTAATATCTGGTCCTGATGGCCGCTCATTGGTAGTCCGAGGAGAATACGGCTATATAGGTCCCGATGGAAAACCCTTCTCAATGAAATACGTAGCTGACAAAAATGGCTTCCAGCCAAAAGTGAATGACGATCACATAAGGTTCAATGACAGAAGAATTATTTGATAATATTTGTAGTGTAAATAAATAGACCTATTTTACAATTAAATAAACTATAATTTAATTTATTTATGTAGGTATTATACCTATATTAAATAGAACCTGATATAGAAAACAATTAAACAAACCGAGGCAAAAATAATATGCTTAGTGCAATCAAATACTTAACTGACATTTCATGGTGGTTTTAATTTACGTACGGATGTTAAAGAAATGTCTGTCAATAAATACAGTGAGTAAAATTGTTTAATACTTTACATAATTCACGCTGTAAGTATCGTGACCAAAAGCTAATAATTGTAAATGCAAATCACGAGAACACTACAATAAAAAGGCAGAGAATACAGGCCAAGCCTGACACCCTCGCGTGTTCGTTATCTGTTGCATCCTTGCACATCTTATTTTATACATCCTTACAAGCAAAATAATTGCTCTCTGAACGCACAATATCCGAAGATCTTATCAAGTCGAAGGTGTTGAACAACTTGTCAAGGGTAAACCAAATAGTTTTTATTTACTTCAATAAAAACGAAATGAAATTTTGACAACTTTTAATCACACCAGGATTAGTTAGTATTTACCTTGTAAATTTTGTATTCTTACTTAGGTGTATTAAAGCATAAACTATCCCAAAATAAATGGCTCAGGCTAGTCTTTTAAATTTTCTTATTATAATATAACGTGCAATATCGTAAAACTGGCCCATAACAATCGAACACAGTTTATGGTTTATTTCGCAAGTCAACACGCGTGCACCTCGCACCTAAATATTTGTACGACGTGTCATAATTACATTACTTTCTAAAACATCCTTCGTGATGTTAAAAATAAATAGTTGTTTTTCTTTATATGTCGTAAGTTTTGTGGTTTCTAGTAGCTATGTATGACCTTGAAATTCGAAGTAGTCTTGAAAAATTATGATTGTGATGTTGTTTTGTTTTATAGGTCCTATACAGTCTGATTAAAAGATGTCACAGTGTTGTTTATACATAGTAAGTGATACAAACACATATATGTACTGATATCTTAGTATATATCATAATATATTTCGAATATATATGGTTTCAGTGAAGACATTGAGTTAAGGCGAATTTTCCCTAGTGAATTTCCTCAAGACACAATAAGAAAAAGTGGTTCCCTCGATCCTGAGGTAAAGATGTTTAGAGTTAATAAACTTAACACTCCCAATCAGTCATAATAACGTATGTGTGAAAAAGGTGTGATTGTACTTCATATAAATTTACTATAAACGATATAACACATAGGGTCAATATCGTTAAACAAGTTATTATGACACATTCGCAAATAATTACTTAAGATCTTGTTTATTGGACAGTGATAAATGTTGGATTACCTATAATGACTAGTTACTAGAGTGTTTAAGTTGGCGGAGGACACAAGGTCAGTAAAACTACTTGTTAACTTAAAGGACTGTCTTTGCCAGGGACCGCTGAGTAAATAGATAAGAAAAACACTCTGACGATTTAACCAGTAAGAGTTCCTGCCTTCCCTAGGACTCAGGAACTTCATGAAAAATTTCCTAAGTAAAAATAAAATAAAGGGTGTTATGAGGATCTTTGTAATGTTATGTGTAGATACTAAACATGCACTTGCAATATGCCTGTTATACCCACCAGATTATTGTAGCAACGATCATGATGAACTCTATTGACGAAATGCCATTTCATATAGTAGCAATTTTGATTACAAAGATTCTCATGAAATAATAAACAAACAAAGTTCAATTTAAACATGAAATCTAATTTATGCAATAGGAAATTGACTCAAACAAAAACAGTAGCACAATATACTAAAAATATTTACAAACTTTATGCTTTCAGCACTTGGGTCGTTTCGGAGAAATAAAAAGCTATTTCAAATTTCCTAAAGCTAAAGTGAACAGCCATTTTGAAGAGCTTGTGTGTTATGACAGAGATGATAGAAAGGTATGTGATTATACAAACATACATTTACTATTTCAGCAATATATGTCAGTACTTACAATAATTACTCAATGCGTCGAAATCCTAGAATTAACTCTCGTTTAACGCAAAATAACGTTAAAGGTCATCGGCGTATATTTATCAAACTTTGTGTTTGACACTGATCATAGATTTATACTGAGCATCAACTCACACTATGTAATCACAGTGTGAGATGATGCTCAGTATTAATCTGTGCTGCAGTGAACACATCTACAGTATTATGACGTATTCGTCTGAACACTAATGTCAATAATATATTCCTACAACTTGAACGAGAATCTTAAAACTCTCTTTGCCCATTAATAGAATGAATTGAATAAAAAAATAAATGAAAAAATAATACAAGAAAAGATTTATATTAATTAAAGAGTGAAAACATAACGAAAAAAAAATCAAAAAATTAAAGGACTGATTTAAAAAATTCTTTCACTAAATGCTACATTACCTATATTACCTGAGTAACATAGGCTATTTTGCTGTGCTACCCGTGCGAAACCAGGGCGGGCCGCTGTTACCAATTAAACTAATATACATTAAAAAGAAGATGTTAATTCTATAGGTATTATTTACCTAAAGAATAATAAAGGTGACCGAAATGTTATTATACAAATTAAAATTGAAAGTAGTTTTCTAGTCAGTAGGTAGACTTTAGTCATCAGTGCACCGCTTATGGTTTTCTATACTTATTAAAAGGAGCTAATTAGTTCAAATTTATCTTCTAGTTATGCAGAATAGATCTAGAACGGTATTCTCCGGAAGAGGACGCCTACTACATATCCCCGGTGTTCGACAGCCACGTGGACCGGCGACGAGTATTCTGCTTCATGCTACTATGTTTCACAGAGGACGAATTGGATAGAGTTGTTGCTTCTTTTTAAATGATTAACGACTATTAAAAGTTATTCAGTATGTTTATTTTTATTTTTCTAGATAAATAAATTTATACATTTTATTCCGATTCTTTCCAAAAATTTCCAATCATTATCCAGAATATATATATTTTTCAATAATATAATTACATCGCTTATAAATACTATCTACAAGTTGTTATAAATAAATTAAATGATTCGAAAGCTTGTGAAAATAGGATCTCTCGTGTTTGTTTTGTTTATTTTACGTAAGTAAGTTAACTAATATAATTATGTTTTTATACAATGTATTCATACAAAATATTTTATGTATTATTTTAGAAATGCATAAATATGGAAGATACATAATCTTCCATATTTATGCATTTCTATATAATTGTATTATGATAATTTCTATCTTCTTTAATAATGTTTTTGCACCTACCACACCTATCTCTACATCACCTTTGGTTGACATAATAATAAATAAATAAAACTATTTCATTGTTAATGTTCTGCACTTCTATATTCTTAATGAAAAAGGATAAGTTAATGATTATCATTAATTTCAAGATTACATTATAATATCACTATTAACGTATTGTGATTTATGAAACCGCCTTAACCCTAATTATTATGGACACTAGTTGGACATACTAATTTGTATAACGACTTTATTATAGCTTTGTTACTTACTCGATGTTTTGCTTAAGACATTAGATTTTTATCATTCACGCCTAGACTACACACGATTGTTACATCATCGAAAGGTAACCAACAAGTCGTGAATCCTCCTTTTGTTTTCACCCAAATTATATTTGAAGAATCGTTTTATCTCAACTCTGACAAGAGTATTACAATACGATTGCTTCCCATGACCAATAAGGCGTATCTTCGCAATGGTTTTAATGCGTATACATCGCCTGTGAAGCAACCGATTCTTTGCAATAGAAATTGTAAGATGGAAGCGCCGTTAACGTCCGTGCATCTGATTACGAGTGTATGGACGAACAAAGTACTTTAACAGATCATATCTGTTAACAATATTGGCATAACGAAGTGACATAACAATATTTTGTATAGTATTGTATGGCTATAAAAATCTCTCTCTGTCATCAATATCTACAGTAAGTACATTTTTAAATTAGCGTTCATAATGATATCAGATGAACTTTTCCACGTTAAAAATACCTATTACTTTCATGACCTTTTCAAAATATTTTATTTAATTCTGCTTATTTTTTTAAAAATCAATTTAATTATATTTATATCAACAAACAATAATGTGATGATTAACTCAAATTTAATTAGAAGAATTTTAATGTTTTATAAGATTAAAGATCTTTAAAAAACTTAATGTTCCGATGCATAAAACTTGACCCACTCAATGGAATGCAAGCGTCTATAGAGTTATGTAAAATAATGAGGTGTCATATACACACCGAAACTGTTATATCATTGTAACCTTGTACTACATACCTACCTAATATTTAAATGCAGTGATTTAATATGTTAATTATTGTTTCTTATTGTTATTTTACCGATCGTGATACTTTCAACGTCGGACTTCGAGACGTATTCTTGTAAGGAAAGCGACGGATGTCAGAGTTCAACAGCGCGGTGCCTTCGGTTCAACAGACTATGATGTAACCCGACCGGTTGTGAACTAACCTCCACAATCGATGAGGATAGATTTATTAAAGAACTTTTGTAATTTGCCTACTTTCGTTAAATGTGACATATCGCAATATTATCATTTGTTTGCTGTGTTTTAAGTTATTATTTGTAATTAATGGTCCTCGTTTTAATGATAAAATTATTATATTTTATCTTTTCATAAAATTGTTAAATTGTTTGTCAATATTGTGTAAATTATGAAGTAGGTACTTGAAATTTCTGCACTGTAAGCTAACTGGTCTGGATAGTTTATATTACCAATAATGTTGGTTTTTTTTTTATATAGGGACCTCAACAAAAATCAATTTGATACAATATTAAGTACCTAAAACTAAATGTGAGACCTTGATCTTTTCTACATCGACTTAACGCTTTGGTTTGTTCATTTACTAATAAATTGCAGGTAACTTTAAACCTTATATCCTTGTTATTAAATACTACTATAAGATAAAATAATAATACTTGGATCATCTTTCAAATATCATCAGCTAATGAAAAAGCTAAAGGCCGACTCGGATGCTTAAGTTGATTAAAATTATCATAACCTTAACACTACGACCATTTTTTTGGAATTTTATTGATAGTAATTAAAATACCTAGAAGTTATTATCCAATATAAACCAGTGCTGAAATATTCAATAAAAACGACGTAATATTATTTTATACATTAAAGATAAATAAATAATTGACTTATTCGTCAATTATTATTATAACTACGAATTATATACCTATTTTTATTTTTTGTATTTTTATTGATCGATTTCAAAATGATTGCAAAAAAAAGCAAATACCTGGTTTTAAAGAGGTTGCAAAAATATTATGATGAGTCCGTAGTGACCCGCTCGGAGCAAGCACCAACACTCCATTAACCTTTAACACGCCTAGTTGGTCTCACTAGACCCGCCATGCACCAAAACTTAAACGTCCGCATTGATTTTTTCCAAAAGCGCATTAATGTTCATGTTTGTAAATATACAGAAACGGCATATCCTTTGTTCTGTAGTTAGGTAAGTGACTCCACAAATAAATACACTGTTGGAGGATTATGTTTGTTTTATAGAAGAAGAAAGTAAACTTCTTCCTGCCTTTTTCTAAATTTATTTGGGGTCGGTGGATAATTGCATGTTTCTAAACTAAACCACTTTAAAACTATTTCTCAATGTGAGTGAGTAACTTGTTGCTGTGTGGGTCTGGTAGTGAACAGCAAATGAGCTTACAGACAAAAGAAGGCCGAAAATGAGATGGACGGATTGCAAAGTAATAGAATAAAATTATTTATTTGGTTGAAATATAGTATACCTAATATGAATATGAAATATAAATATAGTATAATATGAAATATAGTATAGTATGGGCCGATAATACGAGATTGAGTAGAGATTACTGAAAGAAAATCACATGGGTATTAAATAGAAAAGGGCAGGTAGAAAAAAATAAGAAAAAACGTATTGTTTGTTTCTTCTCCATGGTGAGGCGAGGTCTTTGCCCTTAGTAGGACAGACGTCGCTTTCATTTTTTACGAGTAAATAATTAAAACAAAGACATTGATTCCAAGGTTTCTATAAAAAAAGATCGAGTATCAGTTACATTAATGTTATTATATTTTTTGTCCTAACGAGCATTTAGGTCCTACCTAAATCTAAAATAATAAAATAAACAACTTATCATCATAACTACTGTAAATGAGCTTTGTGGTAAAGTGATTAAAAAGGTCAAGTGCGTAGGACCTTCTCGATAGCAACAAATATTTGCGATACTATTATTAAGAATAAATCTGAGGCCTCTAGGATGACCCAAATTTAATATTTTTCAAGTTATAATCAGGGTTTCTAAAAACTGAGATTATGTCAAACAAGCAGATCTATTTTAACTCTGTATTTATTTTCGAGATAGGAACCTAATTAACCAAGGTTAAAAAGAGTTTTAACCTTTTTAGCACTGCAGTCTAAGTGTAGACCTTCGTGGTTGAGTCGCGTATACACCACTTTTTCAAGGTGTCGCTAGCCTTGGGGTCCCGGTTTCGAACCCCGAAAGGGTCAATGTAGAAAACCACGTTTCTAAATTTTTTCTTTTTGCGTTTAGTCCGCGTTTGTGGTCCCTTCGTTGTCTCTAATTCCATAACACAAATGCTTTAGCTACTTACTTTGGGTTCAGACCAATTTATGCGATGTAGTCCACATTTAAAAAAATAAGTGTTCGAGTATTAGCGTCGAGAATTTAAGCACTTACAATGGGTTAGATAAGTGAATGGTCTTCAAGCACGGGTCTGACATCTTACAAATAAACTAATTAATGTCGAAGCTTAACGATGTCTCATACATTGTGCTTCTTTGAAAAAACTAGACGAGATTACAGAATGAGTTCATAAGGCGGCGTTGTTACATAATTTACAAAGTGTTTCAGCCAATCTTCTTCTAAGGTTACCATGGTTGAACTCCACAAAGCCTTAGGTAAGATCTGATCTTCAATTTAACTTCGTTGTTTGAAATTATAAATTTAGATTAGGAACTAATTTAAGAATAAACTGAACATCCGTAGATGGGCACATGCAGGGGCAGATGTAAGACCAAATACATCACATTATAATAATTTCATAAGTAAGACGTTACTCATTCATTCATCGTAAAAGCTGTGAAAGATTAGTACTATAAGCCTATACATAAAACACTTTGGTAATAAAAATATTATCAATTTAATGATGACGCAGCGTTGAGCTTAAAAAACTCAAATTACATGGTCTAGGGTCACATAATATTGACCTATTGTTTTCGGGCACGGTGTCAATCGTCACTGACTCTGTCTAGTAGGTCAGACTCAAGCAGTATGACATTAATTAAGAGGATTTCGTCATAAATGACAATTTCAAACGTCATAAATTAGACCCTTTACGACAATATTGCATCGATAGTTGTCACCATAACACTTATATAACCGATTTGATATCCCTTGCTTATCAATAGCAGATCATTAAAAAAAGAAAAGATTTTTTTTTACGTGCGTCTTAAACATCAAGCAAAGTTCAATAAACTGGCAAATAAATCTTAATATTTGTCATGAAAGAATTACGTAGATTTATCTAAGTTAGAGGCTACGAAAGTTCAATTATAGTTAAGAAAGAGCAGAGTCGTGGGCAAAAGTCAGTCTTACATAAATATATTACAAGACATCCCAACGTGTAATCCTGTCATAACTGAACAAGAAATCTTAAACAACACACATTAACTTTTGTACAGAATAATAATGGAAATTAATGTTTTGCGAGTTCTGACTATAACAGTTACAACATTAGGTACAAGTAGATTTAATTTGATTCTGCTACCGTTATGTAATTTTTATTCATGAACTAACATAGTTTCCAGGGCAAATGTTACTTGGCCATGCACCCACTGATGCTATTATGTAGAAATTATAATACAAATTAATTTAATCATTTGTAGAATATTCACCATCCTATATCTTACTAGGAAGTGAAACTAAAATGAGTACTAGATTCCAAAATCGTGATTCTATTAAGTGAGTAATTAAATAAATACCGTACGTAAATAACATTAAACTCATCAAAAAGGGATTCTCCCTTTTCAAGCTTTCGCAATAACATTTCCTCAGATATAAGAAACACAATAACTAAGATGTTGATGTAACCCAAAGATTGACGGGTGAATTGACAATCACGATTATCATACATTTGTACATTATAGCGAGTGGCCGCCACTCGCTACAAATATAATTATAGAAAAGTGAGTTGCTGGCCACCGGTGGCTGTGACGGTGGATTGTTTGCGCGAGCCTAAGATGTTATCAGCGTACAAAAAGATATCTATTCAAATGATAATTTCGAGCTTCGGACTTAGCCCATGGATTTCGTAGTCGCTGCGATGATGAAGGTACACTCACTAATAACATTTGTAAACACGACTACGCACTCGAATTACACACCTTGTTATCTATGCCACTGTTACCTACTTATTTAACAATGGTCACCGAAATATAACTATTCTTGCTGTTACTCCTACTTTTGTCGCATCTTCAACTTTTTAACTGGCCTATTTTTCATAGAGATGCTTTAATTTGTTATTATACTTACAACTTTTAATGGTTAATAGACATGAGTAGTAGGTAAATTAGTAGATAAGTAGAAAACTAATGAGTACTCCGACCACTTAGAAACACTAGAATGTCGTATAAATAATGTATTCATTGACCTATAGCAGACATCCATAGGTCCTGATCATGAATAGGTATATCGCAGAATTCTATCTGCAAAATAAACTAACACTAACTTCCTATTAGAAAAAGGTCATATGCAGTTTTTTGTTCACATATAAACTTGTTATTATCAAACTTTTCATACGAATAACACTTTAGATATCTAGTAACAAAATTAAAATGTCATATCGTATGAATATTGCAAAATTTTATACAGGAACGTATCCTATTCTATATCCTATCCGTTTTAGTGAAAAAAACAAGTTAAACAAACAAATGTCAAAAAGAACTTGTCAGAAATTTCGCAATGATAATGTTCATTAAGTTCATTTTTATAAATATGACAATCATAACAACTTTGGTGGCTTTGCTTATCATTATATTTTTGCTTAAGCGGATGGGGTATAGTAATTGTTTACATTATTCTAATATCCAAAACATTAATAAACTAGCTGTCTCCCGCGACTTTGTTCGCGTGTTTTAGTTTCAACGGTTTTTCATTTTTGCAACATTTTTCATTTATGCTCCGCTCCTATTGGTCGTAGCGTGATGTTATATAGCCTATAGCCTTCCTCAATAAATGGACTATCCAATACAAAAAGAATTTTTCAATTCGAACCAGTAGTTCCTGAGATTAGCGCGTTCAAACAAACAAATAAACAAACAAACAAACAAACAAACAAACTCTTCAGCTTTATAATATTAGTATAGATTTACCGATCATCATCTGCCCTATCATACACTTAATAATCTTTCAATATTTACAAGATGTTGAAAAAAAAAGCAGTACGTTTTTAAAGTAAAAGTAAATTAAGAAAAGGGATAACAACCTGTTGCAATTCGTCTTAACATTGACATTTGTACGCCTATCATAGTTACATAAGTCAAATTGCATGGGTCAAATTAAATGTTTACAAAACATGTGAAATGACTGAGACATCGCAACTGCACCTACCTATACTTCGTATAATAGTGTGGACTAGGACAGATGCTGTATCTAGTGCTATACGGATTTAAGAAGCACCTAACTGGCCCAGTCGTAGTGTCGCAACGCGGCAATAGAAGAAATACTTACGTTGGTATATAAGAGAACCGTCTGAACACGTAATCATCCCACACATCCACTGTTCTCTGAAGAAGACAGCCGTAAAAAGAAAACAAAAATGAAATTGGTTAGTAAAAGTGACGTCATCAATAATATAGTGTTGTGAAAAGTGAAATGTGAATAATAAAAATAACGTGAAGCTTTTGTTTCAGTTTGCGTTTCTTGCCTTGGTTGCCGTCGTTTGCGCCGCTCCTCAAAACCCTCAGGATGTTCAAATCGTGCGCTATGACGTGAACAACGCTGGATTAGATTCATACAGTTTTGCGTAAGGAATTCTGTCTAGCCAAAAGTAAATAGGTCAATATTTTAAGACACCTAAAATATTACTAATTTTTACAGGTGGGAGTTATCAGATGGATCGAAACATGAGGAACAAGGGCAGCTGAAGAATCAGGGCACAGAGAACGAGGCTCTTTCAGTTCAGGGTCAGTACGCGTGGGTTGCTCCCGATGGCATCACCTACACCGTCACCTACATCGCCGACGAAAATGGGTTCAGACCTCAAATCCAACAGGGGCCTGGTGGCAGCATTCCCTCCGGCGTCATCGAATCCCTTCTGGGTCAATAACCTACAAAAAATCCTCTGGAATTCATTAGGTACCTGTAAATACTCAAAAACATGCATATAATATTTATGTGCTGGTCATTATTATAGTATTATTAAACAATAAATATAGTTATACAAATTTTATTTACTGCTATTTTATTTATCTTGCTTTCCTTCTCTTTTTACAAATTAACTATTGAATGAGAAATATTTTTGAATCGTTTGTCTTAAAAACTTTTCATGTCAGTTTGTTTTTTAAATTGCCAAGGACAGAGAGTTTGGGAACTTTGGGAAGCGCCTTTGCAGCAGTGGGACACGAAAACAGGCTAAAAAAATGTCATTTTGATACTAACTTATATCTTTTAATTCATTATTATAATAAACAATAACTCTGTGTGAATAACAAACAATAACTAGTGAAGATTAGGATTATCATATAATTTTAGGTATTTTTTTATCATAGGATAATGTGCTAGTAATGCGTCCAAGTTATTCTTAACGAATCTAACTGAAAAACCTGCTCAGGCTTATGGTTCGCAATTTTCTGGTACAGATTTATAAAAAAGTGGACAAGTCTGACTTGCGTCCGCGTTCCATAAAAGTTTGCTGATCTTCACAGTTAATTCTCCTTAAATAAACTTAAATGTGCAATTGCAAATAAGTTCTTTTGTACATCGAAGTATCTTTGGAAGTTGGTAGTATCAAATTTACAAACTGTAAATATAAGTTTGAAATCGCAAAAACGTATTGTTATTTACAATTTTTGGATTTTTCACTAACACATGCACAAAGAACACCCAGACTCGGAACAAGCTTTATGTAGATCACACAAATGCTTGTCTCATAATAGCTGTAATTTAGCCTTTTTACTCACGTTGTACCATACAACATATGTTTTCGTTGAAGTTGAAGAAGTCATTAATACAGAAAACAAACAAAAACAATTTACTCCGTTAAAAATAAAAATTGTGTTCGCCAAAAGCATGATCTCGACCTAATTTGGTAAGAAATCTATTTATATTATCTCGATATTTTTATTTGAAAGCTATCTACGATGGTAAAAATCACAAAAAATAATAAAATTCATCAAGAGAAGCACATGAATATTAATTTACGTAATTCTTGATATTTAACTGTTAAAAGTATGGACTTGTTAGGTGTAATTTATCATCTTAAGTTATTTTAAATTATTTAGGCCTTGAAACCATCTTAGTTATTTCTATTTAAATAAATTAATTGGATATCACGCAAAGGTCTAAAAAAGAATGCATTATAAGGCCTATGCGAGTTATGATACCATAAATATTTAATTCTGATGGAAAATAAGAAAACTATTTTCTGTCCTTTTGACCTTATCTGCTTAAAATAACTTTAACTATAATGATCGTACCGTACCGTAACGTATTATTTATTTTATCAAAACAGTAAAAAATTACAAAGATACAGCTCTGGTGGATCTCGGAGTGGGGGCTTATGACGCCACGCCTTGGTAATAATTGTAGCGAGGAGTGACGTCACGCGTAATTTCCGTTCTCTGTATTTTTATAATTTTTTGTTTGCAGGAAAAAAGAAAAAATACGTGTCCAATAAAAATTATTAATCTACCAGGCGAACATTAAAAAAAAATAGGAAACATGCCTATTCACAGGTTATGTTTTTACCTAGGTCTTTTCTGTCTAGTGTCTGAACTTTACTTAAGAGTTCATAGGTCTATGGTAATTGGTCACCAGGAAAAGAGCTATAGCAACCTTTCATAAAAGTCCAAGTTCAGTTCTATTTGTTTGCTTCTAACGATTTCATGGTGCCTAAATACAGTATTTGAGCTTCAATTTTAATTAAATAAAAATATTAACAAAATCATTAGCACTACACATAGAAGTTATCGCCTAGTTGGTAACTAAGAGTAAAAAAAAATACAAATTTGGTTAAGAGAATCATGTAATTAAATGCATAATTTAATGACATAAAGCCACCAAATAGTCTCAACTGCAACTCCAGTTTAATTTAATTTCTGTTGGACATATGTATTACAATTAATGACTACAATAATCACAGCATATATTGACAAGAACAACACCTACGTGTATCCTATAAACCTTAATCTCGTATTAATCATTTACCACCTTACATCAATTTATATTGTGTAGAAGGGAATGACATGATATTTTATAATCATCATCAGTATCATAAACAAAGATTTATCATCGCGTTTATGTACTGCAAGAACTTATTAATTGCAGTTTAAAACACATGTTTTATATTGATGTCTTTTGATAACGTTAAATAATTTTTAACCTACTTTATTTTTCGATCGTCATGGCTACATACTGACGTGCCTAAGATTATTAAAAAAATACAAAGTACTGACTTTGGCATGTACCTAAACCTAAAATGATTAGTAATTATACAAAGTCGTTTATACAAAATAAGTAGGAAAAAGGCCGCTTAAAGCCTTTTTTTAGCTACCACAGGTATCCGCATTCTCCATTGTCTGCCCTATAATAACACAAGTATACGTGCGTTCCCGCCCTAAAACATGTCACAGATTACAAAACCTAACATTGTTACAAAATACACTAACACCTTTATTATTTCTCGTCGTCAAAATTTGTTAAGCTACGATGAATTAAGAAAGAGTACCTAACCCTCAACATTATAAGGTTGAAAGTTTAACTATAAATATTCTAAAATTGGCATTCGATGTTTTGCATAAGGTTGTTGAAAAAAGTTTTGTATATTCATAAAGATAAAATTAAGTTGTTCACCTTCTACTGGTTACCCCAGCATTAAATCAAATGATAGCCCGTATTTTATATAAAAACCGAATTTGATAGTGAATTCGTCACTTGATCGCATTCATCGGTAAAATCAACACTTCAGAATGAAACTGGTTCGTTCTATTTGAGATTTGTGTTAATGAGTGTAGTAAAACGAAATAGTCATATTTTTCTTTCTTTTGAATTAAGTCCAGAAAAGTTCAAATGACTTTCGTAACTATTTTCATAAATACTTTCTTTCGACTTTTAGTGTTTACATTTAAATTTTCTGTGTTAAAAAGTGATTTAATAAAGTGAATTGGACGCTCAATATTGTTTGTGGTTTCATACACGGTTATATTTAAAATTTCGAGTTCATTACTCGAACACTTTCTTTTAAAATCTTCTGGCACACGAAGTAAATCCATTCTATCTTTGTTTGTTTAATAGAGATAGGAATTTAATGTAATTTATATAGGTCTTTGGTCTACTTTGTCTTTCTATAGCAAAAAAAAACACAGAAATAGTACGTACCCTACTACGTGTAACTAATTATTATTTATTCGGTTTCAGTTCATAGCTCTTTGCTTGGTATCGGTGGTGGTCGCCGCTCCTGGCTCCAGGGGCTACTCCCCCGATAATGTGCAAATCCTCAAGTACGATAACAACAACATTGGAGTCGGCAATTACGATTTCGCGTAAGTTGAGTTCATTTATATTTAACGATGGCAAATAGGGAATCGGTGAGATTAAATTCAGACTCTAAAATGAGAAGAGACCTTTAAATTATCTGTTTAAAGTACACTTTCAGATATAGAAAATTTAACTATATCAATGTATTCCTGTTTAATTATTATTTTGTTACATTCAAACCATTTGCTAAACCTAATAAACCTAATTTAACGAAAAAAAACAACATAAAAAGCATTACAATAATATTAAAATTACTTGTTTTAGTTACGAACAATCCGATGGGACTGCCCACCAAGAGCAAGGTACTCTGACCAACGAGGGTAAAGAGAACGAGAGCCTGGCTGTCAAAGGATTTTATACGTGGGTCGGACCCGACGGCGTCACCTACCGCGTAACCTACACCGCTGATGAGAACGGCTATCAGCCCGAGATCGAGCAGGGCCCCGGCGGCGGCGTACCACCCGCGCTGGTTGCTACCCTTCTCGGTTAAATAGTTTTAAACCTTCGTTATAAATACTTTGTTATATTACCAAAAACAGTACAAAATCTAAAATTAAAAAAATACCAAAATTATTTTGTGTTTTATTCAAAACTAGCTGTCCCCCGCGACTTTGTTCGCGTGTTTTAGTTTCAACGGTTTTTCATTTTTGCAACATTTTTCATTTACGCTCCGCTCCTATTGGTCGTAGCGTGATGTTATATAGCCTAAAGCCTTCCTCAATAAACGGACTATCCAATACAAAAAGAATTTTTCAATTCGAACCAGTAGTTCCTGAGATTAGCGCGTTCAAACAAAAAAACAAACAAACAAACTATTCAGCTTTATAATATTAAGCCTATAGCCTTCCTCAATAAACGGACTATCCAATACAAAAAGAATTTTTCAATTCGAACCAGTAGTTCCTGAGATTAGCGCGTTCAAACAAACAAACAAACTCTTCAGCTTTATAATATTACTAGCTGTCCCCCGCGACTTTGTTCGCGTGTTTTAGTTTCAACGGTTTTTCATTTTTGCAACATTTTTCATTTATGCTCCGCTCCTATTGGTCGTAGCGTGATGTTATATAGCCTATAGCCTTCCTCAATAAGCGGACTATCCAATACAAAAAAAAAATTCAATTCGAACCAGTAGTTCCTGAGATTAGCGCGTTCAAACAAACAAACAAACAAACAAACAAACTCTTCAGCTTTATAATATTAGTATAGATTAATAGTATAGATACACCAGTGTACCCAAAAGATTTCGGTCAGACAGGCATACGCTCTATGTGTAATATGGTATTCAGCTGAATCTAGTCTATACAACACTTCAGATGGATGGATAGACATGTGTAGGTATATTAATCTATAATAAAAATATGTGTAAGTATCATCACCGCGGCTAACTAGCCATGATAAACTCATATAGTTTTATTGCATTTACCTTAATAAACAATGGGCGCCATCTTTAAGTAAATAAAATACCTAGATAAAACATATATAGATTCATATCTATTTAGATGTTTACATGTAATAAGCATGTTAGATTTAGGATTTGTACATTGACCAGTTTTACCTTTGTAAAATAATTTGTTAATATTTTATTTGGTATACGAAGTACAAAAATAAATCTTAAAGAATGTTAGTCTGTTGTGTTTGGATATACTTTACCCAATGTGCTTACAACATTTTATTGTATAGAAATTGATTATTTACGATATTAAGACCCAACTACGAAATCGTTTTATTCATGAAACATATGGTTGACATTTTCGGCGTGGGCTTAATCAAGAGATGCTAACTGCCTACTCAAATACAACATCTGCATACTGTTTTAAAGCCATAGTATTGATGTCATTTAAGGTATGATATAATTACTAGGCAAAAACTTGTGTTTTTGGAAATTTCGGGGATTCCCTAAAGTCCCTAAGCTGCCTTTCTTTTGTTTATTTTTTTCTCATCTAAGTCAAGAGTAATAATTTTATGGAATGGGATCAAATGTCACCATCTATTTTGAAAAAGGCAACTACCAAACAAGAACGTTATTATGTAAACGGAAAACATAAACATCACCCGCCAAAGCAAAGTCAAGATTAACTGTTTGATTGACGCAACTTATTTATCCCTTTGACTGGTTTATTATCTATTACAAAGTCAAATGTGTAGAACAGTCTAACGGGTTCAAATCCGGTATTGGTTCTGTAAAAATGGTTAGGGTGCATATATCCGATTCGCTATAGCAAAATATTATCAAAAAGTCTATAATTTGGCAGCTTATATCGCCATTTTGGTTTCTTTATAGTGGAAGTTAGTTCGTTGATTTTTGTTTTATGTATAAATTTTAAAAGTAACTAAAATCATAAAAATAAAAGCTTTTTATGTTATTTTTTAATGTAAATAATACAGGTGATTATTTTTTGTAAATATTGACTTTTTGTAATGTTAATTTACAAAAAGTTAATCTTTTCATACAAGAAATGAATAAAAAAATGTTGGCTTTGTATAACTTTATTTATTTACTAAAGTGGATGGGGTATAGATGTATTTATGAATCAATAAGTAAAAAAAACCTTTGAGGCAATTCCCTAGAGATAGACTGTATTTCAAACTACCACCTAGCGATATAGCTTAACACTTAATAAGGATCATCTCGATCTCTTTAAGACGGATTCTTTCTATTGGAGACTATCCTAGATAATTATAACCACAATATTAAAAGGGAATCTTTTGCCTTAGCCTGGTCCTAAGCTATGTTGGGGTGAGCTTTCAGTCTCAACGGATTCAGCTGAATATCGTATTTTACATAAAGCCACTGCCTATCTGACAACCACAAATTGAACCACCCATTTTATTAGGTTTAAGTGGGTGTTTTCAATTAAAAGAAAAAATAATAAAAGAAAAAAGGAAAAATTACCTAAATTTGGTCACTATTACTTTATTTTAATATAATATTTATGTTTATCGATCGATCAATTGGTAAGGTGATTTCATAATTATCTTGATAGTAACTAATAGAGTTGTAATTTCATATTTAAAAAGTAGATACGTAGGTACTTATTGAGTCAATTAATTTAAATGGTATACAATCTAACACACAGAGACAGTACGTTCACATTAACTGCAACTTTATTTTGAAGTATTAAAGTTCGATTTTCGTAATACGTTATTTTCAAAGACGTGGCCTATCCTATGTATCTTTTTAAATACATCCGTAAGGTATAGATATGTAAAACACTTTAATTACATATATATCCGGAAAAACTGTCATTTTAATAATTTATCATATAAATGAGAGTATTACCGAACCTTCACTAGCATTTCACACGATTATCGAAATATTTATCTTTATGTGTAATGTATAGGATATGAGGGTAATTTCTCATGGGATATTTTACCGATTTGTTAACTATTAATACGTCAAAACATCTGTTTAAGTATTATATAACAGCATTGGTACAATTTTCCATGTTCTACATTAATTATTATGAGGTACCTATGTTGTAATGTGAATGGTTTAAATTATTTAAAAACCTTTTAGATTTAAATGCCTGAAAACAAAACATAGCTCTAAGTACTTGTTTTTGTTGTCAATAAAGTAAAACTAAAGATGAAAATGTTCAAAATTAGTCAGTATTTAGAATAAATGCTTTTGTATTGTTTCATTTAACTATTATTTTCCAACTCTAGTTTAAACGTAAAATAATAATTAAAATAAAACAGGTCTCATTGCAGCCGATACAAAATATTTACTACCGGTTACAATCGATCAAACCTCGTATATATTGGATCAGAAGAGGATTCATAATTTACAAGGACAATGCCGCAGGCTAAAAATGATTAACTTTAACATTAAATAACTGAGACCTCTTCGAAATTAATGCAGGTCAAGGCGTCCGTCGTTTAACGGAAGATTTGCGGTTGAATTTCCGGATTATGTTTGTGTTAGTCAGGACAAATTACGTGAGAAAGCCAATATTTCTATTTGAATTAACTGTTATTAATTTTTCTATAAATTTTACTCATTTCACTTAGTCGATTGAATTGACCTACTAACTAAAAATATTAGTATGAATTAAGATGGGAACGAAGAGTTACATTTCGGTACAAACTTACAAATATTATCTGAAAAATTAGGCACTAAACGGCGGTCAAAATGGTTCTTACAGTAAGTAAAGTAAGTTCTTACTTAAGTACAACGATGCCGCTCAACTTGGAAACAAACAAAAAGCCACCCGTAAGCTTTTTATTATTCCTAACCAACCATCCAACGAATACTTTTACTTGAAACTTAGTGTAAAAAATATGTATTTCTTTTTTTATACGCACATGTTTCTAAACATAGGTACTAAAATATCACATCGTAAATCCGAGAACCAATAGGTACCTAATGCCAAAAGTTAAACATGGAAAATTACAAGTACGAAAAATTTGTAATAGAAATAAAGTAATCTTTAAGTAATTAATTAACTACTTGCTAATACAATATGCGAAGCGAATTAGTAAATCATTATCTCCATTGGGCCATCACGTACACCCAGCACGTATTAGAGGCCAAAGGTAAATGTCATCCCGCATAAGTATTGATTAGTTATTAGAGATGAAATAATATAATAACAATAAAAATAATAATGTAATTCAATCATTTACAGATCTTTATGTGATCTGTCCTAGTCATTTATTTTATTATTATTATTTTAAATCATAGGTAATCAATAGAAAATGTTGCTAAAAATAAGCAAGAATTGATTGAGCAATTACTTCTAATTGCGAATCGCAACATTCCTTATGAAATCATAGCGACATCAACGGAATTTTTGTTAATTGATGTCCATCATACAAACTATGGTAACATTACCGCTACGTATGTATGCATATAATTAAAATCATCATCATTTTTGAAAGGTCGGCATCAAAGATGTCCTCAAACGATTCGCGGCTTACCTTCGCCGTGTCGTAGGAGTGGTCAAACACACAAAACATTGTAACGAGATGTGCGTCAACTAATAACAGTATGTTGTAATGCAATATTCGGAATAGTATAAAACATGAGTTAAGATAAGTCATGAGCACATAGTTCAAGTTAACTCGATACGGTAAACCGTTTAATCGTGATCATGAAATTGGTCAGTACATTGTGGTTAAATTTAAATTCGATTTTAAATAAAAGTTTTAGTTATTCGCGGTGTATAAGTTATAACAGTGTGGTTTTATTTTAATTTCAGTTGGTGGTGTGTGCGTTATTTGCAGTGGTGTCGGCTGCCCCCCAGGCTGCCCCCCAGGATGTCCAGATCTTGCGATACGATTCAGACAACGGTGGACTCGGCAACTACAATTTCGTGTAAGTTTTTAAATGAATATGCATTTTTATATTAATTATAAAAATTATTTTTTCTATTTTTTTTTTTGTTGTTTCTTGCTCTATAAAGCATATGAATAATTTTGTAATATATTATGTTAATAGGTTATTAATGTAATTTAATACCAATACGAAATCAAAATTTTAAATTAATTAGCTAGTTATTCAAATTTCATGCATGGCCCAACAAAGTATTAGCCCATACATTAAGATTCAAATGCTTTCCTTTTAAAGAAATTCAAATTTTAACATGTAATTAAATCCGCAGGTATGAATTAAGCGACGGCTCAAAACGCGACGAAAATGGTGAGCTGAAGAACGCGGGGTCCGAAGACGAGTTCCTCGTGATGAGGGGATCTTACTCGTGGGTCGGCCCCGACGGTGTCACTTACACTGTTAACTACGTAGCTGACGAGAACGGCTTCCAGCCCACCATCGACCAGGGTCCCGGTGGTGCTGTACCCCCAGCGGTGGTCGCTTCTCTCCTCGGTTAACAAGCTTTAGATGTAATAGTCGAATTTGTAAAATAAATTAATGTAAGGACAAACTTTATCGTCTTTCATTTGTGTCATATTGTGTTTTGAAACATGTACGAGGACATCGAAATGAGCTTTATACCTTTCTTGTACCTATATTAAAAGTGAGTAGAAAAAAACTGCTTTAACCCTTCCTATAGCTAAATCATTCGCGAGAAGACTTTGTAATCATAAATTCACGTAAAAAATATATTATAAATCTTTTTACCCATAATTTATAATCAACAGTTTAAGGGTAGGTTGCAGAAGAATAGTAAAAAACGACATTAACAACAATTATTTATTTTAACCTCATTAGAAAATTAATGTTCTATGCTATAACCTTTTTAAAAACTAATCAAAAACTTTATCACAAGATTGTGAAAACTTTTTGAAGTACATCTCCTTCTGTCAGTGAAAATCTGTTGCAGCTGTCAAAAATTGATTATTTCCACATTATTTGCTAGAAATCATACTAGAAGCTGTGTAAGCTTATATTCTTAAAATTTGAAGTATATAATGTTTTATACATACTCGACAGATGTATTCTTTGCACTGTAGCAGAAAATTATATTTCAACTTTTGTTTAGAAAGGGTGTCGACGATCTGATAGTAAGTACGCTCTTAGCAAATATACTTGATATAATCCTTATTTAGATTATTATTGTCGTTAGAACTCAAACTTAGAAAGCAATTTCTGTAGAAACTACTAGTAAAACAGTTTAGTGGACACTCGAAAGGCTCCTGAAATAGCAAGTGCCATTTCATGATAAAGTAATATTTTGTGATATGAATAAACATCCATTATTTAAATAAAAGATTTAAATATTTACACAGCTATTATAACAATTTGAAAGACAATAATAAAAACTTCTTCTCATAATCACCTATAAAGAAAATAATTGCAGCTCGGAAATAGTAGTTAAGTACTAAAATCACTAAGATACCAATACTTATGACGAAATTTTGAATAATAGTCTTAGGATGTGATAGGGTACGGGGTAGGAAACAGAGACAAGCTAACTTTTATATTATGTATTTTTACAGCTGTCCAATAATAACAAAAAAAGAGAAAATAGAAGGTTAAAATTGCTTATGTAAAAATGTTTACAGTCGACAAAACAAAATGGCACGAGGAGGGGCGTTATCTTCGAATGTGAACACAGGAGAGATGGTACTGTCAGCCATCAAGAAATTAATGAAAAACACAGGATGGACTGCGCGCACTATCATCAAATTTATTAGAATGGAGTACCGAGTTGGTGATCCAAAGATTAGCCGGAAAGTTTCTAGGTAAAGTCTTTTTAACTATTTAAAAAAACAAATTCAATTTGAGCTGTAATTGTATCGCCTTGCACCATTAATATCGAGGTAAACAACGTAAAACCGGCGTAAAATCTTCTTGAATAAAAAAACGCATTAAGTACGTCAACACTGGATAGGCTTGGTGTACTTTTGATAGTGTAAATATTAAAGTTAAAAAAACATTACCTACTGTGCATACTTATGGTTGAGATACAACTGACCATAAAGGTCAATAGGATTATTGTGAAACAACAACGCAATGCAAAAAAATATATTGTGAAGTCTCTTTATCGCCAATTTTACTGCTTAGGAGAATGATTAATGCTATTTATCGACAAATCGATGTAAGGATCCAATGCGTAATTATTTTTGTAACGTCTGGACCGTGGTGAACTGGTGGATTTAACTGGTAGGAGTCCTGTAAAATACTCTCCGCGTTCCACACGGCAGAGAAAATCCATAAGCTAAATTCCCTGGATCTTCTAACAATGGGCCCTTCCATTGCCGCTTCTTTGGTTCAATAAAGACTAAAATTGCTTTTAAAACATTTTAAATATCCTCTAATTGGCTCGATAAAGAGAAGTAATGAAACTTCCTTATACACAAGTTCCTCGTTTAAAGTAATTCATTCAACATCTTGATTGGAACATAATTATTTCTGATGAAACAAGCTAAACAATATTCTCGATAGTCGTGCCGCTTAATGTATAATATAAGGATACCTTTGTCGGGTCTTGTTTCCTGTGTATATTTAATCTAGTAATTATTTAGATATTAATATTATTGAAATTGTGTACATCTACCCATTTATTAAAAAAAATCGAAACTAAAGTCTACTCCATAAATGTAGGAGTCACGATTGACTAATAACGATTATTATTTTTATCCAAAATATGTATAATATGATTACTAAATAGCGCAGTGCCAACTGTTATTATAAATAGCTAATCCATCTAATGGTTCATACAAAAGTGAATATGATCATCCGCAACACTCAACAATGGCCTTGTTATTTAAAAAAGCTCTCACGCTTGTTTCGTTCTCTTTAAATCCAAGGCATATATGTGATTTAGGCATATTAAGCAAAAATAATAATGAAGATGCATGAAATTACAAAAATGTGTTAATTGAATTTAAAAATAGCATGTTCTTAATTGGCGTGTACAAAGACGATTCTTTAAAATAATTAATTTGGTTTATGGCATTCCGTACTTAATAATTAGCATATTATTTAAAAATATAACTATAAAAATGTTTTATTTATAAGATGCACTGTTTATATATATTTTTTTTTGTGATTTTAGAGCACTTAAACGAGGAGTCAGACTGGGTCTTTTGCAAATGGATCGTGGCCGCTACAGACTAAACGAAATGTCCCGCTTGGCGCGGCCGGTGACCGCGCGGGAAATACGCATGCGTACCAGAGCCAGGCAACGAGAGCGTCCTTTGCGAGTACGCAGCCGCACACCGTCCATAAGCTCTAGGTTGGCACCAGTCAGACCTTCAAGAAGAAACTAGTATGACGTCCTGAAACATGAAATGTTATGCTAATAAATAACAATGAAAAATAAATTATAATTTATCTTCTATTATTTGTAAAAAAAACTCGTCGATAAATACAAAACGAGGAATAAATAATAAAATAAAAATAGATAAATAAATAAAAATAGGATGTTTCCCAATGGTTAGAACCCAATTTTCGAATGCTCGTTTCTTCTCTGTATAATAGAGAATAATTTATTAATTAAAGAAGAGGTACTTGCCTTGCATGGGAAAAAATAGTAAACAGGATTTTATTATATTCTTTAGACTTACAAAAACTAAATTTTCTGTGAAAATACAGTCACAGTAATAACAATTTATAAGTGAATGAATGACAGTTCATACTTGTTAACTTCGTAAATGACCATAGTTACACAATTCTATACATAGATAGATAGATAGACGAGCTCCTAGATTAAACAACATATTATGCAGTAGTCGATCATGTGAGTGTTTATAAAAGACGCAGTTCTTGATACAACATTATGGCGCCTGTGTAAATCAACGTAGTAACCCGCAGATCAAAGTTTTAAATTAAGTAACATTCCTCAAAAAAGGAATCGATACATTGTAAGTGCGGTAGGTACATATACCTACCGCACTTATATCATTACGGAATTAATATAAGGAGCTTAAACAATAATTATTTTCCTAGAGTTAACCAAATGTGGCGTTATTTTGTAGATTCAAGTCGTTTTTAAGCGACACTTAACTATACTTTGCTCTACAAATAATATTTTTAGAAAAATATTTATAAGAAAAATATTATTTGTAGAGCAAATCTACAAATAATATTTTTCTTATACTTATGTCTACCTATATAAAAATATGTATCTACCAATCTATATTGCATTTTGAATGTGTCTTTCAGTTATATTAACAATGTCAACCGAGACTATGTAAGGCAATCAAAATCATCTATATGTGTATTCTTCTTTTAATCCTCACGGACGGTTCAATACGGCAAACGATGTTTAATAAGTAGGCCAGGCTCGAGAATTTCCAAAGGGCTATGTATGGAGTATTCTGGGTATCAAACTTGTAGACCGTTTTGGGAACACAATAATGAATTCCATCTAACATAAAAAATCAGTGACGTCACTCGAAAAACTGCCTAAGTAAAATAAAGTTACTAACTGATAACTGGGCTTTACACATCTGCCGCATGTCAGACGACCAATGGGAAAATCTAACTATCCAATGGATTTGAATGGCCAGAGACATCGTAGCAGGCCCAGACGGAGATAGCGGAATGAACTGAGGGATGATTCTTTCCACACATATTGGTACAATACAGCCCTAGACTTTAGAGTTCTTTGCCCTGCAGTGGAACAATAACAGCTAACAAAAACAAAATAGTTTAATTTGCCAGTTCTATTACGCTTTTTCCCTAGATACTCGGAAAAAACAACCGTCATCTGTTATAATATTAGTATTTTATGTGGCAGCAAACAAACTCAAGGAAGCGAATGGATCCGGAGATACAAACATTGAAATTTAGTCAAGCCAAGCATAGTAAACAACAGTCTTAAACATTAACTTTTTATAGAAAAGTAAATGTTTTTTCGAACAAAAAACGCCCTACCACACGACACGAAGCATTTAATAACCGAAGATGTTTTTAGCTAACCTGATAGTACAAGTAAATTTGAACTCTATTACTTTAAGAGACCCATACAGATTATTCTGTTATTTCATTAATTGTTGATGCTTACTACACTGATTACTGTCTTTTTTAGCTTAATATAATTTCGGGGCCCATTTAAGGCAATGGCAAAGTGCTCCGCTATTATTGTACTCTTCTCCTGTCTGCGAAGTTGGTATCTTTACTCTCAAAACATTTCATTTCATTAATAAATATTTTCCTGGAAGCTATATTCCAATAACAGATTGTGTTCTTAGAATTGATCACCATAAGATCTTTGTTTGCCTTTGGGAAATAATTGTGTAGCATAAAAACCGTAATAAATAAACTTACCTTTGCCTAAACACAAGTCGTGAACAGGAATCATTCATTCGTGGATTACACTTGCGTAGAGTTGAATCGTAAACACTATTATGCGGTTCAAATAATATTTTTATAAGACATAAATAACCTTATGACACAAAGGGCTTTATAAGAACGTGCATTGTGTTGTGATCTGTTTATTGTATAATAATTCATTAACGCCAGCAGTATTTCAAGAAAACATCATGTACAATACAGTGGCTAAGGTAAGAAAAGTGTTTTAAAACGGTATATTTATTTAAATAAAACCTTTATAATCCTGATGTTTATTTACATAAATCTGTGTTATCGAATGTGAAGTTAACGAATTTAGTGTTTTCAATCAAAATTATTGTGTTCTTTTTGAGGTTTATAATTTATGTGATTATACTCCTGGAAATCGTATAAGATAAATTAGTGATTTATAACAATTATGACGTGCAATTTGCACATTTCAAAATTATTTAATTATGTAAGATCTGTTACTAAGATCAGTAACTGTAGCAAGAATTTTATTAGGTGATAGGTCTGAAAAAAAATGTAAAAGATGATAAAGGCTGGGTATTGAAGAATTTAATTTAATTTAAATCTATTTTTTTTATTCGCTTGACTTGTATTTTCTTTTTTCTCAATATAATTATTTCCCTCAAGATAATTATATTGACAAATTAGGTACTTGTCTTGTTTTGTAGAAAACATTTTCCTTTTTTATAGATCTGCATATTTTGTTTAATATGTGAAGTAATGGAGCTGGCATCAAGTTTGCCTTTAAAACAACCGATATCTGATTTCCATTCCAAAGTCCGAATAAAAAGATCACCAAACAACTTTTCACTGTTTGGATATCAACTGTAAGTATATTTACTATTTATATTATTAATAAACCAGTAAAACTCTATTGCACTATCAACATATTTTCCTGAAAAGCTAAAAACTTGTGTAATTTATGGACGATTTTATTTTGGTTTATTACCATGAACTTTAGGAAAATACATCTTTATTATTTTCAGAGTAATGGCGATTGTTGCCAACCTTTAATTATTTTTGGAAAATCAGCCTATATGGTATAGTTGCCTTGTCTATATAATTTCATTTAGGATAGATGCCCCTCCAAAAAAGAGGACATTTATCCCGAAAAAACATTGATCGCACCTTGCCTTCCCTTGCTATCGCACTGAGACATGAAACACGGCCAACTTGGTGATAATTGTAGTAATTCGATAAACAAATGACATAACAAGTGATTCATCCGCGAAACTATTGTAATTACAATCCAGTCAACTTTACCCGGGCCATTTATTCTGGTTTTACATCAATCATAAAAGTGATTTTCCAAAACATTGTGTTCTTATTTTTTTAAATTATTATTTAGTAATTTACTACATAAATAAATAAATAAAAATTATTATACCTTAACAAAACACTATAAATTAATAATAGATATTGTATTTAAGTACCTACTGATAACTACAAGTTCTTTTGTTACATTGAGTTTAATTTTGTTATGATTATTTATGATTTTGTTTTGATTTCAGTCCGTTTTCAGTTTCAAATCCCAGTGAAAAAATTACAAATGCTTTAAGCAATTTTAGAGACATATTCGTAACTGAACGGAAACATGTAGGAACTCCATCTGAACATGGTTTTTACGATCTAAGAGTAAAGAGTAATAAAAAACATAATGAAACCCATATCATGTCGCTTGTCGACGGGGAAAGTACAAACAAAATGCCAGAAAAAATAAAACCTATACAAGTAGAAAACCATAATTTTTCAGAGTATCACATTGACAAAAAACTAATCGATGACATTTTCAAAGACTTGATGAGCGATAACATACAATCAGAAAATTTAAATAACATAATACAAGAAAATTCAGAAAAAATAATTGAGGAACAGCTTAAACGTATTCTTAAAGTAACAAGGAATAATAATAGTATAGAAGAAAGAAAATCAATGACAGATCCTAACGTATCTACTGCTAACGATAATACTGAAACTAATGAATACGAAACTGTAAGTATACAATACTGAAATTTTAAATAAAATATTATTTATTATTTAATTAAGTACTTTATCACTAAGCGACTCGAAAACTAGCGACAATATATTGGTTTATTTAACGTCATTATTTGTAATCAGATGTCAAATGGTCACGTTAATTATGCGAATAGTTTATTGTTACTTTTCGTGAAACCCAAAAGCTTAAATTGAGTGCACGTTCAAATTACTACTAAAATAGTTTTGGATAGTAAGATTAATTGAATCAAGACTTTACATCATTTTTTATTTTTTTTATTGCAGACTACGACTGACGATTTTCTTCGGATTAATCCTTCCCTTGTAGCCTCACTATTAGGATAGCTTCATTCTTCCTCCTCTACTATGCACTTTACATGACATATTTCCGTGTGGAGAAAACTAGCGAAGAATTTTGAGACATCTTCCATATCGTACATCATGAACTCGACTAACTTCGTCTTATCTACGGCGTATTCTTCATAGAGAAGTGCTTCAATCTTAGATGAGCTAGCTCTTCCTTTTTTCCTTTTCTTTCCATTTCGTAATGCAGATGGATGGTTGATGGTTAGAACAGCTCTTCTCTTTCCCGTGTAGTTTAAATGCGTTGTTCCATTGAAAGTTATATTTTTAGTATTAAGATATCTGTGAATATATTTATCAATTATGATTCTACTTAGTCGCTAATAATATTATAACATATTAACTTTACAAATGGTACGCCGAGATATATAATAAAACAATTCGTATCTATTTTGTAATAAATATTTATTCCTCATAAAAACTATGAGTACAATGTACCTACATAGTATAATATGACAAAAAGGCGCTCTTTACCACTCGATCATTCAATTCATGAAAAATCAGCCCTTATGGAGTTCGGTACTATAATACTATTATCTACCTGGGACGTTATTATTTGGCATACTCTAACTGTCGTTGTTCAAATCTCGACATAAATAACCACATAAAAGTGTATAAGATGATGGGTAGAATACATTAAGTGAACTCACAGTTTTACATCAGTAGATTCATTATAATCGGTTTCATTGCTTTCATATGATTCATCGGTTTCATTGGATGTAGCTCGTATATAGAATATATCCGTTTCATTTGACGTTTCTGAATAATCATATGACGTATCCCCTTGTTCTAATAAATTCGTTTCATTAAATGTATTCGTCTTATTTGTTACACCTGTTATACTTGTTTCAATTGTAATATTTTCGCATAAGGCAATTACAATAAAAATTCCCGATATCTGTAAGTAATAGGAAAACAATAAATACCAACAGAATTTAATACTCAACAAAAACATGTAAATAAAAAACTATACGAACGACTAAACATTTTAAAAACATTATTGTGACTTAAGAATTGAATGGCGTATTCTGTGTAAGTCTAATTGTGTCGTTAATTACGGCGTTCGTTCGATTGAAACGAATAGGCAATAAAACGTCATAAAATTATAATGAAGTTAAATAGCTTATACTGTCCTTTTTCTACTTTGATATACTAGAAAACTTGTTAATCATTCGTGTTCTGATAATGGTCTAAAGGTTTTAGTAAATATACGACTTAAGAAATGAGTCTACCGATGCCAACTATTCGACAAGTGTGCAATAAAATTTTCCATTCAAAATATTATTAGCAAAAGTACTTAGTCTTAGAAAAAAAGCGACTATCAAATTGAGATATTATATGTATGTGCTGAAAAAGCGGTACTCCTCTAATATTTTGGAAGTAGTTTAAAACTTCTTAAAAAGATTTCATTCACATCACCCTTGCACTTTAACTTTATGTGCCCTTGTTCTGCCCTTAAACTTAATGTAGCTACAACATTAAGTTAAAGGGCAGTTAAGTTAAAGGGTTTTTTTCATATTCGTTACAAGCAGTAAATTATTACTAAATAATTAAACTTAAACTAATAATAACATAACAGGTATTCATTTATGTTTACATTTTAAACACATTTCTTTCGGCAAACAAACGATATGTAATAGCAATTTTCGCATCTCTTAGTTTGCTCTAAATTAAATGATAGGCGGTAAAAGAACATTTTATGAAAACGCATTTTGGTTAATCAAAAATAAAGTTAAAATATATGTTATTGCATTTATTTATATTAACATAATTGATACAGCTAAGATTCATAAAATGCATGTTAACCTTTTATATTTTTTTTCAAGTTGGTCCTAAATTAGTGTCTTTTATATTATGACCTCTATGGTCATAATTATGTTTATTTAAGATTTAAGAGATAAATAATATACGGACCACATACGGACCCTCCATAGAGTGTTTTTTTTAATACTTAGAAAAATATATATAACTATGATTAATTGAATCAAGACTTTTGTCATAATTTTATATTCTTTATTTCAGACTACAAATGACGATTTTCTTCGGATTCATTTTCCCTTGTAGCCTTACTATTAGGATAGCTTCATTGGTCTTTATTCGTCTGCTACGCATTTAACATTACATATTTCCGTGTGGAGAAAACTAGCGAAGAATTTTGAGACATCTTCCATATTGTACATCATAAACTCGGCTATCTTCGTCTTATCTGAGTTATATTCTTCATAGAGAAGAGTTTCAACCTTATCATGTGATGTGTCGGATTTCCCTTTTTTAGACTTCGACTTCTTTTTTCCATTTCGTAATGCAGATGGTTGGTTGATGATTAGAACTGCTTTTCTATTTTCAGTGTAGTTTAGATGCGTTGTTCCATTGAAAGTTATATTATTATTATTAGGATATCTGTAAATATATTTTTTGATTATGATTCTACTTGGTTGTTTTTTATTTTAAAATATTCACTTTACTAATAGTAAGCCGAGATAATAAAACAGTTGGTATCTGTATCTAGTTTCTAATAAATGGAATATTTATTCCGCAAATAAACTATAAGTACAATGTAGATATTATAATTATGACAAAAAGGCCACTCGATTTTCAGATTCATAAAACATCAGCACTAATAGAGTTCGGTATTATACTACGACTATTGTCTACCTGAGATGTTATTATTTTGGCATATTCTAACGTTCTTGTAATAATTATGTTGTAATGTTGTTGTTCGAATCTCGGCATAAATAACCACATAAAGATTTTTAAGTTGATGACTTAGAATACATTAAGTAAACTCACAGTTTTACATCAGTAGATACAGCTGTAAAATTGGTTTCATTGCTTTTATTTGATTCATCGGCTTTATTGGATGTAGCTCGTACACACGTAGAATCGTCAAATAAAACAGATGTAATCAATATTACATCTGTTTTATTTGACGATTCTGAATGATTCTTTACCGTATCTTCTCGTTCTGATACATTCGTTTCATTTAATGCATTTTTCTTATTTGGTACACCTGTTATACTAGTTTCAATTGTATTATTTTCGCATAAGGCAATCACAATAAAAAATCCTGGTATCTGTAAGTAATAGGAATAAAATAATTACCACAAATTTAGATAATCGACAAAAACATGTAAACAAATAATTCTACTAACGAATAAACATTTTAAAAACATTATTGTGGCTTAAAGAATTGAATGGCGTCTTCTGTGTAAGTCTAATTGTGTCGTTAATTACCGAGTTCATTCGAGTAAAACGAATACGCAATAAAACGCCATAAAATTAAAAATGAAGTTAAACAGCTTATGCTTTTTCTACTTTGAGTAAACAAGACAACTTGCTAATCAGTCGTGTTCTGATAATACCCTAAAAGATTTGGTAAATATAAGACTTGAAAAATTAGCCTACCATGCGACGAGTGTGAAATTAAAAAAAATATTTTTAAAAGTGCTTATATTAGAAGCGCTTATATTACTATCAATTACCAAGATTATTGTTGATGTTTTTAAGTGTTGATTAGGCGATAGGCCCTAAGTGTGTATTCAAACTTAGCATGGGTACGATCTGAAAAAAACAGTTCCGGTCGTCAACACTATGAACGAAGGGATTTTTTTCGATATCCGATAGTTACAGTGTTGACGGAGCGTTACTGATGGGAAAAGACTTTCTTTATGTGGCCAAAACTAGTTGAAGGATAAAATTTATTTCATAAACGTCACAAACAGTCAATTATTCAAAGTGACAATGTAACAGTCAAGCCAGTGGTCGCAGGTTCGAGTCCTGCCTGAGACATAAGTTTTTCCTTCTATTATTTGTATTTAATTACAAATATTCGCTCCGCATGCGTTAATGCGTAACAAATAATTAAAATAGTAATGTAACAGACATTAATTTATGCTTATATTTTATATACATTTTTTTAAGCAAATAAACGATATGTACCAATAGCAATCATCGCATCTCATAGTTTGCTCTAAGTTAAATGATAGGCAGTAACAAAACATGTTATGAAAATATTTTTTGGTTTATCTTACATAAAGTTCTATATTATTATAATAAAAGACATAAGATACATAAATTACACATTAGCCTTTTATCTTTTTTACAAGTTCGTCCAAAATTAGTGAATTATGACCTCTATGGTCAGAAGTTTATTTATGATTTAAAATAAATAAATAATTTAGAGGCCCCTCAAAAGATGGTGTTTTTAAATACTTAGATATGTATATCCTATATACATATCATGGATGGATGGTGTTTTTAAATACATATCTGAGTATTTAAAATCACCATCTTTGTTTTGTTACCGAAAAGGTATATCTATCCAAAAGGGGTGAATATTAGATCTGGTATAGAGCTATTTTACAAAATTTCTGCGCAAAATGAGTTAAATAAATAACGGATATCCAATTTTGGCATCAATTATTCGACCCTAAAAATCATAACCAGCCCGCTGACACGATGTTTCTTAATATCATCATATCAATTAGCGATTGTGGTAGTGGGATATTGACCCTCGAAGACACGTTTGTTATGATTTTTGGTGTCGAATAATTGATGCGAAAAATTGGATATCAATTAATAATAATAATATATAACAATATCTTGGGACAATTTACACACGGCCATCTGATCCCAAACTAGGCAAAGCCTGTACTTTGGCAACCAGACAACTTACTGATAAACATACTTATAAATTTCTAAATACATACATATTATAGATAAATTACACCCAGACACAGAACAAACGATCGTGCTCATTACACAAAGATTTGTCCTGGGTGGGAATCGAACTCACGAGCTCCGGTTTAGCAGTCAGGGTCACTAACCACTAGACCAACAGGCTCGTCCAATTATTTAATGAACTCATTTTGGGCTTATTTATTTTAAACTGACTCTGTACAAGACGTACTCTTAACCCCTTTTGGACAGATATATCCTTTTGGTAACATTCTGTATACCTACATACACAAGTTATCATCACTGGCTTTATTGTTTATAACATTATTAAATTTCTTTCGTCTGTTCTTATACCAATTTATTTGAGGTCGGCACAAAATGTTTCTCACAATAGATAGATATAGATAATTTAGTTTATTTAAGAAAATTTTAAAAGTTTCTCTTTGAAGACGTAATATATTATGTATGCAATAAGATTTCTTCTACTGACGTTTGTTGACTAAAACAATTTGAGCGAGAACTAGTAAATATGTATTTTCTTAAATAAATAAATAATTATTATAGCTATAAATATAAACATACTTATTGCATGCAAACAATATGCATAGGCAATACGTATATTCTAGTAAATACCAGACGGACGCAATATGTATAACTCTAATGGATATTCTCACTTTGAGTGCAGTAGCAATCAAGGAAAATTTTAAAACAGTAGAAAAAATATGAATAAAGCTTTTTACGGTATAATTATGAAAGGGTCAATACACACCTGCCAACCAAACTCGGAATAAGAAATGAAAGGCCGTACATACAATATCTTATGCCGTGCCATAAACGTCGCGACCCTTAGCGGGGAAAGTTTGGCGCTTAATCACAATACAAAAACGGGTCAGTACTCGTCATTCTGTGCACGTTGTACAAGTCAACGGGGAAAAGGCTTTATTGCGTACTACTGTTAAACCTTTTCTAGGCCATCTAGTAAAGTTAGGTACCTTATTTATAGAAACGCAACGGTAACAACCGTATCATGCGTATTTTAAGAAATTGCTTTTGGTTGGCGAACTATGTATTAAATTGATTATTATGTTATTAAAATATGATTTCTAAGATTTATGGGAAGTATGTTACATATTGGAAAGTTTATTTTCTTGAAACACATGTAATATTGTCTATACTATAAGTGCGTTTCACAGATATGAGGCCAAATATTTAAGCCCACAACAAAAGAAATATTGGTCTGAGAAGGAAACACACATTTGTCGGCTAAACGTCAATGAAACTAATACGGGGTCTTAACAATTATTACAAACTAATTACTCAGCAACAGCATGCGTTTATCCACAGGTCAAAACCAAAGGATCAAATTAACATATCGACTCAAAGGATCAAATCGATTAACCTTAAATTCTGATGTGCACAGACCTGAATACCAGAGTACTTGTGAGAAATAGGTACTTTACAGAATTATTAACTAATACTACTACTAATATAACTACATTATTTGACAACAATTACTTATCGACTTACTTTTGTAGATGAAATCAAATAGTTTCGAAGCGAACGTACCGAAACCGAACCGTTAGCAATTTCGCCGCCAGGGGCGCTAGTCGCGCGCAATGTCGAGCTTTGACAGCTGACGCGCCAGTGAAAACTGGTGAGCGCAATAATTGTAGCCCTCATTTGACTTTCGCATCGACTACAATTAGTTGCAATCGATTGTCACAACCCCTGAAAAAGGTAGACAAAGCATTAACCGATAGTATGCACAGTCTTCCTTAATAGCAATTTCCATCGACGTGACCCGTTTATATGCAAAGCGCGTGAAAAGTATGCGGTGTTATGGTTAGTTAATACTAGGATATACGTGCATATAAACAGATGTAGAAACATCAATATTTTTTTAGAAACGGTTGGTTCATTTTGCATACAATAGATAGAGGTGTCAAGGACGAGAATGTCACAAATATTATAAAAATACATTAGTAAGTTTAGAAATATTATTTATTATTATAAAATATTATTTAAATATTATTTTACCTTACCCTAATATCATAGTACCCACGAAATTTATAATTTTTATCTTAAAAATATAATGATTTAGTAGCGACTTTCATGTTGACCTTCTTAAGTGACCGTTGGAAAAACCAACGACTGTTTTATGCGACGTCCCTTAACTTATGTTGGTACTTTTACACCTTTAATCTTGGAAATTTAAAAATATTGAGTTATATGTTGAACAGTAAAAGAAAGTATTGAATAAATTAAATATTTAGGCAGAAAAAATACCTATAGCGGTCTCAGTATTTTGGTCACGTAGTTATCATATTACTTACTTTCAAAAAACTTTAGTGACACACACTTTAATGACTATAATAAACAACTCTTTTACCGGACTTTGCCCTCTGAACAAACATATTTCGTTAATGTAAACATAGGCTACTAAATGGCCACCTTATTTAGGCACTAGAATTCTAAGATTCTACAATACAATCTGACGTATTATTTGCCATAATTATTAGTCTTTGTTACCAAGATTAAGTTATTTAAAGAAATATAACATTGTTTTTCTTCGTGCTAGGAATTTTATCTATATCCTGATGAGTCACTCTATTTAATAAATGTATGGATGGATTACTGTTAGTTACTCAATCACTATAAAACGGCAGAACGGATTTGAATATTTGGTAGGCATAGGCTACTTCACATCATCATTATTTTTCATTAACACGCGAGTGGAACCGCGGGGCGCAGCTAGTGACATTATAAGGTCGAATCTTGCTGTGTTAAAAAACAAAAGGATTTTAAGTACTACCAAACATCAAAAGGCGACCGAATAAATTAAAAAAATTTAATTATAAACACTTTAAATGTTTTTAAGCAAGCGACGCGTTCCGGTTACGTTAAAGCAGGTAGGTACCTATATTAAGGTACCCCGTTCCAGTCTAACAAAGAAAACACGTTTTACGTTTATCACACGAACTCATCAAAAAATGATGATGAGCTAATGCGGAAATTCTCATGAGAATTCATTATCAAAATCACAAAGAAAGGTTATTTCAAAGTACAATAGTCTGGTATGGCACTAAGAAACAGAATTAAAAAAAAAAACTAGACAGTGGACATAATTATGCAAATATTAATTAGGAGCGCTATATTTTGCTGGGGAGGTCAGGGTATAGTCCATTTGTATGAGACTTCTATCTCCACGAATCGGTACACTGTAAGTAAATAAATTATTAATTTTAGTATCTGCGTATTTTAGTGTCATTTTGCCGTTTTTTATAAACGCATTTAAAATATTATCTTGATCTTATAATAATATTTATGAAGCTATCCATCTAAAAAAAAAAAGGATAAATATATTACCTAACTGTTTAATATGACAAAATGTTATTTAGAATAATGTTCAGAACCAAATCGCCAGGTAGTCTGTAATTAATATTAAAAATTTATTTATAATTTTTAATATTAATACACTAATAAATTAATGCTGATCTCAATAGTAAATTTATGTAAAAGTTAAAGTTCATAGCAGTAGAAGTGTAATATAAAATAACAAACAAAACAATCAACAAAAGATTAGAGCACCACTTGATCATTTTTTTAAAAAGATACAAAAACATAGGTTATTTTTGCATAATTTGTGCATATTTATAGTTGAAATGTATTGTTAAAAAAACAAATCCGGAATTCCATAGCCATGTACATTTTATGTTATACGCATGTTAAAATAATTTACGCGTTATTTAGAAGCGAGGCAAATACTCGTGTAGAACTTAGTTTTGGACTCAACAAGATCCCTTGTTGTTGTTCTTGAAGAGTAGTCCAGACTAACATTACACGGTTTGGTATTTTATGAAATTTAAAAAATACAGCCATACTAATATTTCCTGAACATTCCACTCTAAAACTTTACCACCGTGCAATGAAACATGCAATCTTGCTATTAAATTATCGGATAAGCATTAAAAATGACCTCGCACACACAATTTACAAATCGCTTGAAAAGCAGATAACCTGAAGCCTTGTTATCAGTTACAAACTGCCGTGAGAAATATTTACAACTCTCTCAATGCAGTTAAATATCAGAAGCATGGAATGATGCGAAGGCATTTTCATGTCGGGTAAACTATTAGTCCCAGTAACTGTCCTATCCTGCTACAGTAGCTTAAAATGTGTGTTGATTTCGCACTTCTTTCTCAGAGTGTCTTCTTTGTCTAGTGATGATTTTTCCACGTTCATACCATTAATCTCAGCTTAAGCAAAAGCATTATTTGTTATTTGTAACTAATTAAACCTTTGCAAATATAAAACAAATGTTGTAAACTTAAATCAACTTTTATTTAGAGCTCAACATACTCACTGTGTGTTTCCAATATGTAGTTATTCAGTCCCGGTTTTAACACGATGTTTTGGATTTCTGTAAGTCCACCGTACCAGCCGTACGGCGCGGCGTGGCGTTATTAATAATAATAATAATATCTTGGGAAAAACTAGGCAGAGAGCCTGTATTATGGCAACCAGACAACTGAAAAACATAATTATATATATCTAAATACATACATATATAAATTACACCTAGCCACATAACAAATGATCATGCACATGACACAAAGATTTGTCATGGGTGGGAATCAAACCCACGACCTCCGGTTTAGCAGTCAGTATCACTAACCACTAGACCAACAGGCCAGTCATTATTATTTGGGTTTTGTAAATAGGTATTAGTACGTGATCAAAACCTGGAACCTTGTACATGAACCAGTCACCGACCTACTAGACCATTAGGATGCCAATAAAAATATTTCTGAGACACCAATTAGCAAATCCTTATGTGGTTTGCGTTAACTTAATTTTGAGCTAAATAAATAACTACCAAAAAAATCGAAAAAGAGGTTTGAACACGCATGTCACGTTACTTAATGTATTGTTTATGTGTACGACAGGACATAAGAATAATAGAAACATATCAGGAGTGGAAGATGAAAACCACTATAATATTAATAAAATGTGTAACAGTGTATTACGTAATTATTATATAATGTTTATGTAGCATAATTATAACATCTGAATATTGAAACAATGTGAACATTTCATGATATAGTAACTATTCTATACAATACCTGGGCAATATATAGAATACCTAAAACGTTAAGGTAATGTATGAAATACTATTAACTTTATACTTTGCCCAGGTGTTCTAAAAAGACGAGAGCAGGGATAATTAGGTGAATGTATATAAATTAACAGTCAATCGTTCTATTACCCAACTAAGCTGGTTAATAGTAGTTATGACGATCTAATTTCGTCAAAATATGTCAAGGCTTGGTCGGTCGATGGAGCATCTATGTCGGTGTCGGGGTACCCTAAGTTTAGCTTTGTTTGTTAGGTGGGAGCCCTGCATTGAAAGTAAATTTGACTGACTCTCTAGCAGTTTAATAAGAAAATTTTGATAAGAAAGAAAGAAAAAAGAAGCGTCAGTCAAATACACTTTTGAAACCAAATAGCATTTGTCCGTAATTTTATAGATGGTAAAACACCTACTTACTTTGAAAAACTTATTGCATTTGATAGCGCAATTCTCGGGAAAGGTTATGGGCTATTTAACATTACGTTACTGGCCTTAGGACAATAGCAAGTTGAGTGAAAACGATGGACACAGCTAGTTATGTTTAAACAAACGTGGGTACCTTCTTGATAGTGTGGCACTGAGCTAGTAAACAGAATTTAAAACTAACAAAAAAAAAAAAAAATGCTATGTTTGGAAAACACCTACTTTAATAGACAGGCCTTGTAAAGGACATAATGTGTAAACTAATTTATTTGAAGGATAATTACCTTCTTGATAGTGTGGCACTGAGCTAGTAAATAGAATTTAAAACTAACAAAAGAAAAAAAAAATGCTATGTTTGGAAAACACCTACTTTAATAGACAGGCCTTGTAAAGGACATAATGTGTAAACTAATTTATTTGAAGGATAATTATCAGTACTCTAATAGCTTATAATTATTGCTACAGACATAAAAAATATAAATTGCAACTGCAGGTACCTAGTCGTTATCGTGTAATGAAAAACGTCACTAGTGAATAAATACTGGTGACATAATCTCATCAATAACTGGATAAGGAATAAACAATTTTAATGAATTTGTTTTCAAAAGAAACGGCGTGTGATCCCGTTACATGAAGGAACTCTTGTAAGTGCACATTTTATCTTTTCACAACTTATGTGGAATTTGAGAGTGATGTATTTTATCTTGTTTCACGAAATTTAAGGCCAAGTAAATTTCAATCACGTTTTTTTTTTACATAAAGGGTTGCTTGAATGTCGATAAAAATATATGGGTACTATTTTATATTTTTGTTTTCAGTTTATATTAACTTTAATGGAGATTCTGTAAATAGTCGTACTATGACAAAATATCTATTTATAGACAGTGATGACTTTCAACTATAGTATATCTAGAAATACATAAATCATCTTATAAAATAAATGAATGAATTCTTTGACGGTATTTTTTAGAGTTTTTTATTAGTTAAGAGTTTATTTTTGTTTTAAGAGCATACCTATGTACTTAAGTTTGTAAATATTTAAAATTGCAAAAATAAATGTATAAATAAAAAATATATATTATAATACCATATTGGTATAGGTACTTGTGAAATTCTTATATATTTTTTTTACTGAATAACATGTGTTCCTACACTTCAAAAAAGAAGGCGTTAATCTGGGGAAAAAATTAAAATAATGTTATTCAATCATAATGCTTGAATACATAACCTACCTCTAAATCTTGAGTATTTTAAATATCGATATCTAAGAGCTAAATATAGTAAACTCAATCAGGTAACTAATGATTATTTTAGTACTTGAAACCTGATAAAGCTGGTCAAATCTATGAAGGTACTACCCCACCACCCTACCATCAGCTACCTATGTCCTTTCATAATAAAATTACACAAACTATGTAAGCATATACATACACGCGTACTTGTACCACTTTACTCAAGTAGTCTTGCCGCAGGCAGTAACAATTAGTCATATGAAGTAAACTATTGTATATTATCGTTGTTCTAGTAACAAAAACATTGAAAGACGTTATTTTAAATGACTAGTCTTTACTTGCAATCCGCGAAACCATTTGAGAGCCCATTGTGTCTTTGTTAATATGGGTTTTACCTTGTTGCTCAGAGAACTGTAACCGTAGCATCCAAGCGGATCCTCGGTCCATTCATGTGTCGATCTATGTAATGGTCAGCTAGAATTGGCTCTGTTTCAGCGCAGGCGGAGCTCGGCGCTCGCTTGTATGCGGCCGCCGGGCGCACACACCGGCCACTCTTTATATATAAGGAGATCTTGCGAAACCGTTAGCACATTCGGACTACAACCTCTCCAGGAAGTCACCTGCTTCTTTTGTCATCTGCAAAGCGCGACAAGATGCTGTCGATTCTGGTAATTATTTTGCGGAGTGGTGTTTAATAAGTGACGGCTTGGATTAAGGATCAAAGTGTCAAAACATGTCATGTCTAGTAAATAGTGTCGATAAAGTGTGTGTTTCGAACCGACGGCCTTCCTGTGATTGCGTGATGTCGTTGAAGATGTGTTGCAAAAACCGGCGCCTGGTGTATGAATGTTTAGTTGTATATAATGCACTTAGACGTTTAGGCTTTGAACTTTGCTTTATGACACTTGCAATTTATACATAAATTGCTGTTAAAAATGAATACGCCCTTAACTTACAATTTTACTTCTTCTTTCATAATATACTATCCTTTGTTGTCTATCATTTAAAAATTAAGTGTAGGTAAGCGATATGTATCATTAGCAAGCAGGAACAGTTTCTTTATTGTGGTTTTTTGAAATTTTATACTCAAGTGACCTAAGTTAGTTTACAATAAGTATAATTAAAAAATTCAATTTACAAAAAATAATGTTTTGATGATACCAAGAGGGAAAACGTTATGTCAGCTATAATATAATTTGATAAATAGTTTTATTGTGTTTTCAATAAGGTCACATATGCCATAAAAACCTTATAGTTTATAAGCAAGTCATGTTATATCATCTTGTTTTTATTCTGTATGCACTTTAAAAATATATTTTTTTATTAAACAATTTCAAGAGCAAGGTCAAACATGTGTTCTAGATTCAAAATGGTTTATTGCAAGCAATAAAATTTCATTTGAATTACTGGTACGGAATGTTAAAAAAAACTGGTATTTCTTGACGAGTGAGTTAAAAGCTTTTGCCGGTCAATGATTTTATCGTTGAATTAATAAAGGAAGTACAAAAAAAAACGTAAAACAAGTTCCGGGCGCGTGAGATAGGAGCGTAATTGTTAATTACAAATTAATTTGATGACAATTTTATGTATCTTTTTGATAAAATTTCAGTTCGTGATTTCGGCTTTGCTGATGCAAATGCTTGGTGCTAGTCCCGCGGTTGACAACCAGTCCAGAGCTCAAATACTCCGATATGACATTGAAACAGCCAACATGCCGAACTCCTACAAATTCCAGTATGTATTTGCTTATTTATTTATTAGAACCAATAAAAGAAGCAATTAAATAGTGCATCTGTCTAAGAGCTAAATTAAACAAGTTTACTTTACGTAAGAGGTATTTTTTCATGTAGATATCTAAGAGGAAAATCGAGATAGATAATAAATATAAAATTAAATGACTACAATTATGGTAGGTACGATAAGTACTAAATTAATTGTTTATATATATTTAATGGGCATACTACGTACATTTCTTTTCTATATTGTCTTAGCTTGATAGTCTTAAATGGTCTAAGCAGACCGCCTTTTCCAATATTGCTAGTTATTGTGTAAGAATTAATATCAAATCAAAATCTGCCATGATATTTGTTTCATGCAAATCAAATGCATTTCATATGTATGTTAAGAAATTTTATTAGTATTCAAACTTAAAATAAATGCCCTTGCACTCAAATCCGATTGGAATTAGGCAATATAAATTCTATTAAGTTATTTGAAAATCATCTTTTATACTGAATACACTTATTTTTATCAAATCAATTTATTTTTATGTAAATATGAAAATATGGCAATTTATTTGGCAAAGTTATAAAATTTCTAAATGACTGTAATTAATTTTAAGACAAATCTTTGAAGCAAATTGAAAAACACATCGTAATCTTTATGATTAAGTCATTTATTTTGCTATAAACGAGTCATGATCCCAATATTTTAACCCGTGCATAATATTATTTCTATCATTTTATGATAAAGCAAAGATAAATAGGCGTCATTTTAATTCTTATTAACAATTTTCTGTTTCATAATACTACATAAATAAATAAAATCTCTTACACTTTGTTACTGCCTCATAAATAATAACTTTTGGGTCAATGACCCGCTTCAATGAAAACCTCATTTCGTAATAGTGACCTTAATATTAGAATCGGAGTGAGGAGATATTATAATAATACATTGAAATATTATTCTTGAAGAGGATATACAACAACACAACTACCAACTAAACAGCCAAAAGTGAATTTAATTACGATAATAGTTTATAATTTACTGGAAGTGATTTGATATAAAACCACTGATATAATTGGGAAATTTTAATCAAATACATGATGGTTTTTAAATAACACCGCATCGATATTCATATAATTAAGACCATCTTAATCGGTGTGCAATGTAATAAATACAAATACAATAAATGTAACTATTATAACCAAGTATTGAAAAATATGCAATAGTGTTTAACGTTTTGGATGGTATGACAAGTAATCCCCAATTATTTCTCTGAGTAGGTAAATAAATTAAAAAGTAGGTATTTACTCTCAGTTTAACAATAATATTTCATAAATTTAAACTTCAAATTCAAAATGAGGTTACCAATTCTAAATTTAGCTTTTTATCATCTTATATCGATCTCGATATAAATTTAGATATTTAAGATGTTGTTGACATAACTAGATAATTGTGAATACACATAAACAAAACTATTCAAAATGATTATTAAATAACAATGCAATCAATATATATTTTGTATCTAAGTATATCAAGAATAGAATCTATTTTATCTTGATAATCATCAGAATTTATATCATACACCAAATTATATCTCGTTTAAATCGTGCACTAAACTACTATCTTTAACCTTCATACAGCATGTCAACAATTTTTTTCGAAGCTATATAAACCTATAATCAAAACTAACAAGCAAACCATTTAAATGTTTTGTCTATGTTATTTAAATAGCCACATCTCTACATCTTGTTTAACTTGTCCTCCCACGATGTATCCAATCTTTAATTATTCAATTACCTCCCGGCTGAATTTGATAGACCAAAACATAAATGTTCCATTTGTTTTTATATACACTGGCTAAATAGAGTCATGATATATCTGAACAATCTAGCAATAAAAATGCTTTACAAAAATACTAATAAAAAGTATAGCAATGAAAAAATGTTCAACAAAATAGTACTGTCAAAGTTTCAAAGTACCTAAGTAATAATGGAGAGCCTTTCTCTTATATCCGAATATAAACAGGACTTAAATATACCTACGGTAATAAAAGGACAACAACATATTGAATACTTAACGAAAAGGAAAGCAAACGGCATCTGACTCACCGTTCACCCCTCACATAGATCGCCGAAGTAAATATTTGGCGGACAAACACCGTGGAATGTCATGTTTATGTAAATTGACCTTTATATTGTCCTTAGGTACGTGTGCAGGTGTAACCTGATAATCCGAATACGTGATCTACCGTCTCTATAGACACTAACCCGCTGTTTATTTGGAAAGCTAATATTTTTAAATCGCTCTTCCGTAACTAATTTGTTGGCTGACGTAAACAAATAAATTAAAATTTTGTTTGAATGTAGACTTGTGCATTAAAATCAAGTTCACGCCCTTGTTGTTGGATATGATTGACCGCCCATTTCTTAATGGAGTTCGCTAAATATAAAATCAATACGGATATTGGAGCATATTTGCATTTAATTATTTCTGTAATACGCAATGGCATCATCTGCTAAGTGCTAAATATATTCACATGATTATTGTGGTGATGTATGGTTCATTTCTCGATTTAAATTGGTTTTAGTTTTTTAAATTTATAGATGGATAGATTCATTTAATAAAATTTTTAATTAACTTATAATTATTTTCGTAATTACGGTCAGTATTCTTTTTTTATACCTAACTACCGATTAGCTTGATAACAATAGTATGGTTTACGTTAAATAAATATTTGTTGAAAAATTATTTTAATAAAAGTCTATAAAAGTGCAGCCTTCAGATATGTATAAACATTTTTCGTACGTAGATATATAAAATACGGTTGTGGCTGAGAATAAACGTTGCGGTTTATTCAGTTTTAACGGCGTCGCATAAATATTAATGGTGCGCGACCCAGCACGTTAACATCCTTCGGAACATAACAGATGTAACACAACCCACTTGCTGCGAGGAATCTGCACGTCCACTTCACACTATGCACAATCACGTCGTTCACCTTTCAATTATATTTACTTCATTAACTTAAGTCTAAAATAAATATACCTAGTTTATGGAAAGGTTAAGGATTTTGTTTACAAGCAAATATTGTTGCTAGTAGTAGTGTCTCTCTTATTCTCATTTCACCAACAAAATGTACCGAATGGCCACACACTAATCGTCATACAAATAACGATATAAAATTTATTTTAATCTTGTATCATTACAGCAAATAAATACCTACTATTAAAGCATTTCAAAAACAGTCAACATAAATTCAATCAAACAAATATCAGCATCCTAATTTAAGTCTACTAATACTATAGTTACTAATACAAATAAATTAAAAAAATGTGCTAGGGATGTGCATCAAAACAGCTGCTTTTTTACGTACCTAGTATCTAAAATAGTAAATTTTCAAAAACACAGAAAACAAAGTGGTTTTGTGAATTGTCTGTATATCGAATCCATACTGTATGGAAGCTATGACTACCGTAATTTTATGAAATGACTTGGCAAGACGTATCGTGAATAATTTTTACATAAATCTTCGCAATATTTAACAAAATATTATAAAGAAGTGTAAACGAAATGCCGAACTTTCTTTTTGATAAATGGCTATGTAAAAGAAAACGACAAGGTATTTTGACATATGAACTGTATATCAAGGACCATTTTAAATATTTACAAATTATTAAAATGTCAAGAATTAATTAACAATGGAGCACAAAGCTGTATTTTTTCATAACTAAGGTTAACGGTTGCAAATAAGCATAATCTAGCAGTTACAATACTTTCTTATCATCTTTTTTGTATGATAAACACAATAATCTATTAAACTACACTTATATTATTAGTTAACTTGTTCGTGTCAACATGGCCTAATTTAAGTCAAGCCAAGCATCCAAGACTTTGAGAATTACAAGGTATATACTAGACATACTTAAGTATCGGTAATTAAGGAAACTAAAAATTTCGATTTCCCAACAATCAATACAATAAACCCAAAATTGTTTCGTGCGCTAGGTAATACAGCATCACCTAACATTAAATGTAAAAGTAGTACTGAAACGTATTGACTTTTAAAGTCTGTAGTGCAAATAGCATCATCCACACAGCTATGGTATTTAGTTATACGTATTACTTTGATGTATATCTAATGCTTATTACACTATTCTAAACATTCTTATTCAGTCACTGAATTAGGATGCCTAAATGACAAGGCATTTAATTTATTCGCTTTTAGGAAAACCGAACGCGATTCCACCTTCCTAAATTCAGAAACGATTTCATTTAAAATTCAGGATAGTGTAATAAGCGCATAATAAATAAGCTTCAACCTACATACTCCATTTTAGCAAACAAATGATTAGTCATTAAACGCAGATACCGTTATACATTTATAATCTCATTATTCTGACATTCACTGTCATGTAAATGTCATATTAAAGTTGTAAAAAGTATGTTACATTGTCGAGGGACAAAAACCACGTACACACGTACCACGCCCCCTATAAGTTGAACGTCCGACTGAGAACCGATTACCCTTTTGATGGCTCGATGTTTATGGCTATATGTCCACAACTTTAACTATAGAAGGCAGGCCGTAGGACAGTTTAGACTCAATATAAATAACAATATTGCCCGTAATTGTTCTAGACACTCCTCGCACAACGAAAATGAGGCTCAGAAACGAAAAGAACCTCAATTATACTACAAAGAATAATACGCCTTACAAATTACTTCGTGAGAATTTATGTAATTATTACAAAAAAGTATAAGAATCATAATAAAAACACAAACATACAGCATAATTCCGAAAACAGCAATGAGGTCGGATTTCACTTAACTGTCAATGCAGATCTTGATTGTTTCGACGACACGAGACATTTCTTATTTATTCTTCTCAGCAACAAGTTTGTACCTTTTATCAGTCACAGATTATTTTAAGACTGATGCTGGTTCAATTTAAATTAAATATTTTTATACAGTTTGGTAACTCAAGTTGGTCGATCACTACCATCTACTTCAAGCCACCTTTTGTTGGCTTTAATTGTTTGTGACAAACGGTAATAGCCTAATCCTAATGGATAGGCTGACGGCCTCGTGATCAAGAGGTCACAGGTTGGAACCCCACCCATTGCACTATTGAAGTGAACCCACTCCAGCCACAAGCATATTTAGCTTTAAACACAAGGTTAACAAGATTTCTAGTAATGTGAATTCCACCCACATTGTTAGGAACCTTTTTTAAAAAAATAAACAGCCTGTAACAAATAACCATTTAGAAAATGGTACGTTTAGTTTTTACATTGATTATACGGATTGCTATAAAACATACCTATTGCAGATACTGAAATCATCACTTCAATAAGTAAGCTAAACATCATTATTAGTATTTTAAAGAACTCTTATGTCGCTTACATTACGCGCATTGACTTAATATCTTGCAATTTATCTAATTCTAATAACCTGCATGTTTATCGGTAAATATTTAAATTATTTACAAATAAATAGTTTTATTACTACCATGTAAAATAATACATGATAAAAATATTAATCATTCTGTGATAATACAAAGATATCTGTACGTTTATGCACTTTTAATTTAATACCTTTGTGAAGGTGTGATGACATGAATTCCCTGTAAGTCCTTTCTTAGATCTGTAAATTTATGATTATCAAACGTTGCCTATAATGGCATTCGTGCGAATATCGTAGGTGTTGACTATGAGCTCTACGACATATAAATCCGAACAATTACATCATTCTTACAAATATCTCAAATATTTGGACGCTCTAACTTTTCTATATTCTAATTTGCCTAATGCTTCTTGTCAGATAAGAATTTTATATGACTAATATTTACTTCAGTTATTTGGCTAACAGTCTGTATTTCTAAAAGACAAATATTATAAATGGTAGTAATTGATGTTTATAAGATAATATCTCCAAACCTTGTAGTTTCGAGATATCATATGTATACCTATCTACTCGTTTATGGTAACCGAAAAAACTAGTACGACATCCTGTTCTGATCCTTCTCCAAGTTGTGATTCAATTGGAATGCGATCAAGCAATAATAGTACTGGTTTTCATAGCTTTTAAGAATTTCGTGATATAATAGTTTTGTCTCTCTAATAACTTAAATATGTATCATTTGTTTTATACAAAAAAAACCCGGACAAGTTCGAGTAACAGTAACAATTTTCGGATGTTTCCCTTTACTTGTGACATTAGGCCCAGCATCAAGCCAAATTTCGTAATTCTCGGTAGTTTATAGGAATAACGACAAAAATGACTGTATTTTTTTATTGCGTTGACGTATATATGATTCCCTAAAAAAACAGCGTATCGAACAAAAATAACAAGCTTTATCATATTCTTTATTACGTTATTTAAAAAAAAATGTTTTTTTGCCAAACTACTTATGGTAACTTGTCAGTCTAATTAAATGTAAGTAATACATAATTATACATATATTATTATGTTACGGGTAACTTGATTAATCAAACAGTATTAATATGAACCGGTCATTATTTATAAGGATCTTCGGTCTAATTTATAAATGTATTATTTCGATCGACCCATTTAATAATGCGCAGCCCGTGGTCAACTTAAAAATCAAGGTTTGAGATGGCTAGAATTTATCACTAGTTTCCTACTTCTAGCCAGGCAATCTTAGTATTTGGTCCGTTCCGAGCATGTTCCGTGCAACGTGTTAAGTTAGTTTTTTGAACTTTTCGATAAGTATTTTGTAAGTTGAATTTACGGGCGTTATTCATAGTGACCATATTTCTCAAGTTGCATGTCTTACTTAACTTAAAAAGTAATTTCCCAGTGCAAACACAATGTACGTTTATAATAAGGTTATTAATGATATATTTTAACGACATTGGCCATCAAATCTTACAAAACATAAAATAAAACGAACGCTCCTTTTGAAAAGAAAAACATTAAAACCTATTATTGCTCTAGACAACTACCATATGGAAGTAGGTTGTTCGACCTTTTCTGTTACAAAACAACATTTAATACCACTAATATGATATTAACATATCTCCAAAAAGGCAAGGACTACACACAAGGACTAGTTAACTAGATTGTTACAAGGTTTTTTATAATTGTTGAAAATAAAAAGTATGATTATAGTGTTGTAAATTATTTTCCATCTAAATATGAGATGTCATGTTCTTTGCTTCAAATAATGTATTTATAACATATCACGTCATTGAACTTTACCGTAAGACTTATTTGTATTAACCGACTTCCAAAAAGGAGGTAATATGTTCCACTGTGTGTATTTTTTTATGTGATTCCTCTCCGATTTCTTCGACAATTTTGGATCGATTTTCAATTTTTTTTAAGGGTCCTGATAGAAACCCCAAAGTCAGAAGATCTATAAATTAATTGAGTAAGTCAACTCTCAGAGGTCTGAGAATTGGCTTACATCATTTATTTGAGGGATTCCTTCGTATTGGTTTATGTAAGGGAACTCTCAGAAATTTGTGTGTTGGCTTACTTAAATCGATAGATAATAAGAAATCCCTTAAGTAACCATTAACATCTCTAAGTGTGCATGTGTATTCACGCCTTTAGTTTAGGTAAATAATTTATTTAAAAGAGGTTATATTTTAATCCTGCAATGGTATAGTAACTGTTGCAAGTTAAAATCATGTACTCGTCATATCCTAAATCATATAATTTTAGACGGGCCTGTTGGTCCAGTAGTTATTGATCCTGACTGCTAAACTGGAGGTCGTGGGTTCGATTCCCACCCAGGATAAATCTCTGTGTGATGAGTACGAGCATTTGTTCTGTGTCTGGGTGTAATTTATCTCTAATATGTATGAATTTAGAAATATATAAGCATGTTTATCAGATGTCTGGTTACCATAATACAGGCTCTGCCTCGTTTCGGATCAGATGGCCGTGTGTGACTTGTCCCAAGATATTATATTATATATATATTAAGTTTGTAGGTAGGTAATTTATCTACATATCTAAACATGAAGACTAGCTTATTGACCGTTCAAATAAAATTTTAATTACTCTAGACGTTTTTTTTACAAAATATGTGGTATTAAACACGATAAACTCGTTTACAAGACTGTTGAGGCTCCGGGATATCATTTGTATTTATTGCGTAATTCCTATATAATGTTTATATAGTCATGCTGAAAACATGTAAACCGACGAACTGAAGTTGTTGCAGTTCGTCGCGCGACACCGATGCGTGATGAACTCGGTCCATTCCTGTATAACTCATGATTATAGGGTCAGTTTGATCCCGAAACAAGTCAGGCACTTCCAATATCGGTATCAGTACAGTCGGTTTGATGATAAAGAATTAAGAAGTAAATGTTAAAATAATTTATGTCTGGCAAAGTAGCACATACTTAGATAAATATTCCGTAATCGTAAGGCGCTCGAGCGCCTACTATCTAAAATATATTTCACTGGCTTTTTACGTATTGCTATAGTAATATTTTAAGTATCACTTAAAATTAAATGATAACTTATTTTATTTTTCGTAAAATTATAAATGTTATGGTGAATGATTAAATTAATTGTATAGGTAAAGTAATTGTTACAGTACAAATAGCAGATAAACGAACGAATTCAAAACTTTTCCTACCAATTTTTGGTACGTGTTTTTTAAAGACATCACTTCAAGCTGTTTATAAACGGTTATTTTCACTAAAGACAATTGATAATTATAATAGTTATTGTTTTTATTATAAATGTAATGTATTTTTTCATTTCCAATTTCAGTTACGACGCTGACGATGGCTCCAGCCGAACTGAACAGGGTGCTATTTTGAACCCCGGTACCAAAGACGCGGCGTTGGACGTCGCAGGGGCAGTACGCTGGTATGACGCTAAAGGACACCTCTACCAAATGACGTACAAAGCTGGCAAAAGAGGCTACAGAACAATCATTAAGAAATTATCATAATGTTTAAGCGGCAATGGAAATAAATATCATTAATATTAGCTCGAATAACTTTCGATAACAAAAGACTGGACAAAATGTAATTTTATTTATTGACTTACGATTTTTAATGTTTTATTTAAATTAATTAATTAGTATGTTACGTTCACATAACATATGAATATGACACATTTAATATTTACTTACTGTAGGTATATTAAATGTCATGAAAAAGTATTTTATCAATAATAGTAATTTTAGTATTAAGTACTTCTCAAATTGGAAATGTACAAATCTTTAAAACAAATTTGCTTCTTAAAAAAAACAGCTCTAAATAATAAATTAAACTTAAAAAGTTATTTAAACCCATGCTAATTTTAAGTTATTAAACTTCACAAAATATACCTTCTTAATTATATGAAATTGGTTATGTCATTTATTTTATCTTTATAGTGTAAAATAGTTCGTTGTGATCACATTAAATTATCCAAATCTGGATAGTTATCGTATCGCGGTTGTACTGTGTATATAAAAAAGTAACGAAATAGTATTTATAATCAAAAATTATTATTCCTAATTTCCTCCTCATACCATTCTTCGCCCCATTCAGTAGTTATTATCTCTATTAGATAAGACGTTAAACGTTAAATTTTGTTTGTACCTAAACATGTTTTTACCAATAAACTATTTTTTTTTAACCTTTAATGTATGCTAAATTCAAAGTTTAAATCAATAGTTAATAAAAATCATAAATTAGATTTTTAGCAAGAAGACCAGTCCTTTTGGTAGGAGCCAAGTTAATCTCTCCACCTTCTTCTTGTAACACTGTGGACTACTGTGATAGGTAATTTAAAAAAATATGTACTTCAAATTCGAGGGCTTCAAAACATTAGTTCCTGTAAATGTAATTCTATTAAAATATATTTTGAAAGCGTGAGATTTCAGCTGTTCGGTTAAGTGGTGTGTGTTAATTTATGCGTTTACCACCTTTAGACCTGATTTGTGTTATCACCTCAGCAATGCACATCATCAGTTGATGTAACCTTTACAAATACACTATGTATTTAAGGAGAACTTCTGCGTCTTTTTCGTCACTTCGCCATTATCACTACAAGTTTTATCATGATTGCCTTGGTAAGTTCATTAAATATTCAAATGTTAAATGTATTTTTCCATTGATATTTTAAACATAGCTAGCAACATTAAACTGCTTATATTTTTCTTTTTATTTGGCACCTACTAAGCAAAAACACAACTGAAGCATATTAATATTTCAGAAATTGATCTTCTTGGTCTCCGTTGGCGCAGTTCTGGCTGTTAACGAGAAACCTGTACCAGAGATTCTGTCACAAAGCAATGTCTTGAACCCCACCGGATATAATTTTGAGTAAGATCTTTATTTTAACTCAATAATAAACTTTTTGGAAAGAAATACGACAACAGTAAAAAATAAATTTTACTGAAAACTTTTTAAAATTGCAAACTTACAATACAAATAGATTTTGCTTTCTGAGGTTTACGCGAATATTAGACATGAAATAAAACCACTTTGAATGGATTTTATCGCGGTTTGTATTGAGATTTTTGTTTCCGACGTTTCGATGCCTTTGCAGGTGTCATGGTCACGGGCAGACTACAAATAGATTTAGCGCAGAAATTTTTGAGTAATTAATTTTGCACACTTTAAATAATGTTATTTTCAGCGTCCATTCACAGAGACAGCACGATTCAACTGAAAGACAAATCAGTTGAGTCATTATTTATCTAACAGTTCTAACCAGCCTTTCTAAAATTACGATATTTAAATGATTTAGGCATTCAAATTACAGTCCCAGTAAAAAAGTCGTTAGCATTGAAGCAGAATTTGTTTAACATGACAAACAAAGCAAGCGACATCTAAAGACATTAGTATGTATATTTTTTACCACAGGCTTATTTAAATTAATTTTAGTGAGTAAAATATTTCGCAAACTTTACTTGCGAATTTGCTAAAACTATTTATATATTATTTCAAGGTTTTCATTAGGTCATAATGACTTAGGACAAATGAGCGTGTGAGTGACCTTGTAGAAAAAGATTATGGTCAGAATTACTTTTTTTTTTAACTTTTAGTATTCACCCGAATGTACCGAGAAAAATGTACTGCAAAACTGTACATTTGATAATTATCGATAAATCGGCCACTCCCCAAAACAATAATTTTGTGTCTTGGCATTCAAAGTATTTACCTTTTTGTTTTATTTTTCAGTTTTAAAACAAGTGACGGTGTGTCCCGGCAGGAAGAAGCCAGTCTTGTTCAAGTCGGAGACAAGTATGGAATTTCAGTCAAAGGATCTTACTCATACTCTTCTCCTGATGGCATAGAGTACCATGTTTCTTACACTTCGGATGACAAAGGCTTTAAACCACAAATATATGGTGCATCTCATCATTAAACAGTTTACCCACAAATATGTATACTTTGCACTTTAATTACTAAAAATAAAAGAATAATTAATAAACCTTTTTGTGTTTAAACAATAATTATTAACATTTACAAAAGCCTGTTTCAAAGGCCTAATCATACTTTTTTAAGAGGTCACTTAAATGATTTAGTCCAATTTAAATTAAAGCTAGTTGAAGTCATTTAAGAATTTTTAAACAATTCTATAGAAATGGTTTTTAACAATACCTGTTGTTTGCAATAAGAAAAACATGGATATAACTTAAATAAATCTAATCCTTGGGAAATTGGCAGTTGGTTCTATAATCTTATCTAAGGGATTATATAAGAATAAAAATATGAGTGAATAACTATAACCCTTGATGCGAAGCTACTACCATAACATCAGTTAGTCTGCGCACCAAGGACTGCTTGAAGCAGTCTGTATCGACTACTTTAAGCTGCGACTGCATGGAGAACTTTAGTTCTTTTTAAGCAGTTCAACTGCTTCGAGCGGTCGACAAAACAAAAAGTTAGCGGGCGGGACCTGTCGAGCGAGAGCGTTTGACAGCTCAAGCTGTCCTTGTACTTTAATTGCTGTCTAACTGCTCGAGCAGTCCGTATACGAAAGACCTTAGTAGTTGTCGTAAACTATAGTCAATAGTAAAAGTGACAAATCTTACGATTTAGTAAGATTTTCAAACTGTAAATGTATGTTTTATTAATATGTTTATACAACAAAATGTGTATGCTGGATACATAACTTATTTATAAGCGTACTTCGCACTTAGCTCATCATTTATATGCACTGCTTCGTAACAAGTCAAATTCTAGAATTAAAGTAACATTTAATCACAAAATATCTTTTACTCTCCTATCCAATGTTTATTTCATGGTGTATACCTGCTGGTAATGTTTATCGCGCGTACTGATTTTATACTATTATATACTTCGATATAATGGATCACAGACAGTTATAATTATAAATAAATGTGCAGTTATAATTGTAAATATAAAAAATTATCTTATATGGTTTTAGTTACTCAGTCAAGTAGGCTATTAATCAAAATAATTATCAAAGCATTGCATTGAGAAAAAGCGTAGGCATTTGTTTGTTAATTAAGAAGTAAAGTTAAATTATTTGAGTAGATAAGTATATTTTTTTCTATATTGACTGACTCTACTTTGAGTATAAATGCATAGTATATAGGTCATAAATGCATGAAAGGGCAAGACCAGGAAATCATAAATCATGGCCCACACTTATAGATTTATCGACGACCATCATAGACTACGAAATACTGGTTGGTATCTTAAATTAACTAACATTTCATTGTCAGGGCTGATAAAGTTTAAATATTCGTCCGATGTATAGTTACTCTGATGCATAAAAAGAGATATGAACACATTAAACAAAGGATTACAACTTTCAGTAACACTTGTGTAGTAAATATCAAAGTATAGTAAAACAAAAAATATGAGGTGTTGACTTTTTATTTCGTACGGCAGTGTTAAAGTACGACTTCAGGATTGCCTAGAGAATTCTCTTATAATTATTGTATTTGGTTTAATCAAAAAACTGTACATTTTAAAGTAGCGTCGTGTAAGATCTTAAGCTTGTGGAGCGGGTTTCTGGTCGTCACCGGTTTCTTCGGTAGGCTGGTAACCGTTCTTGTCGGCAACGAAGGATACCGAAATCTTCTGGCCGTCAGGAGCAACGTATTTGTAGCTGCCCTTTACTACCAGCCCCTGTTGTTCCGTGTCGTTCTTGTATTCACCAGTTTCTTGCCGAGAAGTACCGTCGCTGGTCTCAAACCTTTGGAAAAAAAAAAAAATACTAAATCCCCTCTTAATTATTCAACTATTTACATTTAATGTGCAGCGTATTTAAGTTAGTTTCAGATACAATTGCATAAACGTAATTAAATCGCTTATATGACTAAAGACGGTCTTTGCAAAACCTTCCTAATTCAGCTTATAACAATGCAACTTCAACCCATTTAAGGAACCAAAATACACTTGCATTGAAATCACAGAGAATCAACATTCCAAATAAATATTAAACAATTCATGTTGATGATAATGCCCTTTCCTAAACAATAGATTAGGTAAGATCTCGAGTTGTATGCGATGCGAGTGGTTAGCGAGGACATCAATTATTCGTTGTACCGTGTAACTCCGAATATTTTACCTATGACTAGTATTTTTTATGGTAGTCGTTTTTGATTTATATCAATGTCAAATGACGTAATCCTAAAAGTAATGATAAGATTCTGCATATTCTTTTAACCAATAATAAAATAAACAAGTGTTGATTTAAGTATAATTTAACGCTACTAGAGTTATAACACATCTTATAGTGTTGTGTTCCCTTTTTCGCATGCCGCATAGGTAAGGCTGTATGTGCGGATCTGAAATACGACTAAATGTCTACTGAATATCTGTCTGTATCTTTATAAAAAGCGAAATAAAGGTTTGGTTTGATTTGTTTTAAATAAATTAAATGTAGTTATTTACATCATTAGATTATTTTTCTCTTAGCTTTAGTACCATCAATTCTATTTTGTATCACGAATTTACAACACTAAGCCTTAACTTAGTGACACTGTCTTAAATAATTAAGTCATCATAATAATAAATATATTTATCATAACTTACTCGAAGTTGTACTTGTCTACATCGACTTCTTCGACCTGCTTGACGATGGTGACGGCGGGTTGGGCCGCGGCGGGAGCAGCGTCCTGCGCGCACGCCACCGCAAGAGCGGCCAAAGCGAACAAAGTCTGCAATATATATATAATATTATTTTTAGTTCAACTTCAATCACATATATTTTAAAACATAAAACAATCACAGTATCGGTAAATTCTATTGAAAGCTACATACACCTGTAAACCTCTTTTGTATCCGAATTTTATCAAAACATAATTATGATCTATTGTCAATTTTGATAATCCATTAATAAATGCACAAATAGCATTAAACATTATACTAATTGATAAACAAATATGACTTCTTTAGTTGAATGTGTAAGCAAATATAAGCCAATTATGACTGTGGTTTTGTAAACAAGCTAAAGATTTCTATTTTGCAAGGATATTTAGAGATTTAGAGATGTACAATTAGAGTAAAAAGTAGGATTCCCTATTTTTTTAATGGCAGATTAGAATAAGTGGTACGAAAACTTTCACAAAAAAAACACAAATACACAACACTTACAATTTTCATCATTGTGGAAATTTTGAAAATTTGTATTCGAAGCAAGGGTGTGTTGGTAGTAGGACGAGTCCTGAACGTCTATGCTCTGAAGTACCAACGATCAGCTATAAATATCATTCCAATGTATTGACAATGCAATATTTCGAAGTTTCATTGGATGGCAAGGTGTTAATCACAATCATGCAAACAGTTTATTTAAGGTGATCCAAGAAACGTTACAGGGATTTATGAATTGTGTAAATTGTTTGTCGTCGGCCCCTCGGCGTGTCACTCTTAACCTACATCTACTGCGCATGCGCGCATCCTTGAAGGCATGCTCTTTTGTTTTTTATAAAGATTCATGCTAATTTATGTGACAATTCATTACTACAAACATTTCAAAGCTATAAATAGCCAATACTCATTGTATCAACAAACGTTCATTTTAAAACGTTTATACAGAAATAATCGAAAATTCGAGGTAAAACTGCACGGAAATGTTCTACACGTGTCTTCTCTTTCTTACGTCACTTATTTGTTAGCCTTAATACTATTATGTAGTAAGACATAATTATATGTCTAAGCTACTATAAAGTACGTATCGTAACGTGCGAAAAATCAGGATAGTTGCTCCAGATGCATAATGGCCTCGATTATCATTACTCTAGTTATGAATTTAATTTATTTATCGGGATTCTGTAGATTCTTTTCTACTAAATTTTACAACTACCACTAAGTGGGCCGTGTTGCATAGGTATTTTAGTGCGATTGCATAGGAAGGCAAGGTGCAATCAAAATTATTTCGGGATAAATGTCCTCTTTTTCGGCGGGAGATCTATCCTAAACGTAATTTATATGGATTATGCTACTATCTATTATATAAGATAGTTAGTTACTCTTGGAAAATTAATCGATAGATGTTTTGTACTTTACTTAAATTTTTGCTTAAATTTACTACATAAATTTTAAGATAATAAACCAAACCCCGTTTAAAAAAACGTAGTTTGCCTTTTATACTGAGGGGCATAAAGTGATTTAAAAGAGGGTGGCGACTATCCGGCTTTTACCCTAACTAATATCCGTACCTAATTATTAGGAAACATTTCTAAGACGCATAAACAAACAAAACAAATCTTCGTCTTCGCTGATCCATTGCTGCGTCCGATCCTCCAAAATTGAACTTACCTAAAATTATAATCACGATATGGAAACTCTAACACTATGGAGAATAATAAAATTCATTTGAGTTAGCATCCTAGCAAGCAATCAGATATTGCTAGTGCAGGAACAGGGTTTACTGAGTTCAGGGCTTATATAAATCGAAATATTTACTTATCGTACTTCCAAACGGCTGCACCAAAGCGATTAATTATTTTTTTGTTAAGGAGGTTTGTATAAAAGAAAATAATAAAACATTATACGATAGAAAAAGGATAAAAACAGATATGAATAATGAAAATATACCTTAAGAAAAATTATGTGTTTTTTTTTAATAAGAAAACCATTATTAGAATAAAAAACCTATTTACCTATGGTTTTTTCCTATTAACCATATAACCTTATTCATTTTTAAATGAGCCTTTTATCTAAGAGGATGTATCAGTAGGGCAGGTCACGAGTTCATAGCCAACATGACGTCACCCCACGAATCCAACGAACTACGATGTGTTTTAATTACTGGTTGTAATCCATCCAAAGAGGTCAGGCTAATGAAAGGTTGCATCCTTAATATTTCACTGCTACATACATATTGTAGGTAGACATACCTACATACGTACCTACTTATCGTATAGTTATGTAATAGAAGGCTGCGGAACACCGCGCAATATGTCATTGTAATTGAATTTTCAATAAAACGTCCTCCGACGTTGTTTAGGGTTGTCCAAAGTTGTTTTTTTTCTTACCTCATTCGACACAATTGTAATAATTTTTATTTTGGTTCAGTCATCATTGAAGGTCAGTCAAAGCCTTATTGGTATCTATTTTAAAAAGCAATATCAGAATCAACAATAAATAAATAGTTTGCTCTCTTATCTTAATCAAGTTACATAAAAACAACAGCATGCTTTGATTTTGCTAAAACCTACTTCTCCATTTAATTTCGATTTTGTTTTATTAGGTGACAAAATCGTAAACTAAATAATCAAAAAGTGACAACCCTATACTAAACATAGCTAGTTGGAATCTATATTGTTTGACCTCGTACACACAAACATATGTACAAACTGTAACCTTATAAATTTAATGGCTGACTGAAAAAAGGTTTATTTATAACTCAAATGCGGAATACAAAGGTTATTTAAAGAAATATACCTATAATTATTTCAATAGGTGGATTGGTAACAATTAGTTTTTTTTTTTCTTCAATTATATAACATTTAGGAAGTTCATATTAATAGGTATTGCTATCCGTGTTATTCGGAAGCTTTAAGAACGCGAAGAGATCATTAACATCGTAATATTGTATTATGATATATATGTATAATGATTTGCGATTGATGAGAGATCTAAGTAGTTCCGACGCAACAATTATTACGTTAAGCAACACTATTAATATCTTCGCAGTAGGCGTCACGCATCATTATGCAATAATCGTTTACTTTAATGATTAGAATACTATTTGTAAGTACTAATTTCCTTCACATTTATTTTAGTCTATAAATACACAATGAAATAATTCATCTAAGGATATTGTTTCTAAGTTTTTACCATTAATCTTAAAAAACATAAAAAGACATTTTATGTTAAAATCCATATGTGACCTATGATTTAATTTGTAATTAGAATCAGGTATGTATATTTTTACACCAGTGCAATTTTCCAAATAGGTTTTGACAAAAACACGCTCACGCCAAATATACAACACAATTTATTTAAAAAAGGTACACAATTTGCAAAACAAAGATTTGCAATATGTTAACAACATAATAATATGATACATGCATCCTCCATGCATAATGTTCACATGCCGGGGTATTTCTGTACACTGTCAGTTGTCATCAATATGCTGATTTTATCTGATTTATTTCCAATTAATTTTCCCACGCAAATCGCTAAAGTAAGTTTGATACAACATTAGTGGGTGATAGGAGAATATCGTATTTCAAATTAATTAGACATTATCAAAAACTGTAGAAGTAAAATTAACTTGCTTTTATGGAGTCAGAGTAGATAGACGCACAACCTAAATATAGAAAGAATACTTACTATTGATCATTATGGGTCTCTCATTAAAAATCAGCGCTGTAACTCTGCATATAAAAGTCTCTCATATAAAAATCTGTCCTGAAAAAGAGACCTTTTGTTGGCACAGCTTGTTTATCGTGCTTATATAAGAATGTTCTATTATATACTTAGTGATAATATTTTAATGCAGTACCTACAAAACTCTGTACATTTTTTTTCTGTTGTCTTGCAAGACAATTAGGAAGATTTCCTTTTTTTTATCGTGAGATTATATCGATAGATAAGGTTTGCGAAAAACTTTCTTAAAAATTGAAATAGCAACTCTTAAAGGTAAAACAGATGTATGGTCATAAATAACATTAGGTAAGCCACTGATAAGAACGGTCAAATAGAAAATATTATGAAACCCTGGGCAACGAGGAACGTCAATGAGTTTTGGTATTTCACTTTTTTAATTATATTTTCACAGTGTTCTACTATGTCTACATCCGTATTTACTACAGTACAGACAATACATTTATAATTGCTTATCTATAAAATCTCAAACTCAGTAAGCATTGCCAAATCTATTAATCGCGACAATGTCTATCTATCGATGCCGAATGATATAATGATATGTGCATAATTGCCAACTTTATTCGGTTGTAAACCTACTTAGATACTTCTACTTACCTAGTTTTCATTGGCTACTAAATTGTTTGACATTCTAAGGGACATCACTGGTTAAGGCTGCGTTCAAAATGCTCGCCCCTATTTTTGTTGATGTTTGAAACTCTTAAAAAAAATAATACGTAGACTTATTTGAAGTATTAATATTTTTCTTTATTTTAGTAAATTCGGCCAGCCATAAAGATACTTTACTTATGTGATCAGTACACAAGCAAAACTATAAAAAACACTGCTGTTAAAAATACTGCATTATTGTACAGATTTTATTTTCTCCGTTATTGAAAGACTAGGAATATAACACAATATTTAACATGAGAATATGACGAATGAAGACCAATTTACGAAGGATATATTTACTATTTTATCATATAACCAATAGTAAAAAATACATAATATTATGGTACTACTCACACACACACAGACATACACAAACTCACACACGCAGACATACACAAACTCACACAAATTTCCTCAGTCATTGTAAAACCTCCTAATACTACACCTAATTAGTTTTTCTTCCTCTCAATTAATATACTTTGAAGTGATATTAGTGTAATTCATTATTGGTGACGCCAATAACAACTAAACAATAGTTTAGTTTTGTATCTAAATTATTTATGTAAGCTGTAAAGTTACCTTTAATAAATAAATGAAAGATGCATATGTTCAAGTATGATTTCATTTTCAACCATTTACTGATTGACACGGTAAACCTACCGCAATCAGTACTCGCCCTTACAACAGTCCCATGCATAGCTAAATAATCGAAATATCAACTGAAGTTTCTTTACCTTGGCATTACAACCGGCGCGTTCATTAGGAGTGGAACGTAAACAGTTAAATATTATTTTTATTACTGAACTTTATAAATGGACAAAGATATAACCTTGGTAGTGTCAAAAACTCTAAGCCATAAAATACAATATACATTATAATGAAGATTTAACTCGAAGCACAACAAAAAATATCAACAATCACGTTTTTAAGAATCATGTATAGTTTAAAAAAAAATATCAAGCACTAGCTAGCTGGCCCGGCAGTCGTTGTCCTGTCAATGTTTGAAAAATTATTTTATCATACAAAAATAAAATTAAAATTTTCGACAACTGCAGCGGCGTTTTCGCTAATTTTCATTCATATTAACTTTATCCTAAAAAACACAACCAAAAAACAAACAGCCAAATCATACAAGTGGCAATTTATATTTATTTTTATCGAACACTAAGCTAAAATATGCTATTAAAATGTATTTTATATTTTTCTTCTATTATATATTTATATTTTTCTTCATAAACACTATCGTATCTTTACTGCGCCTTGTACATGCGACACATTTTCTAAGTTCAAACGGACGTTCTCTGAATAAAATGAAGGGTGAGACGATCAAATCGCGCCGGTGAATCGTTAAAGTCAACAACAAATATAATTGTATAGATATAATAAAGGACTACTGTGCATGGCTCATCATCTACATAGATTTAGAATTACTAGAAGTAGTCTAAAATAAACCGGAGATGTAGGAGACAGGGTTTTTACTTTAAATATACTTCAGAAATTAATATCATTTGTGTTTTAGCCCATGAGTATATTTGTTATAATTTGAAATGAAATAAAAATTTATAAACAAAGATGTAGAAGTCAGTCTTGGAATGTATGTATAGTTTAAGAGGGTTCGCAAATCTTATGAGTACTTATTTATAATTATTATAATTTGAAAAGCACCTAAACCTAGGTATCTACATAAAATAATAATAAATTAAACAAGTACGCATTTTATCATAATCACTTTACGCAATCATTGACGACAATAAGTATGAAATTATTTTTAGTTAAGTTTTTAAACATTTATTTATGAAATTGGATAACGTATTTTTCATAATTTAAAAAATAATAATCGCTATTAAAATTACTTTCTTCTACAGTTATATCCCGAATATCATAAGCGATGTGAAAATGATCAACCATTTTTTTTATTTTTATAAATAACAAAAAATACACAAATAAAACTACAGCAACAATAATGATTTAGGTACCTAGGTAGGTAGATAAGCCAATTCGATTCAAATACATATTAACAATTACCAACTAATTATATGAAAAAATAACAACAAGAAACGTAATAAACTATTATTACATTACTTATAATACGTAGTTCAGCAGTTCATAATATCTTTATAAAACGCTTTTTGCTAGGTTTCTTCTTCATCGTAAACAATCATTGATTCATATTGTTATTAAATCATTTATAACTAGCGATCCACCCCAGGGTTTTGCACGGGTAGCACATCAATTGCTCAGGCATAATGTAGCATTCTAATAGTGAATGTTTTTGAAAATGGTTCAGTACTTTTTAGTTTATTTATTACAAACATACACTGATACAATTCTTTCGTCGTTATAATATTAGTCTAGAAGTATAGATGGTATATCGATTTTCGATGGTAGTATTTTGTTTCGACTTTGTTAATGTGTAGGTTATGTAATTTCCTTCGATATAAGACCCCACTGACCTTGAGGGTGGAGAGGTTGGAGCTGTGCCTTAACCTCAACATGACCTTCAAATCGTCTATGGTTCAAGTTCCATTAGTTTACGCTGAAATCTTCCTTCTGTGTCAGTACTTCTGTACAGTGTCGTGTATCGACGTTTCCGAGGGAGGATACACGTCACCTTACAGTGCAACACGATTAAATTTTATTTTATGCTAGCTGACCACCCTGGCTTCGCACGGGTGGTGTAAGATTTGCGAAGCATTTCCTACCTCTTTTTTATTTTATTTTTAAAACCCTTGTACTTACAATAAAAAACAACATAAAAAATAATTATCCGATTTGGTGGCGTCGTTCGAAAATCATGGTGCGAGCAAAGGAAATCGGGATTCATTTTTATATGGATCATTAAATATAGATATAGATTAGTCTACAAGTTTTATTTTATTTATGTAATCTATTGATATGGGCCAAGTTGCCGGAAATAAAAAGTTATTATAATTACATTCGAAAATTTATCAAGACCTGAAAATGTATCTATGGTTAATTTTTGAGCAATAGCAACAGCGCAATAAGTACGCACACGATAAAATAATCTGAGATTTAGTAGCACATCATTGTAGTTTGTTGCCGTACTGGTCATTGGACCTTTTCGCAGCTGTCTGTTATTTCACATATTACTTAACAGTTAAGCTTGTTTGAAGAGTAGGTGCCTACCCACACATTCGTTTGTTACTCATGTTGTGTGTTTGTATGTAATGTTTATCTGTTGCATATCTGTTGTATATTATACCCTTAGTAAAGGTAGCCACTATAGTAGGGTTTAAAATGAAAAATATTTACGAACTTATTACGTGTACCTCCGTGGTCGAGTGGCGTACACACCGGTTTTCAAGGTGTCGCCAGCTCTGAGGTCCCGGGTTCGTTCCTCGGACGGGTCGATGTAGAAAAAACCACTCTTCTATATTGTCTCGGGTCTGGATGTTTCTGGTACCTTCGTTGTCTCTGATTCCAAAACACAAGTGCTATTTATTTATTATTTATTATTAATATTAACCCTTTGGTCTACTACAGCTGCTTTCTTCAGATCATCGTTCCGTCGGACTAAGGGACATGAACGAATGCTTTAGGTACCTACTTTTGCTCATAAAAGTCTCTCACGCATTGCAGTTTTAACGTTCTCTAGCTACCTTTCCAAAGGGCGCAATATCTGAAGTAACTTAAATCTTTCAATATGCATAATCAACACTGTGTTTATACTTACGTACTAAAGCAACATATTGTAACACACTTACTAAAAGTGTTACTACTTAAGTGTGTACCTATTACTTCTGTCGAAAGCACAAACAAAGTTGTTTGTTTTTTACTACAATATAAACATCCCATGAGTGGTAAGGCGCAAAGAACTTTTACTTTCATTATTCTATCATAGTTATAATTTAACTTTATTTATATATCTATACTAATATTATAAAGCTGAAGAGTTTGTTTGTTTGTTTGTTTGAACGCGCTAATCTCAGGAACTACTGTTTCGAATTGAAAAATTCTTTTTGTATTGGATAGTCCGTTTATTGAGGAAGGCTGTAGGCTATATAATATCACGCTATGACCAATAGGAGCGGAGCATAAGTGAAAAATGTTGCAAAAATGAAAATCCGTTGAAACTAAAACACGCGAACAAAGTCGCGGGGGACAGCTAGTACATTATAATAATACATATAATAAAAATTACTTTATTTGATATTTAATACAATTCTAGAATTTGAATAAAATTCAACTTAAATTACTACAAAAAAAACAACACGAATTAAAAATACAAATAATATCATTACGCGCAAAACAATTGATTATATTAAGAACCTCTCTACAGTGTAAAGGCATCCTCCATTTTTCTCCATTTATTTGTATTTATTGCTATTTCCATCCAATTATTTCCCAGTGTTTTTAGTATTTCGTCGAATATATACATTGATAGATAATTATTACTATTATAGATCTAACCACAACGTATCAGTTGATTAAAGTGATAAGTATAATTAAGCCATGGACGCCAATTCACGTTTTTATTGCGTAGACTATCTACTTGTTGTTGTAGTTAAAGTTCGATAAACACCTCGAAGGCTGTCGAGCTCCTGAAATAAACAATTGGATCCGTATATAATGGAGTTTTTTTGACACTAACGACTTTGATCATAACCTATAAAGAATTACTTAAAGTTAGCATGACAAGGCATATTATTTTGTGACTGCTTCGAAACACTGATTTGTGCCGTAAGCTTCTTGGACGATAGCTGACGACTGATATCAATTTCAAGTCCGATTCTTCGACCTTTGATGACTGCAATAGGAGAACTATAGACTGATGTCTAAAGATTCGCATTTATTGAGTAACATAAGCCATGTAGGTATCTTTATCATGTCTATATTAGGGTTTAACGAATGCGAAGGCAGACGTGAAATTTCGTAGTCAATACAAAACTTTCTTAATTACAGTGTTTAACAGTTCTGTGGACTATGTTCGAGTAATCGAATTTGACAAAGATGATGGAATAAAAGTATTTTGTTCGATAACACTACTTACATAAAATTTTAGTTAACATATGAACCGAGAGTAAAGGTATTGTCGATAACTAATATTTTTATTTAAAATATAGATCTATAGCTAAAAAAGTACAACAACGAATTATTTTAATCGTATAAAATTTAAAATAAAATTCTCGATTGTTGTAATGTTCTTACAGCTTAAAATAGCCAATTAGTAAGTATCATTTACTTTTATAATAAATATTTACACAAATATATGTTTAATTCATAATGCAGCTATAGTAAACAAGGATTGCATAACTCATCGTGTTATAAGATATTATAATTAATTAATAATCAGCAATAAAAGTGAACAAAGTTTGTGATGATTCTCGATACCTTACAGTTTATTACGAAATTTATTTAACTATTTAATTTAAGCAGTCAACCAGTCAATTATTAATGTCCACTACCTAATCGATCGTTAATCAATTCTTTAGTTGATTCTATTTTTGTTAATAATATTGTAATTGCCTGAGTATAATACAAGAGAAGACGATAGGTCGCATAGAAGAGGTAGCCCTTCAAAATTATTTAAAATTAATTGATTAATATTATGATGAAAATAATAATTACAGTTTTATTCAAATGTCATTTTTTTTTGTGTCTAAATATAATTCTATCTATCTTCACATCTATAAAGATGTGAAGATTTTTATCCATTCTTGTAAAATTTACTTCACATTTATAAAAATGGAACTTTTACACGGTGAACGAACAAATCGTCTACATTCTACCCTTCAGTGCAAAGGGTCATTCACTCCTTTTTTGTGAATTTTATCAGATACACCAACCATTCACCTTTTTTTTCGGACTTCCTCTCCATTCAGCAACATCCTAAATTTATCACACAATTGTCACATGCGACGTTAAAAAAATATTTGTGTAATACAATAATGTTTTGTAACACTGACGACAAACAATAGGATATTAATTCGTAAAGATTAGCCAATCATATAAAAGGACGCACATATAACTCTATGTCTCGGCGAACGGCTATAAAGCTATATCTAAAAGATTTCACGATTATCTTTTTTCTCACTAATCCTAAAACATTTGACAGAGCTTTGCAAACGTGTGTCATAACGTTATAAAGCTTTTAAACGAACTCATTGTGTTTTCACTCACGTACTATTTCTTAATCTGTCTGTCATGATTTTTGTGCTTGCTTTTTTTACTATTCAATTTCATTCTTCGTAAAGTACCTACGACATATAATTTGTTATCACAGTTCTAAATGAAATTTTTTAAGAATCTAGGATTAACTAACTACATGAAATGTACTATAATCGTTCCTAAAAATAATATCTATTCAATTTAAACCGCCATATAAGATATTTCTAAGAAGTATATTTTAGGTTATGTACAAAATAAGCAAAAATTGCGTTTTTTTTATGTTCAAAATAATGTTTGCATTCGTTTTACTTTTCTTTACTGATTGTCCTATAATTTCGACCATAACGCCCAAACTTCAAATGATATTAGTTTGTTGGTTTCCATACAAAATATCATCCATACATAGAAAATATTGCATATATTGCTTGTCAATTATTTTCTGTTACTTTTAATTTAGTGTACACTAAGAATTATTTTTATTATTTCATCTATTTCCTGGCAAGACTATTAGATACTTTTGAATTAAGTACTAAAAGAAATCTCTGCCGCTTTTACAAAATACAAACCCGGAGATAATTTATACGACAAACTAGATATATATGTGTAATTGATGTAACTAATATAATAATATATCCTGTATCATAAGCTTATTAACATGTAATGATTATTAATAAATCCCATTAAACACCGCAAGTACATCCGATTCACATTAAAAACGCACATACATGTTGTTACTTAAAAAAAAACCTTTAGTTTTATTCTATTGTTTTATTATTCAAATCGAGCTAGATTGCCAGTATTTTACAGCATTTTAATTTTAATTAATTATATTTTCATTTATTTGTTAGCTTTTTTTTTAGCGCGGCTGTTCCTAAATTACGTGAAATAATTGTAAGGTCTGTTAAGAGCATAGAGTGGAGCGAGGAGCGCGTCACCGCGACCCATCCTCACATGATGTCAGCCTTCTGCAAGTGCTTGCAACTCGGGATATATATAAAATGGACGATCTTACACTAGTTACTCATTCGTTAGTTTGAACTCAAGACGAATACTAAGCAACATGCTCAAATACGTGAGTCGAAATTTTTTATTCTTACTTAAATATAATAATTACAATAAGCACAAAAGTTGGTTATAATGTGCTTATAATGTTTAAATTTATAATTAGTTGTTATGGACGTTGCAAAATTGTGTCGTGTCTTTTGTGATGCATTTTTAAGGTGAAGTAATGATAGTTTGATCGCAAAAACAATGGGTGGAGGTGTCATACCGGAGTGACTCGATGATTCCTGACCCCGGGTTACGTTGCAATAGCAGTTCCATTATTACCGTACCATCAAATGCCGTAATAGTTTATTTAAAGGTTCTCTACCTTATTGTATCTTGCGTATATTAATAGATAAACAAAAGTAATCGCTGCGTATTAGCCATTTATTAATAGCCCTTTTTCGATTGTCCTCTTAGAAGATGTGGGTTTGATTTAAAACTATTGCGATCTGTGTTACAAAAGTTGAGTAGTAATTCATGTTAATGCTGACCCCATTTACTCGATCTTAGTGATCGAGTAAATGGGGTCAGTATTTACTGCACTAGACGTAAATTGTATTCCCAGGGGAGTAAAATATTTATTTGATACGCAAGATTACCCTTCTATAAAATACATATAAAACAAAGCCCCTTGCCGCGCCTGTCTGTCTAAACGCCATTTCAAATGGTTTTTACCAATAGAGTGATTCAAGAGGAAGTTTTTTGTGTATAATTCATCAATGTTTTGTCTACCCGTGCTAAATCGGGGCGGGTCGCTAGTAAAAGATAACTATTTATTATATAGTCCCTATTAGAATAACACCCAAACATTACTAAAATAAAGATAAAAGTGTCCTTTAAGAGTAAGAATATTAAGTTACAAAATATCCGAATTACTAAAAGTAAAACTAGTAAAAGAGCATGCAATTCAAAAATAAACCGTTTTACATAATACATGGCTCGAAAGTTAGACCTCTACCATACTTAACTGGTAACAATGGGTCGTCGGTTAAACGTTCACTGTCGCTACTTAACAGTTAGCATTTAGAACTATGTTAGTACTGGAAACTGGAATCCATGGCCACAAAGGTTTAAATTAAAGCCTTATTTGATATTACTAGCTGACCCGGCAAACGTTGTTTTGCCATGGCCACCCTTTTTACTTAGGGGTATATATAACAAAAAGTTTACGGCCTATTCTCAAACTAACTGAATATACACGAAAAAATTCAAGTCAAGCCGTTTCGGAGTAGTTTTGTTACAAACACTGTGTTTGCGTACACGAGTATTTCATATCTATAGTTGTTTTTGTTTATCAACAATCTGAATAACCAGATATTATCCTGCTGTTATCTTAGGCGATAATAACAGTTATATGTTTATCGAACCTACATTTCTATAAATATCATAATCACCAACTAGATTCTACTTACAATCCCATTATAGGACTTAACTAAAACTAATTTCAAGACATAAGGACAAAACACACACGTATTGTGAAATTTATCTTAAAAAATAATTCAAATATATTTACTAAGAAGCAACTAATAAAATACTTTTTACCTGAAAACAAAATACTTTTTACTGTAAATTCACGATACCCTCATGCTAAAAATATATGAAAATTAAATTACTTTAAGTGCAATACTGTTTAAACGATAAATATATTTGCTTGCTTGGTAGAATTATGCAGGTAACGTTTGTGTGTAAACTTTACTGATGCGCGGAACATCAAACTACATTACGAAGGTAAATCGAGCCAATATAAAAGGATGTGCAACGGGTTTAAGTATTGAAATAAAACTTATTGAAATATAATATGTTATTGAAATAAAACAATATATTTAATACATAAAAATAAACCATACATTTAATTTCAATCAATGTTGAGTCCTAAAGGGCTTCAAGGAGCTTAGAAAAAATATTCTATTCTTTTAAATACTGTCGACATAGGGACATGTTAATTTATGCATTAATTCAAATGTATCAGTATATTACTAACTAAAGACTTTATTGCCGCTGACCATTACGTAAAAAGTTAGTTCTGCACCAAGATTGAGATAAATATTGTAAATACATACGTGTAGTAAATATAGTACCTACTTATACTTAATCAATTACACACCGAATATTTTTTAAATATATTTTTTTGCAATTTTTTGTTCAGGTAGCGTTGGTGTGTGTGTTAGTGGCGGTATGCGCAGGCGCACCGCAGCAGAACCCGCAAGACGTACAGATCCTGCGCTTCGACAGCAACGTCGAGCCTGATGGCTACAACTTCGCGTAAGTACTTACTTTAACTTTTATCTCCGTTTAGGATGAGACCTACAATTAAAACTCTAACCGCTATTTATTAACTGTAAAAAGGCATCAAGACATCAATTAATAATTAACAGCTTAACAGTATGGGCAAGACGACAATCAAATCAGGGTACAAAAAAAATGTTTAAGTTTTCCTTCACCGATTTTTTTTTTAAGAGTATTAAATATTTGATGCTGTCAGGACCAGACACTTATTGGCTAAAGCTAGCCATATAGTAAATACAATGATCATAAATTGAAACAAAAAACATTAACAACCAAACTCACATAGATCCTTAAAAATTAACGAAATAATTTTCCATGTATAATATATCATTATTAAACAAATGGATAAGAGGTTAGTATGAACCACCCCATAGCAGACTGCTAACAAGTAATGTTGTAAGTGGTGTTATATTACACGTGTGTTTATACTTGGGATTGGGACAGCTACTGATAACATCATACAAAGCCTCATGGATACATTGAGGGTCAATAAGGTCATACGTTGGTCAATTTACTTGTCTATAATAATAATAATAATAATAATATCTTGAGACATCTCACACACGGTCATCTGATCCCAAACTAGGCAGAGCCTGTGCTATGGCAACCAGACAACTGATAAACATACTTATATATTTCTAAATACATACATATTATAGATAAATTACACCCAGACACAGAACAAATGATCGTGCTCATCACACAAAGATTCGTCCTGGGTGGGAATCGAACCCACGACCTCCGGTTTAGCAGTCAGGGTCACTAACCACTAGACCAACAGGCCCGTCTAATACCTCATCGAGTACTTCTACTTTGTCCATCCATTAAACAACCTTCTATAAGGGTATAGTATAGAGTTAACGTGTAATGTACTGATTAGCCTGTAGGTAACCTTCAAACTACAGGATTAAGTGTTTTTTTTTTCATAGTTTAAAAACGAATATTCCCACAACGTTTTGGGAAATATAGTTGTAGCTAGTCCAGATTAATTAACAAAGGATTACAGTTTCATAAATATTTGATGACCTCCGTGTTGCCAACTTTGAGGTCCAGGGTTCCATACCCGGACGGGTCAATGTAGAAAACCATTTTTTTACATTGTCTCAGGTCTGGGTGATTCTATAACACAAGTGCTTTAGCTATTTACTTCAGGTTCAGAGCATTGTATGTAATATTGTCTACATTTATTTACATATTTAAATGTATACAAAACACGACAAAAAATACAATATATATTAACAAATATTATGATATAATGTTTTTAATTTGTATTATTAACAACTATTGTGTTTATTTATACATTTGCGTAACATATAATACAAATAAACAAATCACTTGCAGTATTTATTGAGATCTAAGTGTATTGAAACACAAACATAATTTCTTAATCTAGTGGTAAATGTAACCGTTCTTGTGAAACGAGTTAGGAGTAGGTGATGACCCTTTGTGACGTAACTTTACCATAAAAATATTATACTACGCCAAAGGGCGTAGTATAATGTATGCTATAAAAATAGCAGTTTTTAGAATAATATGTACTTATGTAACTAGGTAAATCATACATAAAATATGACTGTAATATTTTAATATATTATTTATAGCATTTACATATTCATAATTATATAACTGTTATGGCAAAACGATGTTTTAATGTCATTTTAATTATTACAACTGCCTTTAAAATTATGATGCGCGTTTATGTCTTTTATAAGGACGAAACTTAGTTTTGTAACAGGTTTCGTCCCTTTAAAAATAACTGTCAACATTTAAATTTTTTATCTATGTTACAACTTTAAAAACATCAATATTTTTTTTTATGAATTAAATTTCTAATGTCGACCATTTTTATATGAAAGTATTTTTGACAAAATCCGAATTAAGTAGTTCAATGGATTTTTTTTTTTTTATTTCCTCTGGATAATTAAATTACGGTGTTTAGGGCCTACATTCTAATCGTAAACATGATTTAACAATATAAAATATTTGAAATTCTCTTTTAGGTATGAAACCAGTGACGGCACCTCCAGACAGGAGGAAGGCAAGCTCGACAACCCTGGATCCGAGAACGCAGCCCTCACAGTCACCGGTCAGTACGCGTACGTCGCACCCGACGGCAAGCACTACACCGTCACCTTCACTGCCGGCCCCAACGGTTTCCAGCCCAAAACCTCCTTAGGACAGTAGAACACCAACAAACCTTGTACAGTATATAGTACAGTACAGTAGGCGATGTAAATTGACACGTCTTGAAAGAGTTACAAGATATTGCCATCTTTCTTATACATAAAACTTGGCAAATCCGGACCGAGCAACAAGATACTGCCATCTCTGTCGCACACACCGTGCGCCTATACTTGTCTCTCACTCCAACTATCTTGTAGTTCGTTCCCGACGTACCTAGTTATATTGCTACTGTAAATAGTTTAATACTCTCACCAAGTAGAATATCTGTCAAGTACAACATACACAGTACTAGAGATCTCAACTCGCTCCGAGATCCAGCTAAATTCACGTGCCATAAGGACGTTTTTTTTGTACTTTTGTATATTTTTATGTGATTAAATTTATCAATGAATAAATGCTTTTTTTAAACAAATTGTTTTATTTTTCTTTAGAATTTCTTACAATCAGTAAAGTTGAAGGACTTTAGATGTAAAACTTTTTTCAAAACTATTAAGGATTAAATTGATATCAAATTTATTTAGTTATTGTTCAATTAAATGAATGTATAATTGATTAATCATCATATAAACCACTTGAAAACTGTAAAAGCAGAGTTTAGAGCTGTCTGAATCATAACCTTAGTAATGTCTACTTAAATGAATGCTTTTAAAATTATCTACTACATTAGATATAGTATCAGCAAAAACAATCACGAATAGTTACCAGCCCCCCTAGACAAGTGGCATTTCGACAAGCGTTAACGATTATAGAAATCGCTTAAATGACAGTAAATGTATGGAAATGACAGTTCGTTTCGATAAGTCACGTGACTTGGACTTGTCACTTCCATACATTTGAACGATTCGATCAGCGTTATCGCTTGTCGAAATGACACTTGTCTAGGGGGGCAGTTTGTCAATATTAATAAATATTATCAAGTAAAGATCTGAGCCGATTTTAGCTTTAAATCGTGGTGTATTTGACCCCGGAATCAAGCGCGGGTCTAAGATTAAGCAAAGATCGTCATTATTGCAAGATGCGGAAGTTTTATAGATGTACAAAGTACCCTTAAATAATGAATCTTACCTTGTACTTGTAATTATTAACTTAATAAAGGTTTAACTAACTACCTTTAAAGCAACAGGTTTTTATTCACGATTTATGACCAAAAATATGTGAAACTTTTTTTTTTATTATTATTGCAAATATAAAACCTTATTATTATATTTTGTCGGCATAACCACTCGCAATAATAAAAAAAAACTTGGTTCTATCTTATAAATACTTAATTAGAAACAGTTATTCTTCTTCTTATTCATACATTCCTGGCGGAGTGATCGCAAAATAGGTACTACATAGTATAGAAGCTAAATAATATTATTTTTAAATTTTTTACAATCTTTTATTTTTAACTTTCAATGTACCGATGTAGGTATGTTCGTTTAGGTCAACTCTTGCAAGCTAAATTAGAAACACTTCTGAACATCTAATTAAAATGAAATTTCGCATAATTATATAAGTTTGTTGACCATACAATATTATGGTTCTTTCAAGCTGGGCTGATGATGGTTCCAGAAGTGGCCATAGGATCTTTGTGACGAAACTACTCAATCTTATCGCGTTTGGGCTAGTTTGTTTGGTCTTCACTAGAACTTGAACTTAGGTGATTTAAATGCTTGTATTTAAAAAAAAAAAAAATAATTTAATCTTGTAATGTCATCCTATACTATAGTGGAAAGATGACAATGGCATTATGAAAGAAATTTAAATTTAAAAACAAAAAACCTTTTTTGTATTTGTTCAATAACGATACACAGACTGGGAAGCGACACTGTGAATGAACACACCGTATGTCGTAACACGTGCTTATATGCACAAATTTTTGCCCGTCATTAAATATACCTAATAAAATTCAAATTAAGATGTACCTAATTAAAAAACTACACATTTTGTCAACAACTTAATTAGTAGTTCAGTCACGACTTTACTATAAAATTATTTTATTTAAATATTTGAATGCTTTAGATAATTAAATAAATTAAATCACTATAGATATACCTACATTTTATGAGCTGCGTGATATTTTTATTAGACAAAGCACTTCCATGGTAATAAAATGGTAACGTTTTAAATTAGTTCCCGCGTCTGGCTATTTTATTGTTATTTGATGACAGCCGATATGAATACATATATTTACTAACTTACATTGGTATCATAAAAACGATAAAAATTAATGAGGTTTTACTACTGTTTATCAACCAATTTGAAAAAATATTATTTTTTATAACGTTAAACGAGAAATTGCCTTTTTATCTTTTATAAGTTATTTTCAGTTACAGAAATATTTAGCTTAACTCGCACTGTTGAAATGAATGTTTGTTGAGTTAAATGTGCTATTATCAATATTTGACATATTGATAATAGAACATTTAATTACATAAATTTAACAATGCCCGGGAATGTTACTCTAGTTTTAAAATACGTAGGTACGTATGATTTTAGTAATTATTCGATTTAATTAAACTATTTTACAATTCTACACAACAATTAACGTGTAATGAACCTATACTAATTTTACCCAGGTATTACTAGATTTAGTTATTTATTATAGCTGTAAAAATATCAATCTTTGAACTCGTAACAGTGTGTGGCAAACCCATTAATAAGTAGTTATAAATTGAAATCGCATTTGACGCAAACACATTGATTTCATGTTTCGTTAGTAAACGATTTCACGTGCAATCATTAACACATAAATACGAGTCTTCAGATATTCAATCTTAGTAGCAAATCAATTTACCAGATTTATTAAAACGATATTAGATATGTTAAGATGATTTAAAATTAATCTGTAGAGCCTTAGTTGTTGCATGTTTAAGTAAACATTTTGTTGGCTACAAGTTCAGCAACAGGCGCGTTATATGAACCGACTAGCTTTATGCATAATGCAAACAACTCTATTACAGTAACTGGAAAACTAGAAATTACAATATGTAGGTATTTACAGATGTTATGTCTATATTTACACATCAAAATTTAATTATAAAGGTGAACCCACAGTTCTGCTTTCGATATTAAAATTCTATGTAATGTTTCAATAACAAAAAAATTATTTTGAATTTCTGATACAATTTAATCTCACATTTGATTGGTATAGTCCCGGCACATAAGTTGACCCATTCGCAGAACAGATTTTTAGGTGTCAATCGAAGTGCGGTATCATAAAATTTATTTAAATACAACAAAATAACTTTTAGATTTTTATTATTTATTTAAACCTGTCTAACACTTCAAATTTTTACCTGCGCAGACGACCGCAATTTTGGGTCAACTTACTAGACGCGAATTGAACACAACATTGAAGAAGAATACTCAGTAAAGGTCGGTTTAAAAACAAAAGACGTAGGTACCCGCTAATAGTTTTATAATTTAATTAAAATTAATAGTATGGCTGTGAAATCAAAATATTAACGTACAAAAAATTTACAGTACAACTGTTATTACCAAATTAAAACTAATACTAATCTAAAGGAAAATATATTAAGATAACAAAACATTAGAACCAAGGTCAAAATGTATTGCGTATTAACTGTTAAAGTATAATAAAAACAACTCTTTTATGTTATAGCATGAATCAGTGGAAAACATTAAATTCCTAGAAATCAATTGTTTGAAGAATGGGAAGATTAGGACTATTATGTGAGTAAGCTTACAACTTACCTAAAACGGTTAACAGTTAAAAGCTATACAAGGTAGTGCATAACTTTAGGCTTAGAAATTTCATACAGCCAATGTTCAGCGTATGTTTCGTAAATCTATCTAAATGTCAACGCACACAAAACCGTCGCGAAGGTTCGAACATCCGTTTATGCGTACCTACCAAGTTATAATATAGAAACAGTATAGTTTGCAACCTTCACTTATCACGATAATTCTTCTTAATCACAATCATATAATTAATCATGTTAAGTTAAATTTTGGCATTTTTGTCTGTCTAATTCCTAACCTTCCTAACCTCGAAGACGTCAGGAAATAATTTGTATACTAAACGAAATACCTAATCTTAATAAACTATTGATTTGTATCCATTTTTTTTTAATTGCTTACTTATTGCGTTGACACGGAAAGGTTGCAATTACAGCCACATTCGAATATTGGATCAAAACTCTAACTTCTTTACTTATAACTTATCTTACGTTACAGCAATAATCGCAATAAAATGACATTGAAAACTAAATACAAAAGAAGTTAGGTGCACTTTAAACAAAAAATAATGTATTTTTTTTGTAAATTGCATTTGTGGCCTTGAATGATTGTGAACTCAAATGAGCAAGTATACATAAGATTCCAAGTTTGTTTTATTAGTTACGCAACGTTTGAGTATTGTCATCGTGCGGACGGCACTGTGCGACTCTCTGGGACGAATGTTTCTGAACTATCGTTATTTAAAATGGTTACAAAATGACTGTTACGACACCGGTAACCTTTTTGTACATCTAACTGCGGTGGGGTCACTGGCGTTTGTTAGACTACACAATTTCAGTTTACGACCTTTTCACCTGATTACATTGTAACTAAGAAGACAGCTTGATCGGTTACTTTACTGTACTTGATGATAATTGATCGACTGAATTGACAAATTAGATTGTCATGTGATAGGTACCTATGCTTTGATATATAAGCTTCGAACTTTTGTAAATTGACTACTTATACCAAAAGTAGCTTTCATTCCTTTTTATAAATAAAACCGTTCGGTAACACCCTTTATAACATAGACATTATAATAAGGCCAATTAATATTTATCAGTAGAAGATTGCATGTTCTCTTCTTGCTATACAAAGTAAAACGCCTTCTGGATTATTCCACTTTGACGTTTATAAAGAAATAATAGCTAAAATTCGGACAGCAGACAACAATAAAATAACATATATTATTTGAGTAAATGGATGAAATAATATAAAAATTACATACCTCGCTCTTAACCAAGAGAAAATTCTAGAGCACTTATATAAATTATCCAAAGCGATAAATAAAATGTGCAAAGTTTACATAATACTTAATTAACTTATTATAAATTCCTCTAAAGAATATTATGTTGTACAACCACAAATAAGTATTTACCAGGCGCCTTTGCGATTTTATTAGCAACGTATCTGCTAGCCGCAGCCAACTGCTCATATTATCTAGTTGACTAAGCGCCTAGCTCGGTCAAACACCATATAGTTACAAACTAATAAGTACCAAATAAAAATTTGGCAGGCACTATATATTTTTTATTGTAAGTAGTTTAAAGGTTACTAACTTACATATATTCTATTATACAGGATATTTATTTACTCAGGTAAAAGTCCTTACGGGAACTTAATTGAATTGATACATTTTAATTTTCTCGTTATTCAATTCTCCATGTCAAATTTAATTCGACCATAAAGTGTGTACCTACTCGGACGGCCGGAACTAAAAATTCTGAAAGTTAGCTAAAGGACGTTATGGCAGTTACTAATGAATTTAACGGAATAATTTACATACTACTAATACTTATTTAAGTAACCTAACTTATGAACTTTAATTGGCAAACTGCTAAAACCATAAGCACTCAGTACTAAGGGTATTTTTCTTACTTTCGTTCTCTATTAATTAATAAGCCCTCACTAGGTGGTGTACTACAGTATTTCCAGAGCAACTTGCGTTGTATTATTTAATAACTATTCCACTAAAAAGTAGTCAAGCAATCAAATTCATAAAATAGTCGATTAAGTATAACTAGATGGCGTGAGTTTGTCCCCTAGACGGTCTTGCTAAAAATATGTAAATTAATGTACGACATGACGTCACATGTCCACCTAGCCAATAGATATAATTACATTAACAAATAATTCTACTAAAAGGTAGCTGACCAGGATCTACTAACTGAGTTATGTACAACCACAAGGCAATAAAGAAAAATATTGCGAAAACCAACCTTAAGGCATTGCAATAAAGTGGCTAATAACGTTAGTGAACAATGTGTGGTCGACAGTATAAACCCGTCTTTTGTCTTAAAAATTAAATTCGTGGATAGAATACTAAACCAAGATTTTTTATTTGAGTCTAATTTTTTTTTTGTTTTTATAGGTAGCTGCAGTTGTTCTTGATCAGTTAATCACTAAGTAACGTAATTAATTCAATAGTATTTAAATACAATGCGCTTTATATCATCGCAAGATTTAAGTCTAATGTAAATTATGGACGTGAATAGTGTCATCAATCGTGACCGAGTCGAGTTCCTGAACTAAATAGACTTCATATTAGAAAGGTCAAGATATATAAACTTAGCAATGATAAAACCATTAACATAGATGCGTTATTTTTCTTAATATACTTATGTGGTTAATTATATTTTAATTTTATAATAGCACTTGCCACTTAGTGGGTACCTAGAGCCGCAGCTTGAAAACGGGGCAGCGCTATTTGCCGGTTTTGTGGGAAGCGGCTCCGGACAGAAAGAGCCTGGAGCAAATTTGGGTAAACCCTTGCCCAGCAGTGGGACACCTAAAAGGTTATAAAAAAATATAGCTCTTGTCAATCAATTGTGATATAGGTTATGTTTTCATTGAACAGGTTGCATTTTAAACAACTGTTTCGTTCCCTTTTTATTTACGCAGGCCTAAATCTATTTTTTAAGGACCAACAACTCTAAAAGGCCTCTGATATAGAAGTGTCAGTGGCAGCTTTGTTCCCTTATCATCGGGGAAACCGCTTTCCTTTCAGTCGGCTTCACCATAAAGAAACCTTACCTTGCTATCATGCCCGTTACAAAAGTCATATTCTTTTATTATTTTTCTTTATGCATAATAGCTGTATTATGTCCTAGTGGGTACAATACAAATTGATTTAAAAACTGATGAACTCAAAAGGTGTCAGATTTATTTAAGTGTTTATAATTCGAAACCCTCTATTTACCTATAGCCATGCGATACCAAGGCAAGAATTTAACACAACTAAAATAAATATAACAGAAACCCTTACTGCAATTTTAAAAAGAAAAATATTACGCTGTTGTAATTTTTAGTCATATATATAAGGTAGTTGTGTTATGTTTATGGGCAAAATGTAGGCTGACAGTGATGTCAACGATAAATAAACACATAAATACTTGCAAACATTAAAATTATATAAATAGGCAATAAATATTGCGTCATATGAATGTTCGATTTTCTTTAATAGCTGTTGGCCGCGGCTCCGCACGCGTGGGTGTCGGTTATCGCGGCAAAAAGTCCTTTCTTGAGATCCAAGCTTATCCCTTACCAAGTTTCATCAAAATCGGTTCAGCGCTTTAAGCGTGAATGCGCAACAGACAGAAAGTTACTATCGCATTTATAATATTAGTATAGATATCGATGTCTGATGTACAGTATAAGGATGACATGCAATATCTTTTTCCATAAATACTTTGGGCCTACGTAAAACATCAATAATTTGCCAAAACAACAAAAAGAGCCAGAATAACTTATGTACCTACTTCAGTTAGATCCTTACATCCTAACATTCAAACCAAGCATTTTTTGTGTCCACTTACTATACTGATATGCTTATACTTACTATACCTGAAGTGCGGAAGTAACGTTTTGTCTGTCTGTTACTTTTTATCGGCTAAACCGCTAAACCGATTTTGATGAAACTTGGCATGGTATAAGCTAGGAGCCTAAAAAAAGACAGGCGTGGGCAAAAACTAGTCTTTCATATAGCATAGAATATAAATCTCGTGATTATACACCAGGATAAAATTATTGTATTAAATGGCTAGATTTACAATCAGATTACAACGTCAAACGCTTAGATTATAATTTGTGGTCGGAATAATACATCCATTTGGTCTAAATGTTATCAATGAAAAATATTTTAATTTAATGAAGTCGATAGTTTTTAGTATCATATATTATGTGCATATTAACAATAAAAGTAATAAAATTAAATATTTTATTGTAATACGGCATTGTATTTGATTTTCTTTATTACCACGTTCAATATTTAAAAATGTTATAAATAGTCTATTAAAATCGTAATCGTGGCCAGCATTTTTAAAGATTAAGCTTAGAAGTTTAACAGATAAGTAGGTAATTACTTATATTAAAATATGTATCATCGTTTACTACACACATCATTATACTTACAAACCAAACAAAAGTTTTGGTAACAATAACTCTTAGAGTATCTACACAATAACCTATTTCAGTGAGTTTCATGAATAGAACAAATGAATAAACGTTTTAATTATTATCCCCGCGTAATTCTAAATGTGTTTTAACGATTAAAATTTAATAAACTAACTTTCTATTAGTTCTTATAGTAAAGATGCACTTAGACAGGTATAAATAAACATTGCTGTTTATTTTTATTTAAATAAACGTTTTCGACACTATTTTTATGGAATAGATAATAACTAGCTGTACCCTGGGGTTTCGCCCGCTCTCATTCCCGTAAGATATATTTTTTATTGTTATTTTTTAAATTTTTTGACAGTTATTTTACTATTTGGGACAGAGAAAAGACAAACAAATAAAAAATCATTAAAATCGGCCCGTTCTTTAAATATTAAATGGTGTAACTGACCCGACTTTTTTTAATAATATTTATCGATTATTATGGTCTAAACCCCAAAATTATATTTAAATTAATAAGGACAAATGACATACGGTAATCTTAAAAAATCATTGATGAAGCAAATAACCCTATAGGTACATAGATACTAACTTACCGCCAAGAGTTATTTATAACGTTTTTAACAAACTAAGCGACGTCGACATCATTTAGTTTATGTTATTAATATTTCCTAATCATTTGTGCAATACGCAACGATTTCCTGTCTTCACAGGATTTCACGTACTTGCGGCATCCATTGATTTACTGTGACCTTGATTACTATACTAATTGAATAATCAACACTCAATACTGACTCTATAAATATTACTTTACATTTTTTTTATCAATTAGAAGTTTTGGAGTGTCCCTTTTTTTTCTGCACACTGGATTTGTGTATCAAGTTAAAGTCTGAAGAGAGAGGTTTAATAATGATTATATCTTAAATATACATTAGTATTCGAAACTGTTGTAATCGTCAAAGGTGAAGGTACATTTTAGCCTAATGGTTAGGGTGATCGCCTTGTGATCGAGAGGTCGCAGTTCGAACCCCACCCATTGCACTATTGACGTGAACCCACTCCAGACACAAGCATATATAGCTTAGTTTGAGGGGTTAACAAGATTGCTAGTAATGTGAAATCCACTCACATTGCTAGTAACCTTTTAAAAAAAAATCAAATTAAATTCTTATAATTAATCAAATGCAAATATATAAAAAAACTCTAAATTCTAATATTTCAGACAACAATCAACATTTAATCATTGGTGCAAAGAGCAACATTCAACCACTACATAAAAAACTACGATTTTACATAATTATATTATTAAAACTGTTTCCAAATTACGGAAAACGGATACTAAGAGTTTATTTTACGTAAACTTTCACAAGGTCAGCCGTACTTTTGACTAATAAATGTTTGAATGCAGAGAGATAAACCAACAAATCAATCGCCACTTGTTAAGTCATCAATGTATTAGTTTTTTGTATCGTCTGAGATTAGCTTCCGGTTTCACTAAATGTTACTCATATTTTACTTTAAGTAACGTAATTCGACCTTCGCATAAATTCACTTTTCGAATTAATTTGAAAGCAAGTTTTGAATCAATCATTTAAAGATTTTTTAGTTAGAGTTTTGAAGTTAACTACTACTAGCTGTAAGAGAGTATAAATAAATAAAGAAACTCTTTGGTTGAATCTGGATGCAGCTTATTTTTATATCGATCGATGCTACTTAAAACATACGACGCCGTCTGACCATATAGATACTCCCCTTAACTGTCCCTGTAAAGAATCTTATATTTCTCAAAAACTAGTTTCGGTTCGCCGCTAACCTACCAGCCCCCCTAGACAAAGTAGCATTTTGACAAGCGTTAACGATGATAGATATCGCTTAAATGACATTAAATGTATGAAAATTACATTTAGTTTCGATAAGTCACGTGACTTGGACTTGTCTAAGGGGGCAGACCCTGCATTTCTCTGCGCTTCTGGCTGAGCAATTTCTTCATGCATAGCGATAACGATAGCGACATTCGTTAACTTTTAAGGGCTTACCCTAACGCCGTAAAGGCCGATAATGTCAAATATTTCAAACCTGTTATTAGTAATTAATTGAACTTAATCGCAAATTAATGGCTTTATCACTCTTTATAGCGTTAGGGCAAACTCTTAAAAGTTAACGAAAATCGCTATCGTTATCGCTACGCATGTCGAAATTGCTCACCCAGAAGCGCAGACTCTGCAAATAGACTTACTTATGAGCCCATACAAGCATATATCCATCGTCATTTGGCCAAATGCCATAAATAATCATAAATGGAAATATATCGCGACAAATTTATAATGATAATACCCACAAAAAAGAAGTGTCATCTTGTAGGTAATCATCATAAAGTATATGTAATTTATTGATGATTGAAACCTGAGACTACTACATATAAATGTAGGCAAATTACAATCATAATTGACTATGTAAGCTAAATTTTCGTTTTTCGTATAATTATGGAATGCTCATAATGCAAATCTATAATGGGATGTTATGTAACGGTTCGTTATCAAATCTAAGTAGGATTAAATGTGTTTGGAGGATGTTTTCGTCTTAAGTTGACCTTTTTTGTTGTTGTTAGTTGTTTTTTTATAGTACGATTTAATTTATTATTTTAATTATTTGTTACGCATTAGCGCATGCGTAGCGAATATTCGTTATAAAATACAAATAATAGAAGGAAAAACTTAAACGTCAGGCAGGACTCGAACCTGCGACCACTGGCTTGACGCGCCAGTCGCTTTACCAAATACTGTACTACGACTCTCGCATCCAGCCAGAGGTCGCAGGTTCGAGTCCTGCCTGACGTTTAAGTTTTTCCTTCTATTATTTGTATTTAATGATCTAATTTGCTAAGTTAAAGTAATATAACTACGTTCATAAGTGATCCTATAAATGATATTACAAATTGGTGGGTCAAAGCGGGATTACTTTACAAAAGTTAAATAGACGAACTACGGCTGCAACAGTTATTAGCAATCTGGACTAAAAATTGTATCAACACTGCCAGCGAAAACTTTACCAGCGATAATGCTTGTACATTATGCACTTACTTAATCCATCGAAAACTTTTTTAAACTAATGAGTACTCACTTCATTCATCACAAATACATCACAACTTATCTGCTAATGAGCAAGGTGTGATCTAAGGAGCGGCCTTCATTCAATAAACCAATAAAAAGACCTTCCACTATAAGACAAAATAATTAATAAACTAAAATTTGGCCTTTTACATTGAATTATACACAGTATTCTACATTCCATTCGTTTCCAATCACTGCGATCATTCAAGATGTTCGTTAGTGTTTTCTGATAGGTACGGTGTTTTTCTGGTTTTGCCGCGGTAGAGATGAAGTCTGACCTCCGTAACCCCGGCTGGACTAGATTTGCATAATGTTCGTCTTTATGGATGTTAAGCTAGATACTGCAGTCGATTTGTAAGACTTCAAATCTATAATTTGGAAATAAAGCGGCAATTTCAATTTTAAGTGCCGTAAAATTGAGTTATAAAAGTTGAGTATTATATCGTTCAAATGCCACGTTTACATTATCAGAGTTTTACCCACTTTGTGTAAATTTAATAGATCACATTTATATTTCAAAGGTGAACAGACAGGTGTAAAGCGATACCATGAAATTAACACGAGATTAGTCATTAATACCTATATAATTAAATACCCTTATTATTTCGTTCGTTTTAGTTTCCAAATTAATGTCATTATTAATATTGTCTGACGTATTTCGTCAAAAATCAAATTGAATAGTAGGTAAATATTTATGCAAAATTTGGTTTCAGACAAAAGACAATCACACACATAAGATCTCTAAAGATTAAAATATATTTTAAAATACGCGTACACGAAATACTTTTAGTTACCTAAAAAGGTTGTGCCTCGAAGAGGAAAATTGCTTCTTCGTTTAATTTAGAATGTGAACATAAACTAATCGCCATTTATTTATACAAGTTATAGGTTTGTAACAAGTATAAATAAAATTAGAATATTTGGCCATATAGCTGCAACCATTAATTTTATTATTGTATCTATTAAAAAATTATTATTAAGTTGAAATTGTCTTAATATTGATTTTGACTTAATAATAATCAAAAAAGTTTTTAAAATAAATTTAAACCTATTTGTTAAATTGAGATATTATTTTCAGCAATAACAACAATAAATATTGTCAAGATCGAGAATTTAAACAAAGATTTATAAGTAATTATACAACAGTCGTGACATTGCGAGCACGAAGCTTAAGCCCGGAAACAAATGCTTGCAATAAAATATGCCCATAGGTATAATAGTGTGACGACACTGTGTCTCTTCACTTGTCTGCTCTAGACACAAGTATTAATAAATTACGTGTTCCAAAGAAACGGCACAGTCTCGTGCGAACTCTTGCGCAACAGGCCGCGGGACGGCCAGTCTCAATACCAATATTAGGAATCATTTAAGGTAAGTCATTGTGGAATCCGTAGGAATGAACAATAATGAACTAGGTTTATATTCATTGTTAGAATAATAAATTAGGTTAAATTAAATACTTTTAATTTAATTTAAAATTTACTCTAAACAATTGTTTTAGTTATTTATTAATCTAAACTAACCTAAAATAAAGCTTAAAATAAAACGCGATTAACTACGTCCATTGAACTCTACTGAACTTTACGAACTACATACAACACACGGATATTATTTTTTTATATTTTGTTTCGTATTGTAAGGACAAGGTATTTGAAAAAGAAAAAAATAAAAAAACTTGACGTTTTCAAATCACTTGTGCCAAGCCGGGGCGCCCGCAGCTAGTTAGAAATAAAATTCAACAAAATTAAATTTGAAAGGGAATTTAATATTAATTAATTATCAGTTCAATAAACTATACCATATTCTGTGGTGGCAATCTCCGTAAAATAATTTTTGTAATGGAATTATTAGTTTCGAAGACTAACATCAAACTAACATACAAACTTCATCTCTTATTGTAGATAAAATGCATACATTGCAGAAATGAAAATGCGTATAATTTGCTTCTGAGTACTGCGACCGTAATGTTTTATTAATAGCAATTAAATATTGTAATTATTGCTCATACCTATAATAGTAATACATTCTCTGTTTGTTAGGCTGAGATAACTAGGAATATTATGCACTTTAAACGGTAATGTTAAAGTTGATTTACAGTAGCGTGATAACGATGTCCACCTTGCTGAGTTTACTATTTCATTGTTCAATGAAATAAACATAGTAAATAATGTCATTGTAAGTAGTCACTATACACACACAGTAGGTGCAGTAAATATTTGTCTTAACGCAGTATTCTGCCACACGAACAAGTCAAGAGCTACAGTCGAAAAAAATTGGTTTAAAATACAAGAACTTTTTTCAAATAGTAAACGATACCATTTATAGATTAACTAATTTTAAGTTCCGCCTGATCTACTAGTGGTTAATGACCTCTATCTATACCTACAGCTAAAAGTCAGGCAGTTGTCACTATGGAATATTATGTGGTATTTTTACCGTTAGTCAATAATTAATAAATTATTTAGATTGCAGTCTACTTAATCTACTATAGAAATGTAAAAAAAATAATCTATTAGACGATTACGGGTAATGAGAGCTTTAAAAACAATTTATTAGCAGTCCCGATTTTCGCTATATTTTTGTTAGTTTATAAATACACAAAAAATATGGTAACAGATTAGCGGTTCAACAAAGAAATCCATCAGCATACTGCCATTACAGATTATATCGTGATTCATCAATTTGTCTATTGTAATATTATTTACACAGAGAGATAGCAGTCGCCTTCAAATCACTTGTGATCGGTTCTGTATCTATCCCACGATCTTTAGTCACAACTTTAGAAAGATAAAATTGAATTGTTGTGAAGGACATTAGGACAGTTCACGGTCAACATCCTTAAGATTAAAATCTACGAAGTTGACTATCTGTATTTTCATGTCTATTTAATTTAGCAAGACGGTTTGTGATTGTTAATGCACCAATTAGATTATATACCTTCCTACCTACGTTTTTGGAATTCAATTTGTACCTAAAATTAATTTGTTGTTAAAAAAAATTTTTGTTATTAATTATTTAATTTTAACATATAGGTTATAACATGTAGGTATATATGAGTAGGTATTACTGGTGTTATTTTATTGCAGTCATTTGTACATTCTTTATTAATCTATTTGCAAGAGCAAGATTAGCGTTACTAGACTTATTTATGATCATTCAAATGTATTTTTTTTTTAAGTAATGTTATTATTATTATTAAGCAAAGTTAATAAGTCGCACACGTGATAAAGTCGAATATTATCTGTTTAAAACTCTCGTGACATCATCATCGTCATCGTTATCCACGTGAATGTAAAATTATGCGACAGCTAATATTCTGACCGAAAGCAAAGTTGACAGACTAATGGATTTTATATCGGCAATAGAAATATAATAGAATGACGTGGTGGCCTAGTGGTTCAATAAATGGATTTCTGTGCACAAGGTTGCAGGTTCGAACCCACTACAGGCAAGTACCAAAGTGACTTTTTCAAAGTTATATGTACTTTCTTAATTATTCTAAGACATCATTGACAATCGGTGAAGGAAAACATCGTGAGGAAACCTGGATTCCAAAAATTTGAATCTAAAATCGCCTACCTGCACTGAGCAAGCGTGGTGATCAATGCTCGTTCCGTATATGAGAAGAGGCCTGTGCCCAGCAGTGGGACATTTATAGGCTGGTACTATTATTATTATTTTAATAGAAATATATGTGACAATATAACAAAATATTAAAGATAAGTAATGATTTTATTTAAAGAATATGTAACAATTAAATAAGCAAATGATTGCGAAACATTTGGTAGGTATGACTTATTAATAGGAAAGAGAATTTAATGGAGTAATGTATATATAACCACAATATATAATAAAGAAACACCTACCTGTGTCATAAACATTGTTCATGACCAACAGCGATCAAAAGGATCAGCAAAATAAATTGTATTTTGATATGTGTTGTACAAGACGTAACTAGATGGCGTTGACGTCGAATTAAAAGTCGCAATCGTTTGGTTACACGGATTTGGTTAGGGTCGTGCCATGTTTTCAAAATAAACGACTAGCTCATCATAGCTATAGTTCAGTATACAAGTTTGGTTGTTTTATTCACACCCTCAACCCTACTAGTATACACATTATAGGTCAACTTTAAGTACTGATAACCATTTCGGTGTTCGGTATTTAACATTGGTCCTACGAACCGGATAGCTTCCGGAGTTTTTGAGATCGCCCGGGGTACTCGCAGTGGATCGCTGCGACAAGAGTACCTCGTTTCCCGCATCAGGAGTGACTGCTGCGTTCAGATTGGTGGACAGCATCAGCACCGGCGGAGAAACGTGAGGAGACTGAACGTCAGCCTCATAGTTCAACGTGACGTCAGAAGAACGACGTCACATCCAGTTCAACGTGACGTCAGAAGAACGACGTCACATCAAGTACAACGTGACGTCAGAAGAACGACGTCACATCAAGTTCAACGTGTCGTCAGAAGAAGGACGTCACATCCAGTTCAACGTGACATCAGCCACGTTCATAGTTCAGCGAGGTTCAGCGTGTCGCCACCAGAGTGCGCGACGTGTGCAGAAATCATCGTGTGGTATGTAGTAAAGTGAGAATTGTAAGTACATTTTACTATATATAAACAAGGCAGTTAGTGACAAGCAATTTTGGAACTTATTAATTCGAAGATTTTAACTTAGAAAATTTACATTAAATTTATACATATTAGTTTAGGACTTAGAATAGTTTCTTAAAAAACGAAGGAACGGGGAACCTATGCCCGATTTCCGCCAAATAATAAGTTGTTTTAAAACACTTGTAAAATTTTAAGCAACTAATTGTAACTTAGAATAATTTTGTCAATATTTTATTCCAAATTAGTTTTGTTACATTGTGTTCAAACACTTGTTAAGTTAATTGTTTGTTTACGGACTTTGGTTTATTTATTGGTTTCATTCACATTTCAACTTATTAAATTTAATTGGTTAATTGTTACAAATATGGAAGGGTTAGTCAACGTATTGAGGGGCTGTCAAAGTGTTGTAATTAAAGGATTATCAAATTTTAAAAAGAGTCCCAAAGAAAGATTAACTGTCGAATATATTGAAACTAGACTAGAATTGTTAGAAAGGGATTGGGAGTCGTTTAAAAATACCAATACTAAATTATATCAGACCTTTAAATTAGAGGATATTGGTCAAAAGGTTGTTGATATTTATGATACAACCGAGGACACTTACATTACTTATAAATGTTTAATGAAGTCAACGCTCAATAAACTTAAGGTTGTTAGCGAACCAACTCATGCAAATAATTCATCTAGTAGCGCACTAAAGTCAGCAAATACACTAGTCAAATTGCCTAAGATTGCTATACCAATGTTTTCTGGTAAATATGAAGAATGGACGACATTTCATGATCTTTTTGTATCATTAGTTCATAAGAATAGTTCGTTGGATAATGTACAAAAGCTGCACTATTTAAAAAGTCATGTAACTGGTGAAGCTGAGCAATTAATACGGAATACCCCAATAACAGACGCCAATTACAGTCAGTGCTGGGATCTACTAGACAAACGGTACAGTAATAAAAGATATCTCGCCAACTGTATTTTAAAACGGTTATTTGGTATTAAACGTATGCAAGTTGATTCTGCGACATCGTTAAAAGAGCTTTCTGATACCACCAGTGACTGTTTAAATGCGTTGTCAAACTTGGGTATAAATGTGACTACATGGGATGTTATCATCATTCACATAGTAACATTTAAATTAGATCCGGAAACACGCAAACAATGGGAACTAAGCGTCAGTAGTAGCGATTCCAGCAATGAATTTCCAACCTTTAATCAATTTAAAGTATTTTTAGAGCAACGTTTCCGCGCGTTTGAGTGCTTAGAACCAAATAGAGGTTCAGGTCACCAGGTCAATAATAATTATAAACCTAAAACATTGTTAAGCACAAACTCGTCATCGCCAATGAAATGTGAATACTGCTCAGAGAGTCACAAGCTTTGTTTTTGCAAAAGGTTTGCCAAACAATCTCTCGCAGTTAGACGGGATTTTGTTGGTACGAACAAACTTTGTTTCAACTGTTTAGGCAGTAACCACAGTGTTTATACCTGCAGAAAACAGACGAATTGCAGAATTTGCCAGAAGCGTCACCATTCTTTGCTCCATTCAGACCATAAAGGCCAAGACTCTGAAACAAACGCTGCTGCCGATAGTGCTGATCCTTCAACTAGTGCTACCCAGATAGTGTCTTGCTTGTCCACAGGGAGGATAGCAAAACCTAGACAGGTATTATTAGCCACTGCGCTAATTAAGGCCTCATCAAAGACGGGTGAATATCAGACCGTACGAGCATTGCTCGACCAAGGTTCACAAGCTTGTTTCATTACGGAGGCCACAGTCCAGTATCTCAACCTGAAAAGGATTCCAATTCAAGGGTTTGTCTCAGGATTAGGAGATAATAGGTCAACCATGACAAAGTACATGGTACAGTTAACAATTAAATCTCGGGTTGACCCTGATTTTAAGTTTTCATTAAGTGCTTATGTGTTAAAAAAGATTACTTCTTACCTTCCGGAGCGCAGTCTTAATGCAAATACCTTCGACTGGCTAGGTACTAAAACTTTATGCTTAGCTGATCCGGAGTTCCACACCCCCAACAAGATTGATATTCTGTTAGGGGCAGACGTTTATAGCTGCATAATTAAAGAAGGTTTAGTGAAGAGCCCTTCTGGTACACTCATCGCACAGAACACTACCTTGGGGTGGGTTCTGTCAGGCGCTGTGGATACTGAACGCACAGCTAGTGCAAATAACAAATTGAAAAATATAAACGTTATGCATTGCAAGGTAGAGGAGATATTAAAGAAATTTTGGGAAGTTGAAGATATCACTAATAAAAAGATATTAAGCCCAGAGGAAAGGAAATGTGAAGAGTTTTATAGTGCGACCACTACTAGGGATAACAACGGTAGATACATAGTTAAGTTACCTTTTCGAGAAGAAGGTCCTCCTAGCAGTTCAGGAAATTCACGTGGCATTGCTAAAGCAAGGTTTCAAGCGTTAGAAAAAAGATTAATAAAAAACAAGGAATTAAAGGACAAGTACACAGAAGTAATAAATGAATATTTACAATTGGGACATATGAGACACGTAAAAGATGATGATAATAAAAAGGAAGAAGCAGTATATTTGCCACACCACGCTGTCATTAGGAACGACAAGACCACCACTAAAGTACGTGTTGTTTTTAATGCTTCTGAGAAGAACAGCAAAGGAGTGTCTCTTAATGACACGCTCATGGTCGGTCCGTCACTGCAGGCTGATTTACGTCACACCGTTTTAAGATGGAGGATTCATCCCATAGGACTTGTTGCGGATATTATTAAAATGTACCGCCAAGTAAGAGTGTCTGAAGAGGATGTTATGTTCCAAAGAATACTCTGGCGTGACAGTCCAGACAAAGAAATTAAAGACTACGAGCTTTTGACCGTGACTTTCGGAACAGCTTCTGCGCCGTATCAAGCGGTCAAGACCTTAAATCAAATCGCAATTGATGAAGGCACAAATTATCCACTTGCTGCAGAAAAGGTTTTAAATTGCTTCTACGTGGATGATCTTATGACAGGATGCAATAGCGTAGAAGAAGGCATAGAAATATATGAGCAAATGATAGCATTATTAGGAAGGGGTGGATTTAAACTACAAAAATGGAACAGCAACAGTCAAGAAATACTGAAGCGAATTGATAGAATTGAACGAAATAAAGACCTAGAACAAACAGATCAAACTAGTAAAATTGAAAATAAGGACAACACAATAGATCAAAAAAATATAGTACAAACTTGTGAATTAACGAAAAGGGAGTACAAGGAAGAGAAAGACCTGGAAATAAAATTAGATAACACAATAAAAATTTTGGGACTTACCTGGAACCGTAGTGAAGATACTTTCCAATACTCAGTTAAGCTCCCACCGCTGACGACTGCACCTGTAACTAAGAGATCAATTATTTCTGACATTGCTAAATTGTTTGACCCACTAGGCTGGCTAGCCCCAAGCGTGGTTTTAGCAAAAACATTCATACAAAAATTATGGCTGGTAGGGGTTACTTGGGATGAAGAAATAAGCACTCAATTAGTGAATGAATGGAATACTTACCGTGAGCAGTTGTCACAACTTAGTAAAGTACGGATACCTCGTTGGCTTGGGACAAAGCCTGACGATGATATTCAGCTGCATGACTTCAGTGACGCCTCCAAAATAGCATACTCAGCCGTTATTTACTTGCGGATAGTAGACGCGGACAGCAGAATCCACGTGTCGTTATTAGTTGCAAAGACCAGAGTAGCTCCAGTCGAACAAATTAGTATCCCTCGGTTAGAGCTGTGTGGAGTAGTTCTCTTGTTTAATCTTTTAACAGAAACAGCAAATGTCTTAAATATTTCAAGAGACAAAATCAAAGCTTGGACAAATTCCACGGTGGTGTTAGCTTGGCTCAACAGAACGGATGCTAAATATGAGAGTACAAATACCAGTTATTTGTCACGGTGGCAATTTATTCAAAGGATGATACAGTCATTTTGGAAGCGCTGGTCCCAAGAATATTTGTCTAACCTTATGAACCGGTACAAATGGTCTTCTAGGGTACCTGAGCCAAAAATTGGAGAAATTGTTTTAATTAAAGACGACGATTTGCCGCCAAGTCGTTGGTTGTTAGGTCGCGTAATAGAGAAGCATCCCGGGGATGATAGTATCACCCGTGTAGTCACATTGCGCACTAAAACCTCAACTATTAAGAGACCAACATCTAAACTTTGTATATTACCAGTTACAGATTAATAAATTAATTATATCTTTGTTTTCACACTTTTTAAGTTATACAAATATGTTCATGCCTGTTATTGGTTAAGATTTATTTTATATCATCATTGTTTAGATGATTAATTTATACTTAGCATGAAATTGTATATTTACCCTGTGTTTTAAACGTTGATACTTGTTTTACAATTTTGAAAATGAAACAAAGTCAGTAGTTCAAATATTACTATGTAAGTTTATTTATGTTGTTAGAAATGGTTTTAATTTTAGTTCAAACTGGAAGATAAAGTTGTTGTAAATTCAGACCTTACTTAGTTATAAATGACATTCCGTCAGTAATGTCCTTGGTGGGCGGTATGTTCATGACCAACAGCGATCAAAAGGATCAGCAAAATAAATTGTATTTTGATATGTGTTGTACAAGACGTAACTAGATGGCGTTGACGTCGAATTAAAAGTCGCAATCGTTTGGTTACACGGATTTGGTTAGGCTCGTGCCATGTTTTCAAAATAAACGACTAGCTCATCATAGCTATAGTTCAGTATACAAGTTTGGTTGTTTTATTCACACCCTCAACCCTACTAGTATACACATTATAGGTCAACTTTAAGTACTGATAACCATTTCGGTGTTCGGTATTTAACAAACATAAAAGGGTTAAAGATATGGATATCTAATCCGTGCGATGTTCCTTATCATAATTGAGTATCTTAATTACTTAATTTAATATTACAAACAATTTAGTTAAGTATATGCATATTTAATTATAAACTTGTTTTAAAAATACCGTTTAATATATTCATAAACAGCAAAGTTATAAAAACTGTGGTATCACACAAAAGCTTTAACTACCAGATAATATTTAAGCTTTTTTATAATAAGGTTTTAGTATCGAATATTAACATAAATTATAAAATTCTATTGTGAATATAAAATATTGACTATAAAAACTTAGTTTAAGTATACCGTTTTGATCTTTCACGTGATCATGGGTACCAAAAACTATCAACTTAAACAGGCCCAGCAGGTGTCGCGCTTTTAAACTAAAATTTAAATAAAAATAATAACCAGATAATGTAAACATACATAAATCTTAAGAATTTCCAAATTAAAACCATTTAACATATCAACATCATAATAAAATCATTAATTCAAATTAAACACATTTATCAGAATACTAAATTCAACTATAAAATGTGTATCATTTGTCGAAATGACCATAAATCTTCGAACCCAATCTGTAACAGAAGCTTAAAAAAACGATCTATATTTTAAAACATGTCATTAATGTTACGATTATTTTATATATTTGCATACGTTTGATTAACTTTATTGTTTGTTGTGAAATGTTTGTTAAACATGTGTTACGGTGATTTTACTAAATAATTTTATTGTAATCAACGCAATTTACTTGATAAGATTAACGAGATACTATTTATATAAAATCAAACTTGTTCAACTCGTTTGTTTTTTTTAATTAAAGAGGATCTTTATATGACCATCACCAACATCACTGCCTTGTTACGATAATGAGAATATGTCCGCAGGAGATTCATTAAAAATATTCTATTATTTTTTTATAATGGTAATAAATGCCTCCTACTAGATCATAAACTATGACACGGATTTAAATAAATATTTCATTCATATTTAGTTTTTACAATGGTTTTATTATTGGAGACCTTTAAAATTATCGTAAATTCGACTTAGTAGTAATTAAAATACATATTACAAAATACAAACGGACTGTGTTTTCCAATGTATATAATGTAGCATACTACTAGTATTCGAAGTCTGCGACTGTTAATTGTATGTTAATTATTTAAATAACGACATTCAGAGCATTGTTATTACTTTATTATCTAATGCTAACAACATAATAAAGAATTTTAATACCACCTTATCATAATTACTTACTTGCTTTCAAACATTAAGTGCTAAAAAAGATAATGTGAAAACAATGAATTTTAAGCGATCGTACGGTAAAACGGGGTGAATAGAAATCCAGGGGGTGAATAGACAATTGTGTTTTTTACATTTTATAGATTAAAGGTATTGATTATAAGTACTTTCAACTATTAAAAAGTTATAATAAAGCTGTTTTATATAAAATTATACGCATGCGACACATTAAAAGGTAGGAATCAAAGTTGTGTCTATTCACCCCCAAATATTTTTATTCACCCCATTTTTAAACTAATAATATTTATTTGTCTTACATAAAACCACAAATGTATTTGTGTTTCTTGTATTCTACAAAGCAATACCAAAAATCTCTGCACATTTTGCGGTTTAAGTTTTAACCGATTGAGCTAATATTCAATTTGCATATTAATACATTCCACTTCTAGTTTTTTTCCCATTTACGCACGATGCAAAAATGACTTGTCTAAAATTATTTTACAAAAATATCAAGCGACATACAGGAAATAAATATTTATTTATCTTGAACTTTACTGCCACGGCATAGAACAAAAGTGTAGGTATTTAAGGCTAAATTGCGGATTAATTATTTAATATGAAGAATATTTACGTCAACAAGAAATGTTTAAAAGTCTAAAGAAACTCTAATTAATAGCTTTATAAAGAGTTGTCAGAAGCAAGTTAACTTATATTATGATTTATTAAGTTCTAACAGAGACCGCGTATTATAATAAAACGTTAATATATCATAAGGTCAGGAAACCATGTTACGCATAATTTCTTACTTGATTTTATAACTGAGGTCTACAATGTTAATTGGTTAATAACTTAATACGTAGTACAGTCGATTCCAAGTTTCGATGAGCAACCTTACTACTATAATATTAAGGGGATGTCAACTGATGATACTAAAAGGAATTCTTTTTTATAGCAGTTAAGTATGTTTTTTTTTTATTTACAGTTTTAAAAAACCTCAAGATCAATTTAATTTGAGAAGAAGAATCGTAAGAATCTTTACATTAATTGTCATTAAGCTTTAAGGATAGAGTTCTCCAGTCAGCTTAATTGACCAAACAGATTACTTTAATTAATATCTTAGGGGGGCGAAGGACACGTGTCTTATACTTACAGTTTTATAGATTTATACCGAGAAAAGCAACCAAGATAGCAATGAATATCTTTTAATTACTGTAAAGAGTTTAAGCTAATACAACTTCTGAATACCCAAAGTGACTATTTCTGATATTTATATCCCTTTGAGTATCGTCACTTATTTCAAGAAGAGATTTTTCCTTAGGGCCTTTCATTATCGTACTCAAGTCGATATGGAAAAAACAAATACCCAATAAATTTTAATTGTAAGCACGACAATTAAAACTCAACAAAAAGTGTGACGGAAAGGTTCACGGAGTGCTAGTTGGAAAATAAATTTAGAGAAATATGTATGTATGTAAGTAACATTATCATAAGTCAATATTGGAGTTCCGCCTCATATAAAAAATATTATTTACTCTGATATCGTTTATGTTAAGTAATCGTCTGCGTAATATTTACAATCAATAAAACAACAGCTACTTGAAATACTGTGAACTATGTTGGATATATAAACCTTCAAACTCCCACCAGCTTCCAAAAAAAAAAGAACGTCTTGCTCTGCAGCATAACAGCTATAACTACCGGCAACCCTGTGATGTGTGGTGGTCCGTAGAATTGTATAGTTTACCTGTCTCATTTATAAAGTGTGAAACCATAGTTTTGCCATCTGTAATCATATAGCACATTAAATATAGGTTTTAATTCCTTTTATCAGAAACTGTGGAACTAATCTTTGCTAAATTAAAAGTATTCTAACGCATGGTGATGTCTGATTAACCAAATTAGTATCTAATCATTAGTATTAAATAAGTGTAATATAAGTAGTTAAATGTATGGCGATTGACAATTTTGACTTTATTCTATCTCACAAAAGCGTAAATATACGTTGACTTACAATCATCATGTGTAGAATACTCAAGGCTTTATTAATAACATTTTAATAGCCATATATGCTATTTATTTCGACATCTTCAAAATGACATCATATATTTAGTAGTTTCTTGCTTTACGCATGATTTACGCACATCTCTAAACACAAACTTAACGCCAAACTTGCTGAATATATTTATTTTTTCCTTGACATCGAAGATCCGTTTTACAAATGACATAATGATTTGCTAAAGTTACTATATCTGCCAAAATTTAATGAACACTTACGGGTTTGCTGGCGAATATAATGCCAAGGAGATTTGTATAATGAATCGAACAAATACAACATTTAAAACATGTTACATACCCAGTACCATCTATAAATACACATAATCACCATATTTTCGTTGTATTTAATTTTTTAAAACGTGAGCATTAGCTGTTTATGACAATTTATATACAAGGTTTATGTTTATTTTTATCTTTTATCTTAATCTAAAATAATAAGAAATATTCAAAATAGTACTTAATAAAACTAGCATATAGATATTATATACTACATATTATAGATTACTATATTTTCAATAGAATATTGTTTTAGAGAATAATTTGTTTGGATCGATAGTAGATTGTTTTTTGTCGCTTTTGAACTTTACGGTGATAAATTGGTGTCAATATTTCTAATATTCCTGTATTTCAGGTCCATAAATAAAGATTCTGGTTTAGTTTATTAAGACTTTGATATTTGTTAAGACCAAATTACCAAAATCAATTCTGAATCATTTAATGAGAAACAACCCTTGTATTTCAGATGATCCAACTAAAACTACTTCGGATAGCTGTGAGTATATTAGTGTGCTGCCTACTGCAAGCGCATGGAGCCGACAAATATACGGACGAGAATAGGCCGTACGAGTTCGGATTCAAAATCGACGGTGAGCAGCACCGACATGAATCGAAAGGTAAAAATTCACCAATCATAGCTCCATATTATACGATGTTATTTTGACAGTCATAAGTACCACTTAAAAGAACAATTAAGGCGTATTTTGCAGTAGTGCCGCTCTCACTCTTCACTTAAGTTTTACTATATAGGTATAGTTTATTGCACAGACTCGCACTTGGCTTGTTAACCACACTTAAATGTTTTCAAAAAGCGCATTTATATAGTAGTTCATTTATGTTTAATTTCAATAAAACTTGGTCTTTATCTGAGTAGAATATTATTGATAATTTGTTGTAAACGTGCATTAAACTTAAAGCTTGGCCAAAAAAGATTTTCATTGAGTACGTTTAAATATAAAATAGATAAGAGATTTTTTGACACCTTACCAATTATTTGTTAACGTATATTATTTACAACACACCACTTTACCTCGATAATAGGCTATCAAGGATATTTTGAGTATTTTAGCAACTTTCATACGTCAGACTGCAATATTTGGCTTTAATTATAATATTAGGGCCGTTCGCGATCATTATATGTATAATATATTATATTATATATTTCACACCTAGAATTATAAAAAAATACATGATTAATATAACGTTAAGTTAATGAGCAACGAGCAATATTACGAGTATTCATAAAATTTTATGTTTCGGATTCATTATTTTAGTTTATGTTTTTTCAATTCATGATTAAAATTTTATGTCGGATTAATAATAACAGGCATATAGATTTGTAACGTAATAAAATTTGTAGCAGGTTATGCATAGATACAGCTGTCCTAAATTCTCATTTAGAAAGATGACTCAGAAAATTGACCAACCTCTGTACTGGTTTGAACTTTTTTATTTTTTTAAAAATAGGCGACCTAAACACAATTCCAATCATTATTTTAATAAAAAATGTGTTTCTTTTAACTATTTAACCTAAAAAGTCTTAAACCTACATTAAATCTTAAATTTGCAGCAACCTAATATATAACCTACTAGCTATCCCCCGCGACTTTGTTCGCGTGTTTTAGTTTCAACGTTTTTTCATTTTTGCAACATTTTTCATTTATGCTCCTATTGGTCGTAGCGTGATGTTATATAGCCTGTAGCCTTCCGCAATAAACGGACTATCCAATACAAAAAGATTTTTTCAATTCGAACCAGTAGTTCCTGAGATTAGCGCGTTCAAACAAACAAACAAACAAACAAACAAACAAACAAACAAACTCTTCAGCTTTATAATATTAGTATAGATAAACAATAATATTAAGTACAGAAATAAGGCAGATATGTTATTAGCACTCGCATTTTGTGGACTCGAAAACCTCCAAATTAGGAGGATTCCAATAGGAATGTTGACTGGGTATGAAAAGTTAAAATCTATTTAGTCCGTCAGTTAGATAATAAAAAAATTTTAGACACATATTTTTTCTTTTATTAAAACAATAAAAAATTACAAAGATACAGCGCTGTAAAGTTTCGGAGTGGGGGCTTATGACACTTGGCCGCGGTAAAAATTGTAGCAAGGAGTGACGTCACGTGAAATTTCCGTTCTCTGGATATTGATCATTTTTAGTTTGCAGGAAAAAAGAAAAAATACGTGTCTGATAAAATTCATTAATCGACCAGGCGGACATTTAAAAAAAAATTAGGACATATGCCTATTATAGCTATCTCTTTTATTACTTTCGTACTTTTTCTATATTTTGTATTCGTCGGTAACTATGAAGGTTACAAAATATCCTGTGTCTAATAGCATGATGACATACAGCAAGATCTTTAAATATTGCTGAGTTACAAACATATAATTTTCAACAATAAAGATTGTATCACGATAAAATATAAATCAATATCTACTTATTAAAATTGCATTCTACAAAATATATTACGGTAAATAAATATAAATCTTCCATGCTAATTAAGAACACCTACTTCAATGAATAAACATAGTTCGGAGTCTAGTGTAGACGCAGAGACGTTAGGATCATATAACTAAATAATATTTGAGGGAATTTTAATTATTCTGGCACTTATTATTAGTCCTCCAGTCTACGCTTCACAAGTGTGTATTGTATTAAAAATGGCTTAACCACCATTTTACTGGTCCCTTTTCAAGTAATTGTAGGTTTTATATTCAATTGGCTTTAGAATTGACTATAAATATATCAAAGAAACAGTAAATGCGCATTACAAATTGTACAACCTTGACAGGGCTGCCACTAATTATAATATTTAATAACATAAATTATTAATCAATAGCAATAAAACTACTTGTAACTTTACAGACGAAGACGGAATTATCATGGGCGAGTTCGGCTTTGTGACTGCCGATGACGTGTATCATGTCACCGTGTATGCTACAGACAAAGAGGGACGTTTCAAGATTTTGTCAATGAAGAACATTCATCTAAAAGCCTGTAAGTTATTATCTCTAAAGCTATTGCATTAACATCCATATATTAAAAGGGTAGGGATCCTTAAGTGAAGAAATTAATAAAATTAAACTGTATTTTTCTATTACATTTTAGCTCCTGGTTTAAGCTCGACGCCTACATCAGCAAGACAGGGGCATGCTCTAGCACTACCACCTGCGCAGGCAGCTCCACCACAAACACCATTAGCTCCACAAATACCCGCGGCGCAGCCTAAAAAACCCCTCTCCATTTCTATTGAACTACCTGCAAGGTCATGTTCATCTTGTAGTATACCAACAACTACCATACGAGCTCCACCACCCACTTATAATCAGGCTGTTAACAATAACAGTCCAAATATACCATTTGGATTTCAAAGCAATGGTGGTCTTGGTGGGCCATCATATAATTCTCAAGGAGGGCAACAAAATTATCCGCAACCGAATTCAGGCATTTTACAAAATTACCCGGAACCAAATTCAGGCATTTCACAAAATTACCCGCAACCAAATTCAGGGATTTCACAAAATTACCCGCAACCAAATTCAGGCATTTCACAAAATTACCCGCAACCAAATTCAGGTATTTTACAAAATTACCCTCAACAAGGACCTGGTGCCCAAGCAGATATTCCTGCCTACGTCCAACCAACTGGTCAACCTGTCCAAAATTACCCAAGTTCACCAAGTAACGCTCAGAGTTCCTACCCGCAAGGAGGTAGAACTTCAAAACAATACAACCCGCCTGAACAACAATTTAATTCATATCCTAATGAACCGCAAGGTCCAGGATCAGCACCAAGTCGACAATCTGGCCCTGCTAAGCCGACACTAGTATCCGCCCAAATGCAAATTGTTGATAAGAATACTAATGTTCATGCTCTTGGACCTGGTGAAAGAGAAGGACTACCACCAGGACTAAATAAAGACGATATGACAACGCTACTGTACACCTTCAACTACACTGTTGGTTTTCATGGCCATTTCGAAGAGGGGTATACTAACGGTGTAAAGAAAGGATATTATTTTGTGACGGGAAGGAATGGTGTCAGAACGAGGATTGATTACGTCGCCGATGACTCAGGATTCCATCCCAGAGTATCACAGGAGGTTCTCGATTTATTGTCAGAAGACGTTCCAAAGCCGGAAACGGAGAAGGATGCAAAATACGGTCTTAAAGGCTACGAATTCAAATGGCTGTATTACCCCACAGATTCGAAGAAGTGATAAATATATTCAGATTATCTATTAAGGCAAGAATCGCAAGCTTTAGTGGACCTGATCTTAAGGATGCTCCTTAGGAACTTAGAAAATTATAGCTTTACCTTCTTTAACTATTAATTTTAGTTTAGATTTTGTAAATTAGAATAAGACGTAAAGTAATAGAGTATTAGTATAGTAATAAAGTATTAGAATTTACTTAAATTATGTGCAAATAACACACTGCCATGTAACTGCCATAAAATAGTGATTATATACTAATGATTTTAATAATAAAATCTGTTAATATCATAGTAAAACATGATGACATTTAGCATTAGTAGATATTAATATAAAATATGTATATAAATACAATAAAATATATTTCGAAGAGTACCAATTATTTTTAATGTGGTTAATTAATTATAACTGCAAACTAACATTTCCTGATCGAAGAAAGAACAATTTATGAGATCATAAATAACCCACAAGTATTAACTTGTCTGTCTTAAACATTTTTTTTGTATTTTTTCATTTTATCAAGAGTGATTTAAAGTAATTAAATTCTAATAAATCTGAATGATTTGCATTTGTAATACCATTTAGTCGATACATAACTTAATTTGACTTACAAATTTGCTTCTGAAATAAAATATAACAATAGGTATTTATTATAAGTTCGTTTTTTTTGGTAAAAAGTGAAAGGGAACTTCGACCTTTTGTGATGCAGTGGAACATATGCCGAAAGTTACCAATGCGTAAAAGTAAAATTATTTTGTTGCACTTGATATTAAGAATGTATAATTACAAAATAGGTAATAATAAAGGTAAAAATATTTTAATATTTCCTATAATTCTTGATAGCACATCCCTATACAAATCTCAAACACTTTGGGTGTAAAAAGTAGATGGCTTAAGAATCGTATGATGATTTAGATATGTTTATTATTAGATTCGGCCCAAAAGGTTTTGTCACTGTCCCTCTCCTTAAGACAAATTTAAGATCCTAGAGGTAAAAATTGATGAATGAAAACGAATTGATACGTGTGTATATATATGTGGAGAAAAGGTAAATAAGGTCAAAATCATTACAATAATAGACAAGTATTCCTACATAGCAAAATACTTGTAACCATATTTATAAAAAGTGTTAAGCAATTACTATGAGACTTCAGTATAGAAAAATGGAAATAAGAATCTGATAATCAATTGCTAATCATCGTTGAGATTTTTATAAAAAAAGGCCACGTATTTTGTCAAATCATAAGATTAAAGAATTAATTTCTGTAATATTTAGTCAGCATACCATATTTATACATTCTTGTAGGTACATAGAATTGTTTGTATTACTAAAAAAATTACAATACAGATATATTTCCTTACAGATATTCAGTAAAGCACTATACGAAATGGTATTAATTATAAATAAGCAATCTCATGCCTGTAAAGGTATAAAACCGGCATTTTTTATTAAATAAATAGATCTAAATATTGCAAACATTTAGGCACTGCAAGTAGCAATCTGAGCACGCTAGAATAATGTTGAAATGTTTTTTTTTAATCAATCAACAATTGCCGGAGATATTGCGTAACAAACATACAAAAAAAAAACATACAGTCGTATTGAGAACCTCCTCCTTTTTAAAGATTGTTAAAAACAGGAACTTATTGTTATGACCTCGATTTAACGCTCGCTTACGCCACCTAGTGGTTCTTTAGCGCATTACAACAGATCCAACGTTTACTAACACGTCGGGAAACCTACTTATACTAACTTTGAATCATTTAAGGTGTGTTCACTAGATACTCGGTGTTGCAAAAGATTATCACTAGATGTCACTGTGTTAAGGATACAGGCAGCACAAAAATTATTGACCGTGGTAGCCATAAATCGTATTTATCGGATGATACTTACGAATGCGATCTTTATTTTGTCACCTCCAATTTTAAAAGCCTGTGAATGTACTTCAATATTGTAACTTTAGTTTCCCAATTTAAATTAGAACAGTATTTACTGTGTGTACTTATTTTACTGATTGAAACTTTGTTGTGGATACCTGCACTACCTACTTAGTTTGCAATTTTACCTATAGGTATAATTACTTTACCAACAATCATAGCCTAAGTGAATCTTCTACATAAAGTTTGATTTGTTCTTACCAAATATACCAAAATACTGAGAGAGAATAAAAGCAAAGTAGGGTCATTTCGCCTGTTCGCGTCCATTTAGTGCAGTTGGCAAGTTTGACGGCAATAATAAAAATATCCCAGCACTAATTTCTATGAAAAATTGATGTAATGTGTTCATTATATAGTCTATTTTAAGATTAACTTTCAGTTTTGTTCAAAACATCTTGTGTTTTTTTTTTAAATAGATAATCTTCAGAATTATGCGTTTTACCCACTTTGCGTCCACAAAACCCAAATTGCGTCCACCCGTGGACCAATTAGCGTCCACCAGCTTAGAAAAGGAATATAGAGGGGATATTTTTAAGAATGTGTAAAGAAAGATTGTATTTTAACAACATATTAAAAATCAACATTATTATCATTAAAAACATCACTTGAAAAAAAAGAAAGAAATTCTTTTTAACATTGATTGAACTTAAATTAGGTTAGTAGTAGGTAAATAATGATTGCATCTTTAAGAATAAACAGTATTCAGTTCTGTTAATTTTAATCTAAAATCACAAGGTATATTATTATTTCTAAAGTTCAGCCTTGATTAATAATATAATTAATAAATCAAATCAATTAATAAATATAAGTTTTTGGCTATATTAAATCAACAAAAGAATACAACAATTTTGTAATGACACAGGTCACATTCAAAAGGCTTATTTTTGGCCTCTAAATAACTGAATCCTAAAAAACGCGTGCATTTCAGATGATACCATCTAATACACTTATCACAGCCTATGTTTTTCTCATCGTCGTCTTCTACATCTGAAAGTAGTATACCACATTCAGAACATTTCACCCGCTTTACGGGTGGTAAATTTTCTTTCTCAAATTCCTCATTTACCGTTTCCTGTGTGACTTCTTGAAAAGGATGTATCTTCTTTTTTCGTTTTGGAGCAGTTTTACGAACCGTTTGAGAGTATTGTACAGTCATTTTCTGTTCTTGTTTCTCTGTTCGTTCTAACTTTCTTTTTCGTATGGCTTCCTTCTTTTCGTTCTTGATCTGCTCTTTATCTTCACAATACTTTCTCCATGCAACAGAAGCTATGGCTGCTGGAGTTCTTTGACTTGACTATTTGTCTTATCCGTTTATTCTTCTTTCGAATTTCATTTAACGCTTTCTTTAAAATTTTAAAACGTCTTCTGTGTATGTTCTCTTTTTCTTGTCTCCGGATATCTCATCCTAAATAGAAAAAAAAAAGGAATGAAAGAAATTACTCATTTCATTTAAAAATAGAATTATAGTTGTAATTATATTTAATTATATTGTTTATAAAAAATGTACAATAATAATAATCAATAAATTTTAGATTATTTTTACAAGCAAGTCAATTGTATTTAACGAAAATAGTGGACGCAATTTGATTTATTATTATCCCCTGTAGGTATAGTTTGCGTCCATTGCGGACGCAAAGTGGAAGTTTTGTAAATTCGATGTAGTAATTCGCGTCCACCGTATTTTATTCGTTAAATATAAAAAACATAAGCAAATTCATAATTAATATTATTCCTTTTTTCATTATAAAAGTCTAGAAACAGCTATGTATCCTAAAATTCACATAAAACCATAAAAAACTTACCATCGAACGCGCCGCAGCACACTATTTTTTATCTAAACATCCCGCGCGTACGCACTCTCTTGATGAACAGCCGGGACTTACTATTTTTCTAAACGGGATTGTTTAGGCGCACGGACCTTTTTTCCATATGTGCGTGCCCCTCATACATTGAGGTATTAGCAGTAATGACTATTCGTTTAATTGGTGTGTTAGTTTACTTATTTTTTAGGATTTTTCAAGGGAGATCCGTAAAATGGACGCGAATTGGGCGATGGACGCGAACAGGCGAAATTACCCTAAAAAACTTTTAGAAAAGTATTTAGAGCCTAATTTTATTTTATTGTTCTATTAATCATTGTGTCTAATATTCATAAGTGATCTTGGCACAATTAATTTTAAAATTGATGATAAACAAAAATTTGCGTTTTACAAAATTTTATAATCAAAAATTTATTTTTTAAATTTCTCGGGCAGGTCAACAGCTATCGGTTAAGAGAGACAATCGTTGATCTGACTCATGCATAGTCATACGTATATTCACTGAGTATACATATAGTCATTGATTATTATGACTTGCTCAGGAAACTAAAACAGTTGACACATTAATCCTTCCTTTCGTTGAACAACATAATAAAATCATTTCTTTACATTTAAATTTACATATTAATAAATTAATTAAGATATTAATTGCGCTGACAGGAAAGAAACGCTCATAATTTAGAGTCATGACAATTTTTATTATTTGTCGTGATTTTAGTATAATTTTTAAATAGGTTTTATGTAATACATAGGTACTAGATTTTTATTACCGTGCAAACTGCAGAACTTGCGAATTCCCACGGACTCAATGTTACAAATGTAGAATAAACTACTAAACTTTATTAATTAAATTCTATAATAAAACTAACTACGTACCAAGTCCTAGGCTTTTAGTCCAAATATCGATTTGAGAACATTGTAACGGTTCGCTATATTTGTATAATAACTTTCGTGAGGAGTATTCATAATTATTTAGAACATAACGGCGGTAGTGTCGCAAGTTCAACTGGCCACCACCACCGCGTCAGCTTACAATTAGGGACTCCTATTGAGTCTGAAACTAGTCGGGCAATCCCTAGAATGGGAATGTAACGATATACATTTAGGTAAGTCAGTAATGCAAAAAGTCGCTTAAAAGATTACAACTTAATAGATGTGCTTTCTATGACGTAATATTTTTGTGTACATGTATTTATTAAAACCTACTGACCTGCTAATATTATTGCTTGTCATGTCCTGTACAAATGTATAGCAATTTCACAACCATAATTACATCACTTACATACACCTGTATATTAATATATTTTTATGTACAATATTACTTAATTCTATAAAATAACAATTTTATTTATCATGATCGGCCTTTCAAACTATCTGTAGCAGTAAAATTTAATTATTGAAATTATACAATATTTTGTATAGCTGATAAGGAAGTTGGGTTGCAATGTAATAATTATACGTTTGTTTATCACGATAAGCCTTAAAGTGCTTTTGTATTACAGTGATACAATAAATGACCCGCTTGTACCCGGCGGGTAAGCGTGACCCATGCGCGATTCAATGGTCCTTACAATAATCTCAATAACAATATAATTGCATAACATTCGCATTCATGAATGAATCTTTGCGGCTACTTGCAACCACTATCTCTGCGTGCTTTTGGCGCGAAACCTCCACCAGTCGTACCAAAGCCGGCGCGTGCGCAACACGCGTTCGTTATTCAAATTTCCAATCTCAATGCGATCGCGTACGCGACGTTTCGTCTCCTAGTCTTTTGTTTTAAATTTGTTTAAATGGAAGTATTGAGGACACACCTCATTTCCCATTGTAACGATTCTGTTTAAAATGGTGTGAATATGCTTTGTTAAACAATAAAAGAAGTGTTAGTTCTACTTTCTTAATCTAAACAAAACAAACCTTAACTGAGTATTTGATGTTGGACATTATTAAGCAAAAGACGTTCCGATAAAAGAAGTAAGTAGTAAACTTACATTAACATACAATAACATATTGAAATCTACTTTTTCCCGAGACCAACTAACCCCGCATAAATAACAACGACAGCTTGTTTTTAAATGCATTATGATCTCATGCAAGAACTGGTCCACAGCCGTCTCAGTATTTAAAATAAACTCTAACTATAAAAACAAAAAATATTATTATCCTTCGTTATGCTAATGTTAATCAATAACCTTTGACATAATATTTTACTTATAGGTAATAACATCTGACACCACTAAACCCATAACTATACTAAATAGGTAACATAGAATATATAAACATTATTATTAAAACACATTTTGTTAAATCAGCGGTAATGACTTTAGGAAAGGAATCAGTTGTGTAAAAACATACCTATACCTATGTATTGAGTAAACAAAACAAAAAAAAATCATATAAGTTGGCAGAATGTGTTTTAAGATACCGTAAATAAGTGCCATTTTCATTTGACCAGTTTGCAATACCTAAAATCTTGAAAGTCATTTTTCGGCATTCTATACATTAATTTGTAAGATGCAATTCTACTAAGAACTCATCAATTTTACTTATGACAGTCTTTAGGCATAATAGCTGCATAAATCAATCAAGCTAAAACAAACGTATTTTTAAATAAAAAAAAAAATAATACCACGGTCCTCCTCTTTGCGACATTCAAGTTAATTCGTTTTATTTTTATAACTAAATTAATTTATACTTATTCGTCACAAAACCAGAAAATCGTTATTATAATTAAAAGTTTATATGTATTTTTACCAGAATGTTTACTTGTCTCACATTTGTATGCAGCTTATTATGAAACAGTTTCATAGCACGGGTCATCATTTTGAATCACTCTATCTACTGCTGCAAATTGCATTAAAATCCGTTGCGTAGTTTAAAAGATCTAAGCTTACAAACAGCAGGAGCGACTTTGTTTTTTACTATGTAAAGATATGGATGACTTCATCTGCACCTACTTTAATTGATAAGCATTTATTTAATGTACTAGCTCTATATCCACATGAAATATCCAAATGACATTCTTCTTCTGAAATGAATTAGTCTGTATTTAAAAACTGTACCCAGTTCCATAAATTTCTACACCTGTATTCAGCTATACTGCAACAATTTATTTGATTGACAGTCAAAGGCAATTCTAGTACGATCTTAAAGGTTGCCGTAATTAAATTACAAATCAAATTAAATATTTAGTAAAAACTTTATAAAAGCTCTCAGAATTAGTTTATTTTGACATGAAAGAAAAATAATATCCATTTAAATATAATAAGGCTCCCGTTATAGCTTTATGTTTTTAAAAATATAATTTTGCCTTAAAAAAGGTAGTCGATTTTTTTTCCATATCGAAAAATGTAAAATGGTTGGATTTGAATGTATTGGAGAGCATTAACTACATAAAATATATCTAATGTTGTTGTATACCTAGTTGTAGGTACCTTAATCAGTAAACTACTCATAACATGCGAGGTTAAATATAATACCGCATTAATTCCACAAATTAAGCAGTTCCGTGGTTAAACAAAGATTCTGTTGATCAATAAATGCCTTCAATCAACTAGCTGATATCATCAATCATCGTTTGTTATGCTACAAAAACAATATTTGCACAAAAGACTTGTCATTTAGGTAATCAGTCTAATATTAATGGTGTATTTAGCAGATTAGACAACAAAAAATATAAAGCTTTTGGGTATTTTAATTATTAACTGTCTAACTACCAACAAAAGGAAGTTAATTTACTTTATTGTACACTTTAATTAAAAGAAAAAAAAAAGCTACGTCATATCGTGTTATATTGTACAGTAGAATACAAGTAATTCTGCATATCTCTATGAGAATAAGCACTACAAGAAATGTATGTAAATGCAATTTTACTATCTCAGTTTGCTCACGATGATATAAAGCACTTCCTCCTAAAAAAATATATAACACGCGAATGGATCGTAATTACTGTAACACAATCGAACCGCGTACATTCACATAGAGTCAAGTACAAACACAAAGAAAGTGCACTTGCAACCGATTACAAAATACGTTCAGAGAGGTGTGCAAGCGATGGCGCTCTACCTATCACTTGTAAAAGTAACACGTTAATAAGTGAACATTTTCCGGAAGAGAATGAAGCCTGATTGACAAAATAACAATGTTTTCTGAAACATTACCAATAATAAGATTATAGCGTGTATAAAAATGTATACGATCTGCAAAAGTTATAAATAAATGTATGTCTCAATAGCCAGAAAAGTACACAGAATCCTCCCAAAAAAATAAAGTACAGTATATATTAGCGAAGGAATTTCACTACTAGAAAGCTTAAGTTATATGACTAACTTAGAAATTGATGTGAAGATAACTTGGCTTTCTTGCTGCATCTTAAGCATATCGTATACTTTCTATTGAGGAAAATTCGTAAGCCCTGAATTTAACATTAAGTAGGAAACATAAAAGTTTCACCTTAAACTGTATTTTAAAATGTTATTTAAGTACTTATAAACAGTGCTGGACAAAACACCATCTTATATGCGAACCTGCACATAGTTTACTTTACATTCTGGCTCTTAAAAAATCTTCATATTCAAAAGTTTATATTTAGAATTCTGTGAATCAAAGACAACAATATCACATTCATAAATCAAATAATGATTTGTTACGCTGATTACCCACCTCGTTGCTATAATGTAATTATATCATAGACAATTATGTCATGACAGTCTGTACTTAATTGGCTCTGCAAGTCATAGGAAGGAAGTGTGTATGGCAGCAGGTAATACATGTTATTAAGGTCTTAAACGACAATTTTATTTTAAGTACCTTCTACACGTAACACAAAATACGCCACCTATGTACCTAAGTTATATTTCTTGTCATCTGGTTGTCATTTTTGCATATCCTGGATCATAACTAACTCAACATTTTTATCATAAAATTGTAAATTTTGTGAGAAATTTCTTAGATATTGTAATTCTGTAGTTTATGTTAATAGATTATTGTTACCAGCATTTTTTATCTTTAAGAGAAAAGCATCGGTATCTTTCTTATGGTCCGATAATTACCAGCTTTAGCTGTCAAAGACTGGAGTATTTCAAATTAAAATTAAATTAATTAGGTACTTCATGTTCGTTTAGTTTAGCGTTGCAGCAGATAATACGGAGGAATGTTTTTTACGCAAATACCCCACACATAATTATAATTTTCATCATATTGAGTCATATAGTAAGCGAAATTGCTTTAATTTCAGTAACATTCGTTATTTATGCTCACTTTTATGATCGTCTTGCGGTGAGGGTATCTTTTTTGTTTTACTCATTAACGAGATAAAAAAATAATTTCACTGGGTTTTCAAAATTTACGATCGTACAATACACCGCGGTTACCCCAAACACTAATAAAACAGGCAAAATTTATGACAATATGAAAAAATATATATCATTATACTATCAACGTACAAGCTTTATGGGGTTACCTTTTTATTTGAGAAACACTTATAACTTGAACAGAAGGAGATGGTTTTTATTCGCAAAAGAAATTGGATGAGTGTGGTTAAAAATGAGATTGTTTGTATGAAAAAAGATAAGACGAAAAATTAAATACTGATATGAAAAATAAAAGAATTGTGGTCAGATGCAGAAAGTTTAGAGGTGTAACTAACAAGAAAATATCCTGATTGTCACACTGGTGTGTCTACTAGGAAGTCATCAATCATTCGCATTTCGCTGCTATCTAACAACAAAAAGCAAAGTATTTATTTTACAAATTATAACTACGAGTATGTAACAGCAACATTATTACTACTATTGTTTTCTTATTATGGTTCATAGTGAAACACTTCTATCCGAGCATCACGTTACGTCACGTCCGATGGGAAGCTAAGTTTTTATAGATTCTTCACTAAACTGCTGAACTAACTAGAAAATTGTTTTCCGTTTTTTTTCGTATCATAATTAACATTTATAACATATTCGCTCTCATTTACTACAAATTTTTATTTTCTTTGTTAACAGTTATCTATAATTGCCATAGATGTAAATAAATAACATTAAAATTCCAGGTATTTTTATTGGCTTTGCACAAAAAACTAATTAAGAAGTGGCAGTCTAACATTCTAGATATCTCCTAATTAAAATCAATGATATAAACCTGATACATTCCATTTTATTTAGTCACATCTTTCTAAGACGAAATTCCATAATAGTTACAGCACCATCCATAAATAGTGTTTCAGATATACTCGATACATTAATAAGGTCATTAAACTCGTTTTCAACCAGATTAATCCACATGATATTAACAAAATTATTTTGACACATTTGTGCAGTGTTGAATAATTATTTAAATGATTCATACAGGCAAGGTAAAGGTAAATTGTGTAATTTGAAAAGGTAGACTACTAACTGCCAATTGTGGACAGGCAATTTAAAAGAAAGAGTTAATGGAATAAGAATCATGAGGCAAATGAAAAGTTAAAATTTAACTTATTGTATAATGTCTTTCGTGAGGAGTATTCATAATTATTTAGTTAACAAAACGGTTTACTCACGTATATTCTCGGGATCGTCCGACTAGTTTCAGTCTCAATAGGAGTCCCTAATCATGAGCTGACGCGGCGGCGGTGGTGTCGCGAGTCGAACTTCTTGAATTTAACTTCTTGGCTCTATATTATATCATTTACTACATAAATGCTTATTCTAGCAGCAAACTATATTTGTATCGCGTATATTAATAAAAGTGTTGCATTTGTCATTCCTATATTTAAATTCAGGATAGTTTTAAGGTCACAAGATTGATCTTTCTACATTGTCATAAACATTGATATTACAAGTTTTTAATCGACAAACGTATATTCTTATATCTTTATAAAAAGTGCTATATTATACAGGTTTATTAGGATAACAAATAAATTAAAACTTGGCTTATTAATTGCATTGCCTCACTAGTTCGATTTTATGTATCAAACGTGACTCAGACATTGAAAGTCTATGTTATAAATTCCTTACTAGAAACGTCACCATTTAATTCAGTGTTTTTCATTTTATTTCTAACCGATAAACATAATGATATAAAATAAGTATTAATATGTTCTGAGCTAAATGGTCTGTCTAGAGCTAGCTGTAAGCCTACATATCTAAGTGGTCCGAAAGTTGACTTCTCAGTTCAGTGCCCTTACTCTACAATTTAATTTTAATTCTAATGCTATGCCAATGCACAATTGATTCAGCATCCCTAAAAATTCCTGTCAATAGAAGGAACTTATTGGAATGATGAGTCTATTTTTTTGTACTGTGTGTTGTTTTTGTGCACAAATAACAATTTTGCATTGGCATTGTAAAACAATTAAAATTAAATTGGAGAGTAAGGACACAGGTCATATTATCACTGTCTTTTGATTTGAAAAAGACAAAATTAAAATTATACTTTCAATATGATCAAATACTATTTCTTTCCGAGTGCAAAGTGTAATAACTTAAATTTTTCAATTTACTAGCCGTTCTAAATTTTAAGTTACAGTAGTTAAGATATACGTACATCGTTATGGACTAAGAAACCGCGGCTGCACGCTTCCCTTACATTATCGAGTTACTCGCATACATTTCCTGTTTATCGTAATCAATAGTTTGAGTATTATTTAACCGAATACTTGTTCGCACTCATTACACGCTATGATTAATGAAACTGGTGTTTTATGCGTGCAATTATAAATTTAATTCATTCTAACGCCCGCGGCTTTTTATGTGAATATTTTAAATGTGAATCTTTTTATTTAAGAAATGTATGATGTCGTGACGTCACACAGTGTAATCACATTGCCCTAATGGTCAATAGTGTCATCAGGTGAAATTACATAAGATAGAGTTACAGTAATAAGGCAGCAGGGTTAATACCGACATTTAATTACTTGCTTCCTCATTAGGTACTCAAAATAACAACAAGTGAAGTGTTTTAACAATAAGATTCGTTTACGTAAACAACGTAGCGTGATGATTAATTTAACATTAATGAAACAAGCAAGTGCGGGTTAACTACTAACAAATTGCGTTTACAAAGTGTGCATTAAACCAAGTGACTTAAATAGTTTCTAAGTAGATATGTAGTTTTTGTTGAATACGAAGTTAAAGGTTTACAATAGATATTGTACACAAGTAGAGACCGTAATACCTAAACAGAAGTTGTATTTATGTACTTTTTAGATTAAAGATGTGAAATGTATCGCTGATCTAATATGATCCGATATGTATAAACGTCATAAATAATAAGTAATAACTTACTCCATAAAGAATTAACCACAAAATTTATTTATTTATTTGAATTGAACAGAAAGTAAAAAATACTATAATAAAATATTTTCATATTCCTTGAAGAGGGAAGCTAAGCTAACCGTGCTATTTTCATAAACGAATGATAATCGCGATGCATTAATCATGCAGTCAGTAGCCATATTATAGGAACTGCATATTTAAGTTTGGTTCCGACGTCGATCATGACCAATCACATAAAACACACCAAATGGCTACTTGTCATGCGAGCGGCGGGAGCATTTTCACTATCGTTCAATGTCCCATTGTACCGACACTTTCTATAGTAAACAACGCCATAATAGATAGAATTTATAAATAATTACGTATTAACATTGTTGGTCATGCAAAATTGTGATGTCACGGTTGTTACTTAATTAGTACCGATGTTTAATTGTACAGCCGCATACCTATTTCCTTATCTGGTTTGTATGTTGTAGGTGGTTACTACATACAAAATTAGCTTATTGTTTCTTTTTTGGTTTATCATGGCTCATCTTTAATGAGATACGGATGTAGCTGTCAATAGTTCCTAGTTATTTAGTTTTAACTTTGGTTAGTGATTGCAAAGTGATTGTGAACATTACCACCTATTGCAAGGCTTTCCACGCAACTAAAAACAATGGTAATTGATTTATTTAACGAGATTTTAAAATACTTCGCCCAGTGTCAGTAATGGTCAGATCAGTACTTACCATTATTATTATGCTATAAATAGTAAACTTAAATTTATTATCTAAATGGTCTAATAAAACGTTTTGCAACTTATAAAGTTTATTGAGATTTGTGGTAGCCTGCGCACATTTACATACTGAAGTATCTATTGGAACTGTAATAGGAATAAATCAAATGTAGTTAGGTATTCATATTACGCACAATAATTCAAAACGATTGAACTAGCCTTGTCAATAGATCTAACATAAAGCCTTAAATCACAATAGTGTTTATAAAGAACTATGAAATCAAACCATACCAAAAACCAACAAATCATTTATTAATCCGTGAGAAAATGGTTAAACAAACAAACAAGCGTACAAACAGGCGTTATTAATTGCACAGACATTAGAGCGCGCTCAATGTCAACGTGATTACCGTCGGTATCGTCACGGTATAAGTGATGGTGATGGGTCTACTTGGGACTAAGATACCACTGCCCACGTGCAACCTTGCCATAACTAGAGCACGTGACACGCACTGTGACCAAAAACGTTGGCTTTTATGTTCACCGACACGGTATAATGATAGCAATATCATAAATTCTGATGCAAGTAATGTTTCAACTTTGAATATAATATTTTTTTATCTGCACTCTATATACGCATTAAAAGCTTGAATAATGACAATTGTGTTACCAAAAGTTAATTTAAGATTATTGTTAGAACTAAAATACAATTGTGTTAGTGAGTAATTAAAAAAACATAAGATTTATTTAACAGCATCTATTTAACCTATATTTAACATATTAATTTATGTAATTCTTTATTAAAAAAGGTTATAAATAATTGCACTTGATGTGATCATAATGACAGGTTGGTACATAATATAAGTAAATAAATAGAATTTAAAATTTTGATTATGTTTCATTTAAATTATTTAATATTGGTTAGTACTTGTTTTTTTATTTTAAGGTTCAAGTTAACGGAGTGACTCTAACCCAAATGATGTTGTTGTCAGTCACTAAATAACATGTCGCAACGAATTAGAATGTTTATAACGATAAGACTTCCTACTGAATCGTAGATGTGTTTACAGAGATTCATGTCACATTCACAAACGTCTTTGCCATTACGTCATTGGTCGTTGGTCTAAAAAGGTAGAGATTAGCATTAAATTAGGTAGAACGTACTAAGCATGTAACATTAACTACTGGTCATACGAAGCATCCGGCACTTAAATCAAAATCTTAATATATATAACTATTCGGTGTGTTGTAACCTAACTCTTCCTAAACGGCTGGACCCTTTTGGATGAAATATTGCGATTTCAATGCGTTCCTCGATCTTTTGAAAATACAATTTAACCCGGTAAGTGTTACTACAGTCGGTGACACAGCTTTTTCGGGCAGAACGATGTCTACGGATCCTCTTGTTAAATAAAATAAATTTATTTTATACCTACAGAAAAGTTATTTTACACTTTAACAATGCTTTATGTTTTTTAACAGATTTATTAGTGGCTCAATATTGTACACATAAAAGTGAACTAATAAATATTATTTTTAATGCTTTCTACCAACTTGCATTATTTATTATGACTACAACTAACGTATATTTTAATTGTTACAGGAACCGTCGTATCTGTTATGAAAAATGTTTAACCAAGAGCTAATTGTCGTTTATTTGGTAAGTATTTGTTTTTTAATTTTAACGCCTAGAATATTTCAAAACTAATATTCATATCGGTTTTAGGCAAACTAATGACCATTCTGACTCACTTAAATTTGTTCGATTTAAATAAGTGACGGTTTATATTAGGTGGTAGGTATTCTACATACTGCCAACAACCGTCTAAAAAAAAGATATACCTATGTAAACTACAATCATCTTATACTTTAACGTCTCACAACAACTTCTTCCTTCAATAATTAATTGATTCAACATAAATGTAAAACACCGTCTTCAAAGTAAGTGATAGTGATTTAAAATTAAAAGCGAATCAATTAAAAACTTGAACTACGTTATACGTGCCTTTAAAAGTTGTTCCGATACTCTCCCTCGAATGTCATCATCAGATCCTAACTTGACCATGACCACTCGGGAAGTATATACGCATTTAAACGAGAAAAAATCCCAAATGACACATTTCCATTACGGTGATCAATCGAAACTGCCAAGGATTTGAATTGCTAAACGTCATTTGAAACTAAATCATAAAATGAATTGTCAACTTAAATGTGCGAAATGACTGATGTTAACTGCTTCGTTCTTCAGTGAATTCTTTGTGTGATTTCTTCTGTCAAAATAAACTTATTTGAATTTGTTATCAAGAAGTTTCCAATTTGTCAGTACATTAATGTGAAATGAACCGCCAAACAGTTAATATTTTATTGCAAATTGACTTCCTTGAAACCTACTTGTATTCATTTTCACGCGTGATGTAAGATAGACATGAATTTCTCTTATTTATGTGTATTAATCCTTCAGTACCTGTTTACTCATGAAGTTGACGCGGTAAGATTTACTAAGCGATACTAGCAAATAGCACCTAAACATTAAAATAGATATTTATTCTCAGTGTTTGAAAACTAAATTATGTGCTGTATTCAAAATGGGATCATTAATTACCTAAGCGAACTTAAATCCTTAAATATTACGCTAAAACTCAACTGAAGAAATACAGAGCATTTTATAAAATGTCAATTCATCATCAATTTTTCTTAGTTTTAATTCTTAGCGCGAAGTTAAATTATTTATTTTTATTTTTATTCCATTGATTTATAAGATACAAATTTATTTGCAGGTTTACAATCAGGACGTAACTTGCGTTATAGACCAGGTATCATTTGATCATTATAATTTATATTTGTTCTATTGTCTTAGCCTTGAATGTTTCCACAGTCTCAGACTGTGGGAACACCGACATTTTATTTAAATAATGTGGATAACTTTGTATTCAAGTTTTGACAATTAAAAAGGATATTTAAACTTGAACTTACAATGAGAATTAAGTTTGAGAAATAAAAAGCGATCGTGGTTACCATCTAATGCTAACAATTAGAGACAGTTTTTATATAGAAGAGTCATAATTTAGTTTCTTAGTTCTGATTAAATATTTCAGGGCCTAGAACCTGTGTGCAAAGTATCAGAAAGAATCAAACGCAGAAGCAATGCAGACAATGTTCCGTCACATGATCCTTACATCCCTAGAAATAACACATTCCTCTACAATTGTTCCACGGAATGTCTTCCAGTTATATTTCGGTCTATGACAGAACTTACATCGCCAAGTTTATTCCTAAGGTCATGCTTCACAGAAATAACTGAAACAGACACCTTTAATTGCGAAAATATTAGATATAATTATATGAAAAACACCGACAAAATATTGTTCTTATCTAAAATTATACCTGAAAAAACGTTTTACTCAGTCGACTGTTTAATTTACTCAGACGGTGGTCGTGTGTGCCATAAACACGATAGTCCAGATTCCCACGCCAATCTTGTCGACACAGGCATTCTAGCAAGACCCAAAGAGCCCGGAATTTTAGCTCAAGATGAGTTTATATGTGAGGAAAGTGAGGACAAGGAAGTTAATTGTGATCTCAATCCATACGTGCCATTCGAAAACGGACTGAAATTAAAAGAATCGATAAAGTTCGATGATAGCGTTCTAATAAAAAGCGGTACATACATAGTTCACTTAACACGTGTTTGCACTGACATATGGTGTGGATACAGTGGTCGCGTGTCTTCTTCACGAAGACAATATTCGTACAGCCCTCCTGGTGGTAAAATATTCCGGTGTTACTACGCTAAGAAGCAGCAAGTTTGCAAACTATGGGGCGATCCCGCCAAACTTGTATACAATCAACGAGGATGGCTCGATGCTAGAAGATAAATTAAAAAACATTTATTTTAGTCATGTTCACTTCCCCTATTATACAATTATATTCATACGAGTTTTAAAACAAACCTCACCTTATATTCATAAAGTACAGAGGGAACAATTGAAATAACAATTTTATTGTCTTCGATTCTTAATTAGGATTGCAGTACCTACCTACGGTCGTGTACGAATATTTTGTTGGAACAATAAATTGAATAATGTTATGCGCTTGTTGTATGTTAAGACGCAAGAACTCGCTGTATCTTAACAAGATCTGTTACTTACTAGTTTGAGTAGTTTCGAATTTCGATATTAGGAAACATGGCTCGTTCAGGACATGACTGGCTAGATTTAATCTACGATACAATTGAATTATTTGAATCTTAATATGCAATAGATTTAAATGAAAAAAAATCCATGTATTTCGTCGTTAAAAATACTTTTTTTATGTTTTCAAGAATTAATATAAAGCTCGAATCAAGCCAGACAGGATAACTCTCATTGTATCCTATTGTTTGAAATATTTCTGCAAGGTAAATGTAGGTTAAATATTTACGTTAAGTAAAGTTAATAATTTCGCAACGTATTATTTTAATGAAGAAGCCTGTTCCTGCGACAGCCTATGCCAATGCTACGTGAACTTTGCTGAACTGTAGAAAATTTAAAATTGATTTATTTTGTAAGACTACACTGACAAATGTTACTAAACTATGGCTGAAAACCAAATAGATAAAAAGGTGTTACTTTTTGGCAATATAAAAAATCTTAGGTGTTTCACTTACAGTTACGGTTCAATAAATTATTTTATGATATTTTAATTCATAGGTTGTTTTATTTCTTTGAACGATTTACGTAGTTTAATTTCGGTACCATTTAAAGTATGAATTGAATTATGGTTCTTTTCCTTCATATGGCTACTTTTTATAATACACATGTAGGTAGTTTCCTCATATCATAGTCTATAGGGTTAATATTTCTTATTATTCCTTACATTCATAATATCTATATACTTAAGAAGTATTCCAAGCTGCACTTTGTTTTCTTGTCACCAACATAAGAGTGAAAGTAACATTATTCCAATGGTCACAATATCTACTCGCAATTACCTACATGCAGGACCCAATTCCACGTAATGGAACTCGTTTTCGATATGATTATGTAAATGTTTCTCAGTCTTTATTTCCTGGGTTGGATGTAAATTTGGAAATACACGGTACCTACCGAGAGTAAATGGACCATTTACCGTCTTAGTGGATGTACGTATCATAATTGCACCTGAAACAAGAACGATATAATATTTAGCACCTGTATAGATTGATGCAATATTCGTTAGGTGGTAGGTATTTACAATTAGGTATTAGGATTTAATTAGTTAAGGTCGTATGTGTATATATTTTTCCTTAATAAATAAAGTTCTCACTATGGAAACCAGATTTTGTTCATAAATCTTTTTTTAATTGATTGGGTAAATACTGATTTTGTGTGAAGGAAGTCATCTGAACAAAAAAATTGTTTTCTACGTACCATAAAACTGTCGTTAATGCGCTATATTCTCAAAACAGCTGATTTGCATAATATAGTAATATGACTATTTTCTCAGGTTTTATATCCTGTAACAAACTAGTTATCATAAAGAACATGCATTATTAATTTTAGTGCGCTAATCGTATATATTGGAGTATTTTTTATTTAATACATCCGCACGTAAGTTTGTTTGCTCGCTAGTAGTATATGTATTTCAATAAATATACATAATATATCTTAAATCGAGAGTATTATTAATAGGAGTCAAAATTAATCTTTTGACTTGACCAAAAGTGATTACATCCTACGCTTAACGTTGCGAAATACACTGAGATATAATCTCCAGCCTTAACAAATTAATAAGTGTTGTATAATAACTTAGTTACAAACAAATATGAGGTTATTAAACTTACGGATAATAGGCCATAATAGCCCTGACGGCGTTTATTCGCGGCGATATTTCTTTGATTTGTTTTTCCTGTTTTTTGGCTCTGTTTTTACTACGTTCTAATTTAATGAGTTTGTGGGTCGTAAATAGAGATTGCCTTATATATTTAATTGTTTTAGTCCATAAATTATCGCTATTAAACACTAAATGTTCGCATATACGGCTTAGCTTTTTGTAATTTTCGCACTATATTCATAATATTTAAAAAAAAACTTGCATTTTCATTTGTAGCAATAGGATTAATATAGGAACTTCCCTGTATCTTTTTCGTGGAATGACTGAATTACAAAAACTACTTATGGCCTTTTTTATTAATATGTAAAGATTTATTAGATAGTGATTATTAACGGCGAACATTCTATAGTTTACGTGACCGCTTGTTGAATACTTATATCTACATACAGGGTGACATGATTATTAACTCCGACTATTCATTAGCATAATAACACACATGTCCAATGACGCATTGCTTTTTAGTCGACCTAAAATGCAAAAGTTAGAAAATTTAGGAATTGATGTCAAACAGTACTTATACCGTTTCACATAACTTTGCATATTCCGAAGAATATGTAAATAGCACTAAAAATATTTTCAAAACAAAATTAGCGATGACATCGGAACATGATTGTATATACGGATCTCGAAAGTGACATAACATGCCTTTTGATATTTACGATAGGAAACTGTTTTCTCACAAAGTGTTTGCAAATTAAAAAATCGGACAATTTGTTAGCGTTTCTCTTTATACAAAACGGGGCTTATACTAGCCTTCACTTAACACAAAAGGAGATGTAACAACTGCTAGCGTATACAATATAATGTTCATATTCTATACCCACGTCTAATTAAAGAACAGCTGTTCGCAGCTACTCACGTCAACAATAGGACTAAAGAACTTTTCGCACAGATTGGTCCCGACGCAGCGACGTGCATTCGGAAGTCAGTGGTCGGCTACTTGAGCCGACACAATGCGCATTCTTGTGAGATTGTTTACACTCACAGTTGTTACGAACTGATATTGTAGTTAGATAATGTTTTATACGAAAACGTTAGAAATGCGTGAAAATTCTCACTACGACTAATTTCTCATTCCTTACTCTTCCGGCTATTTCAACATAAGGACCAGTTAAGCATGTTTATCATGTAGGCAATTTCCATGCGGTTCCTTACTTAGGCAGTTTAAGTTTTGTTTATTGGTTTTCCTGGGATCTGACTCAACTACGCCTAAATACGTAGATACCATACGCCTACATAAGAAATTCATGGTAAACCTAAGTTGTAAATATGTCGGACGAATTAACGTCACACATCAATGACGCATTATATGATCGAATCATTGCTATCATTTAAAACAATATAATTTTCCTTAAGCTCTACTCGTATTATTTTTATTTCGAAGCGTATAAGGATACAGTTTTTTTAAAACGCTTTAATGGTTTCTTTTGGACGATATGTAACGTTACAGAGTTTAATTACAGCTATTTTAAATAAAATATTTAAATCCGAAACTGTAACAATCTTCTTTACCTGGTAGATAACAGGAATTCTCTTATTCTTTTTTCTTGTAACCATTTAGTCAACACTTAAACACTAAGCACATACTTACTACATAATCGTCTGTCGCAAAATGACCTCTTCTGTTTATGTCAAACTCTTTTACTAAATCTGTGTTTAGTAATTAGCCACAAGCGCTAAATATCTCAGGTTAGTATTTAATGTTTAAAATTAGCAAAAAATCACCATCTTGTCGTTTTTAGGTTACTGACCTTGTAAAACAGGTCCTAAATTAGTGCACTTTATGAGACGCACAAAAACTAATTGGTATATATTATGTTCCAGCAATATTAATGTATGAATACCTTTTAAAATTAATTTATATCTTTACCCGATATCTTAGCCTGCCTACCTGCAAAGTAGGCCCAAGCTAAAGCCAGCCCACGGTGACAGCATTCCTTTTCAAACTAGTAAGAGTTAATAAAAATATATCAATGACTCACAAAATGACGTCAGACTGTAAAAATCCCTTTATAACTACTTTTTAGTGGAGATTTCATTAGTACATTAGTTTACTTTATATTATACCTAAATATAAATATCAAATCTTAAAAGAATTACAAAAGTTCTACAGATTTCGACTATATTAAGCAAGCCTAATTAAAATCAAATGAATAATTTATGCTGATGCAGAAGATACAGTTACATAATGTCTATTACTATAAACATTATAGAGTTCATGGTTAAAATTAGTGATGCGCTGAGTTGCACTCTGCGTATTTAGTGATTTTTGCAGTACCTACTCGTACTCGGCCAAATAACTCGGTTTTAATGACGAGTAGTATTAAATATGGTCAGGTTAGAGACATAGTAAATACAACGTTAAAAATAGGTACATTTATTATATTAAAATATATCAATTTAAAAAAAGTTCATCATTCAATCAATATCTTTTACGTACCAAAAAAAAGGATTTAAATGAAGCCAAATATTAAAAATTTAAAACAATTATTTTGTGTATGTGTCCATGTATAAATGTGTTTTCGCGCTATTTATACTGAACCGAGTTATTCGGCAGAGTACTGGGTTTGATAAAAGTAAAACTGAATAGTGCTCGGTATTCGGCTACTCGGTAAATCGGCACATCTCTATATAAAATCAACTGCAATGGACTAGTTTCTTATTAAGTAATCTATAATAGTAACAAGTTATTTATGTAAGATATTTTTGACATATGCATTGGACATTACATTTAATTAAATCGAATATTCAGATGTACTTTTGTCATTAGGAAAATGTGTAATATAAAACTTATAGCGCAATGAAAAGACCTTTCTTGCCATATTTAGGCGTAGTGCGTTAGATAACTATGAAATGTAGGTGCGAGTGTGGGCGAATCTGCAAAAACTTGCAAATTTTTTGCCACAATACGCAATGCTTCTGACCCGAACATCGCCTGAGAAAGCTATACCATCATATTTTAAACACAAGTAGGTACTACCTACGTAAGTTAACACATTAATTAAAATTCATAAGCCTTACAATAAAATTTAAAACACGCTGTCGTCGAAATACAATTATGAGAATTAATCTGCCCTGTTGGTTTATTATGTAAGTTATACAAAAGTAAGGAAAACTGTATTATTTAAATGGCTTATTACACAAATATACGGGTTTTGTGGGCAGGCGAGCGGCCAGCACTCGAGCCTCCGAGACAAAGCGAATGTGGAGCAAGTTATCGAGCAACTAACTGATGCTTGCGTAACGCACGAGTGCAGGGTTGTCGATGCTGTTAACTCTTTCTGTCATCTGTTATAAAATCGCCTGTTATAAGTAATACTCTCGTAATGTATTATATCATCTGGCAATACACAATGTGCTGTCGTGCCTGTCGGTGATGGTAAAGTGGTATGCAACTCACTTCGTATTTGGGCACGTTGAAACTCATTTTCATACGAGATGAAAGGCAGGAGTGATTATTGAACTAACCTAAATTAAAAACTGCATAATAATACATCAACAAGTAATTGTTATAATATGAATGTTAACATTTTTCTCTGACAAACACACAACAAACGCCAGTTATATAGTGTCAGCTAGGTGTGAAAAATCGATTAGTATGCACGCACGATACTTGACGAACGACAAGTCTAATCAGAGACATTAAGCAAGGAACTGAATGTTAATCTCGATTTTTGCATATTATTTTAGTAGTAGCCCTGATCGATTTAACAGTTCGTTTGCTAGTTTCAACTCTCACGCTGACCATTAGGATACACCCACTAACTTTACATAAAACGAGTATCTATGGGTATCTGTTACTTTGACCCAGTTGCAAAACCACTAATATTGTCCCGTGCTTTGGAAATAATTCGTGTCTCATTCCAAGGTCAATATAATGTTTATATGATACTCTAACTAGATGGCTGCGTTAGATAAGATACTAAAACGTAATATTTTATAAATAAAATGTAATTGTACATAAAAACTGCCGTCTGGTTGCAGAAAATTATTGAAATGACGTTAATCCTTATAACTAAGATCTACTAGGTAAACGCATTATATTCATTAAAGAAAATTATGTTTCTTTTTCTATTTTCTTTATATTATTGCTTTCTACTAAACATATAGCTTTACGAACTTATAATAAGATCTCAGCATCGAAGATCTCATTATCATTTCTGCATAGGTAATATATTTAATCCACGTCAGTTACCTCATACCTACTTTAAAATTGTCAATTTGAGTAATAATATATATTAATGTGTAACATTGCGCTCTAACTGTTACGTAAACAAGTATCAATCCAATTATAGGTTTACGAAATATGGCTTCATATTAGTAGATACTAACAAAGAATCATATGTCAATCCCAATGGCCTAGAGTGTAATTCATAAATGTTAAAGTAATTTAAAAAAAAATACTCAATGGCAGTCCATGCTTTAAATCTAAATAATTAATAGATATATAAAATGATAAATTAAACTACTATTACAAAAAAAATAATAACATCTGTAAAAAGATGACGAAAGCCATAACGATGTAATTTCTTTCTTCTATCAATTATACACAGTTAACGTTCATGGTTTGAGATTTTTGTACAAAAACTTGAGAGAAACGTCAGTTGCAATGAAACAGGCAAATGTTCTCAGGGCCACTTTTTTTAGAAATCCACTATAATAGGCAGTTTGGTTGAACTTATCGTCGTCATCAAGTAATTAGCGCAATTTATTACTGAACAAATTTATCTAATTATGTAAAAGGTACTTATTCTTTTGGATGCCTCAGTTGAAGTCACACACACACATTACTAACGAAACAATGATTATAAGGGAAAACAATTAAATACAGTCTTTATTTGCCTTAACTGGGATAATTACGATTAATAATTGAGCAACAATGTACCTTATACTTTTGGCGCTACAATTGGATATATAATTTGAGATTTATGTATAATTTCATTTAAAAAAATATAATTATTACAAACTATGTGGAGTTGTAATAACGGCAGATTAATTACTTTCATATTAAAGCATTTCAGTATTGCTAATTAGTCAGAGAGCTATACCATCAGGTGACGTCACCTTCGTAATTCTCCATACTAATCTGGGGCTGCCCCGTACAAGTCGTCGTTTTGTGAAAAAGAGATAGAACATGCGTCATCTACTAACTTTAAAAGCATATAACTTTTGTATTCGTGTATATTTTTTTATGTTATTTCGCAGTTCTGCTTTAATTTAATACTATTATTAGAAATATTTGTAATAAATAAATAATTCGATAGTAGGTAGTCAAACACCCTTAAGCTATGTTTGGGTCGGCTTCCAGTCTTACCGGATTCAGCTGAATAGTGTATTTTACATGAAACTTAGTAGTCACAAATATAAAAGACGATTCGAAGGGTTACTATGTGTAGTTTTACTTATCTTTCTAAACGGAGCGAACCCATATTAAAAGCCGGATATTAAAAGTGAAATCAGGAACATTTTTCTAAAGATATGTGACAACTGACAAGTCATGTTATGTGGAGTTCCTTATATCTTTAAGTTTTTACGTTAAACGTTTCCTGGATGCAACACCGAACTTGTTTAGAAATCGTTTCTAGATGTCGACCGATGCAACGAATGGCGAACCTGTTTGTAAGCAATTCACTGGACAGTAGGATTCTTGCTTAGTTCCTTCATTCTTTTTCTTAACATATTAATAAACAGATTAGATTTATTCGAAGCGTTCGTTCAATATTATTATCGTTATATTAAATCTGTCACACCTACTATATTAATTAATACAAATAGGTAACAAATCTTTTTTGTTCATCAATCTAAATATATAGGTTTTAGCTACATTTATCCTGTTTGTCGGCATTCCTTTAATCCGGACTTCAATTCTCTTTCAATTAAATATAAACCATATTCTCCAAAATCAAAATAAAAGTAATTGTTGTGTAGAATTTATAATGAAGTTAGCTCGATACCGCTTGTACATTATGTATTAATATTTAATTGTATTTTTATGGCGCCATAGATAAACTAATGACAAAATTGTGAGTCACAAGGCTAGACCTGATTTTATCATAAAATATAATAAAACACAGATAATGATGGTCACACAATTAAGTAATTCGTGAATTGTATGTTATTTTACATGCAATTAATTTGATATATCACATAGGTCTGTTATATTATTTAGAATGAAATTATATTGTTTGATTCTATGAATATTGTGTATATGTATCGTATATATATTATGTAGGTAGTTGGAGCTGGCCTATTCAACTTGATTAGCACGTTATGAATTTGCTCTTTGTTGATTTAGCGAAAACTAAATTATACTTGTTAAGGTCATTTTACAGATTAGTCAATTTGAGAATCGCAGATCAAAGTCTCATTTAAATCTATACTATCTATACTAATATTATAAAGCTAAAGAGTTTGTTTGTTTGAACGCGCTAATCTCAGGAACTACTGGTTCGAATTGAAAAAATAATTTTGTATTGGATAGTCCATTTATTGAGGAAGGCTATAGGCTATATAACATCACGCTACGACCAATAGGAGCAGAGCATAAATGAAAAATGTTGCAAAAATGAAAAACCGTTGAAACTAAAACACGCGAACAGTCGCGGGGGACAGCTAGTAGTATATATATTTAAATTCATTTGGATAGCATATTTTAAATAAATTTAAAGATAAACTTTTCATTTAAAGTGCATGACAAAGCGTTATATTAGCAATTATGTTACCTGAATACTTCTTGTAAGTCTGATACCTGGATTTGGGTACATTATATGCTATGTGAATTGACGTTTTCAACACATAAATCTTGAATATCAAATATCTGCTAATTCGTACAAGATTTGCTCTTGAAATCGAGTTGTCGTCCCTATATAAATTGAAAGCGATGACCGTCGCATGTCGGTCTAGGTCACACTGATATCGCAAGCCATGGACGCTAGCGGGAAAATATGAAATATATCATAACTTTATTGTTCAAAGTTATTATTACACGGTACCTATATTTTAATTGCAAATTATTTTTTACTGCACGGATAGCCGAGTGGTATAGGTCACCACGCCAATTACCGCAGTTCGCGACGTGCTGTGGGTTCGATCCCCGCATGGGACAAGCATTTGTGTGATCCACAAATGCTTATTCTAAGTCTAGGTGTTTTTTGTGCATGTAATTTGAATGTTTGTGAAGTCCCCCGCGACACAAGGATGAAATACTTTAGAGAGAGTGGTTTAAAAAAATTGCTAAGGCATTGCTCAAAAAGGTTTATAACCGATTCATGGACCGAGCTTTACACATACCAAATTATTTTTTATATATCAAGACCAAAGAAGTTACCGCGAATATATTTTCTATACTTTGTAATTTCAAGTAAGCTTTTCACTTGTTCTGTACGATTGCTCCTAGCAAACAAAACAGCATCTAACAACTTGTAATGTTTGGGCAAGTTAGGGACCCGAAAAGAATGCAGGCAAGGTCGCCTACATGTCAAACAACTGTACAACTATCGATTCGCATACCTTGCAGCTGTACCATAAGGTTGAAGAAAGCCCATTTACTTAGGAAACAAACATATTACGTCAGTATAGATACGTACGTCATACATAGGACATCATTATAGACTCTTATTTCAACTCACATCCCGTTAAAAAAAGTAATGCCTAATTCGTATCATTGTTTGCATTGCACCTCAATATGCATAGGGTATCGGTCATGTGATACCTAGGTAACAATAGGCTTGTAACAATTTGGGTACATGTCATAAATAAAATATTTTTTATTATTATTTTGTAAATTGAACACAATAGTGAAAGAGAACTTATTTGTTTTTTTTTCCTGTTACTTATTATTTTAAACTAGTACAATAGGTCTAGATTCAATAGTGCTGGCCATTTTCTGGCTGAAACTAAATTAAGAATTTCTGCAATGAACTTTTTTACACAAACTCAAACGAAGCATTTCATTCACAAACATTGTGTTTATTAGGACAGAAACTGTGAGTACAGTCAAGGCCCTTTGTTAAGTGGTCACTGTTAGGTCACATTGCACATCGCAGTGACTTTTAAAGCACGCAAATGTCCAAATAACTTACATTAAAGTGTTATAGCACTAATTGTGTCTTGTCACGAAGTTCGACTTACCGTAGACACATTCGTAATATGTATTAAAGACTACGTAAGTTAATGATTATTTGATTGAAAAAATAAGTAATTCAGCGTCAGTTACATATTCTATTTAAACGAAAACCAGAGGAATAATAGCACATTTACCTCGACCATAGTCTCAACACAAACACCTCAAGGAGCGCACACAATAGATAAATGAACAAGGTCTTCGCCAAAAGTACCCACGTTCAATAAACTACATGACAGATGCAATTTATTCGCGCCCACAAACCTATTTGGAGTGACAACGAGAAGCAACAAGACTTGTGAGTGTGACAAATGTTTAAATAAATACTTACCTTACCTATTTAAACAATACTTTTTGCATCATGGCATAAAAGAAAGAGACTGTTTGGAATTAAGAGTATGATTCATGTAAAATGTAATTAAAAAGAAAAAATAAAAACAAATGTTGCCAATATTAATGTAAAACCATATAAAGAATGAGACCTAATTATTATTTTGTTAACCAGCTGTCTTATAAGCTTTGAAAAAACATAATTACTTTAGTATAATACCTTCATGTTAGTTTAAGAAATATTGCTTATGTTGTTTTTTGTATGTGTGTTCAATGTTTTTATAATTTCAGTTTATCTTGCTGATGTGTCAAACTTTAGATAGGTACCTATATTATGTTTAACTTATAATTTAAAATGTACACTCCAAAATGTGTATTTTATCGTATAAAGTATAAAGTCTGGCGAACATACGCAGCAAAGTAGCTATAGATATTTTAAGGCGCAAGTTTCATAAATATAGTTTATTTATAAAAATCATTAATTTATGTTATTATAATGTAAAACCATATTAAAGCATAATATAAAGCAATTTAATTCCAACAATAGAACATATAAAAAAGCAGATAAACTAATAACAATGCAGATAGACATAACATCCACCCACTAATCAGCCATATGCTCTCCATAAAAACAAAACTTTATTCGTTTACAATCAACGCCATGTAAAATTACATGTCACTGGATATGTAACAACGATATTATCCGCATTCACAGAATAACAATGACACTATTTAGTTATGGGCCGAATTATAAAACAAACAGACCATGCGGCAATGTGTGAAATATTCGTATCTGGAACGTAACAATGTTATCAGCGATGTTGCTGTAGGTCACCAGCGGCGCGTCACATATCGGGGACGTGACGGTGCTGGTCGGCACCTCATGTCGTGCGGTGTTCCACAGGGATCGGTCTTGGGACCGCTCCTGTGGAACATCGGCTACGACTGGGTGCTGAGAGGCGAGCTCCCGTCGGGCGCCGACTTGACGTGTTATGCGGACGACACGCTTGTCACTGCCCGGGGGAGTTCGCACAGGGAAGCGACGTTGTTAGCCACGGCTGTGGTGTCACAGGTGGTGAACCGCATCCGGCGCCTGGGCCTAGAGGTGGCCCTGAACAAGTCGGAGGCCATGGTGTTTCATGGCCCCCGACGGGCGCCGGCGCCGGGATCACACATCGTGATCAGCGGGGCCCGGATAGCTGTCGAGTCCACCATGAAGTACCTAGGATTGGTGCTCGACAGCCGATGGGAATTCGGACCCCACTTCCGGCGGCTGGCGCCCAAGCTGATGGGTGCAGCGGGCGCGCTTTCAACGTTGCTTCCCAATTTGGGGGGCCCGAGCGCCGCCTGTAGGCGGTTGTACGTGGGGATCGTGCGATCCATGGCCCTTTATGGGGCCCCTGTGTGGGCGATGGACCTGGCGGACGGAACACTCGCTACTCTGCGCAAACCGCAGAGGGCGATGGCCGTCAGGGTCGTCCGCGGGTATCGCACGATTTCCTACGAGGCGGCTTGCGTCCTGGCCGGATCCCCGCCCTGGGACCTAGAGGCGAAAGTACTCGCGTCATTGTATAGATGGCGCGAGGAAGAGCGGGCACGGGGCTCGAGACCGGCGCAGCGGCAGATCGCGCTGCGCCGAGATGAGCTCCGTCAGGTCCTGGTGGCGGAATGGCGGCAAAGGCTTCTGCGCCCTGCCGCCGGCCTCGCTACCGTCGAGGCGATCCGGCCAGTATTCGACGTCTGGCTCGGGAGAAGGCACGGCTCCCTGTCGTTCAGGGTGACGCAGGTGCTGTCGGGGCACGGCTGCTTCGGCAAGTACCTGTGTCGCATAGACAGGGAGCCGGACGCTCGGTGCCACCACTGCGTCCATTGCGGGGAGGATACGGCGCAACACACGCTCGCTGAGTGTGTAGCTTGGGAGGAGCAGCGCCGTGTCCTCACAGATGTAGTAGGCAGCGATCTGTCGCTGCCGGCCGTAGTACGGAGGATGGTCGGCAGCGCAGAGTCGTGGGACGCGGTGGTGTCCTTCTGCGAGGACGTGATGTCGCAGAAGGAAGCTGCGGAACGGGAAAGGGAGATCTCGACTCCCTTCCCGGGCCGCAGAAGGCGCACCGGGCGCAGGGGAAGGGCGGATAACGCCCTTTTCCGCCCCCCATAAATGGGTCCAGGGGCGAGGGACTTGGGGAAGTCCCCGCCCCGTATTCGATGGACCCGAGGCGGAGGCGCGCGCGGGTGTCGGCGCGCGCCTCTGAGACGATGCACGGGGTGGTTAACACCTCACTACCCCGTGCAGGAGACGAGGCCCGGGCAGACCGGGCCGGCACTAGTGCGGGGCTGCGGAAGAATTTGGATTCCCGCGGCCCCGCGCGCACGTGCGAGGAGACACCGGGGGGTTTTAGCCGGTAAGAGTCCGGCACGCCCCTCCGCCTCTCCCCAGGCGGAGGAAGTCCATGAGGATTTCCCCCCGTCAAAAAAAAAAAAAAAAAAAAAAAAAAAGGTCACCAGCGGCCAACTACCACAATATAAAGCCTTGTTCACAAAATTCACCCATCCAGCACTCAAGGCTTCAAGTATTAAGTGAGAACGTTGCTCAATGTCACTTAGAAAGAACTAATGATTATGGCACGTTGGTCGACGAGACAAATCGCATGCATATATCAATGTGCGTATAACTTCCTATTGTAGAATTAGGTCGTAACACTAGTACGTGTCTCGTCTGCAACAAATGAGCCGGTTTTGAGGTCGAGGTCATGGTTTGATACTCAAATAAAACCACATAGATTCTGTATACAATTGAAGCTAATTTACTGCATACTTTAGCGTTGAGCTTTAACTACGCGCTTATTATACAAAACAATAATTTTAATATTATGTAGATTTTTACGACTAAATAAAAGAATAACTCTTAATAACTCTAGCACAGCTGTTAGAAACGACGGTTATAAACATAAGATTAGAAGGTTTCCCATAAAATACTGTTTACAGCATGAAACAAAAGACTGATAATACGCTGTTACTGATTGAAAACTTGGTATGGAGTACAAACAGGAATCTCTTAATGAGTTTTGTTAATACCGTTAGTGGCTAGAGCGTCTTATTTACAAGACAATCATAGCATACATGCTCCAACCTACAAAGTACCCTATTACACCATTGAGTTCACTAAACCATTTGTCATTGGCGTCAATAAAAGCCGAAACCATACGTTACTCCATCACCATTTGATTTATTAACCAACAGTGCGGTGTAGATCGCAATCTTGCGGTACTGTTACTAAACTGTAGCAGTCTCGTACCTTATATGTATCGTGGCATTCTCTGCTTGTTGAGGCAGGGAATTAAGAGTAATAAAATACTTTTATGAGTAATAATGATTAGTCTTTAAATTGCGTTAATATAAGCGCTACCTGCGTCATTCAAATCACTAGTATTAAGTTTTTTATGTATAACTTGCCGGAAACTTTACGCCTCGGCTGGATCTCTAAGAAAACTTCGCAATTTTCTCCCAATTACCACTAAAATTGCGCTAGCATAACTAAACACCACCTAGATAAGCTTGAGTGACTCCAAAATTTCTGTATTCGGTTCATATCTATCTGGTTTGCGCAAATATGACCACGCCTCTAACTACCACATTAAGCATCTTCTCTAAAGTGCGATGTGCTGCACCTTCCTTCAAATCCTTCTTATTTAAAATTCCGTTTTGTGCGTTTCTGAGGCATTCTTACTCCCGGTCCTTGAGATCATCGGAGAGACTTGAATTAAAGGGCCTAATATATCCCACATAATTGCTGACACGTCTTTCGCTATCGAAGCCGAAAGTTTATAGAATGAATTACCTGAATACATCATAGGTACATTATTTATCTAAGTAAATATTTTGATTTTGTTATTTTATCTCGTATGTCTAAATGGTAACATGTACCAGTATGTAAAAAATTGCATTAAGTGTTCCTTAAAATTTCAAAGTTCAGAATTTAGTATATCTTTTATATTTATTTTTCGTTAATTTTGTTATATTTTGTTTATTGTATGTCTGCTTTTAATTACTATACTTTTTTCTTGGGTAATGGTTGCCTGGAAGAAATTGCCATGTGCAATAAGGCCTCCTATTTCTACTTACTACTTCTCTATACAACATCTTATTCATTAGCTTGTATGTGTTCAATAAAGAATAAATAACTAACAGAATTCAGATCGTAACTAAAATATATTATGTTGCAGCATGTGACTTTAAATAAAGATTTAATATTTACCAACTACCTAATATCAACACCTTGATATTAAGCAAATGAAATACCTTGTACAAACGTGCAATAAAGACTTGTTTCACTTTTTCTTGAACCTCTGAAATACGATACTTGCAACCTTAAATCCTAAAACGGTCAAAACCCCCAGTAGCGGGTACAGTCACCGCTCATGTGTAAAGATTATCTTCCATATGCATCAGACGATGCAAACGAGTTACCTCAGTGATTATCAAACAAATTTTGTCATGAACAAGTTTAGCTGGTCACGATCCACTACTTCGTTTACATTAATAATGTCATTTAAACCTGACGCCCGTGATACTCGTGGTAGACGGGAGAAAGTGGTCATCGCCGTCCTGTCGCCCTTACGCGGCCTGATTCCGCAACCCGTGTCAACTCAACTAGTCACGCCATGCACGAAAATAGAGAAGAATGAATTATATAATAACGCTTCTATAATTAGTGAGACGGCACTGGCTACCGTCTATCGCCTGTCGACATGACATTTGAAATTGTTTTACGTCAAGACGAGTACATTGTTATACATGTGTAACGTAAGGCGCATACATAATTGGTGAAGGAGAAAGGTGGGAAATACAGGAATATTCACCTCACCGGGCAGTTGGCTCAGTGCCACAGCTTTTATGTCTTGTTGTAAAAAATGAACACTTAAGATTTTAATTTGGAACCTTTAACATTAGTGGCGAAGCATGAGTGTGCAATATTAATATAAATCATTACTCTCTCGTATAAAACATATTGCTAAACATATAAAAAGCTCGTAATATAATAGCATCGAAACAAAATTGTTGAGAGTTGATGACTTTAAGTCGTGCTAAGCTAGCTACTTTTTTAAAAATCTGCCAAAATGTTCGCGGTCCAGATTAATTTGTATAATATATACAAAATTATCATCCTTTAGGTTACTACTACTAAAACTCATATTTCTAAGATATATATTTTACAAGTACAGGAAAGAAATAAGACAGTATTAACAAAGCATTTACCAAATAAATAAACACCGATGAGTCACGCGGATCAACTGGTGCAGAATTAATCAACTCATCTAAATTCACGGCGAAGGCTCGATATTTTTGTTTATTTGTTGGTCAGTGCCGGATAACAATTAGAAAGCACATAACATTTCGGCACATGCCAATGTGTCCCAGAAAGTTGTGCAATGGCCATATTGTGTAAGAACGATGCAATATACATATTATGCTAATGTATTTAACTTCCGAACGGACATATCAATTTACTCGTACTTAGCATTAAAGCCTGCGCATGCTTATTTCATAGATTGGATACCGGATCTCTGATACTTTTTTAGAGTTCCGCAAAAACTCTAATGTAGCCATCGTTCAATTAACTTTAACAAGAAATTTTACTTGGTGTAAAAATTTACTACAACAATTATGAATCGTGCCTACCTAATTGCAAAGTGAGAACGTCACATCGATGACAAGTTTGTATGGTAGTTTTATTGCCAAACAAGCTTGATTTAGGATTAATTAACTTACAGTAGGTGTGAAGTATGAAGGATGTTGATTTTTCAGTGCGGTGAACCAGCATTTACTTTTTTTTTCTATAGTAGACGCCAATCATTTTTGTTGTGGGACATGATAGCCTTTAAATGTAATTATTAGTTAAATTACATTTCATTTAAATTATATTTTTCCTTAATTTTATTTAATTTGCATAATTAATTAAACTCGCTGACATAGTTAGACATAAGGAACAATTTGCGTAAAATAATACAGGTCCCTAAGTAAACAAGGAAAAGTTGGTCATAACGGGGTCAAGTAAATAAATCTATAAACACATGATATGTACTAAGAAATGACATGTATTTTATTTATAGCTGTTAAAATACAAGTTTTTGCGCTCGTTATATAAAATTGTTGAGGTGCGGAACCAGAAATTAGCAAATTGGAACGACTTGGCGGAGTTCGTTCGAACATACATGTTGGCTAACGAAAGTGTGGTGAGGGCCGAGACTAAAAACAAGCTTACTTAATACCTAGACAAGTTGACAGGTAATTATTTATTTTTACTATATTATTAATACTGAGGCGATATATTTATGTACTAAATTTATTACATACCTCATAAAATAAAGTACCTAGTAAGTATATCGACTGAAAGTATGTTACGTTAGCAATGACGATAGCTACACGTTTGAAATAGTTTTAGAGGTATTAACAGCTTAATAGTTATTTTTCTTGTGGCACGTAGCAACATAGCAAAATAATTACTCAGTTCAGCTGACACTTTAAATCCAGGTTACAAACTAAATCCCACAAAATTAAGTATCACATAAAAATAAATTTAATATTAATTTAAATTGAAATATTTATGTTATTTAAACTCGTATTTTGTAAATATTTGCCTCCTAATATAATAGTTACCGACTGCATTATTTAATTAAAAACAAACCATTATTATGAGGATACTAAATTATTTAAATATATTAATTAAATTTTATTTAAGATAATAAGTTATCAAGAGGTAAATGTGGTTATATTATTATAAAATAATTGTTAAGGTAATAAATGAAATACTAATATTAAATATGAACCTATTTTGTTTTCTTGTTTCCCGTCAATATTATTTATAGACCACAAATGACACAGTTGACGTAAACAAGAGCTACCTAATTATAATTAGTTTTGTTTTCATACTATGATGAGATCAGAGGTAATTATACAATCAGGTAAAACCACACAAATCCTTTATTTGAATGCCTAATCATCATTGTATACAATTCATGTAAAAACATGACTCTCATGAAATAACTTGTATTTCATTATTCATAAACTTTTTATACTAATTTGGCTCTACCGCAAATCCTCTACATTGCTAATCTAATGAGACTGTTGTGTGTGAATTGTTCGCTTGTTTCGCATGTGGTCTATCTATCAATTACCACCAGAGCCAGTAGCTTGTCTCTCATTATACCATGCAGACCCACAAAAAAACATAAGTATTTAAAGTAATTATAAAACAATGAAACACTTAAAATATGTAGGTATACGAACTCAGTAATTATTTTGAAGAGTTATGTATAATCTAAATTAAAAGATTAACTTCATTATTCCCGTCTACCTACGTCTTTATAATTAGTCAGTTGCTTATTATCAATTTCATGAATCTTTCTGTATAAATATGTAAAATATAATTATGACAAACCATAATTATATTTTGATACTGTAGTGGCCGAATACTGAAACTTCAATCAGTTTGAAACCGCCGTTAAGTCTCATGCTGTCTCTGTCACTATAAGGTAAAAAGTAGCGATAAATAGACATTCAAGAACGTCCTAAAGTTAAATTGCGTTTCAGTTTTCGGGAGTAAGCATATGTATGCTTATGTTTATTAAATTGAAATAGATATAGCATAAACCTCGTTTATATAGGCTTTAATAAACATAAAAACAAGTGATATCTTACAGGAGCAATAGTTATAAAAGAGAAATGTCAAGGACGAGACACCTCTATGTTTTAGACCACAGAGATTGCATTAGATGCAATGAGGATTTCATCTCATTCTCCCATACTATATTTTGTATCACAGCTCATAGTCTTCCAGATGTCGCGGCGGCCTTCTGCTCCGGGCAGATCTTCTAATTTCCACACGTGGAGGAGTTGGCGCAAGATCATCATCGGGAGGACGTGGCTCATAACTAGTTGTAGCTTCTGGTTCTGCTTCTGGAGATGTGGCTAAATCATTACTATCGTCTTGGCTTTCGGAGTTTAGTACAGGCTGTATTGGGTCATCCGGTCGATCCAAAATGATTTCTCCTTGCCCTTCGACAGGCGCAAGGTGTCGATTCGAGACGGTGGTTTCTCTTCCATCTCTCAGTCTCACATACGAGTAAACTGGATTTGCTTGAAGCAGCTCCACTTCTTCCACCACAGGCTGGTACTTATTAGAACGGTCAAAACGGCGCATGAGGACTTGCCCCGAACGGGTTAGCCATGTTGGAATACTGTGTCCATTCATCGATCTTCGCGGATGTGTGAACATGCGCTCATGCGGCGTGCAGTTAGTAGCTGTACATAAGAGCGATCTAATCGAGTGGAGAGCCACATTAAGTACATGCTCCCAATTTTCTATAGGCATGTTGTGCGAACGCAGACAGAGCTGTACTGTTTTCCATAGCGTGGAATTCAATTTCTCGACTTGGCCGTTGCCTTGAGGATTGTAGGCCGTAGTTCTGCTTGTCGCGATGCCACGTGAATGTAGAAACTCTCTCACTTCTGACGACAGGAACGATGTCCCCCGATCTGAGTGGATGTACGACGGGAATCCAAATATCATAAAAATGCTATTCAGATGTTTTGTTACTGTCTTGGCACTAATATCCGAACAGGGAAATGCGAAAGGAAATCTTGAGTACTCGTCTATTACAGTGAGTATGTACCGGTTATTTGTTTTCGATGGAATAGGTCCCTTGAAGTCAATGCTAAGGCGTTCCATGGGTGAGGTAGCCTTTATCAACTTAGGAAGTGGGTCAGGATTCTTGAAATACCTTGGCTTGATCTCGGCACATATACGGCAGTTTGTAGTCATTGCCCTTACTTCGTCGACAGTATAGGGTAGGTTCTTTATCTTTAACCAGTGGTACATGCGAGTAACGCCAGGGTGACACATTGTTTCATGTAGAGATAGAAGTCTACCTTTTTGAGATTCGATCGAGGCACAAACCCTGGAAAGGGTATCGGCAACATGATTCTCTTTTCCAGGTCTATACACAATATCATATCTGTATGGTGCAAGTTCCAGCCGCCATCGCTGGATCTTCTCATTTTTTATTTTACTAGTATGTTTTGCATCAAACATGAAGGAAACCGATCGTTGGTCCGTGATGAGCTTGAACGGTCTACCTATAAGAAAATGGCGCCATTTCTTCAGAGCTTCTACGATGGCATAGGCTTCTTTCTCTACCGCTGAGTGATTTCGTTCGCTCTGATTGAGGGTCCTTGAGTAAAAGGCGACGGGCCTTAAATCCTGCGATAATGTAGCGGCGATGGAATGCTCGGAAGCGTCAGTCTCGACAGTAAAAGGTACCTTATCGTCTATGGCGTGTACTGATGACTTTGCTATAACAGATTTCAGGTCCTCGAAACATTTCACTGCGTCTGAGCTTAAAGGGAAACTTTTGGTATGCGCCATAGGATGGATTCTCTGTGAAAAATTAGGAATCCACTTTGAATAGTGTGCGAACATACCGAGAGTCCTTCGAAGAGAGGCTACGTCATTGGGTGGAGGCATATTTTGAAGCGGTTTCAGTCGCTCACTATCCGGCTTGATAACATGATTTTCAATTGTATAGCCAAGAATGTTTATAGTCGACTGTGTGAACTTGCTCTTTTCTTTGTTTAGGGTAAGGTTGTACTTCTCCGCAGCTTTGAGAAATAGTCTAAGATTTTTGTCGTGCTCTTCTTGTGTCTGTCCGCATACAGTAATGTCATCAAGGTAGGCAAAAGTACCGCTTAGGTTTTCGGTTCTGATGAGCCAGTCGACAGTTCTTTGAAAACTAGCCACACCGTTGGTTACACCAAACGGAATTCTACGAAACTGGTACAGGTTACCACATGCCTCGAAAGCTGTGAAGGTTTTCTCGTGAGGCAGGATGGGCACTTGATGGTATGCGCTTTGTAAGTCTATAGTGCTAAAAATCTCGTATTTAGCTACCTTTGTTATCATCTCTTCAATGTTGGGTAACGGGTAGGCATCCAGTTCTGTGTATTTGTTGATGGTTTGCGAGTAATCTATTACCATCCGCTTCTTGTGATTCGCATTTTTCGTGATTAAAACCTGCGCTCGCCAAGGCGATAGACTTTCTTCTATGATTCCTTCTTTTAAAAGTTTCTCCACTTCTGCTTTTATAAAAGCATTATTCTCCATGCTGTATTTCCTTGACTTCACAGCGATAGGTTTGCAGTCCGCCGTGACATTAGCAAATAGGGGTACAGCAGGGACAGAGGCTGCAGCTACACTGCATACTTTTAACGTATCTTTAGGTCCACCAAATTTGAATTCTAGAGTCGAGTGTGATTCTAAGACGTCATGGCCAATTATAACGTCCGCACATAAGTTCTTCACAATCAAGAGATTGACGTTGTTATAGATGTTGTCTCCGATCCTAACATTCTGGAGAGTCGAGCCGTTAACCTGTGACTTGTGAGATAAGGAAGCCATAGAAATAGTTTGGTCACAACGTCTCTTCTTGAGTTGACAGAGATTGGCGAAGTCCTCATTGACGAAGCTCAGGGAGCTCCCGGTGTCAATCAAGGCTTCTGCTCGAACACCCTTGATGTAAGCTGTCACCATTGCCTTTCGCAGCGAAGTCAGTGCCGCAGCAGATATTATACAACTACAGTGGTTGCAGTCGTCTGTTGCCGTTGTTGAAGCAGCTGTTGGATTCCTGCTACGACAGACTTTTCCAAAGTGGCCCTTTTTGTTACATTTTACGCAAGTTACATCTCGAGCCGGACAGTCTTTGCGTGGGTGTATAGCTGATACTCCACAAAAAAAGCATTTCCGTTTGGGTGCAGCAGCGGCAGTAGCAGCAGAAGTGTTATAATCTCCGTTCCCAGCATTATCAACATTTGAAACCGAATAGACCTCTGCTATGGTAAAATGATGACTGTTTCGCTCTGCCATCTCCATCGATTGGGCTTTATTGTAAGACTGTTCTAATGTAAGTGTCAGATTCTCGAGAAGGCGCTCACGGATTTTGTTTGACGAAATGCCCGCTATGAACGCACCTCGGATGCTGTCGTTCTTATTCGTTTCAGCGTCGACAGCGGTGAACTCGCAGTCCTTGGCTAGTTGCTTTAAGGCCTGGAGGTACGCATCGATCGATTCGTCCGCTTGCTGGCGTCTTGTTGTGAGCAAATGTCGAGCATGAATGACATTCTTTGGTTTCACGTAGAGTTTGTCCAGCGCGGCCAACATTGTGGTATAAGTTGTGCACTCACTTACAGTTGCGTAGACCTTCGGAGTAATGTGGTTAATAAGGAGTTGTAGCTTGATTGAGTTCCACATAGCTTCCTTCTGAGCTACGGCATCCGGTGATTCTGTAGCACTCGGACTATATTGCTGTGCAGTTAAGAAGTTTTCGAATGTCATCTTCCAGTGCTGCCATTCCTTTGAACTGGAGTTCGATGTCGAGTCGGCATCAAACCTTTCCGGTCTTAGATACTTGTCCATATTTATGTTTATTAAATTGAAATAGATATAGCATAAACCTCGTTTATATAGGCTTTAATAAACATAAAAACGCACTCATTTTGTTAAATAAAGTCGGGTCAACTCGGGCCTTTGGAATATCTTATAATCTTTTTTCGAGTAACATTAAAATTCCTAAATGCATTATTTAAATTCGGATGCAAACGCTCAGCACCGGCCTGCACACACTGCTGTTATCTACCTGCGTGTTGCTTCCCAACTTACTTATGCGGAATTTATCTATCGAAAATGATAATGTAGAGCAAAGCTGAGCATGCATTGTTCGCCTCTCGTCACGTTGTCGCGTGATTACGTCATCAGCTTTCGTCGCGTGAGAACCTTTGAGTATTGTGGCGAGTCGCGCATCACTTTCATTGTTTATACGGAACTCCGCGCACGGAACGGACGAATAGGCGTGCGGAAGATGCACACCGCGTGGTGTGCGTGCACGCTGATTTTTAACAATGTAAAGTAATGTATGACAACTTATAAAGGCAGAGATTGTATCAAAGACGCTGGTTGGTTGATACCTATCTAAATTCTCTAATGTTTATATTTCGCATTGAACTTTAAAATGCCTTGAAGCAGTTCTCAACAAATTATTTGACTGGCCACTTATGAAGTTATGATTGCAGTAACCATAACGCGCACTTACTACTTTTACTTGCCACATGAGAGCATTTAACTCATAAAAATAATTATATTATCAATTTAAATCAAAAGCATCCGACGGCAAGAAATGCTAATCAGCGATCTGTATTCTGCAAATATTACTTACTTTGCAGAAATCCTAAGTTTAGCTAAGTTTTATGCAGTTCGTTTATATGCAGTGCTTGCAACAATACGTTACAGTTATGATAAAAGCATTAGCGGTATACGGTAAGGAATGTGTGACTGCGGCGACAGAGCGGCGCAGGCGGCTTCGCGACAGACGCAGCGCACACATGCAGCTTTAATGGACACTATCTAACGAGCTTTTTAACTACGCATTTACTTTGAAGCTAAATGGTAACCTCTCACCGTAAATCTTGCCGTAAAATGTGTCTATTCACTTATTGGAAATACTGCAGTAAGTATCTTTGTCGTTTTTCCAAAACTAGTTCTTAAAACGAACTTAAATAAATCCGCTTCGGAGTGCTACAGTTAAGTATTACGTCGGATGGCGTAATATTATTTATAATTCAAATAATATTAACGGCCTACTTTATAAAACCAGTAACGAATATCATTACAGCTATACTCTGTTTAATATTGTAATACATCACGAGCGTCAAATTTATACAAACCCACTAACCCAGATGATGCGGGATTTAGCAATCGCAAAGCGGAAAAAACTAAACTAATCATATCGGTCCGACGAAAATATAGAAAATAAAATGAGCCTCTAACGATCACGAGACACACCTACACATGGCCAACGTCACACTGTATTCTTATAAGGAGTTATAATTTTGGTTTTGTAGGCGACTAATGAAGGTCTTATAAGGAATGTAAATTACCTGTGATTAACAAGGTTGCCTGTATTTCGTTGAATGCGGATTTGCGCGCCCTCAGAGCCCACACGTCGCCTTACCGACACCCACACCTTGTACGGTCACCACCAGGCGACCAGATCTACTAGACCTACCAGACACTGCAAGTGCGTATTGCCACTGACTTAAGTTTGAATTTCAATGAACAATTACACGTGGATAAATAATCTGTCGCCCACGTATTGATACCTATGTTGGAGCGAGCTGATCTCATAACTTGATATTCCTGTCACAATAGCAAATTGTTATGTTGATTGATATTTTAATTGTAAATTGATATCCATGAATCTGTTAATCGCTGGCAAAAAAGATAGCTAAAAAATTGTATCGCGGAAGTTTGTAATTATTATTTTTTAATCTGTCTTTATTGTTGCGTCGTTGTTTGCGGTGTTTTAGGTTTAATAATAGAAAACTTCATTTAAATTATAATTGATTTAATATCCATGGATATTAATTACACTTGTTTGCTGGGATTATTGGACCCATTCAGAAAATAGTTTCAAATTCAAGTTAGGATTGAGCCACTCGAAGTGGGTGTCGGTATTCCAGGCGCCACTGACGCCTACACAGTCGGGCCGTAACACTGGCAATCACTATAGTTTTAGAAGTTGAAATCCATAAAATATGTGACCACGGCCTCGACCTGCAGATATGAGTAATCGTCGACCCGGTAATCTTTGTAAGGAAACTAAAAAAAAATGCCGAGAAGTTAATGACGTTAAGTGGTTTTTAACATTATCTTTATATAGATTATGGTTTATTAGATCGTTTGACCCCGTTTAAAGTGTGTGTTGGAGCCAAAGGTTTTTGTAATATACATGTATATTGTAGGGCCACTTATTATAGTATCTACGTGTAGAAAACCTTACCTCTACAGCTCTACACCTAATTTCTCCTTAAATTAACTGGAACAAACTTCTTAAGAATACCATTAATTTGATTTAAAATGAAGAGTTTTATTGTATATTGTCTTAATGATACTCAATGTCAACTGACTGAACGAACTAATCTAAGCCAATATTCAAACTGAATTGTTTATACTTCTAGTCTAGTGCATTCCTGTTTGACCGATTCGTATAATAATAATGTGTCCGCAAAACAACAAATAAACAATGTTATTCTACATAATAATGGACCAAGTAATGACGTCAGCATGCATCTATTGTAACCCAGTATTAACAAATTATGTTTAAACATCCGGTTCCTCATCAGAGCTAATTATTTTCTAATTAAAACAGTTTTTCTTGTACATCACAGCTTAATTTAGATACAACATGGCTTCTTTGAACATCAATGTCAAATTTTACTTTGGTACAACATAATTACAGTACAAGTTACACTAAAGTTACACGTGACTTTACCTAGTTTATTTATTGCTATTAATTTATGAATAACGAGATTAATTTATTTTACTTAATATAATTTGCTCCATGCATTTATTGTAAACCTGATAATCTCCGAAGCATCACTTAAATGAAAATAATATAATAGTTTAAACTATATCAACAGCTTATCTGGGCAACCTAGGGCTATCTAAACTTTTCTTAGGTGGTTGTACAAATGTACATGTCTTGGCTGTTATTACTGCAAAAATAAATTAATATCATTGCTTTATTTTTGATACAAGGTCTTATTAGTACTAGTAACAGGTATTATTATACAAAAGACTATAAAATAGAGAAATAACTTCTTTGTTCTTTTGCCTTTATTCTTATTAAAAATGTCACATTTTATCAGGACATCAGGTTTACCACACCTACATACTTTAAAGTTGCCCACCTATACCTCATGCAAGATAGGTACCTATGTTTATGGATACTAGACCGCTATGGGTATACCGTTAAATACACTGATATACAACACTTACCTTATCATAGACAAGCACAGGATGCCTATACTATAGTTTTGAATAGTCACACCCGGTAATTCCTATAAGGTTGTGAAACTATACTTAGTAAAAAGTTTTATCAATTTATTTACATTCTAACTTCGTAGAGATATACGTGAATCACGTTTTTAGCTTACAATCTTTTGACTAGAGGTAATTGTTTCACATAATAAGCATATATTACATATAATCATATAAATTATTTAAGTAGGTTTATATTTATTTTTATAATTATAACCAGAAGCCGTGTGTTACAAGGGCGCTTCTGCTCCAACCATCTATGATTCAGCTCTCCAAACACGATCTTTGAAATAAAAAAGGGAATTTAATCAGTTTATTGGTTCTCAAATGGTACTAATGTAGAAAAGTATTAACGATGATAGAAATCGCTTACATGACATTAAATGTATGGAAATGATATTTCGTCTCGAAATCTCACTTTTCTAGGGGGGATCTGTTGGATCAGCGAATTAGCTTGAGAATATTTTATTAAAGGCCAGGAAAGGTAGTAGAATCTTGTCTAATATTTATGGCTCCCGATGAGGCTTTTGTCTTTTTTTAACTTTGATTGTGACCGCTAGGAATGTAACTAGTTACACGTACTAAGAAATTACTTTTTGAAAACCAGCATTTAAAGTTGGGTTTTTTCTTAACGACAAATTCTTTAACATTTCGTCACACCTAACTCATGTTCACTTTAAGTTAACTTTAAATCGTAAGTGTTATTTTACCCGACTGCCAAGGGAGGGTTATGTATTAAAGTGCCTAACTATCATTGAACATTGTTACCAATTCTGTAGAAGAATTTGATAGCTTACGTCATTTAGATCTTGTTTGTAAAACAAAATAAAGTAAATGACTCGTGCAAGAACATTATGAAAACCTGTTATCTATATTACCTTTTTATGTCTATCTAAAAGCGATATTATTAGAATTGTTAGGTATATGTAATTGGGAAAAGTAATATTATAAAAGAACAATTGTTCATATTATTTGAAATGCAAATAAGAAGAAATCGTATTGCGGCATGGATCGTAGAGAGCTATGTACCTGCTTTATCATACTGTACTTAATTATCGAAATTTGGTGTTCAAAAGAATGAATTTAGACGAAACCGACCGCAAATGACGTTAATTCGGAACAAATAAGAACATACGTGGATTAAGTTTTTTGTTTCATACATAGTGTTATTTAGTCATGCATGGAAACATTTCCGCGTAGGTCCTTAGTTAAACACCCACGTATGTCCCGAGGTTGCGGTAGGTACCGCCAAGTAGGCACCTAACAAACACATTGATATTCCATGACACTAGCCGTGAGTAAGGCTGACATGGCGCGCATGGTTAGTCCTTCTAACATCAGTGTTGGACGTTTCCTTAAAAGGAAAATGTCACCTACAACTAAGCGGCTTTATTACTAATGACAGATGTGTCCTTAAGACAACTCCACTTATTCTTTTTGAAATCGTAAACATCTTTTGTTTTATTTCTGAAATACGGCAACAACGTCTTTTCGGCCTAGCCTTTGAATATTCAACATCACGACATGTATCTCCGTCTTGTTAACATCATGTAAAGCAGCGAGCCAGGCACGACTTTGGGGTCTTATTTGACTTTCATTCAATAGTCCAATATTAACGGGAGGTCCGTGTATTTTTGTTGCTTCATTGCGACCTTCGGGGCTGAGTAAACATCTATTGTTTAACAAATTACTGATTCCGTCTCTAATTCGTGGCAGATCCATTGTCTCAGTTGCCCGATTTTACGGGTGGTGCACATCGCGAGAAGACGAACACATCCACTCGACTAGGAAAAACATCGCGTGATAAATGTAAATGCGGTTTTGTCATATTAGTTACAGCTAATTACCGAGCGTGGTAATAGTTGTCGTCTATTGAGAATTTTCCCGCATTATATTAACCTACAGAATATAATATTTTAATATTCAAATAACGTCGCAACTTCACAAATCAAAACTTAAGTTTTGTTCTTTTTTATAATATTTTCCAGTATCCTTGTAATTAATATCTTGAATAGATTTCGGCATGACAATGCCCATTTATGTGTAAAGTATATAAGATAATAATGCAATAACATTTATATATTGTTATTAGTTTATACAAATGGTCCTTGACACCGCCTAATAAACAGCTATTACCACAATCCCAAGTCCCACGCTTGTCTAACCCGCGATTTATGAAACTAACTCCATCCACTAATCAGTAATCAAGTACTGCAGACCTTGTCTTAGCCCACAATCAGACACTATATTGTTACATACAAACTTAATATTAATAAGGTACACAACTATGCACTATACTTAATCAACGTTACGTAAGATACCTTTGAGAACAACAGTGAATAATGCGTTCGATAAATCCTTGCATTAATAGCATTATGGTCATTGCATCAAATAATAACTCAATAAAGGATAATTTCGTTTTATCTCTCAACCTTGCTCATAATCACGCTCGTATGTACTACAAGGTTGCTGGTTTTAACCAAGTTATGGTACTTTTTCAACGACAAATACATTAATTGACTGACCTAGTTATTACAAAATATATTTATTATAATATGTCGTTGCTGTCAATTTTCACTTGACATTGACCATACAAAGTATATCGGATGATTTATGGGGCTACTAGGTATAGTTACCAAAACGTGGTTTCGCAATCATTTACCTCAAAATACTGCTATTTGTATATTTATGTACTTTCCCTATGTATTTTGATGACACATGAGCGACCATGAATCACATACTCTATACCTAGATTCACTTACAAGTCTTGTATTTTATGTTCATAAATTTCCCATCACAATAATTTTCTCGCCATGGTTTCGTTTTAAATCCAATCACCAAACCAACTTATACACATAAATATTTTAAAATAAATAAGGAACGCTCTTCCCACGCAAATACTAAAAAAAATCCTGAGAAGCCTGAGTAGCCTTCATGTGACAATTAGAAGAACGAAAGAACTAAATGAGAACCAAATAATTTTCCAGGTGTGTGCGTGCAGTGTGCTGGCTGCGTTGGATGGCTACAGCAACCAGCAGGACCCCGACCAGTTCCAAATCCAGACCGACGAAGATGACGAGCGCTACTTCTTATACCAAACACATAACGGCCAGTACAGGAAGGAGAGAAGACTTAAAGACGGGTCTGTTGTAGGTTAGTATGGTATCTTAACTAAATTACAACACTCATTAGACTTAGTACTAAAGCGTGTGTTCATATGACTCACCTAATAGATGTATTCGATTTAAGCAAGTACCTACCTAATCTATTACGTATTACGTAAAATGTACATACTCACAATTCCTAGGGACATTACGTAGGTATATGGTACTTGCTTTAAAAACGAGCCGTTTATTAAGCGAAAATTACTTGACTAGTTTTCAAACAATCTTTCCTTCTCAGACTAATTAGGTACCGAATCTAACTTAAATTAATGAAACCATAAATTAACATGGATTAATGCTGTTAGCTTCTTGCAAATGTAGAGCAATGTAAAATGGAACTTTCTTGTTTACGAGTTTCATTGCCAATCTAAGACTATATTGTTATCCCACACATATTCCGTGGTTCATTGTCCTAACTCCACGGAAACCCGTAGGAGGACCAGTCGCTATAAAATAGTAATGACCTTGTACGGAAATAAGGATAGCCAACAAACGACTGGTAAAGTTTTGTTACGAACGAAGGTATGAATTCGAGGCAAACCGTATCTGTAAACCTTACTTAGCTTTATTTATGAGAAGAAAATTACAGTAAAGTCAACTGTTTTAAATTTCAGGTACAACTGGCTGGGTGGGAGCTGATGGCTATTTACGACTACAGGATTACATCGCTGACAATCAGGGTTATAGGATATATAAATCTAAAACCGTTTATGTTGGAGAAAACCGTCCAATATCAGTACGTATAAAAACCTTTGAATTATTTTTTTAAATCTATTTTATTTCTGTATTAAACGTATCACTTTTCTTTTTCAGGAGTCATTGCAAATAGCCAAGACAGCCCCAACAGATTCTGGTTACGGCGTAACGCCGGCACCAGTTCCTGCAGTGCACCGCAATCGAGGGCCGCCTCGGTTCACGTCAACTACTCAAAGCCCACCGCCGTCATCGTCATATAGACCAACAAACACCTTCCCCATAGAAGTCTCAGTGACGCCTCCGCCGCCAGCCTATCCTCACCCTACGGCCACTCCTCAAGTATATGTCTCACCAAACTCGATTGATTCGTCTACAACAACGTATGACTTTAGACCAACGGTAGCACCAATCACAGCCAGTGAAGCTGCATCAACACGTGGCCCTTACGACTATGACTCATCCAACACTAACACTCTTGATGATGGATACTACACAAGCGACAGCAAACGTTACGATATATTTAATCCAAATTCGTACAGACACGCCGATGCTTGGTTAAGGCGACAACAACAACAACAATCTGGTGTAAGACTCGGTGATGGCTACACTCCACAGTTCCCATCCTATGATGGTGCAGCCTTCAGGAGAAACGGATTCCGGTACTACCTGCCAAAGCAGTATCACGAGGAAGAAAACAATAATTCCAACGAGAGGACGGGAAGTTTTGGTTACGTAGATCCGTTTGGTATTCGTCGAGTGATATACTACAACACAGCACCTGGCCAAGGTTTCCAAATACGCAAAAACAATCGATACGTGGGTCACGATGCAACCCCATACGACCCTAGACCCGTGAATTAATGTAGGATAGGAAATGTAAATCTTATGTTATAAGAAATTGAAGTTACCTAATTATTTATTCATCAGTATTTTTAGTTCCCTTGAACTATTTATGATAAAGGAGACAAAACGATTAAATCGAACGAAGCGAACAAGTCTTAGCCATTAATTTGATATGATATTAAAAGTCATACGAGAAAATTATATGTACATCAATTAAAGTCAAAAAGTTTAAATTTTCTTTGCAAGTGACAGTAATTTTCACTGCCTTAATCATGACGTACTTCTTAATTTTCAGTGCCATTGTACTATAATGTAGATACGCTACGGTTAAAATACTGTATGCCTTTGTCAACATCATTTTATGTCTGTTTGTAAATAATATAATAAATTAGTTTTAAATAAAAAAAAAATACAGTTTACAAAATCGTGTTACTGTGACGCTACGTTATGTTAATAAAACATTCAAAACGTGCTTTATATTAAAATAATACAAAAACTACCGTTAAGGTATTCTAAATTATTGTTTAAATAACAAATAAGGAGAGTCGTCGGTCATTATGTCTAAAGAAGTAGTAATAAGGTCTTTGAACTCATTTCGATTGTCATCTTAATGGGTTTCTTTGCAAATGCTTGCGTAGGCGCAACCAAGTAAATGCTGTAATGTTTCAGAGTTAGTAAAACGTATGACAGTAAATAGAGCAAGTATATATTAATTATCAATGCATAAAGCATATGACTCTTCATGACTTTGGCTGCATTTTTTTTATTTCACCTTCGAACACAAACAACTATATTTAATCAATTACACTGATTCGGGTGCATGTTATAAAACGTCTTTGCGAATAATTTGTCATTTTTGAGAAATTAATTCCAGATATAATGACAACTTGTTGCAATGACTATGCTGTGGGTATTCATTAATTATTAATTTAATAAAATGTGTTCTTTTCTTATTACTCATAATTCACTGATAACTATTTAATTACTGTACCATCTTAATTATTTTGTGATAATTGCACAGCATGTATTTATACTAATTTTATTGTTTTCATCTAAGTTCGTACCTATTAAATAATTTGTTAACTAAATTTGTTGTTATTTATAACCAGCCTTGATAATAGAAATCACTCGTGTATGGAAATGATCACAGACCACCAAAGTATCTCTCTCTCTGGCTGTGTAAATGATATTTCTTTTCTATATTTTTACACTCTAGACTGTCTTAACACGTGAATCCTTGCGCAGTTTCCCAATTCATTACCTTTTACATTTACCTATATATATATTTAATTTAATTAGTCCTGACTCGAATTATATGGTGTAAGCAGGTATATTATTATTTATCATTTTAGGTTTCCGCATCAACGGGAAAACGGGACATCATTACTAAGACTCCGTTGTCCGTCCGTCTGTCCATCCGTCCGTCTGTCACAGGCTGTATCTCATGAACCGTGATAATTCGACACTTGAAATTTCACAGACGATGTATTTCTGTGGTTTCTTTAACAACAAATTAAAAAAAAACAGAATAAAATAAATATTTAAGGGGGCTTCTATACAAAACACGTGTTTTTATTACAGTTTTTATAGACAATGGTGCGGAACCCTTCGAACGCGAGTCCGACTTGCACTTGGCCGGCTTTTTTTATTATTTATTTAAATTAGTAATAGTGTAAGTATTATGTGAAATTCAGGAATTAATCTTACAAAAATACATAAGTACCGAGAAAGGTTTTATTTTTGAAAGTATGCATATTACGCAGTATGATAAATTACGACGTTTTTTGAGTATAATACAGTTATTTGATTTAACTTGTTTATTACAGCGATATACGAACGTTATCTTCCATAATACACCAATCAATAGTAATCAGGTTCGGATTCTCGTAGAATGTAGGGGTACCTAGCAGGAGGTGGGTATAACGGGTACCGCCGCCGGAATGGGTTAAGAGAAGGCCAGTGGAAGTCAGGTAATTGGAAGAGACGATCCATAATTGCATGAATTATAGTTGAGTAAAAAGGTTTCGTTTCAGGATCAGGAATTTCTACTACAGTAGGCCGTTCTCCAGGCGCTGGTGTCGGGTCTACTTGAGGTTCGGCAATAGTAGGAGGGTTTTTAGGAGCTTCAACGTTATTATTAGTACTTTCCGGTTCAATTGCAGGGTTTACGGCTTCTGGTTCTTGTACTTTAGCTTCTTTGGTTTCTTGAGCATTTTCTGGTGCGGCCTCCGACTCGCCGAGCGATGGTGCAGCTAATGCCGCAATAGCACATAATACCACCAAGATACGCATCTATAACCAAAAAATATATATAATAGGGATGTTGACTTGGTATGAAAAGTCAAAATCTATTTAGTCCGTCAGTTAGATAATAAAAAAAATATTAGACATGTATTTTTTCTTTTATCAAAACAATACAAAATTAAAAAGATAAAGAGATTTAAAGTTCAGTTATAGTGGGGCTTATGACGCCACGCCGTCGTATAAATTGTCACACGTAATGACGTCACGCGAAATTTCCATTCACTGTATTTTGCTCATTTTTATTTGCAGGAAAAAAAGGAAAAATACGTCTAATAAAATTCATTAATCTACCAGGCGGACATTAAAAATAATTAGGAAACATGCCTATTCATAAATAGTTCTTTAGTGGATTCATTTTCAAGACAATGACAATGAAATAAAATAGATATTCTTAGTCACATCGACCCCATGTCATAATACAATATTATTTATGATAATGGTTTACACACAGTGGGAATACCACATGCTTTCAGTTAAAAAAGCCAATAAAACTCTGTCGTTAAGTCTCAAACACAAATTGCCTGAAAGCATAATTTGCATCACTTTCCTTATTCACACCTAATTTGACCCACCTTTCGTAGGTAGCTTTATAACAGAGAACTACTCAAAATCATCGTAATCAAAATATTTCTATTTCAAGCCTGCCTTTTTAGGCACTTTCAAAACGTTAAAAGACTAGTTGCGCGGTTTCAAAATGCAACGGAGAAAAACCGGCCAGAAGATCTACAGTTAATCTAGAAAAAGATAATACATACAATGTTTAAAAATTAATTATTTTGAAAATATGCGACAACAATGTAAATAGCAAAAGTTTTAGATAATTGATCATCGAGAATGGAAGAAAGAAAAGAAATCGTACATTTTACGTCAAATTACATTGTCGACATATATACGAAAGGTCTGATGCAAAAAGCTCAAAATACAATTAAAAAATAAAAGAAGATAATAGTCCGAAGTAGTAGTCATATTCAAATCCCTAACAGGGAATACTATATGTGAAACACTTAGTAAAATACACAAACAACTTACCTCTTTTACTGCAAATGCGATACTAGTGTCATAAACTATCTGTTTGTCTTTTATACGCAACGAGTTCATTTTAACTAATTACCAAAACTATCGAAATGATATTAAAATCTCTTTAATGTGGTCAGCTGAATAGATATAATTCCATGACTGTCGAACATAATTAAAAAAATTCCACTAAATACAATAAGCCGGTCTGTAATTATTAGATACCATGGGGACTAGACCACCACGCATACCCATCATTGCAACTCTTGTAAGCCAGGGTCTACAATGATAATGAATATCAGTGAAACAGTTAAGTTCGGTGTGTCCTAGGAAAACGATAGACTGTCTTAGAACCCACAACGAAATTAATCAGAAGCAGTAGGAAAAATAGTTTCCACTTACCTCCATTGCAAGCGGGAGACAAAAAGAAAAGATATTATATATACAACTGACTTAGGCCCAGTTGTCAAGCACCACGGATAAATAATAATGAAGGGTAATTAATTATTTATTTTTTCATAAAATCGGTCGATCGTCATTGACAATTTCAGATGTTAAATCCAGCTTTCCGTAGAATCAGTCTAGGTGTTTACCCAGACTGTCAACAAAAATTCCAAAAATGTCATATTTATCTGGGTTGGAACTCGAACCCTGTGCACAAAACTTCTTAAGGAAATAGTATCCGTTTGTTATAAATAAAACGTATCTCATTAGAGAGCAATGTTACTTATATTTATTTCACTTTATAAACTTGTTACAATTTACTACATTTTTAGAAAGGTAGACATCATTTCTTTAATCCTCAATCTTTCCTTGAAGTAAAAAAGAGAGATACTGGTTTATCTGGTTTGTTTATAAGAAGAGTTCGTACTCCAAGCTCACCGCCTTCCCACTTAAGGTGAAATTCACGAACCAGCTGTAAAAAAAAAGTGTCGTTATTCAAATCGTCTAACTTAGTTGTTCCGAAAAAAACATAATATTCACCCGAACAATGGCGATGCACATATTTTGCTCTGCCAATCTTCTTGCTATACAGGATCGAGGTCCAAATCCAAACGGTAGGCTCAAGAAAGGGTGTAGGTTTTCATAACCCTCAGAACCCCGCATCCAACGCTCTGGCTTAAATACCATAGGATCCCGAACATATTGTGGCAATCGACATGCTATCATATTTTGTGTCACTATAACTGTCTGTAATAATTGCAAAAAACAACGTTTTATTATTTTTGCTATACTGAAAGTAAACAGCAAGTTTACTTGTTAATCTGATTCTACTAGGCTAAATGAATATAATTTACATATATGTACGAGTACTCAATAGGGTATCATAGGTTCCTTGTAAAAGTCTCTCTACTCCCTACTCCAGTCTTGTAAAGAATACTTACTCCTTCTGGAATCAAATATCCTCTTAAAATAAAATCCTTCTGTGACAAACGACCGACGCCAATCGATACAGGATTAAGCCTTAGACTTTCTTTGATACAGCTTTTGGTATAAACGAGTTTGGACAATATTTCTGCTGTAATGTTGGTATCTTTCATAGGTAGAAGTTCAATGATTTCATCAAACATTTTCTTCTGCACATCCGGATTTCGACTTATATGGTATAAGGTAAAACTGGTTGCATATGCGGTCTGAAATTGAAATACTTTAAAAATATTTGCTAAATTAAAAAGTTAAAGCATATTGCGTAATTTTGTAATACGTACTGTGTCTATAGCTGCCATAAGAATATCTACCATCATTCCAAGAATATCCTTTAAATCCAAGTTTGTCTGTTTCAAAAAGGATGCCAGAAGAGAATTATTTTCATTTTTATCATTTACGAAAAAATTCGCCTTTTCTAATAATATATTTCTAGATACTCTAAAAACCATAATCCACATTTAATTAATTATTATCATTAAAACTAAAGTATATTTAACATTGGGTCTAGGCTTGACATACTTTTCTAAGTATTCCTGAGAGCTTGCCAGTTTTCTGTAAAGAGGAGTTTTAAATAACTTCCACAGAAATCCCTTATCTAATTTCATAATTCCGCTATTGGATCCGAAAGCTGCTTCAATCATTTTACTGCTTCGTGAATTTCGTTCCTGTTCTTGTTTAGAAAAGCTGTGAAATCTTTCATTGAATGCCACGGTACCAATAACTGAAATGTACAAATGAAATTAGCTCGTAAAACAAATGTTGCCAGTTCATGTGGATCACCCTATATATCTAAAACAGGGTATTTAATAAAAAAAATGTTGCTAGTGTCGTGAATAGCCAACCTTCTAAATTCAGTCTATTCAAGTAAGGCAAAAAGTCTTCGTGATATGAAATATTCTTTTCTTTTATCCATTTTAGAAACTCTTGTACCACGACGTCTGTACTGTGAATATGGTTTTTTACACTCTGCGGACTAGTGAAATTCTTTTGTAGTGTGCTTCTAAGTCTCCACCATTCTGGGCCATTACTGAAATAGTCAAAAGATATTTTAAAATAAGTAGCACCAAGCATACAGGGTGCTTTTAATACAAATGTTCACTATGTCTAAGGTAAGTCTCTAAATCTTAAAGGTTTTATACCTGAAACATGATATATGTCTAGTTATTTTTTCTAACTCTAAATTCACCTGATAAGATATTTATTATTATCAGGTAGGTAAATACCAACTTGGATTTATCTTTGTACTTAATATATTCTCATATGATGCCAATCGGTAGCCTGCTTATTAATTAAGGTAAATTGTGTACATACCTACAAGAAAATTAAACTTTGTTCTAAGGTATGTACCTAAGTAGGTACCTTAAGTCAGCAACAAAAGTTAATAAACACAATCAGATTAAAAAACATCAGAACATACTAAATTGCAATAGGTCGTTGTTGCGACTTGAAAATCAAATATCCTTATCACAAATGGTAAACGCTATAATATGTATAAAAGCCAACTTATAGTTTAGTATAGTTACTTAATATTGCTTCCTGGTTTTTTTATAAATCTGATAGTGTTCATCAACTTTTGTTGCTGGCTGTACTTTAAATTATCTGTCTTTCTTACTTACGTATGGAACGTAAACATAGGTAGAACAGGATATTTGACTAATTTCAGAAAGTCGTTATAAATTTTTCTAAAGGTAATAATATTATGCATACAGCATACTATATTATTATATCGGTTAATCAGATCTATTTGACTGGCCTGTTAGTCTAGTGGTTATCGATTCCCACCCAGAACAAATTTTTGTGTGATGAGCATGATCATTTGTTCTGTGTCTGGGTGTAATGTAGCGGAGTCAATTTATTGTAATATGTATGTATATAGAAATATATAAGTAGGTTTATTAGTCTAGTTTGGGATCAGATGGCCGTTTGTGGGTTGTACAAGATATTATTCGATTATTATTTATGTTTAAAAGTCAATAACAATAACGTGACTTTCTAAAAAAAAATGTTTGTTGGTTATCGCGTCAAAAAGTAGCCAGTGTCCTTTCTCAGGTAGTAGACTATCTGTGTACCAAATTTTATTTAAATCGGTTCAGTTATTTTGGCGTGAAAGCGCGACAGACAGACAGACAAAGTTACTTTCGCATTAATCGAAACTGATTTCACGGCATTAACAAAAAATATACATAAATTAGCGTGACATATTTTTTTTATTCTATTATCTAAAGATGACCATAATTTGTAGTACCTATGTTTTCAATGTTGTCAAATAGACCATGACTATAAATTATGTGTAATATATAACATAATAAAAAATATACTTTACGTGGAAAGCAATCCTCCTGTATTATACACGTGTGGTTTACTTAGACGATAGTGTAACATAGCCACATGACTCCTCCGAGCTGGATAGCGGTGGTCTTGACGGAATACAACCTCGATGTCTTCAGGGTCGTACACATGCAGTACTTTTACACCTGGATCTTCACGAACCAGACTACCATATCGGCGATAATTCAGCCAAGAGTTTTTATCGAGAGCTTCTGCATCGTAATCACCTAAAATTTATTAATCAAGTACTAAAGTCGATTGTCTACCTGTAGGTACTATTTGTTTATAAATATGTACCTAGGTAATATTCGAAGTTGGAGATGGAGACAGTCTTCTTCAGTTCCTATGACGAATAACTGTATTATACCTAATATTATAATGAGCTTACGTCTGAATGATTTCAATTTTGAACATAATATCGTAGAAAATTTAACTAGGTACACTACGTAATGTGAAATTTTTGGTACGTAGGAGTAGGTAAATTCTTAATAATTGTGTATTTTCAGTTACCTACATCCCGATTAGCCTAGCCTCGGTAAACTTATCTAGCCTCGGAATCAGTTCAATCTAATACATTTTATCAAACCCGCTGTACAAGTGTGCAATGCACACATAAATTTGAAACTTACGTTTGTCATTATAAACATTAAGAAAAAAACTTACCAAAGACGGGTAAATATTTATGCAGCGTCCCAATTATTGGGTAGCTTGTAGGGCCTGGGATTTCTTCAAAATGCATAACTTGTTTTTTATTACTATACGCATTTTGGTCTAGATTAGAACTCGTTACATTCGAACTTAAACGAACAATCGTCACATAACTGGCTAAATTTATTTTCTTGAATAAAAAATGTAACATGTTTATAACCTTTATCAGAGCGCAACCAGTTCGTAAGGCGTCACTGAGCGAAATCATCGAATTACAATAAGATCCCGTCCCCAAGAAATTATGCACATAATACCTACAAACAAAAGAAGTCGAAACATACGACTCGCCTCATATCACCATGAAGACAGGTACCTACGGTTAATACAAAATGTGGCTACTTATTAACATATTTTTGTCGCCACTTTACCTACCTACCTACTGAAATATGACCATAATTTAAAATCAAGTATTTCTCAGTAAGTTCCTAGTTAGGTACCTACTAATTCTTGCATATCAGCAAATATTGTTGCCTATCTTTGACAACACTTATAGTAACTCATTACATTATGAGCAAACTATTAGGTAATACTTATTACATCCATACCGATTCATTTGAATAGCTTAAATCTATCACCACAGGTTTCGATTAGACCTATAGGTAGCCAGCCTGCGTAAAATAAATGGAAATTAGAGTGTTAGTATCAGTAATAGCATTTATACTCCATTCTGTGTAATGTTTCGATCTTAAATTTTAATATGAAACTATTGTATTTTGTATTTCATGTTTAAGTACAATAAAGAATAAGAATAATTTGGTCTTTTTTAATTTTATTTTGGTCTTATTTATAGCAATTTCTCTGCCTGAGGTGCTAGTCGCACAGTTGCACTATATTATATTATACCTAAAATATACTCTGTCGACTAAAGTAAGTAGGTACTCTGTGGTCACACTTGAGGTCCGAAATGGAAAATTTTATAATTTTTTTTATAATTGTTTTATTTCTAGGTTTGTCCAAGAATTTTCTATGCGATTTAAGTATGTGACAAAGATGCAAAAATGCACAGAGTTATTTATCAAAGACGCGACAACATGAGAAGAGACAATCGAACACATGACACACTACCAAAGGCCTTAGAATCAGTTGGCCTATTCGCTTTCTCCAGTTGACAACTCAAGCAAACATCACTAGTACTGGCTAAAGTCGGTGTCCAACAACGTTGGAGTAGATCTAGTTAGTCATCGACGTTAGACGGTACGAAATTTTCACAGGGTTTTCACAGTGTTTTTTATAAAGCAATAATTATCGCTTTGGTTGACAACCGCCATAGTGAATAGCCCTGCAGTAGGCTTATTCGCTATCTCCAGTTGTCAACCCAACCGATGTTTACCGGATAAAAATAAGTATAAAAATGCTTATTCAGTTTCGGCTAACGTCGGTAACCAACTAAAAAGAAGTAGATCTAGTTTGTCATCGAAGTTACACGATAAGAAATTTGTGTTTTCACTGTCTTTTTAGTTAAACAACTATCGCTTTTGTTGACAATCGCCGTAGCGAATAAGCCTGCATATCTTGTTTCTTTAATCAAAGCACAGACAGTACACACTATAGATTACTATTTTATACTAGGGATATGGTATGATGCACATCACAATAATATATTTTACATTGTCTATGATCGCAATCATCAAAGGTTACATCACTGCTGATCAGAGAACTGTGTGAATGTGAACATGACATTGTCATTCAATCATCTTTGTTATGGTTTTGATTTTCACTTTGCAGGTTATTACGAATATCCGTAATTTAGTTGTAGCTTTACGTATCCTTATTTTAAGAATAAAATGTTTTAAACAAGCTCAGATATTATTATAGTTTTACAAGAGAATCACAGTGTTGCATGTAACTACGAAGACATTACATATTTTTTATAAGGTGTTCGTCGTAACTATTTATAGTTACAACTTACCAAATAACCAAAATCTTCTTTTTAATTGACCCATTTTATGTTGTAAACTGAACGTTTTGTGAAGTGAAAATATGATCGTCCTTAAACAATTTATTAAACCACAATTTGTAAATAATACAAATAAACAGTACATCATTAAACATTTAAGGCACTATGATGGTAGATACTCCTCAAATATTAACATACTTGGAATTGAAACATCTTGCGACGACACAGGCTGTGCTATAATAAACAATAATGGGAAAGTATTATCTGAAGCTATACATTCTCAAAATTTAATGCACTTGAGATATGGTGGAATCATTCCAGATATAGCACAAGATCTACACAGGCAGTATATTGAACCAACAGTGTCTAAAACCCTACAAGATGCAAAATTAACAATGGAAGATATCTCAGCAATTGCAGTCACTCTAAAACCCGGGCTTCCACTCAGTCTAGCTGTGGGTATGAAATATGCTAAACATTTAGGCCGGCGTTGCAATAAACCTATTATACCTATACATCACATGCAAGCACATGCCTTGGTTGCAAGAATGCATCATAATATATCATTTCCATTTTTAGTTCTATTGATATCTGGTGGTCACTGTTTGCTTGCTGTTGTTCAAGATGTTGATAACTTTCAACTGCTAGGTGAGAGTATGGACTGTGCTCCTGGAGAGGTGTTTGACAAAGTTGCCAGAAGAATGAAATTGAAAAATGTTCCTGAATATTCTAAGATTTGTGGAGGACAAGCTGTTGAGGCAGCAGCAGCTAAAGCAACAAACCCAAATATGTTTAAATTACCACTACCGTTAGCAGAGTATAAAGATTGCAACTTTAGTTTGAATGGTCTGAAAACCTCGGTTATGTATCATTTATATAAAAAAGAAGTGGAACACAAAGTAGTAGCACATGAATTAATACCTGAAGTCAATGATTTGTGTGCTGCTATGTTGATGGCTACCACAAGACATCTAGTTCACAGAACACAGAGAGCCATGGAATTCTGTAAAGAAAACAACCTTATACCAGAAGATATAAAACAGCTGGTGGTGTCTGGTGGAGTGGCATGCAATAATTACATCTTTAGTGCCTTACAATTATTATGTAATGAGACTAATTATCAAATTTATAGACCATTTCCTAAATTATGTACAGACAATGGAGTAATGATAGCTTGGAATGGCTTAGAAAAATGGAGGAAAGGCCTAGACATTGTCACAACAACAGATTTCGACACTTTAGATATAGAAGCAACTAGTCCCTTAGGAGAAAATTTAATTGAAAAAGTTAAAGCTGCCAGTATTTCTACTAAACTTTTGAAAATAAAATCTATAATTTAAGTTACACAAAATTTAAAATTAATCTTTTATTTATTATTATAGATAGTTGTTAACTAGGCATATACATTATCTAAGCATCTATTAACCGTTTCCGTGCGGATGATGCCGCACAGGCACCATGAAAATCTATTGCGTATGGCGTATGATGCCCGAGAGGATACAATATTAAAACATAAAAAACTCGGCTAAAACGACATTTATCAAAGAAGTCCTAAAATAAAAGTGTCTTTATTTGTCACCCATATCCTGCCCATATTGTTCGTTTCTAGTAATTTCGAAAATTAGCCAACGTCAGGGGTTGTAAACCAAGTTGTCGAGTCACTTTTTATTATTCATTATAATCCTAACAGCCAACTTTCTGGAATGTTTCTTAAAAAATTTAATGCTTTTGTCATAAGGTTCATTTTTGCCTCAAATCATAATGGGATTACAAAGAGTTCGCCCCGCTTTGTAATCCCATCGGTCGGACGGCGGCTTAAAACAATGGGTTTTACCCATTTTTTGCGTTGTTCGCCGGCCCTTTGCCTATGAAGTGCCGTATGCCCTTGCGTATAAGGTTGATTATTGTTTAAAACTACGCACCGTTCATAATTGTTTGCGCCGGCGCATTATTTTATCATCCCTCACTTCTGTCTTGCTACCCTTAGTAAACAGACGTGATCTTATTGCTTATATTATCGAAGACATTCGCTTGTGAACTTGGACTTTGTGATCTTACATTTGTGACGACATTGGCTTGTGTTATTGGACTCTTTGATTTTACATTTGTGAAAACTGTATCCTGTTTACCTGAACACCGAGATTTGAGATTGCCTTTACTTATTTCGCTCCGTGCATTAAAGGTAAGTTTTTGATCTTACATTTATAATAATTGACGTTATGCTCCCAGAAACCCAGAATTTATACATTTTTCTTATTGATTTATCCTACCTATTTTTCGTATGAGATGAATAATTTAGCACAGTGCTTAAATTGTTTCGTCGTAATTGGAAATATTTAATGGTAAATATTTTGTACTTGTATATTAAAAAATTACCACGCCTCATTGGGATTGGTGACACGTCATCTAGCCTATAACCTACGGACAACGAACACGCTTCTAACAACCCCTCATTTATTATGTAATGATAAGTAGTTTCGAAGTTATGAGAGACAAACAAACATACATACATAAACACCGGTCAAAATCATGACCCTCCGTTTGGCTTTGCAGTAGTCGGTTAAACAAAAAGATGAAGTAATATTTTGTAATTGAATCTTTTCAATTCGTGGTTCAGCGCACGAGTGCACTTAAGGTACGGCCGTCACTGTCGCCCATAGTAATCGGATAACTATTTATTACAATAGAAATATTTATTATGTACATTTTACATTACAGTAGAAATAGAGAACCTACTTAATTAGAAATTGTGATTGTTAATGTGAACAATTTAAGGATATACGATTAAAACTTTTGCGCAGTTCTAAACATCGGGGTTGAAAATTAATGTGAATTTTGGTGCACCTCTAATAGCTTATTCTGGTATTTATTTTTTAGTTCCTAACGGAAATGGCTGCGAGTCCACCATTTCCTCAACCTGGGCCGTCAAACTGGGATGTCTTGTTTACGGAGTTGTCTGGCATGATGTCTCCCCAAAATATTGAAATACAAGATATGTCAGGTTTAAATGTTGACATAAATGACGCTGATCTCTACGGGATTTTAGTAGATAATATGGATAACGTCATTGACGAATGGGTTAATGAAAACCCAGAAGCCGAAACAGGCGACTATGATGAAGAATTGCCAACACAGACGCACGAGAACACGCCTGAAGCACCGAATACCTGGTATCCGGGTAATCCTACCAGTATGACTAAGATTCCATTTACCGGTACACCAGGCCTTTTACCGCCCCATAACATGCATGGTAAAAATTTTATCGATTTTTTTTTTCTATTTTTTAATGTAAATTTATGTAATTTAATTGTAGAGAGTACAAATAAGCGTGGCAACCAATTAAAAACGGAAGTAAATACCCGTCGCGCTAGGTTTAGTAAATGGAAAGATTTAACAGTACCTGAATTAAAAGTGTTTATTGGTATAATATTGTTTATGGGTACCGTTAAATTAAACAGAATGGCTGATTATTGGTCAACAAACTATTTAATGCGGCTTAGCTCGCGTTGTTTTATGTCAAGAGACAGATTTTATTTAATTTTAAGGGCACTTAACGTCCAAACTGACGAAAGACCTGAAAGTATTTTTAAAATTAAACCTTTGATTGATTTATTTAATCAATCAATGTGTTCCATTTATTACCCGGATAAAAACATTGCCTTTGATGAATCTTTAATATTATGGAAAGGTCGCCTGTCCTTCCGCCAATATCTTAAAGGGAAAAGACATCGATATGGCATTAAATTATATATATTAGCTGATATGAATGGGATCATACAAAAAATACACCTTTATGCTGGTTCTGGGGATCAATTGGTGGGTGGCAGAAACCATGTGAATAAAGTGGTAATGTTATTGTTGAAAAAATATATTAATAAAGGGCATTCACTATATGTTGATAACTTTTATACGAGTGTGGGATTAGCAGAGGAGTTATTAAATAAAGACACATATGTGACAGGGACTCTTCGGGCGAAACGCGCGCGCAATCCTAATTTAATACACAATAAATTAAAAGCCGGGGAATCTTGTATAATGCACAATACAAAAAATATTGTTGTTACCAAATGGTTAGATAAACGAGAAGTCTTATTTTTAAGCTCTGAACATGACAGTAATTATAAAAAAACTAATAGCCGCCGCATACGCAGTGTAAAATATAAGCCTGCGCCACAAGTAGAATATAACAAATATATGCGAGCAATTGACAGGCACGATCAACTTTTAAGCTATTACTCATGCGAACACAAAACGATGCGCTGGTATAAAAAAGTTATTATACATATCATCCAAATATGCTTAGTAAACGCTTTTTTGTTATATCGAAAAATCAATAACTCAACAATCGAACTGTATAGTTTTAGAAAGGGTGTATTAGAAAATTTATTGCCACATGTTCCAGAGCTTATTCGATCTCCGACTGAAAAAATACATTTGCCAATACTACTCCCAAAGCATGGCGGAAGGGTTAGTAGAAAACGGTGTAGAATATGCTACAAAAAAACCAAGAAAAACAACCAAGTTCTTTATGGTTGTCCTGATTGCCCAGGATTCCCAGGATTGTGTCTCACCCCATGTTTCCGGGAATACCACAAATATTAAATATATTGCATTTTGAGTAATGTTTCGAGGTAGACATATTGTGTAGATGTAAGTGTCAAGGTTCAATAAAAAATGGAAACACATTAAAACGATTACTTTTTGTTTAATTTAGAAATTGTTCTCTCACAATAATCAGGCTCTTACATAATTAAAAATCTGTCTCTTACATAATTATAAAAATTAACCTTATTCATAAGTATCACGTTGTACGTAACTAAAATATTAATAAATCTATATGAACACTAAACCTGGTTTTATTTTACTCTTATTCATCAGCTCTATCCTTACACATTGCTATAATGTTGGTATATTATTTTTTCAGAATTTCTATAATATTTTGCATAATGGCATATCTTTCATTTATACTAAATCGAAGCAATTCGTTGGACACGAATTCTCCAAAATATTTACAACCATGCAAATCAATAGTTGTTGGTATTCGCCGCTCATCTACTTCCTCCCGGGTCTTTTCGGTGCTCGTGGAAGTATCTTTTGGTAATTTATCTGTGCATGTTGCACAATCCTTCGTTGTTTTTTTTATAATTTCACTGTCTTTATTCAAATCTGGTTCCCAATCGTCATAAGTTTGTGAATTCTCATAAAACACGTCGACGTCGTCGTCATCGCATTGAGTTTCGACTTCTGATCGAGGAATATATTTCATTTTTTTTCTGGGTAATTCTACAATAAAAATAGAAAGGTTTTTAATTAAACACTTAACAAAAATACTCATTTTTAAATATATAGACATAAGTATATTTTATCAATAAAAATACTATTATCCAAATAAAACACTTCATAATCATGTTAATCTTTGTAGGTACGAGTAGCATATTTTTAATTCATTGGAACCGGACTTCCCATTTGTTACATGTTCTATATTACAGTGTTTTATAGAAAACAATTTTATCATCTAAATAGCGGATTTAATTTTTTTTCCCACAAAACAATGTATAATAAATAAATATCACCTGGCTGCAAACTCAAATGGTACGTGAACAAATTCTATACGTAACATTCTTGAATAAATAAATCCATAAAATAATGCAAAAGGTTTACAACACCTGATAGAAATTAGTCACTTACCTTCCATTTCCATAAAAACAAATAGATCGTCGATTTTAAACGCACTAAAAGACTTTACTGACCGCTTACGTTTGATACACGATGACAAATGACTCTTTTAACAAGTCGAAACACGAAAACAAGCTACAAGTTACAATTCATAGCGGATGATTCCCCAGGGGAATCATCAAAGTCTCTGGCGCTTGGTGCCCCAGAGGCATCATGATTTTTTAGTTTGACGCCAGGCACTAAAGATTGCTAAAAAGACCTCCGCACGGAAACGGTTAATAGCCTTTGATAAACTAGTGGCTAATGTCAGATGATGTATTTATGTTGCCGCTACAACAACAAATACTGAAAAACAGAATAAAATAAATATTAAACGGCTCCCATACAACAAACGTGATTTTTTTGCTCGATATTGATAACGGCAACGAGTAAAAATAATTAATTAAATTAATATTTAAGGGGGCTCTCATACAACAATCGTGATGTTTTTGCCGATTTTAAAGATAATGGTATGGAACCCTTCGCGTGCGAGTCCAACTCGCACATGGGCGGGTTTTTTTATTAGTGCTTTAAGATCAGAAGATATTGGTAATATTCCATAGAATCCAAATGCAATTTTATGGCTAGTTTAAAAATTACATAGACTTGTAAATAGACGTATCATGTGGTATTCTTCTTTGATATTTATTTTTAACAGATTAACAGCATTTTAAGAATAATTGTTAACAACCTGAAAACACGACACCTCCTCAAAATTCAAATTCAAAAATAGCGCCATACAGCTGCTACTTTTTTTTAAGGTAATGTTGCCAGCCGCCTTAAGCCTCAAGGGAGACTGCTTTACCGAACAAAGTTGCCGAAACTATAACACGCCTACTATCCGAATTTTCTTTTGAAATGGTAATAAGAGTTTTTTTATAATTATAATTATAATTATGTAGATAAAAATAGTGAAATAAAAAAGAAACTCATACATACATGCTCTAAAAAGACAACAGTAATGATTTGTAATAAAACATGAGGTAAGTTTTTTACAAATTTTTAATTAAAAGTATTGACCGGCATTACGATTGGTAAAAAATAGCCAAATAAGTTACATTTCAATGAAACAATGGTCGAAACTAATAACATTTGCTGCGGCATTAAATAGTTTGCAGATTTACTCACCTCTATTTAGTCATCAAATCGACTAAAACAAACTTTCAAGTATATTGTTTACAACACTAATACTTATTGGTGATACATTCAATTATTACTGCATTTGATTTTAGGTTTCCCACTTTTAATCAAAGTTATTATTTACCTTTAGACCTGTCATTGAGCTTTGTTCAGATGTAGAATAATTAATAAAAATCACAAGAAGACACAATTTTAAAGTATCGATAGTTCGAAGAGTATCTCTAAACCTGTCACATTCCATTTTTTGGTGTTCGCTTTTGTATTGCATTGCAATCTGTGTTTGCATTTTGCAATCACTTTTGCGTGCAGTACAGGCCTATAATGATTAAAATTATAGTATAAATAACATCACAAACCTTAACAGTTGCCAAATAATGTGCAGCGACGTAACCTTAATACCATTGCGCTAGTATAGAGTGCAAATTGTTTTGATTATATACAGAACCGATTCTAAGAAAATGGATATTCTAGACAAGATTTACCGGAACATTCGACAGCATATTCTAAACTTGCCGGGTACGGTACCAAAAACTGTTGATCTTCTAAATAAATCGGTTGCAAATGTGAGGTTGCCACCTTTTAATAAGGACAATGTACTGTACTATTATTTACCATTACAAGGCCTGGTTAGTTACACAACTTTGTCAGTCAGTGTGATGAACCCTCATCTGATGGTAAGGTATGTAATCTTTAAGTACTACTTTTTCCACCATATACACGAAATATTTTGAACTAGGTACCTATTATAAACTGTTTACAAATCTGATTTCAGATTGTTCCCTCAAAGAGATGTCACTGATGTTCTATTCTTGACTGCTGGTGGTGGAGCTGGACTGTGGCTGTGGGCCAGACCACACATGGCAGCAGCAGCCCCAGCTAGACGATTTTCATGGGCATTTCTTGGAGGGTGTTTATGGCCATTAGGATCCATATTCTTATGGGCTATATTGAGGAGTTCTGTTGGTCAGAGGCCAGTCATAGGCACTATATTAGGTGTCACTACTGGAGCTATGCTTACTAATATTGCTTTAGATTATTTCCATTATGTAGAACTTATGTTCTGTGGTGAAGTGCAACTACCTGATGAAACATATAGTCCCCAAAGTGATGATGAAAAATATGATATTGATATTTAAATGAAATTTCTGTTATGTTAACTTATGTACTGTACTGGTTGTAAAATTTATTTATTGATTATGTACAGAAAGGTATTTACTTTTATGCATATTTTGTGGTAGTGGTTAAGTCATACTAAGTTATGTTGTCTGCACCTTCTAGCATGTTGATGTCGTAATAACTTTTAAAGTCTGTCTAGTCTTTCACTAAGTGCTTTGAATAAACTATTAAAAAAATCTCGAGCTTTTTTGTAACTTTTCTACACTAATGAAGTGAATTGTCTTATCCTTATTGTTATGAATTCAGTTAATAGTACCTCTTGTTTGTGATATCAATTAACATTTTAGCTTCACCTTTTTAACATCACAGGAAAATTCATGACAGCCTATTGCATATAATCATGTTCTATAGCCTATTCCAATAGGAATACATTTAACGAGTATTTGTTTTCTTCAGCGTAAATTGCCCTAGGACACAATCAGCACTTCATGCCTGATACCCTGTAAGTGATAATATTGGTTTGTTAAAAAAGAACGATCTAATGCGATGAGACTTCCGTACCTACCTATTAAGCTAGTCCTCTAAATTGTATGAGCACCCATACAACTAACCTACTAACTAAAATTGACGATAATTTTTTTACCAAAACTGACAATTCTAGGTCAACCGGATATATCCTATAGTTGTGGTCGAAAACCTATCTGTAGTGTAAGTGACTACAACAAAAGTACAGTAAAATAAATAAAAACAAGACTAAATAAAAAACGATTTACGCTTTATAAAATTTTATTTATAATTTGTACACAATATGGAAATGTTCACGTTAATTAGTTGTTCTGAGGGGGTTTAGACCATTCCACATTAAGAATCAAGTGATCATAACCATGCCCGTTAAGGGTCTGGATAGCTTTAGCAGCATCGGCACGGAACTTGAAGTGGACGTAAGCAAATCCTTTGCAGTGACCAGTACTCTGAAAAAAGATGTAAAAGTGATTTTAAGAGAACACCAATAAATGGTACAATTCAGTGATACTATATTAGCAATAAGTTTAACATAAGTTTTACTGGTCCACAATGGTAACCATGGCACCATAAACAACATTTTTTTTGTGACCCATTTATGATCGTCTTTATTATCACATTAAATACGATATTCTTGCAAAAGCAAGTTTATTAAGTTTCTATCTATGTCAACTGAATGAACAATCTTGTTTTCTAAATACAATCGTACTTTCCAAACAAAGTGGTAATAAAAACATACCATTGTAGTTTAGTCTACATTAAACATCAATGGTTAATTAAGATTATGTAGGACCTATACCTACAAATAAAATCTTATGGAATACTTGAAAATAGTTTTACAATAGAATTAAAATTTTAAATAGCAATTGAATCATTACATAATTGATCATTAAATATTGTTCAGGTTCACATTAAAATCGAAAGCTTAATAATAACAACTGCTAATTACCTTCTCTTTAGCGAGGTACAGCTTTTGTACGGGCCCAAAGCCCTTGACAAGGTCATCAAGATCAGCTTCGACGGCGAAGTTACTGAGGTTGGATATACGAATGGCGGTGGCGTCATCTCGGCGCGCGCCTGGTGGTTCACGCCCGGTGCCGCGAGCCGCGCCTCCGTCTCGCAAGTAGGGGGCAACATACTTGTTGGTAGACGGGGCCTTGGATTCTGTAGTATAATATTTTTAATCTATGTAATGAGTTTTGAAGCAGATATTTCTAATGCGGAAAGTTGAAAATTTATTATGAAAGCCCTCATTGACATTAGTTTCTAAAATGGAATGAAATAAGACTAATAGGGTCTCTTCATCTTTGCTCAACACCTAATCAGTAGGTATAATTATTAAAAACTAATTAAAAACTGATAATTTTATGCCATCAATCATCATCATTTTGGTGATCAATGCTCATGCTTTCTCTACATGAGAAGAGGCCTGTACCCAGAAGTGGGACATTAATAGGCTGGTATCCTTATTATTTTGCCATCATTTCTTTGACAAAAACACTAATAAGAGTTGTTTTGATTTGCAATTGATATATCCTTACCTGCAACCTTAGCGGCCTCACTAGCTTTAGCCTGAGCAATTTGTGTGTGCTTGAAAGGACAGCTTGTGGTCCAATGCTCTCCTTGGCAGGTTCGGCACTTGATGATCACACTGCTGCTTTGAACCTGATACCAAAAAGTAGAGTAAATACAATTTGACTCTTAGCAGATGAGAATATACATTCACATCCTAAAACAATACAATTGAGTCATCAAACAATAACCTTAAGGCCATCTAGCTCTCCAGTCTCTCCATCAGGGCGCTGTGCTTCTTCCTTACTGGTGATGAACTGCATAAAGACATCTTCAGCAACATTGGTTGTAGCAGGATTTGGCCCTGGTTTATCATTTGCAGAGTCTCCAAATTTGCTCCAAGTTTTGCGCTTTGCAATGTCCTTAGGAAATAATATAGGTTATAACTTAAAAGGTTTAAATAACCATTGGTACATATTACAAACATCACTGGCCGCGTCTATCTATATGACTGAATGCAATAAACTCAAAAACTATTTTCAACATTTAATATATTATGCAATAAGATTTACTCAGGGTCAGACCAATCACAATCATAATATGAAAACAAGCACAATAATTATAATAAGTACATAAGACTTTAGGGAGAAGAAAGTATCTAGCATCATTTAATATTATGCCACCAATTGTTAGTTAATTCTTTTTTATTTAATAACAGCAATATAGCCTATGATACTGAGGCATAAGATAGCATTCTAATGATGAAACATCTACATTACATGTGTCAAAAAATGCACTTTCAAATTATAACTTTATTATATGACTTCTTTAAAGATTTATAATAAAAAATTGCACTAAATAATTCATGCATACCTTTGAAACCACACGCTTTTCAATTTTATAGGTGCGGACAATCTTAACTTTCTTGTTGTCATTGTCATATTTGTATTCAGTAACTATCTTCAATCCATTTTCAACTACTTCAGAAGATGGCGGCAAGGCTCCCTGGTCTATCTCAACCTCATCAGCCCAAGAGGACTGGATTTCATCAGCGACACGCATCTTAAAAATTATGTAGGATTTAATACTGCATAACCCATCATCCATAGTATACCAAACCTAACTTTAATAATAAACTGTAATCTCATACTAGATGCAAATTATTTTTGGTGTACAAATAAATAACACATGTATATTCATAATTAAATTGTACTGATAGCAAATATGTATGTAATAAGTTACATAGTAACCCCTTTACGTACAGGATAACATACAAGAAATTGTACATGTCATCAATACTTTTGATTACATATAGATAAACGGAATCACAATAATTATAATGAAAAACGTACTTAATGATAATGCTTGGAAGCTGGTTGAATATCTAAATTGGTACTGTCAAGACGCAGGTGAAATTAATGACGATAGCAGCAGTACCTGAATTTTGTTGGTTATAAAACGTGAACAGACTATAGCATATTATGGTTCATAAAATATAGCTTGATACCTGCGACGTTAGCGACTCTGTTTTAAAGACAGCTTTACTAAATTTTTTTCTGAAAAAGTTCAAGTTTTTAAATATGAATACGACATTTGTGTATAAAAATAGAACACATTTTTAAAAACAATCATGTTATTATAAAGATACCAGTAAAAACAAGGGTAATTTAAATAATTTATAATTTTTATTAAATATTTTTTGTTTGTTAGCTTATTTTATAAACGCGTTTTGAAGACTGGTAGGGACGTGTAACTGACTGACAGACGAATATCGATAAAATAATAGTATGAAAATTTCACTAGTATTTAAATGGATAAAATTATTAAATAAAATAATGTTTTAACTATAGATTCGTATTTTTTTAGTCTGGCAATAATGGTTTCGCGTGCAGGAAACAAGCGGGCGCCATTTTTTTTGAGTCAGTACGAGTGCCGACGTGACGGCAAAATAAACCGATAGTGGGGAGTTTTCTAAAGAAAACATTTATTTTCACCTTATTATGATTTAAACTTAGGTACATCTTTAATTCTTTCTTTCAATGTCGTTACAATGTCATTTTTTATAAAACTCATTTCGACATAGATAAAATAATCGATAAAATACGAAAGACGCTCCCATCCCTAGTAATGTCATTCTGACAAACGTCGCAGGTATCAAGCTATATTTTATGAACTATAGGTAATACGAATAAGAAGAGAAGACTTTTTTGTACTTACGGTTAACTTATTCTATTTGTTCTGTTTATTATACTGCAACTAATCATCAAAACTTTGCAAGACTTTTTTGTTTGACAGAATCTCTAAAAAAGAACCTATCAATTCCCATTGGCCATTTCCCTTCCTGTAATACCCTCACTTCCCCTCACCTACCCCTAGATGGCAAAGTGAAGTGGTCACAGTGCACAGAGTAATAATATTTACAACAATATAATATTATTTTATTATTCTGTGCGGCCACAAGCGTAACGATATACCTGCACAAGCCGATTACTTTCTTGCAAAATCATTGGACAGCAAAATTTGCTTCACTCTTGCTATCATATTATTTATATAAATGAAGACGAAAAGTGTGATCGGGCGAAGCAAACGGGGAGATATAAGTTAGAGAAGATAGAAAGAAAGAACGAGTTACGTTTTGTATGTTACTGTAAGGGCAAATGAGAGAGCGCGAGCACACCAGAACACACATTGCCTTTCAATTTTTCTCTTATACCCACTTTTCGTATATAAATAAGTTTCACTTCAGTCGTGTTGTCTAAAACACACTCGTTTTTTTATTAAATTACTTAAGGCGCTACACGATTATTTATTGTGTATGCGAGTAGGTGGAGTCAAATGCAAGACAGAGATAATATTAACTGCTTACTTACGGGACGAAAAGAGCTAAACATATGTCAAGGTCGTGAAAGATTGTCTTGGAAATAATAACGTAAGCGACAAAATGTAAAATCTCATATTATTCGAAGTCTATCGGATAGAATAAAAAATCAATCGACATTAATATACATAATTATGCATTAAATAGTGTTAAAATAATATAAAAAAGTTAAATAGTTTGGTGGATTAACCAAAAAAATGTTTTTATAGAGCTGATTTCAAAAAATTAAACTATCGAGGAAACTTTCTTTTATTGTGTAACTGATCGACATTTCTTTTCATCATATCCTCTTCTATCTAGGAACCAAATTTCAAGTCAATAACACTTTTATAGTTGTTAAGTAAAAAGAAAATAGCTGAAAAATTTGTGTATCGCCTTAAATTATTAATTTTGTTTTATAAATTTGATCAGATAAAGTCAAAATCATTTAAAATTTTATATAAATTATAAAATTGGAAGGTCGTGTTTTGGACTAATTGTGTAATGACACAATTAGTCCAAAACACGACCTTCCTCCGCCCTGCGGCGGAGGCATATACCGGACTCTTATCGGCTAAAACCACCGGAGTGCTTCTCCCTTCCCTTATACTGAAGACTACGGGAAAGCGGTGCAAACTACCGCGATAAAGATATATTATAGATGAACAGTTTCACAGGGTTTGACCGCAGGACACGTCGAACATCTCATAGTCAGTGACCTTAGCCAAACATCTAAATTCGCTCTATCTATGTGTCACCCTAACAAAACTCAAGTCACACATCCTTGGACTGGACGCCCTTATGCACAGAGTAAAAACCAATCTGATCAATGTATTACTTTATCTATGGTATACAGCAGATGTGTCACTGTCAGATCTGTACCTACCTAATGTAACAGGGTGGCGCTGGCCGCGGGGCGTGCTGATTTTTCGTACCTAGTACCTACTCGTTTATCTAGTTGAGAAGTGAGTTATGTTTTTATTGTGTTAAAAATCTCATGTTGTGGTGAATGTGTTTTGATAACAGTTCAAACTTTATTGACAGTTTCAAAATTTGTAAGTTGCCTAACGTCATAACATTCATGTTGAAATGATGTCAAAACATTCGTTTTCGTGATACTTGTTTGCAACCCTATTTACGAAGTATTTTTTGCATCCTAAACTACCTTTGCAGTTAACACCTTGTTGTTTATCTTTTTGACCCGTTGGCTCACGGCTCAGTGTTAAACTTCTACAAAATTGGCTCCGTATTCTAATTTTTTTCAATTTTATTTATTGTAATTCAATTAGGAATGTGTTTATGTGTGAAACACACTTATTTTATAAAGGTTGATAGACAGGTTTCTTCATTCTATTAATTGTTACAAGATTATACATATGAATAAATTTATGTATAAGTTTTTGCTTAAAATCCGTAATGTTCTTGATTCTTATATCTCATTTAAATTTGTATAATTTATTTGTAAATACGGAATAGAAAATACAAGAATTTTAATATTACAAAACCATAAATTAGATTATTTGTTTCAGATACCACTTAGCCTAGGATGTTGCGCTTTCTGAGTAGAAGAGGGCGCTCATCAAGTCAAAACCGCAATAAACAAACTCAAAAGGCATCAAGCAACAAAAACTTAATACAATGTAAAGTATTACTACTTGATGATACAGATTTGTCCATAAATCTATCAAAGAAAGCAAGTGCAAATGATCTGTATGAGCAAGTATTTTACTCTCTAGATTTAATAGAAAAAGATTATTTTGGACTGCAGTTTACTGACACTCACAATGTCAAACATTGGTTGGATCCAACCAAGACCATAAAAAAACAAGTGAAAATAGGTCCCCCTTACACTTTGCGACTTAAAGTTAAGTTTTATTCTTCTGAACCCAATAACTTAAGGGAGGAATTAACAAGGTATCAGTTTTTCCTACAGTTGAAGAAAGATATATTGGAAAGTAAACTGGAATGTCCTCATTCTACTGCAGTTGAATTAGCAGCATTAGCTTTACAGTCAGAACTAGGGGACTTTGATGAAAATGTTCACACACCAGCTACTGTGTCTGAGTTCAGATTTGTACCTAACCAAACAGAAGAAATGGAGATTGAAATATTAGAAGAATATAAGAAGTGCAAAGGTCTTACTCCTGCACAAGCTGAAGTCAACTACTTAAACAAAGCAAAGTGGCTTGAAATGTATGGTGTTGATATGCACATTGTTCTAGGCAAGGATGGATGCGAATACCATTTAGGATTGACACCCACAGGTATTTTAGTATTTGAGGGACCACAAAAAATTGGTTTGTTCTTTTGGCCAAAAATAAGTAAATTGGACTTCAAGAAAAAGAAACTTACACTTGTTGTTGTTGAAGATGATGATCAAGGCCGCGAACAAGAACATACTTTTGTATTCAGACTTCATAACGAAAAGGCATGTAAACATCTTTGGAAATGTGCTGTGGAACATCACACATTCTTCCGCTTGAGAGCACCAGTGAAAGGCCCTTCAGCCCGACAAAACTTCTTCAGGATGGGTTCTCGATTCCAATATTCTGGAAAAACCGAATATCAAACAACACAGCAAAACCGCGCTCGTCGTACGGTCCAGTTTGAAAGAAGGCCGAGCCAACGCTTTGCTCGTCGTCAGAGCCACGTTTTAAGAGAACGCGAAAAACAAAATGTTGTAAAAGCTGAAACAACATCTACTGAGGCTGTGAATGAAACCCCTAGCACCTCCGCTGAAACTGCAGTGCTAGTGCCTGATATTGATACATTATCAAGAAAGAGTAGTGCTAAATCACAAAAGTCTACTCTATTGGAAACTGAGACTAAAGCTGAAATCGGTGAACCATCTACAAAAAATCTGCTCAATGAAGAACCAGCTGAAGAAGTGTTAATGTCGAAAGATGATGCAATTAGTAACAAAGTGCTGTTCAAAATGGATAAATCTGTTAATGAGGATAAGAAGAACAATTTGACCCAGCTTGTGATCAACAAACCTGCTTGCAGCTGTTCACCTGTTACAGAATCTAACCCTCTGAATGACCTTTTGATGAGTCTGGTAAAGGAAAAGCTTAATAAAGACGAATCGAAAAATGAAGTAAAACGAGATCTATTAGATTCTCCAAATGAAAAAGAAGTGCCTAACAATCAAACAAAATGTTATTTGTCATCTACAAAGGCTCTGCCACCTGGCCAATTGAAATGTAATAATATTTTGAAGGCCAGAGAAAATGAGGTCAAAATAATAAATGAGTCTACTAATATAAATTTGGCCATACCATCTACACCTTCACCGAAAATTTTGAATGAACCAACAAATCCCATTAATTCACAATATGTATCAATAGTTGTTGTGGAACCACCACATAATCAAACAAAGGTAGCATCTCCTAAACCTGTTGAAAAAAAGGAAGATGTGACTCCTAAGGTGCAGCCCATATCGTCTCTGTCGCCATGGCTGGTGACTTCAGAACCCAGCTCACCTTCAGGCATTGGTGAAAAGGAAATTACAATAATTCATCGTAAGTCCGTTATTACTACTCAGCTGTAAACTAAGCACTACACAGAAGTAAGTACATTAAAAGGTAAAGACATTTAATGTATTGCAAAAAAGCAGCTGCAGCGAAATTTACCTTGCTACCACAATATTATGATTTTTGTTTAAAAAATGACAAGTTAGAGTTATATTTTTGCATGTTCTCCTATGAAAATATTTTAATTATTATTTAGTGCCTTATGAATTCGCCTATTTCCAATTTATAGTGAGTAAGCCAATATATTGTGGATTAGCTGAAGTTATGTAATAATTTCAGACATTGCCACCCCATATAATTATTGAGACTGTTGCATTCTTGAATAGAATTCGTACATTTTTAATTATTTGACATTTTCGCTTTCTAAGTTTCGATAGAAACCTAAAGCGAGATGATGCCTACATTACCACAAAGTATTCTAAATGTGAGATCAACAGGTTTCATTCCGCTTGGGTTTACTAAGTAGGTATCGATACTTTTATATATTTACATGTACTTAACTATTGTACTTAATACATGAGACAATTGAGAATTATTTAATTCTCTAAGCAATGAGTCTGAGCATAATTATTTTATAAGAATATTCATTACAATCAAATGACTGTATTTTTTATTAAGAGATGAGGTATCTATACATTCCTTATATTTACTTAATTGTTAATTCAACAATCTATAATGATAGTATTATTGAAACCGTCCTTTTAAACTTTATTCATTTTATGTCCGCGTATACATCAAACAATTAGAATTAAGTACAACATGTCAGTATTAGAAAATAAAACAAGTAGCAAGATAGGTGCCATAGTTGATTTATGAAAATTGCCATTCACAATGCCCTTTAAAATATGTTGCTATTATAAATGTGATGGTTTTTTTTTTGGGATAATTTTAATATTACTAATTTGCCAACTAAATTATTATGAATAATATACTGGTTATAATGTACAGGAAAATAAACAGACTCTACATTCATATTTTACGAAATAAGCAAACTGATTCGTATACAACGACGTCGCCAGTCGCCACAAACGATCGAATTAAATGTTGTATTACATAATTATAGCTTCTTATATATTTTGAAAAAAATAAAATAAAAATAGATATAAATATTATATTGTGCTTCTCTTAGAATTAAACCAATTTTCGTCCAATAAAGTTCAATATTCGTATTTTTATTAGACTTAAAGCTTTTATTGTATAAAACTCTAATACAGTTACTAATAAACGTGTTTTAGTTGATATACGTATTTGTAGTATAAGTTATACTGATTTATCAAGCGGAACTTTATCTGGTGCATACAGATTTGCTTATTATCTGAACTCTCGTGCTTAGAAAATTACGTTGGTTTATTGAGTATAGGATACATAGTTATATTGCCATTTTCTAAGAAATCTGTAAGCACTATTAGATAATTTCGAATATTACAAAAATCGTGCCAATTAACGAGAATTAGGAATATATTCCTAGGTGCTTGGGACCAATTTAAATAACCGATAAGGTAAATAGAATCTCGGTGACTAAGGGCCAATTTCATCAGTTACGTTAAAAACAGTTCCAATAAATTTTTCGTGATAGAGTTCGAATCCAGTTGGTGTGTTGCAAATTGGAGCATTGAATTCATTTTGTGTGAGAACAGAGACAATATAAAAAGGATCGCGCTCAATGTACATGTAAAATCGGCCCTCTGTTATAGATAGTTGTCCACTGTTAAACAAAACATTAAGTATAAGATTTAAAAAATAAAATGTACAAAAAGCTCCATAAAAAGTAAAAAGACCAACGATACAATATTAATATGATTGTTATCTACATGTTAAGTTTAAAACAATAAGTATGCAATATTATATTTTGTAGATGGATATCTACCTACTGTGTAAACTGGAGAAGTTTGAGGGATTATTATTCATATCAGTACATACGTCGACGGTACATACCATACAACATATAATTAAACGCAGGCTACTTACAACAAGAGCTAAGCTAAGCGATCTGAGCTTGACTTTGCTCGTGGTCTGAACTAAAGTATGGATTTAATTAACTTTGATAACTACGCCATATAAAATCAGTTAGTTTGCCTACCTTAACGATTAGTGTGGCCTAACCTTTAATAGAAAAAGAGGATTTGGTGATTCAAATCATACTACGGCAGAGTCGAAGCGCAGCGAAGCGTCAATCTAAAAGTTGATTGATCAAATTTATCCTTAACTCAACAACATAATGCTCATATTTCTTCTGAAACTATAGAGAGGTTTCTAGCATTTCATATAATGTTATATTTATGCTGTTTAAGTGAAGGCAAACTAAATTACCACAAACTTCTCAATCTAATGATAATGACATTTAGCGTGCTACGAATTATAAAACTGGGCTACCATGCATTTGTTTAATAATTTGTTACTTTTAGGTTTAAGACTTAACTACTTTATATTATCCTTGTTTATTCTTTTCAATATTATTATACATACATAATGGATTTTAATAAAGTATTTATTTTATTTGACGAGTTTTTTTTTTATTAGATATATACTTTTTCATTTTTTTTGCAGCAATCTGCACTTAGTTGGTGCACAGGGTTTAAGAACCACTGAACAAAACAATTCGGTTGAAAACCATATATTTTAATTGGTATATAATATAATCATTTATCGATGCGAAGGAGCAAGAGTATATTTTTGAGTTTTGACTGCATGGATAGCCAAGTGGTATAAGGTCACCACGGCAATTACCAATGCGCGCGACGTGCCGCGGGTTCGATCCCCGCATGGGACATTGGGAGCATTTGTGTGATCCACAATTGCTTGTTCCAAGTCTGGGTGTTGTTTGTATAAGTGAATAGAATGTTTGTGAAACCCCCCGCGATACAGGTATACAATTTTCTAGTATGGGAGTCGTTTTTTTAAATTAGTTTTATAATACTCCAAAATATGGTGTAAAAGCATCTTTATTTTCTTAACTTGCTGAACACAGTGCCAGATAGGCTCTCTTTTCATTTTATTACAAAAAAAAAACATTTAAATTTTTTCTTTCAATGTCATTTATTACTGTCATATGAATCCTGTGAATACCTACTGAAATAAAATGGCAATGAATAAGAAATCAACGGAGGTTCTCTCTTCAGAAAGATCATCAAGTGATGATGGAAATGTGTTTTCATACAAGCGTTATTTTTTAAATAATTTAGATTCCTACCATGGGGAACATATGTTGAAAGAAGTGTCAAAAGTTCTCGAGAAAAATAATGCATCTACTAGAGATACTTCGCAAAGCATTCTGGGAGAAGATGTCGTGCCCTCATCACCACCTCCGCCTGAACAACCATACGAAATTATAGGTAGGTAGATAGATTTCTCCTTATTTTTCGGGTAAGTATGTTCATAGGATGGGGGGTAATAACTACCATCGAGCTGGCAAAAAATAAGACGAGCAATTTTATTTATCTAGCTAAACAATGTACCGGATTCCCGTTATCCAGTCAGCGTTGATCAGTCAACCGAATGTTTTTTACAAGATGACCTCGTTCCTTGCATGACTAACTTTTCGTGAATTCTATTTTAATTTTGATCGATGAGTTTTTCATGCTTACCCTTCATAATTATAAAGATATTATGTTATATAGCTATATTATAAAAAAAAATACTTGTTAGGATAGCAGCCTAGGTAGGTCGCCTACCTAGTTACGATATTTGCTTTTTGTCTCGAAGATGTCGATTATGATAAAAGTTATTACTCATAATTATATTATTATCTACTACTTAGGCACTGTTCTCAATGAGAAAACGAAGAGCATAGATAACGTATCCAGGATCATACCAGCCACTGAGTGTATACCACAGATGCTAACATGCGGTACCGTTATTTTGGACGTAAGCTATGACAGAGAACAACTTAGAATTGCCACGGAATACATGAAAGGTAATTTTATGCATTTAAGTAGTTGTAGATTTTCTTTCAATTTTCACGTCTAAACAGTATTTAACAATTATTAATCGTCTTGTTTACCCGCATTCAGTCTTAAAGCAGTTGTTAGAAAAACAAAGTCCTCCCCCAAAACCGACTGGCGATCCGGACGATCCTGCTCAGACTAGTGGCACAGCCGACGCCGCTGGGGACTCCAAGAAGCGGTACCTGATACTTATATCAACTGTTATGACTTGGGCCTCCACTAAACCTTTGGACCCGGTAAGATAATCTTCTATCTATATAAATAAAAGTTAAACAAATGCCACTTGTATGACGGAGCATCGCTTAAGAACGGCTTAACCGAAATAGATGTTTTTTTTGTTGTTTAAAATTTGTTTTGTGACAAAGGTTTTTGATCAACAAAAATTGGCGAAAAATCCCCGAAAATTGTCAGGACGACTGTCGGGTCAGCTAGTTACTAATTTTGAGTTAGTTATGTACGACGCGAGATGGCGATGACTTGATAAGTCCTTTTGATCAAATCACATACCTATGTGCTAATGTAGGTCTACTTATCTACATAATTAATAAATTAAATTATAAATAGGTAGGTACCTAATATTACTTATCTACTTGCTACAATGAAATAGGTTGGCTGTTAAAAAATGTCATAATTTGATTTAAAAGGCTTATTCTATCACGCAAACCTAAAAAAACCGCACCTACCTAAATGATAAGGTAGGATTTTGTTTTTTTTGCGTAGGTAGGTAGGTACATAAGTAAGTAGTAATTTAGATTGTAGGTACCTACTAAATCTTACTTTGTTCTTATCTACATGTACTTATTATTTTATCAGGATACTCCAGATATGCCGTTCATAGAGACGGATTTCAGAAAAAGGAAACCGCATCCAAATTATAAAATGCATTATGACGTTGAAAATGAAGTCATCGGTATAGCAAGAAAGTATAGACATTTTATTGGGTAAGGTATTGATGATAAAGAGCTTTTTATATTTAAACAATTTAAATAACTTTCAGTATTTCTAGGCACGATATTCCGTTAATTTAAATGAAGTAGTTACGGTATAGTGATATAAAGCGATAAAGATGGAGGGATACCCTCGTTATCCCTGCATTTTTTTTTAATTCATATAGGTACATACCTACAATTTATAATAGGTATCTACCTACTTTCCTGTCATACTTAAAACCTATTTTTTGTCGAACAGGGCTTTAGTGGTAGCCTCAGGAGTCACTTACGGTGGCCGAGAAGATGTGCTTTTTTATTGGTTTCAAAAAGCTTGGGAGTGCGAGCCAGTTCTGCCTATACTAGGCCGAGGAAATAATGCCGTCCCGCTTATAAACGTTCAAGATTTAGCGCAGTTAGTATTGATTATACCTATCTCTAGAAGTATTTACCTACCTAAGTAGGTACTTATCTGCATATTGAGTAGGTAGGTTTATTTTTTATTCTATTGTATAGGTATTCGTCACGTAATTAGAAATATAGATAGAAAATTAAACACGTACGAGACATGTCCTCGGTTTCTGAAAGGCTGATCAATTTAATCTGTTGTCAAATTTACTGATCACTACTGTGATTGGTTGACCAAAATACTACCGCCAATTAAAATCACAGCGCTTGTCATGAGGTTTTACAGGAGATGAATTAATTTTTGTACTGATTATAGGTACATAAAAATTGGTTCATCACCTGTCAATTATATATAGATAAATCATGCCAAGCCAAAAGACTCACCCAATCAGAATCACAGCGCTAAATTGATCAGTCTTTCAGAAACGATGGTAGGTACCTAGTCTAGCAAACTATTTAATTAAATTATAGCTTTTTTTACGTGTGGAAGGTATGTCGATAGATAGATATAGGTATCTATCTACTAATAGACCTCACTTCTTCCAGAATCGTTTACAATTTAGTAATGGATTTCCCAAGGAAGCTTTACATATTAGCTGTAGAACAAAACGTGACGAAACAAAGAGAGGTAAGTTTAACTAACGATGTCGTTTGTTATCTCTGGTTAGAGTAACGATAAGTAAATTCCTGTTGCAGATAGTGAAACCACTCGGACGAATAGTAGGTTCTGGAATGTTCAAATGTATTCCGCCGGAAGACGGCTTTTTGATTTCGGAAATCGACGTAAGATTTTTTAAAAGTTTGCTTATTTTATCTAAGCTATTTTTCTTCTTAACTAATCTTCTTTAACTCGTTAACAGCAAAGAATATACGATTTGATGACTTTAAATTTAAATATGGAACCAACTTTCATCGTCGAAACAATGGCTCTACAGTGGGTTTCGGAGTTGACCTTTGCAGAGAACGTACCGGCGCTTATGAAGCAATTTAAGAAAGAGAGGGGATTGAAACCTTTTAAGGTAGGTAAGATACTTAACAACAAAGGTATAGGTAGCTAACAGTTGCTTATTGTTACAAGGTAAACCTGTCTAATAATGAAATGTTTTGCAGATTCTCATATACGGCCCGCCAATTGTGGGTAAAACAACTTTGGCTCAGAGTATTTGTGAAGCTTATGGTCTCGTTTACATTTCACCAGAAACGGTGGCACAAAACATGATGGAAGACTTAGTTAGTAGTAAACATTGTATTATTTATGCTCCTAATGACATTATAGTGTAATAGTCAATACCGAATACATATTAAATCAAAACCATGTGGTAGAAACAGATGGCCTTAGCTGTGAGTGTTAGCACACTCCGATAAAGTAATCGACATTCGACACTTTAATAACATAGACACATTCAGCTGGAGATGTAATGCGTCATTAATTATTGCATTGTTTTTGTAATTTATCTTTTTACGTCTATATAGTGCTGTTGTAGCTATCCCTTCTATGCCACATCTTGCAGATCGTAGTTGGATAAAATGGATGGATGAAACCTAGTTGAATGTTAATGGTGATTAGAAATTTTAATAATTTCTGAGGTAGAACCACTTATGCTATGAAATCTGTAGATACTGCAGCAATATAGCTATGAAATCTGTAGATACTGCAACATATAAGAAAACAATGCAATATTTTTTATCATGTTGATAAGTAGGACTATACTTAGGTATCTCTAATCAGAATTTAAATCAATCGAGATAGCTTATCTATAACTTTCAACTCGACGACGCCCACTCGCTCTGTGGGCATATAATGTGAATATGTATTCAAAAGATAATGCATTATTGCACACTTATTAGAAAGTACCTACGTACCCACATAATTACGAACGAATTAGGATAAGTAGTAAGTAGGTAGGTTATTTACACAAAATTTTTAATTACAATGATTGTCTGGACTTTAAAAAAGGCTGACCCCTGAGTTTGTTTCGACATTTCTTCTCAGGGTAGCCAGTTAGGAAATGTCGAATCCAGCGAGCTCTAAAAAAATGTTTTATGTGACTTGTAAAAGTGATGATTTTTTATCCTAGTTACATAAATAAATGATTTGATTTGGTATCAACAGCTGGTCTTATGACCCTATTTTTTTTAACGTTTCTAAAAGTTTTGGTAATTGCTAGGCTTGGCGTGTTAATCATTGGGAGGTCGGCGAGACAGCTGCCCTAGGTATTGTCACTGTTGAGGAAGAGGACATGGGTCTAGGGGACGATGACGACGATTTAGGAGAGGAAGAAGGCGTTCAAGACGCAGCAAAACAAACTCTAGCAATTCTGCAGTCTGGCCGACCGCTCACTGACGAAGAAATTTTAGGGTTACTTTTTTTTAATTATTACTTAACTATAATAATAAGGAAATAGATAGCTTTTATTTAGTTTTTGAATTTGGGTAATTAGGTTTATAGTCCTGTATCATATCATGTCAGGCAAGCAGAAAAGGTAATTTTACAAAGAATGTATAGCTATGAAGCAATAAATATGAGTGGCTCGTGGCTAAGTGTAAGCCGCTTTTCCCGCTATTAGTTCCGTGGATGGGTAACCATTTGTATCGGAAAGCACGTTAGGCCGTTGCACGTTAGGCCGTTGGTTCCGACTGTCATACGTTGATCTTTGACAGTTCTTTAGTCATTACAATTCTTAAAACCGGTCTTACTTTGGGATACTGTGTTATCCAGTAAAATGGGTTGTTGCGGTACTCAGCTGAATCCGTTAAGACTGGAAGCCGACCCCAACAAAGCTTAGGACAAGACTAGGCAGGTATGGATATAAAGCCTTTGCCCGGCAGAGGGACATTATGTACCTAGTAGAGTATGATTGTACATACTTAGTTTCAAGTTCTAAGTAGCTAGAATTTGATGTATACAGTACCTACCTACCTAAATAAAATTTGGGACCTACAGATATCTTCGGCAGAAAATGTTAAGCCGTGAAGCCCTAAACAGAGGATGGGTACTAGATGGGTACCCCATGTCACTATTACAATGTGCTGCACGTGAGTAAATAGATGAACTAAAGTTATTAGGAACAAAATACGCTACATTGCTGTCTTAAGATTTAGGCTGCGTTTCCACCAGATAATTATGTACGAGCATGAGTATGCCTTGCGAGAGATGCGAGTCTAGGCAAATAAAGCGATTCTATGGGTCTTAAGAATCACATCCCTCGCTACGCATATATTTTTATATCAACGATATGAAACAATAATTACACATTAAAATAAAATTTCGCATTCTAGTGTTTGAAAAAGGAGAAGAACAAGATTCGGAAGCTGGAGAGGAAACGGCCGAAGAGCCCTTTGATGAGGATGTCGATTTGTATAACAACGTTCTAAGAAAGATGTTGCCAGGTATTTTAAGATGTCTAGTCTCGTCACTATTAATTATTTATTTAGGTACCGACTTGCATGCATTGCATGCACATCGCGTTGGTTACCTACCGGAAACCGGATGACTACCGGAAGTTAAAACATCCTACTAGCCTAGCGTTTTTTTTGTGGTGAATAGGTACAACGGATGGATCTGGCTGCAATGTTGATTAATAAAAGTAGGTCCGTAGGTGCATTCAATTAAAAAATGAGGGTATAGCACCTGTAAAAGTTGCATTGTTTTTTTAATACTCTTAGTAACGCCCACCACGGTACTACGAGTTGGTACCGTACGTGTTTATGTGACGGTACCACCACATTTCAGAAAAAAATATGTAACTACCTACCTAATTATATTAAATAAGTAATAAAACTTTGTTGCAGATATTGTGGTGTATTTAGATGCGACTGATGATTATATATGTGAGAAAGCCATGCGGCAACCCGAAGGCGACTCCCGGTTAGATGAAGAAACAATACTAAAGCGACTGAGTGAATTTCGAGCAGGCGACACTCGTGAAGTTACTCCGTTAAACTTCTTTGATGAACTAGACATACACCCACTAGTTGTGTCTGTAAAAGATCATGCGGATTATTCAATGAAAGGTCCATACTCGGCTGTAGCTCTGCGAATGGGACGACCATGTCGCTATGGAAAACTTCTTGGTAAGTTGAGAAATCGACATAAATATAATTATCATCAGCCTTAATCACTCTTCCCCCACATAGATCTTTTTGAAAATACCCTAATTAATGCTCATCTTACCCTTTGTTTAAAATTTGCAGCTCTCATCGAAGCTGCTGAAAAGAAAGAAAAGGAAGAATTGGAAACGTTGAGAGCACGCGAAGCGAAGGTGCTAAAACAAATCCAGGAAAAGCTTAAAGAAGAACGCGAGGAGAAAATGGAATATTGGGTTATTATTTTAACAAATAATATATATAATTTGGTTTCGTTGAAATTAAGTTTTACCAGAGATGTGCGAGGGATGTGTTTATGACGACCTCCGTGGTCGAGTGGCGTACACACCGGTTTTCAAGGTGTCGCCGGCTCTGAGGTCCCGGGTTCGATCCCCGGCCGGGTCAATGTAGAAAACCACTTTTCTATATCGTCTCGGGTCTGGGTGTTTGTGGTACCTTCGTTGTCTCTGAATTCCATAACACAAGTGCTTGAGCTACTTACTTTGGGTTCAGAGCAATGTATGTGATGTTGTCCACATTTGTTATTATTATTATTTATTAAGAACCAATAGAACCGCTTCATCTACCTAGCCTCGCTCAGCGCAGCTCCTGTGGAAACAGCTTTGCGGTGCGAGGTTTTGGTACGTATGAAACAAGTGAGGGACGTGTGAATATGTGCTAGGAATGCTCCCACTTCAACTCACCCCACTTACTCGCATCTGGATAGACCCCGCTAGGCATGCTCGCACCTCTTATCTGCGCACCATTTCATAGCGTAGCTACGCATCCTCGCACCGCTCAGCTTCATCACATATATCTGGTGGAAACGTAGCCTTAACCTTTATTTTATTTTTATAGACGGAATTGTATGCCATACTGCGAGAGGAAGAAGAAGCAGCGTTGGCGGCTGCAGGCGAGCCAATGCGCAATTACCTAGTCCATCACATCTTTCCAACTCTTACTCCAGCTTTACTCGAAGTTGCAAAGTTGCGACCAGAGGATCCAATTGATTTCCTTGTGAGTATATTTGAGTTAATAATGTATTTACCTAGCGACGATTCTGTTTCTAGTAGATTAATCTTTTTTTAAAGCCTCGTCGTTTAGTAGGTATATAATGTATGCTATGCAGTCACAACAAAAACTTTTAATTAAATGAATTTGTATAATCAAGTATCAGGACTTTAGACTACCTTGTCCCCAAGCTCAGTCAGTCTTTGTGTTCAAAATAAATGATACTAAGGCTCGGCGAATTGTAAGTTAGATATAGTACAAATAATAACAAGTTAATTTGTAAATCGTCAGGCTGAAAAAACTTTCAAGCTAAACCCTATCGGTAAAACGTTTGAAGAGAAATACCATTTATACATGGAAAGAATGAGACTGACAAAAGAGAGTGTTGATGAAAAAGAAAAGCAAACAATTCTACAGCTTCAAGATACATCACTTATAGATGAAGCTGATAGTGTTTCAGATTTATTGCAAGCAGTTAATGTTGCCAAGATGACCAATTTATAAATTTTGTCTTCACATTATTCTTAAAATATACTTTTTATTGTCATACTCTTATTTTGTAGATCCTGTAGAGTTTTCGGTGGGACTCTTGTTTTGTTTTGTGTACGATGGTTTCGAACCTATTTTACTTTGTATGCATGTGCTGTCTAATTCATATGAAATTCATTTCTTTGTAGTTGCTTAGAAATTAACTAGGTCTCTATTTATTTTAAATATGTCACTGTTTCAAATAAATATTTTAATTGATTTTCTTATTGCATTCTTTAGTTTTTTTGTTACTACTCTTTAGAAGCAAAAAGTAAGTCAATATTAAGTTAAATTTGACGTAGAAAGATTTGGTGTTAGGCACCTACGCAATGAGTCTAATTTTAATGTAGAAATTGATAGGCACCTACAGTAAATTTCACATTTGTAAAATTTCTGAATATGTTTGCGTCAGGCAGTCCTATTACCAATTATCTGGCACTAGTTATCTAGTCTAAATTCATGGTCTGCGATTTATTTACGTAGTAGGAAATGCACGTTACATTTAATTCTTATTATAAATAATTACTTGAGTGATATTTTATTTGGTGCTCGTCAGGCGGAACACCTGTTTAAGCTGAATCCCACTGGTAAAATGCTTGAACCAGGATATAATTTACAAGCAGAAAAATTGATGGGAAAAATAAAAATACTAGACGAAGCGTTGCAGGAACTCGACTTACAAATTGAACCTCTTGTCACTCCGGAATGCGACATAGAAGAACCTTCTACATCTAACGTGAAGTATAATCCTATGAGTGCTTTTTAATCTCATAAAGACTGAAAATTCTATTACAGTAATATAAATAAATATCGTTTTACAACTTAGATTCTTTTGTTTTACATGGAAGGATAAAATGAACATTTCTATTTGAAACAATGCTAAGTAGTACCTATAATAATTATGCTGTGGCAATAAATTATTTAAAGAAATTTAGTTACAAATTCGATATATACATACCCCACATAAGATTCTTATTTTTTTTTTGCTATTGTATTCTAGTATGAAACACATCTTAGGATGCCGTGTGTTGTAGTGCAGGAGTTGAAATCTGCCAAAATTCGCAAAAGAGGATGCTAAAATTAATTTTAGGGATCATATCGGATATTTTAAAAAAAAAGGTAGTACAGTTCCTTAAGGGTGCGTTTTCCCCTGAGGCAGAGCTGGGCAAAGTGGAGATAAAATGGGACCGGGAATTGGCCAATCACATTGCTGGAATTCTCTACTATGAGTGAAAACTGTAACCGGAGCAGAGCGGAGCTGAGCAGACTTGAAAATAAAATAGGTACCGATATGAATACGAGGCCCCGAGCCGGACAAAACGAAGTCGAGCAGAGTGTGGAGTTGAGCGCAAGGCACGAAGCGAAGGGTTAAGAGACGTATGATCTCTCCAAGAGATTAAATTTGACTGATCGGAACATGGTCTGCTCAGATCAGCACCGCCCCGCTCCACCCCACTCCGCATCAATGCAAGTACACTTATCACTTGTAGTTTGCACTGCTCTTCTCCGCTGCACTCGCCCAGCTCCGCGTCGGTGAACAACGCACCCTAATACCTGTACCTACAGACCCGTTGACTTACTATTTCTGTTAGGTTACTACTTACATAAAATACTGATTAAGATGATTGCCTGTAGGTTTTTCCATAAAGTACCTATTTAGGTACCTTGATATTTGAAACCTGTAGCGTTTGAGGATGTTCGAAATACCCATAGGCAGTAAGGAAGGGGTGCGCTTTAATTCCTGACTAAAACCTTTTTCGTTCCTGCATCGCAGTTTTAAAATCTTGTAAAATTAGGATCTAATATTAACGCATCCAAGTGAACGAGGAACTTTGCATATGATTCATTTCACTGTACCCAGGCCTTTAAGTAAGTTATCTGCCTACCTGAGTGTGGGATTATAGATATTTAATTATTTAATGGCCCACTTCGTTTATTAAACTTTTATAGATAGTCATGCGTGTCAAACATACAAATTACAATACTAATTCGTTCTATGTTATCTAGATATAAAATTTAGGGATCCATAAGGTACCTAAGTATAGCTAAAATTGTTCCTTTATTCTTGCAATTATTCTGGAACTCACGCACCCATTTACCTATTTCACTAGAATCACTGCCATTCCTGCAAATAACGAAAGAAATTCCCATTTAGTTTCTAACGAATAGACTCAAAAACCACTGGACCTTAGAATGCTACATTATCCCTGAGTGACAGGCTATATTACTAAAGTTTTTTAAATGTACTTTCGCATTTTACCGTAGTAGCCGCATCCTACTTACTATCGAAGTAGCTATGTTAGAAAATGATCTTAAATGATATAAGTATATTTTAATAACATCTAGTGGACTGACTGGTTATCTGCACGAAGTCCACTAGAATAAATAATTAGGTACCTACCTACTAAATATTCCATCATCTTTGCATGTGGGAGGCGTTTAATGGACCAACAAACAATAAAAACATAATGAAAATGATTTGTCTATAACTCTAGCTCTGTCTTTGTTACTGGTAATTTAGTAATATCACGCAAGGGCTGATCGATATTTCCGATGTTATCATCGTCACGTGATTTAGTCAGCTTATTGCCCATCTTGTGACAACAAGTAAACATTCCACAGGAAAATGTGATTGGACATGAAAGTGTATCCTGAAAATTATAAAAATGATTATTCAGGTTCAAAAAAGAACCGGGCACCTTCAGATGTTAGTGGTTTATCAATGCTGGCTGCAAGCCTACGTCATCAAACTACGGAGTTCTTTAACAATTCAACGTTGCATGGTGTGCGATATATTGCTGAAAAGGACAGACCGTTTTGCGAAAAGTAAGTACGTTGGGGCTTTTGTTTGTTTCCTATTAGACACTAGATAAGTACCAAGGTATATATATCAAATCCTTAAGCGTCCCCAAACTGCAGGAAATAAGACTAATCTACTTTTTTTACAGGATAGGACATCAGTTATGAAATCTACAACTATTGTTTTTATAAAAGGGGGTTTAATTCTGAGCACCTAAAAGCATACCTAACCATAGGCTTAAGATTGACAAAATCTGATACATAGATACAATAGAAACTTTTTGCAATGTGATAAAATGCTTCTAGAACCCTATACTTCTGGTACCTATAGGTACTTGATTAGTACCTAAATAAAAGTTTACGTGTTATCTATTAAGTTAATAGTATCCGTAAAATTGCAGGTTTATGTGGTTTAGTTTTACAGCCGTCGGCGCTGTAACAACCTGTATCATAATTGTTAGCTTATGGGAAAAATTTCAAACGAATCCTACTATTACAGGTAAGCGATTGTAAGTCCTAGAGGTTTTTATAAAAATGTGGTAGTTTAATTACTACTATGACCATCGCGGTAGTAACTCTTATTGAATGGACACTAGGTACCTAGCACATGACTACTTGAAGATTTAATTGTAAATCATGCAAGGCATCAAAGTAATCCGAGAAAATGCTGAGAGAGCTGCGTTTACCCAGAGGTGCGATCTACGGACATTCTCCTACTTATACTAAAATACTCTTTTATTTCCCAATTCAAACACAATATTTATTTAGAAGTTTAGCTTGTTTCTTAATACTTGTATTACGATAAGGATTTATGTGCTGTTACATCACAAAATGTTGCTATTGTAGGTTTAGATACGGATTTCCACAATTGGGATGTACCATTTCCAGCGGTAACAGTATGCGATGCAAACCCTGTTGACGACGATTTGCTGGATGCTTACATTGAAAGGTATTACTGTATATGCCTTTAAAAAAATCGTTTAGATAACTTCCGAAGTCTATAATACTTATATTTAAAATGTTGTATCAGTGTTTGGGGCTCGGATCCGCCAGAAAAAGCTGGCGAAATGCTGCGATGGTTGGCGACACTCAATTATCGTTCAATAGAAGAACATGCCTCTAAATTTCTCTCAGATCCCGCTTTAGTCGGAAAGAGCGAAGAGGATGCTCCTGCACCGGTTATGAATCCTAAAGATGCTGTTTACAAAGTAAGACATGAATCTGTTTTTTTTTCTAATTTAAGTAAGTTGGAAGAAAACTGCAATTCACTTAAAAAAAGATGTTTTGTGGTAAGTAGGTACAGTTTTTATAATCTATCTTCGATGTTTTCAGATCGTTCGACATTGTGAATCATTGTTTTATGACTGTGAATGGAAGGGCGATTCAGAAGAATGCTGCGACGTGTTGGTGCCAGTTTTCACGGAAATGGGGTTCTGTTATGCATTCAATTCGAAACATGCGGAAAAAGTGTGGCCATGGTAAACTGACATTTAATATGAAACAATTACTTATTATAAATTTTAAATTGAAACGTCGTAAAGATTCTGTTTATTGTTTCAGGCAAACACAAGCGCAAGCGGAACTATTTAATGAAGCATTTATTCATGAAACCGATGCGAAATGGTCCTTTATGTTTAACTCAGATCGTAAAAATACGACTTTCGATGTAAGTACAAAATAGTAGATCACAGATTATACCCACATATATTGTTAGTGTCGTAGGTATATGCGATAGTTATTGTCTTATATTTTCTTTTGTTTAGATATTTATCCATTCAACTGAAGAAATGGCAGGTCTTGAACAAAGCGCACAACATAATTGGGACCGTCGTGTGGAAAAGGTCTCGTTTTCTGTGAAGCACACTTACACGACGGAGGATGCCCGCCAGCTGTCTATTCGTCAACGACGCTGTGTGTTCGCCGACGAACTGCGTTTGGAGACGTCCAACATATACACCTATTCAGCTTGTATGAGACAGTGTCGTATGCAACGAAGTCGAGCATTTTGCAAATGCGTTCCTCATTTTTATCCACCTTTAAGTAAGTTATATTTTGACATTGTATGTATAGTTCCTGGTAAGGGCAACATAGCTACCGGTGACCCGTTTGCGGCGAGCTTTATACCTTTCTAAATAGTTCACTGACGACTATTATATGTAAAGGTATCTATTACTTTATCTACAATATTGTTTAACAGAAGGTTACAAGCAATGCACTCTCCCCGAACTAAGCTGTATAGCGCAACACGCAGCTGCTATAACAGACGTGACGCGATGCACCTGTGAACTTGGCTGTACCCACACCGTGTACGAAGTTGAAAAACTTTCTGACGTTGAGTAAGTTTTTTGTTTAAACATCTGCCTATAGGTAAACTTGTTACTTGTTAGCGTATAGTGTAAAAATATTAAAATAGAATGTAAGTAGGCCAAGCGTCACAGACGTTTGTAGTACCTACCTAATAATTGACGCAGTGTTCCAGTGGGAACATAGGTACATTATTGTACCTATTTACGTTTTTTTTTTTGCGGCGGAAACCTTCAAAAGGCACCCGGCCTTTCGAGGATTATAAAACCGGGGAGTGTGGAATATTTAATACACTAAAACCACCCCGTTGGTCACCATCAGCAAAAAAATGGAGGAGGGCTGTTACCTCTCAAAAGACCAATCCAGAAACCTTATGTTACTTTCTTGGGAAGACTGTAAGTAGGTCTCCCCTGAGCCTCGTTAGGTACATAATGTAGGTACTTACCGACTTGTTGATCTGGCATTCTCACTTTCAGTGTCATATGGTTTTAGCTTGTTTAGTATTAACGATAAGCCATACATAATTATTTTTCCAGGGCAACACGTAATAACGAAAACACGCTTTTGGAGACGGAATTCGTTTCATGGCCAATGGTTCGTTACAAGCGGGAGGTACTTTTTGGTTGGGTGGATTTGTTAGGTGAGTCAAATGTACACTCATGATAGGTTCTCTGACACTATAAACAAAGGAAGGTACATTTAAAACATTAGTTTTCCTTATGACAAATTATAGCGCAGTAGTACTTTCCCACTTTTGTCTCGAAGTTTAATTTGTGTTGCTACTTGCTAAAAGCACCTAACTACTTAGGTACATTATGTAAAACATCCTCATGTTTTTAGTTCAAAAATACGCTTCATTTATATGTCTCATGTATCTCATGTGTGTAAATTTCTATGAACCTTTTTGTTTGAAATGAAGCTTTATTGTTATTAATGTTATTATATCTTTAAAATGAGAGCAACGGTGTAAATATCATCATATTATACGAAGTTTGTTCCACCATTCTAACAAACTTTAGTCACATTGTGGTCTGAATGTTTTCAGAAAGATCGTTTTCACTACTAAGTACCTAACTACCAACTTAGATCGTAAGGGACGATTATTATTTTCAGTATCTTTCGGCGGCATCGCGGGTCTCTTTCTGGGGTTCTCCTTACTGTCCGGCGTAGAGCTGTTCTACTACTTCACGTTGAGAGCGTGGTGTGCGGCCGCGCGCGACGCTGACACGCTGCGGCAGGAACGAGCTGAGAGACTTGCTAGACCTAAACCGCCACACGATCTTAGCCTTGTGCCTTGGTATTCCTATCTTTATAATGTTTTCACATTAGTTTACGTATACTAAACGAACTTTGAATGGCTTATGGTTTATTTTTATATGTTTTCGTCGTAGGTGGAAGCAACCACCAACGCCGCGCAGTGCTCGTCCAATAGCAGTGCGCGCTAAGAACATGCAACCGCCGGAATACTCGCCACCTCCTGCTTATCCCGCCTACTTACCCTAGAAAGAATAACTAGGTTCCAATTGTTCTATAACTTCTTGTAGTAAATATACCTACACATAACATAGACATACATGTTTAAGTGATACGTAGTACCTGACTATAGCTAACACTTGTTTCTAAAGTATAATACTTATTTCTAACTCTTCGGGGTTTAAGAAATAAAACGACAAATATATTTTGAAGTTAATATTTATTACAATATTTTTGGTCACATCCATTCTAATGTCGCAATTAGTAAAATTTATATCGAACTACATTATCGTGACAAATTGGACACAAAAACAGTCAACAAGTTCCAAAAATCCGAGGAATATAAACATACGTACAGTAAAGTCTAAAAAACGATCACAATAATGCAGTTCAATAAATAACAAGTTACAAAAAAATATAAACATTTCGAGAAAACTGTAAGAATAACAGTTTATATATACATTTTATTAAATTTATACAATTTGTTATCTAAGAACCAAAGGGACTAAATCATAAAAAGCACCAAATATCTAGGTTCTAAATAATTAGGAATGAATGTTCTGACTAATCAAACGTAAATATTACTAATATTGCATAAATAAATTGAGTCAGTATTCATTTCACACATTTTATTATCATCCAAATGAATAAAACATAATACTTGCGAGTCTTGCTTAGTTTGTGAAAACCAAATATTACATGCTGATTGTATTTTTATCGCAATATTCGTAGAATGGATTTTACAGCTTGAACTTATTACTACTGTCTACTGTTTGATTACAATATAGTATAATAATATTAAAAGACACAGATATCAGAATAATAGTGTATTGAAAAAAGATCACATACTTACATTTACGTTTACAAATTACATTTTTAAATTTCAACTACAACTTTGTCATTACACCTTTTGAAACCCATTTCGAAAAAGGAACTTTGACTACAAACTATTTTATTAAATATTTATTTCTAAAGAAGAGTTCAGAGTTATCAGAGTGAGAAGTAAAGTCGCTTGCAAACAGCAAATTTTACACGTAACATGCTTTTGCTGGGTTTATTTTCTGCATAATAGTTAAACACACTTTGTGTTAAATTATTTTCGTCTGACTCCAATGTATAACATCTCGACAGTAATGCCGGTCACTCACATTCACACGAATGCGCAAACCCACAAGTGTAGGACGACATTTGCAAATGATTTTATTTCCAAGCTGTCTGTTTTTTAACAGACATCAAAGCGCGACCCTTTGTCGAAATGTTTGCTCGCATGTAAGTGACCGGGGTTATTCATGTTCCTTGTCATTTTCTTAATTTTTACTACATATAAATTATGGGTCACTGGGTAGAAATTACTGGAGCAAATATTGAATTAACACAACAAAAACACATATTATAAGACATATTTGGAATTGCATTAGGTACGTTTAACTTACGTATATTAAAGTAATTATAGTATCGTTTCGAAGCCCTTGCAAATTTTACATTATTGAGTGTTTAATTGCGCACTATAGTCGGTACGTCTACTGATCATACACAATACGGTTCGATACTATTGACAATGTATTATTATAGTGGATTTCAATTACGCACAAACTTAAGTATGTAATTTTAAGAACATTGTGTGTAGTGATTTTTTTAAGTACTTTAACAAAATGTCTTTAATAAATTATAGACTTGTACTTAACATAAAATTAAGTTTTACGTAACATAATTTAAGTCGTGCCGTAAAATTAAGTAGGTATTAAAAGGTAAGGTCTTTTTACATGTATCTTTGACATTTTGTGCACGTTTTACAGCATTTAACGATAATAATACAATACAGCATCACACTGTGAATATTGTTTAATTTCGAGTACCTGCCCTATTAAAAATAAAGTATATAGATATAAACTGTAATCAGATATAAATAGTACACTACAAAATAACATAAATAACTAGATAATAACTGAGCACAACTAATAAGTACGGTATATGAAGTACAGATGAAATGCATAATCACAATTTTTTATTTATCTTAAACTAATCGCACATTCAGAATCATACGTTATTTCAATTCATAATTTTATCTATATTTACAGTAATAAAATAAGTAGGGTTTAACTTATATTACTAAATCTATGATTTCATTTTAAAAGAGGACTACTATTTGCTAATAAATAGGTTTCCGTAAAATATGATAATGAATATAAATAGTTGATTGAGGGAGTCGTGACCGCGCAGATCGGTTAACGTGGTTAGGCCATGCTTGCAATGGTTAGTTTTGGATATGTGACTGTTCTTTGAACGTCATTCCAATGTTCTTATAAATACTTATGACAGTCGGTGTGAGCCCCCAGCTAAGCCTAAAAGTTAAACAACCAGACTGATCATACGTTAAAGATACTCGCAAATAACTGGGTGGCGGAAATCAGATGCATTAGTTACGTGTAAAATACTGATTAATTATTTAACTCTATCTAGCTAGACAGAAAACGTAAACTAATGCCGAATCCAACAACGTTGGGAAAAGGTTAGCCTGTTGGATGGAAACTGTGTAGCTTTCCACTTATTCTGGATGAATTATTTAAAATATTTTTTTTTTATTGTGACAATGAAACACTATTCTAGAAAAATATGAGGTATTTGCTCTATGAGGATACACATATTATTAATACGTGACCAGTTTATAATGAATGTGTACGCCATAATGATGGTCTTCATCATTTTGAAGGAAAGTAAATTATTTTAATGTTCGCACGATCTTAACACTTTGTACCATTGCAGGTTGTAGGTATGTAAGTTGTTATTTGAATTACAACAACATTTTTATGTTTTTTTTATAGAGTCTGTCAAGTAATATTTGGCACCCTTAATTATTTGAATAGAACTAAATATAATATGCTGTTATCTGCTATAAGCTCGTGCAAATGTAAATATAAAAAAGCCCTCTTTAACACTTGGATTAAACTAATGAAGAAGTATTTTCTCTAAATAATATTAAAGGACGAGTTTGGGAGACCAAAGAGAAGCGTTTCGCTACTTTTATCTCTCTGGAAGGGATCTCCAGATTATGGGGCATGGAATTTAGGCGGAACGTGAAATTATTCGAGTGTCACACTTCTCATACATTACACCCGCTAAATATTTCGGCTTACTTTGAAAGGCATAACCATTATAGGAGAAGATATTAGACAGCTGACGATCTAAAACATGATAAGACGTTTCTTATTTTGAGTTTTTAATCTGTTCATTTCTTCGAGTTTTCAGTATAGTATAAGTTTGAATAGAAGAATTTCCGAGGGCGAACCTAGTAACTCTACATAGCCCTTATATTAAACTAAATAAACATTAGTTACATTAAATCGATATGTCTCAGTGGGTTTTGTAGCTACCGATTTCGGTTCTCATTCTTGTTTAATTAAACCCTTTTAACAAACGTCCAATCTGGCAGATTAGATCGCCAGCATTGGAGACAATTAGTTTACTAAAATAATTTTTACACGGCATCAAAACAGAGTTTTAGGAATCTTATCATTAATTTATCCTTACTAATGAATAATACACAATATTAAAAAGTCTCTTCTCTGTATGAGATAAGACTAGTAGTATAGCAATTACAGTATGATATTGAATAATAAATATTAATGTTAAATACGAATGTGTTCACAATACATCGATACAACTTGATATTTAAAAAGAAAATCATTAAATGTGGACATTACATACATCGCTCTGACCCCAAAGTAAGTGGCTAAAGCACTTGTGTATTAGAATCAGAGACAACGAAAGTACCACAAATACCCAGAACCGAGACAATGTAGAAAAGTGGTTTTGTACATTGACCCGTCCGGGGATCAAACCAACGACCTCTGAGCTAGCGACACCTTGAAAACCGGTGTGTAAGCCACTCAACCCAGGTGGTTATCAATATCAAAGAACAGTACATTTATTTTTATAGCAAAGTGCCTTAAAAGCGATCACTATGGGCTCCAGTAGAGACTTAACTATCTTAATGTCAAGGAGTGGACGTCTTACGCTAACAACGACGATTACATTGAAAATTTATACTAAACATACTTTCCTTTGGATAAATACTAATTCTACTCTTGAAAATAACTATTAACTTACCCTTGACAGACTCCGATGAATAATGAAATGATCATTCTATGATAAATATTTTCTACAACACAAACTAATTGCAAATGCTAAAGTTATAGTTTATCAACGTGAAATAATTGATTGCGAAATTTTTCTACAAACAATACATGTGAACTACTGCCATAAGAATTACAACTACTTTTAAAACAAAATAGTACGGAAATGTTACACGTGAAAGGATACAATTATACACTTTCGTGCAAATATTGGCCCGAATCGCTTTGGTAGCTATTTTGTTGATGACGTATTATTTACTGAGAAAAAGGGCAATAAACGAAATACAATACTTGCGAATCCACTCGTCCTCGCAATGGTTTTAAGGCAAAATTTTGCCTAATCAGTCGAGCCATGATATAGAGAACAGTGGGGTATTCATTGAGTATTGTGAATCTGTTGTCTTACAAAATTACAGCGATGGATAGCTCTTAACCTGTATTCGATTTCAGCGATGACACATTATTTTTATAATATTACTGTGGCACAAACGAAAACTTGTAGAGTGGGTTAATTTTTTGCAAGCATGTGTATTCCGCGCCGAAGTATCCGAGAGTCCTTTATCACAGCGTATAAACGTAGCGATGATCTTGCCACGAATCGAGTGTCAAGATGTCACGATAAGAATGAAGGTTAAATTAAAATTGCAGCCATTCTGCGGTTGGTTGGTTAAATATCAGCTTCTAAGTGCAGAGTGTTTAACGGCTTATAATTTTAGCTATAGGTACATAGTTGGTATTATTGTTGTAGGGGAGATGATCAATAAGTTTTGACGTACAAGTTTAAGATATTATCCAACGCGTGCAAGTTTAGCTCAACCTACCTAAGACGTCACAGCCCAAAACTATACGGCAATAGTATATTTTACTAATATGGTCTTAAAAATTAAGTAACAGCCAACTGAACCAATGTCAGGTAAGATTTCCGACGACAGGACAAATAATAAATATACGAATTTTGTAACAAATGAACTCGAGATGGGCGGCCGTCCAGCTCGCGAGGACGCGAGGTCGGCGGGCCGTGCGGAGAGCTGGCGGGTGGTGCAGGGCGGGGCCGCGTCAGCACGCGAGCGCGTCGCGCGGCCACAGCGGGCAGGCGGCGTCGCCCGCCTCCTCCGCCTTCTTGCCGCAGCGCCGCCGCACCAGCCGCACCAGCCGCGAGAACTTCTCCGGGTCCGACAGGCTCGCCTGCATACATTATACCATCTATGTATTTCTTCCCTACATAATATATAATTTCTTTTAAAAAAAAAGCGATGGAATTTTTAATAAAGTTTTTTCATTATTTTGTAAATGTGATTGTTTAAAGTTTTTTTGGCCTGTAAAAGCAGACCAAATGTTAACATAAATTGATCTCATTAAATTACAACAATCATAATAAGAAAGGAAGCTGATACTTATTTAAGACACTGACTTCTGTTACAGCTATGAGACAAGTGTCATTGAATATTATAAACTCGAAGATTCGTCTATACTTACCTCAATAGCTATAGCCAGGATGAAGTGAATGGCGGGTATAAGCAGCAGGTAGATGCGGAACATGGTCTGTTCAGAGTCGTTGGTGGCCATTGGCTCCACCTCCATGAACTCAGCGAGCCAATCCCACGGACACAGCAGAAGTACAACCACGAACACAGATTGAGTAACTAACGTTATCATAATATAATCTGAAAGTACAAACATTTATTAGCATTACGAAAAAACTTAAAATAAAATGGATGTTTAATTCTACCACTTACGTTTATTTATTTATACATTCACTGTAAGACGTGAAACAATGTTGTGGCACGTCACGCCTATCGTCTTACAGTATTTAACGTATCGTGTATAAGAAATCTTTGAAAACGTGCGTAATTTTTGTTTGAGTGACAGAATTGGATCGGTATGCGTGTGTCAGGCGGAATTTTTATTTTACTTTATTCTGCTACCTCGTCCCCTGCTAAAACTGGCTAGCAAAAGTACCTACGCTTGGTGCGCTATGGTATTCCGTATTTAATGCTCTAAGTATTTTCCTAACCTATCTGCTAATCAAAAAAATACGTTTTTTCTCTGACTTTTGAACTGGACTTTTTCCTGACAATCCTAGACCACTTTTTGCTTTCCTGACTTTCCCTAATTTTCCAGAAAGTGGACACTAAATAATTAAAATTATTAAATAAATACTTACAATTGGCACAGAACGGCTGTCGGAAGGGCCAGCCTTTAGCATAAACGCAAGCCATGATTAAGTACTGGAATGAAGTGACGATGAATATGACTGTATTCTCCCAACATAGCACTTGTTCCACATCTGGTCCACCTTCTACGGCCTTGAACCTGGTATAATAAAAATAAAATATAACATGAAATAGTAAAATATGGTCAATACGGTTTTTGTAAATAAGTAAAACCTGGCTTTTCAATTTACAATATGTAAATACAATAATAGGACTTTAAATGAATTAAAACCAAATATATCCTTTTGGCACTCAGTAATCTTTCTAGTGGTGAGAGAATTTTAAATCAGTTCAGTAGTTCCAGAGATTACTTCCTACAAATAAAATATCAATTTTTACCTCTTTATAATATTAGTATAGACAATTCCTTTATTTTATGGCCAGTAACAAACCATCATAATTGGAATCAGTCATTCATTTTGCTTTATACACAAAACAGTTCAGTATATTTCGTCACAATACAAATGACATGCAGAAAAATGGTATTTGTATGAGTAATTAAGATAACTTACCACGGCTGTGCATACAGCAAATAAACGGAGGCGATCTGCATTAGCAAGACGAGAACGACCTGCATGATCAGCGGCAGGATGCTGGAGAGAGCGACGAGCGACACGGGCGGGGACTGCCGCGTCAGCAGCGGGCCCGGCGCCGCGCGGCCCAGCGACAAGGCCAGCAGTGTCGTCAGCACCAGGTCGATGTATAGGAACTGGTTGTTGCCCAGGATTGAGTAGAACTGTGTAACCATAAATTAAGTGTAATTTTCCAGTTTAACTTTTTCAAAGCAGTTGTGGGGTCGGCTTCTGACTTAACACACACAGCTACGTGCCAAAGACTAAGAAAATATGTGTAGACAGACCTCCAACATCGAAAATAAAGCTAGGATGCCGTCATCTAAATAAACCTACTTAGATTGTCAAAATACCGAAAAATTACACCAAAAAACAAACACCAAAGTGTTATATTTTATGATTAAGTTAAAATATAAATTAATATGTATTTTTATTAACTATGTATGATATGACAAAGGTAATTATTGCCAATAAATTGTTTTTATACATTAAAGGTTAATGAAACATCTTATAGCTTATATACTTACATTGTATAGAATCAGGATGGAGAAAAACTGGATCAGCGAATAAAGGGCCATGTATTTGAAGATAGCAAACGAGGTACTCAGAGCACAACGTCCTTCCAAAGCGAGAAGTTTTACACAACGAATGTTCTGTTCTTGAGAAGTGAATGGAGCCGCCACTGTAAAGTAAATATGAAGAAAATATATTAACCTTTTACACTGATGCTCATATTGCTCATCAGCTTCATAACATAGCTCATCAGCTTTTAGAGCCTGCACAGGCATAGGAAACGCACTCGTCTGATAATTACTTTGCTAAAAGTAGATTACCATACTGCAATGCTACTTTTACTAGATGAAAAAAGATGAAAGACAACTCTAAATCTATTTTATTTCTTCTGTGTTTTTGTGACTTTTGTATTTATTCATGCTCATTCAGACCTTATGGCATTTAGAACCGTTTTTCTAGCAGATTTGGAAAAGAGAGCATGAGCAACGGGGAGGCATGGATCTTTCCATACAGAGGCACTCTCTGTTTTTCTCTGTTCTTACATACAGGTATTATTCTATTAATTTGATGTCTTACCTGATGCGTCAGCCTCTGAGAGTGATATGCCAACATGAGCAGCCTTGAGCGCACCGCAGTCGTTAGCTCCGTCGCCGCACATTCCTACGATTTGATCTTCGCTTTGCAACGCAGTTATCAGTTGAGTCTTCTGATCAGGACCGAAACGACCGAAAACCATTCCTGAACAAATTATTACAATTAAATTACCATCAGCGGTCCGTTATTAAGGTGTTGTAAATACACTTATTAGATTGGATAAATTGAATTTAATATTAACTTGGTTAAAAATAAATAAACGGTGTAAAATACAGTTTAATAATAAGCACATACGTCGAACTTATAATTGTTTGAATAAAAATTACGATTCACGCAAAATAATCTCTTTGGATACTATATATTTTACATAGATACTATATCTGTTACCTCGACTTAGCACAGCTGGCATTAAATCCGGATAATGTGTACGGATCGCAGCCCAGGTTTTACCCTCCAATGCCAACACATAAGCTTCTAACGGCAACTTAGGCGGACCACCTTCACCAACAACCTAAAAAGTACACACATGTAAAAAAAAAAGGAATAATATACAAAATATCATTCATTTCCTTCACAATTATCCGTCATTCACAATTAGTTGTTGCTAAATGATGACCAGACACATTCTATTGAATTTTTGTGTATACTTACTTCCCTTATCAGAGGTGGACGGGAATCATTAGAGTTGGACTGTCCAGTAGTAATAAGAAGAAGTTTTTGGTGTGGCTGCACCATGAAACATCCTCGGGCCACCGACATGGCAGTCATGATGTTGTCCCCTGTATGAATGAAACATTGTATAAATCATAATTTATACAAAATGAAATAAGATAAAAAAAATTAACATCACTGTTCATATATTTATTTATTTGTAAATCTTAAGTTATATAATATACTAGCTGTCCCCCGCGACTTTGTTCGCGAGTTTTAGTTTTAACGGTTTTTCATTTTTACAACATTTTTCATTTATGCTCCGCTTCTATTGGTTGTAGCGTGATGTTATATAGCCTATAGCCTTCCTCAATAAACGGACTATCCAATACAAAAAGAATTTTTCAATTCGAACCAGTAGTTCCTGAGATTAGCGCGTTCAAACAAACAAATAAACAAACAAACAAACAAACAAACAAACAAACTCTTCAGCTTTATAATATTAGTATAGATTATATTACCTATTAATTTTAAATAATTTTAAAGTTAGCTGATGCAACTCATTGTGACCTTTAGCAACGTAAATAACTCTGTTGACTTTATTCAAAGCTAAATAGGGTAGTGAAAAAGAATTAAAAAATATAATTATATTAACAGTTACCTTAGAATAACAATGGAAATTCGTTATATAACTTATTCATTAAAAATACAAACCTGTAACCATGATCAATCTCATATTAGCTTCATGAAGTTCCTTAATCACTTGAGTCGTCTCTGGTTTCAGGCTATTTTGCATGACTAGAAAGCCTAGGAAAACCATGTCACACTCGAGATTCTCTCGCTTGATCCTCTGAGCATCGACCCATTTCATCTTGCGATCGAGTTTCTTGTGGGCAAGGCCGATCACACGGAACCCGTTAGATGTGTATTCGTTGAGAATGGAACTAAAATTCTCAGGAAGAGTATCTGGATTGCACATCCCCGCAACCTACAAAATATGTTAATGGTTATATTCTGCTTGGTGTTAACAAGGAACAAGTCAGAGCTTGTTAAAAATTTGATTACAATCTGAAATATAACATTTTTAACGCACTTTTATTAAATTGACGAAATTGATGATGATTTCAGCGCAGAATGTTCATTAAGTATTTTTTGTAGTGAAAATAAAACAATAAAAGTACACTTAAAAACATCTTACTTTTTCTGGAGCGCCTTTCACGAAGTAAACCATTTGAGGCTGTCCAAGTACTCTAGCGATGACACCCATTGATTGTTGCGCCGATGAGAAATGGAAGCGCCGCAATAGACCAATCTTAAATTAACCAAAAAAACAGTCATACATAACATTAATAAAATGGTCAATAACTTAAGAACCTGTTTTCTTTTGCAGCCGCTAAAGTTGTCGACTATAGAATATTTTAAAAAGCTATAGTGTGGTCTAGCCTTAAAAGTGTGATAGGCTAACAACAAATTCAAATTTATAATATTAGGCTGGACTCTAGTTGTAATACTTACTTCATAGGGAATCTCCATAGTGAAGGGATCATAATCATCCATATTCTGAAGGGTTTCATTGTGGGCTGTTACGGGCTTCACAATAGCTGGCGTCAGGTTATCATATCGGGTGTTTTCTGGTCCAGGCTCTTCGAGTACCTACCAAGATAGCAAGCGGATTAGAATGACTTCTAAAAATAAATTTCAAGTCTAAAAATATTTTGACATACTTAGTGGATTTCATAGAATCAAATATTTAGATCTACGTTCATTGTTATCATATTGTTCTCGTAAACTAAATAAGTGATTTCAATGTTAAAGATAATGTTGAATCATTTTCGAGTCAAAACAAGTTATGTTACTTGTTTCTTTGGAAAAGTAATGATTTCATGTTTGGTCGCCTATTTGAAGACTGATCTCTTATTCCGCGCACTAAGGTTATTACAATAAACAAACTAAAGTAGTTTAGTCTTAAAGTGCAAAAATCTTTGGTTTTTTTTTATTGCTAGAACCTTTGCTCAGGTGTTTTTGGTTATATTTTCATACATTGTTATAAAAACTTACCCATTGTGTGAATTCAAACATCTTCAAGTCTAGTGGATCGCCTTTCAACTGTCCCTGAATGCTGGTCAGAGAGTGGCAAGAAGCAAGCGCTTGTATCAGTGGGCTTGAGACGGGCAAGCCGGCCACGTCGACTACGCACTGGCCGAATTTCTCGCCCGAGCGGACGGGGATCACAGCATAGAAATCTAGCCCATCTTCAGTTAGAGTACCGGTCTAAATTAAAGGACAAAGATTTTTGTTTATTAAAAATATAATGTGCTTTTGTTTGTTTGGTCCTAGGCTTAAAGTTTATGATAGGGAGATGCATACAGACAAAAATATAGTTCAGTATATGCAGAGTTGATTTTTGACGATTCCTTATGTAAAGCAGGCTGTTGTAGACGTTTCTTCGAGCCTCTGTTAAACACTTTCCATATTTTCTGGTAACTCTACTTCACTGCTTACATTTTGAATGCATTTTAAAATAACGTAAAAATTTTCTCATTTATAATTATTATTTCAAACACGTACCTTATCGAAGCACATTACTTGCAATTTTCCACAAATAATGATCCGGGGTGGAGATACACAGAAGATTCTGTTTCTACGTAAGCGCTGTTGACTGTATACGATACCAGCAGTCATTGCGGCGGGCAAGGCGGGCGGAACAACGATGGTTATGATGTCCAGTGTACGCAAAACTATAGTGCCCCAGAGACTCTGCAAAACATCAAAATTGAATCAAACATTTTTCAAACACGCTGTATATAAACATATTTTATGTACGTTGTTGGTAACACTTACCCCTCTTTCAACATAAAGCCAAATAGAATAGCACATTCCAATCGCGGCAATGCAGAACATGAATACGACAAACTTCACTGCATCTTTGTAGAATTGGAAACCGAACGGTTTGGGGAACAGAATGCTTTTGAGTAGCTCTCCTTTTGCTGTATAGAAACCGGTGCGTACCACTTTAGCTAGGACCTAAAAACAAAAATGTTATATAGATTCCTAAAATTGAAAAAAATATTATTATAGTGCAGTTTTATCGACATTATAAACCTATTTTGATATTTGTATATTAAGTATGTAGTATTTAAGATTTACCTGATTATTGCCGTAAAATCGCGTTTGCAAAACATGAGTTCCGGCAAACAAAGTATGCCGTTTATGACCATCGGTTGAATATATTTCCGCAGATGAGCAAGGGGGACCCTTCATTACTGGTACACTTTCGCCTGAAATACATAACTATTTTGTACGAAGACTAATACATGTGTGTTATGAAAGTTCGAGCGCCAAGTTAAATCTAAAAAAAATCTTTTATATGTATTATAATATTGGTAATGCCGTAATGTAGTTTTTCGGAATTACGTACATTTTTAACTCTATATATAGTCCGTTAAAAAAGCAAGCCCTTCCAAAAACAAGATTCCAATTCAAGTGTTTATTGAACAAAATTGATGATTGATCTGTCTTGGCCTTACTCACGACCATTTTTTATTGAAAGTGAGCCATCCTGACCTAATTTTAGGATGTCCACTTGATTGCATAGTGGCCGAAACTTTTAAAATAACTCGTCGAATTTAACGTTATTTTTAACGTCGGTATGTGAATGGTTAGATATAACTTTAGAAAACTAATATGATGCATCTTTTATGTGCATGAAATAATATAACAGCGCACATAGCATTGAGAATTAATTTTATTACTGTACCTTTAAGCAAGCTCATAATTATAATGAATATTATTACATGATTTAAATTCAAACCGCTACATAATATGCTGCATTATGATTTACGCATGGCTAGACACAAGTAAATATTATAGTGAACATTGAATCAATGGACCTACAATTGAGTCATGAACAAACACAATTTAATTGACAGGATTGCTTCAATAAACGTCTATTTTATTTGTTCCATTATTGAAGAATGTTTTACATTTTACGGATACGTTATGACAGGCATCCATTTGTGGTAGGAAGGTCACAGTCTTTTTATAGTTTTTATATTAATTAGATCTCATTTTATTATACTTAAAAACTAACTATTCAACTAAATCGGGAATAAATGGACAAAATGTAAAACAATCATGTAATTGATGAGACCATCAAATGTATTTTTCTTAGAAATTGAAAAATATAAAGTATTTTTGCTTGTCTTAAATTAATATCATAGTTATGAATCATTGACCACCGAAACCGAGATAGATAGAGGTTTAGATACAGTATTTACGACAAATCAATGTCAGGAATACAGTCTCTGTGTATGTACTTTATGGTGTAACAACCCTCGCTAGGCCAGCACATGTCTTAAGGCTGGACTAGTTAGCAGTGTTTCTTCCATACAAACGTAGTATGGCAATCACTGCTCTGTTTGGCGGTGTACGTTCAAAATAAAAAGATATCTTTATTACTCCCATTATTATCCAGCCTTGTATGGAAACAGAAAAGTAAAAAAAGTGTATAGGTGTATTGAAATTTATAGGCTTACAAACTTGGTTGATATTAACGCATCTGAGTATAGACCTGACTCCACACACCATAACTATTCAAAAGTTTATTCTACTTTCAGTAGTTTTTCACAATATCCAACTTCACAATAATATAATATTTCTGATGAGTGAGATGAGATGAATGAGATAGCATGCACTTTAGCCACGGGCGTCGACGAGTTCGAGCCGTCGACTAGCACAATCCTTAAGCTAAGACTATTGATTGCAATACTGATGCTCTAGCCGACAATTACCTGTAAGCATGCTTTCATCCACAATACAAGTGCCGGTGAGGATCATAGCGTCGCAGGGCATGACGCAGCCGTCTGGTGGAAGCACGAGTACGTCGCCAGGAACTAGTCTGCTAGCGTTCACTACGCATACCTCGCGCGCCATGCGGGTAGGCCGCAGTACCGTCACGGTAAACGTACTAGTGGAGCCGGCCATCTTGTGCAGATTCACGCTCATCTGTTTGGTAGACATGCTTTTATTAATTAATTGGTTTTAAGACAACGCCATGTATGATGATAATGTTGCCAACTGCTTTTGTTTTTATTAATTTGCACTAAAACTGTAGTTTTAAACTATACACTAATCCTTTACACAAATGTGGTAGGGTCATTTCGCCTGTTCGCGTCCATTTAGTGCAGTTGGCAAGTTTGACGGCGATAATAAAAATATCCCAGCACTAATTTCTATGAAAAATTGATGTAATGTGTTCATTATATAGTCTATTTTAACATTAACTTTCAGTTTTGTTCGAAACATCTTGTGTTTTTGTTTTAAATAGATAATCTTCAGAATTATGCGTTTTACCCACTTTGCGTCCACAATATCCAAATTGCGTCCACCCCTGGACCATTTAGCGTCCACCAGCTTAGAAAAGGAATATAGAGGTGATATTTTTAAGAATTTGTAAAGAGAGATTGTATTTGAACTACATATAAAAATCAACATTATTATCATTAAAAACATCACTTAAAAAAAAGAAAGAAATTCTTTTTAACATTGATTGAACTTAAATTAGGTTAGTAGTAGGTAAATAATGATTGCACCTTTAAGAATAAACAGTAATCAGTTCTGTTAATTTTAATCTAAAATCACAAGGTATATTATTATTTCTAAAGTTCAGCCTTGATTAATAATATAATTAATAAATCAAATCAATTAATAAATATAAGTTTTTGGCTATATTCAACTCAACAAAAGAATACAACAATTTTGTCGAATCATACCACTAGAAGAATTGTTGAATCAATAAATTATGAGACAAGGTATGATTATTATAGCCTTAGAAAATCAATTAATGACACAGGTCACATTCAAAAGGCTTATCTTTGGCCTCTAAATAACTTAATCCTAAAAAACGCGTGCATTTCATATGATACCATCTAATAAACTTGTCACAGCCTATGTTTTTCTCATCATCGTCTTCTACATCTGAAAGTAGTATATCGTCACATTCAGAACATTTCACCCGCTTCACGGGTGGTAAATTTTCTTTCTCAAATTCCTCATTTACCGTTTCCTGTGTGACTTCTTGAAGAGATGTATCTTCTTTTTTCGTTTTGGAGCAGTTTTACGAACCGTTTGAGAGTATTTTACAGTTATTTTCTGTTCTTGTTTCTCTGTTCATTCTAACTTTCTTTTTCGTATGGCTTCCTTCTTTTCGTTCTTGATCTGCTCTTTATCTTCACAATACTTTATCCATGCAACATAAGCTATGGCTGCTGGACTTCTTTGACTTGACTATTTGTCTTATCCGTTTATTCTTCTCTCGAATTTTATTTAATGATTTCTTTAAATCGTCTTCTGTGTATGTTCTCTTTTTCTTGTCTCCGGATAACTCATCTTAAATAGAAAAAAAAAATAAGAATGAAAGAAATTACTAATTTCATTTAAAAATAGAATTATAGTTGTAATTATTTTGAATTATAGTCTATAAAAGATGTACAATAATAATATTAAAATAATCAATAAATTTTAGATTATTTTTACAAGCAAGTCAATAGTAAAAATCAAATAGTATTTAACGAAAATAGTGGACGCAATTTGATTTATTATTATCCCCTGTAGGTATAGTTTGCGTCCATTGCGGACGCAAAGTGGAAGTTTTGTAAATTTGATGTAGTAATTCGCGTCCACCGTATTTTATTCGTTAAATATAAAAAACATAAGCAAATTCATAATAAATATTACTCCTTTTTTCATTATAAAAGTCTAGAAACAGCTATGTATCCTAAAATTCACATAAAACCATAAAAAAACTTACCATCGAACCCGCCGCTGCACACTATTTTTTATCTAAACATCCCGCGCGTACGCACTCTCTTGATGAACAGCCAGACTTACTATTTTTCTAAACGGGATTGGTTTGGCGCACGGACCTTTTGTCCATATGTGCGTGCCTCTTATATATTGAGGTATTAGCAGTAATGACTATTCGTTTAATTGGTGTGTTAGTTTACTTATTTTTTAGGATTTTTCAAGGGAGATCCGTAAAATGGACGCGAATTGGGCGATGGACGCGAACAGGCGAAATTACCCTATGTTGGGTTGCTATTACTGGTTATTGAACAAAATCAGTAAAGAGTATGTAATGCAGTGAGTACAAGAGAGAAAGAAAGCTCCTCATCCATTCTAATATTATAAATTCGAAAGTCTCTCTCTTTTTATTACGGTTTCACGGCTATACCACATATTGATCACAGACATTTTGATAAAATTTGTTATGTAGTTAGCTTGAACATTTAGAAATAGAATAATACATTGGCTTCTTTTTGCCGCAATAACCGACACTCAAGCGGGCGGAGCCGCGTGCTTAAGTTAGTTTAGAATCTATATAGGCGACATTGAAAAAAAAGTGCTAAAAGTGATTAAATTGATTAGTCAAAATAACTACGCATCATTTATAATTATGAACGGCATCATTCATAATTAACAGCGTCATAATGTAATTAAAGAATAGTAACTCATTATTACAGTTTCAACAAAAATCTTGAATAATTCCTACACTCATTAAGGCGCCGCGCAAACGTGGACACTTGTTGTTGCCGACACGGCACACCAATACGACACAGTAATAGGACACAGTCGCCCGTCGCCTTTTACCAACACACAGCTGCATACCACCCAAACCTACTGAAATGTGTCGCACACAGGATACGGACACAGACTGCAACGTACCATTGGCTACTTGACAGTTTTCGGAAAAATATTTTATAATTTATTTTGGCTCATTTTATACCTCAACTTTAAAATTTCTAAAAAAATAATAATACCTATTTACAATATATTGTAATGCAAAAAACAGATCGTATGGTTAATTTTTGTATATAAACTAGCCTATAAAACCTAATCCATGTTTTATTGTTACATCTGTCAAATAGCCAATTATAGCCTTTTAGTTTCCAGTTACCGACACCGAACACTTTTTGATAGGCGATGGGTAGGTATGTGACAAGCGGAAGCAACTGGTTACAAAAAGTGTCTTCGTCTGGGCGAGGAATGTCTGATTTCTTATCGATGCTTTGCATAATACGAATTTAAACGTAATATTTTTTTAGTGGCAACGCAATCTAAAATCTGTTCAACAAATTTTCAGAACCTACTTATTCAACAGCATTGCTATAGGTAATTAACAACATTTTTCACATTATCATATAGGTACCTATATGTAATATGTAAACGTAAAAAAATCACTTAAAAAATTATTACCTTTTTGGTCTGATATAGCGCCAAGATGCAAGAAGCAATGGACAGGAGAAAAACGCACGCCGCATACTGATAATATTCGTCCAACGACCAGAGGATAATGGAGAACACTTGGAACAGGTAGAACGGATTGAAGACTTCATTCGTGAACAGGGACCAGTAGCTCTTGACTTCCACCTCCACAGAATTAGGTCCATAAAGTTTGATCCTGAAAACGTTTTTTTTTCAACCTACTGCAAAAATCTTGTATATTTTGGTATAGGTACGTGCAAGTGACACGGTTTTCTAGATAAACAAAAGATGTAGTAAGTACCTAGATTGATAACGCTGAAGATTATCAAAATATTGATGATAAGGAAATGTCCTTTAACTCTTACATTACTGCATTCAATACACATAATTCATGTACCTATCACATTAGAGATGATAAGTATAAGGCTTATCCATTCAAAGCTTTTTTTATGATGACGAATTATCAAGATAAACTTGTAGACTAGTATCTGTAGTCATAATTTAAAATTAAGGTTTAAATATGATATTGTTTATTGAAAATATTTAATAGGGAACTTACAGTTCATTTTGTTGGCGTTTGTTTATTCCGCTTGCATTTTCGATCAGTATTTGGATGGTAAGTTTTTCATTGAGAGCCAGTACGTTGATGAAAGTTCCTTGATCATTAAGCCAGATGAAGCGGTTATGTTTGTAGACAAAATAACGCAATTTGTTGTCTCGGTGGTTGGACAAATTCAGGTCGATCTCTTGCACGTCTTCTATCTTGTAAAGCCTTTCCGCATCAGTAACTACAAAGTTAACAAAAGATTGAATACTAGTGACGTAATAATTTGGTATTATTGGTCGTAACGTAAGCATAGTTTGCAAAGCCCTGATTTTTTTCGTGTTCAGTAAAATGGAATGAAATAGAACACAATCACCTATCTCTAGGGTGCTAAAATAAAACAATCTTAAATATTATTATAGAAATATTTTAGTTTTAGAAAGGACCCTGAACTTTAGGTGGGTATTATAAAGTTATCGGTCATTAACATGACGATTCGATTTTAACATGGCATTTACAAACACAATATCTACATATTGTGTATAACTTCGATTCTAAGCAGAAGACATAAAATTTCTTAAGGTTTTTTACACTTACCACAGATATGTTTAGCCAATTTCAAACTGCAGTTTACGTATTTGAATCTGTTGTACGCTGGATAATAAGCTAACGCAAAGTATGGTATTCCGCATAGTAATATGCACACAGTGTGAAACAATGTAGCGCGCAATTTTGAATACTTGTAGCCATAGATTCTGATGGTCTGTTCATCGCCACAGTCCTCCAGAACTTGCCACTGGGTTTCACCGATAACTTCATAGTCGTCTGCAAAACAAAACACAAATTGCAAACTCTGGGATATAAAAAATAAGTATCAGGTCACCACAGCTCTCATTCTCATACCTCTTGTATCTGTCTCACTAACTTTTCATAGAAAGAGTTTAAAAGTTTCCTATACATCTTTTATTAATTTCTTTTACATATAGAAAAGTTGTCAGGACTATAAAGAACACAACAAAAAAGTTTTACCTAATTTCTTAAGCACACAATCGAGTTTCAGTAAAAATGTTTTAATCTTCCATGATATTTCAATGCAAGTTGTAGAAAATAAAAGGACAATAAAAAAATAACTTATGTTTGAAAACCATTTCTTTCATTGGTACACTGGTAGGACAAAACTGTTTACTTTAATTGAATTTAATAACCAATACTAGTTAATTGTGATGCTAAAATATTGTTAATATCATTGATTGTCAAATGGGTCCCAATGACTGTTTCGTTCTTCTTCTGCCTAGCGTTTTTGCAGTCTTACCGGATTATAGTAAAACTGACACTGTAGATAGTAAGACTTAAAACGGTAGATAGTAAGACTTAAAACGGTAGATAGTAAGACTGGTTGTCAGAATTGTAATGACTTAATGACTGCCAATGACTGATTAAGTTAGTAAAATCCATTTTTATTTATTTACAACACAACCTTTTTATAAAAAAAACAACACTTGCAGCAATGAATTATATTTTTATTTACATTTATTTGATTTGAACCTCAGAAATAATTGTTGTTGCCATTAAACAACATTTTTAATAATAATATGATCAACTTAACTTATTTTGTACGCTAAGTTAGGGCATGTATGTATGAATAAATGACCATTATAATTATATTTAAATAAAAACTTAATTCAGGAGGATTTAAATTGTTTGACAATATATTTTGACTACTGACCTACACGCAATGATATTAAACACAAGATTTATATCATTGTGACCTTCTTAGTTACTGACACATAGTACATTATATATGTTACTGATCTAGGCAGTATTTGTGTCAAATTTTTTTCAAGTTGCACTAATGAATATTACAAAAGATAGGATAAGCACATTACTAAAACAGATAGGTATCATTGAAAACTTCCTAATTATGATGTTTGGAATCCTCAAAATGGAAATGCTAATAACATATTTGCTTAGAGAAAAAACAAGTAAACTATAGAATGTGCATATCGAGTATGAGCTGTAGCCATTAGTATGAACAAGTAAGGTCGTAAAATTAGTGACAAATCAGAGCGCGCCGTTTTATTAAAAAACATCTCAAAATCTAATATTACCCTAACAATATCAGAACCCGATATTTTTACACAAACACCTGTCTTCGCACGAAAATCATTTATCTCAGTAAACATGCATAGTACAGCTAAAAACTTGCTTACGCTTGGCATGAGGGGCTATTAGCAATGCACGTACTCTATAGTTGTCTATGTTTACTCCAAGCATATTTGCCTCATTTTTTATATAACATCATTGATTCCGTGGCTTGATTTCATTCAGTTATGAAATTATTATTTTATTGGTTTTGATCTAACTTGTGATAAACATGATATATTTTGGTAGGTGATATAAAACTAGCAAGTAAATAACTATTAAGGTACTACAAAAAGTCTAAAATTAAATAATTATAATGTGATTTCATGTGAATCAAATTTAAAGTAAACTCTATTCTTTGTTATATTAATCAGTTGATGGCTCAGTATTGATAAACATAATGTAATTATTTATTTATTTAGGTATAATTACATTATGTTAAATATGGTATTCAACTGAATCCAGTAAGACAGGAAGTCAACCCCAACATAGCTTGGAAAAAGGCTAGGCTGAAGAATTATTAATTTGTAGACTTTAAATTTATAGTATTGTACTATAAGTAAAATTGAGCAATACAAGAAATTTATTATTTTAATAAATATACATGTGAAATATTGGCAATCCAGAAACCAACAATAGATTACAATCCTTGACCCTTAACTGTCCTACAAAAACACAATACAATGTGTTATTATTCAAAACCAGAAGAAAATCTGTTAAATATTGTGAGAAAATCCTTTGGCACATCTTTTTTTTTCAGTATTTGATGATAGCAATAAATTAATACTTACAGGTCTTTTATATATTATATTGCCTGTGGTGAAACCGAAAGTGATTTTATATACCATATGCAGTATTTACATGGGGTTTTAATGAGTCACACGATATTTAATCAAGTGGTCGACACTTACCATTAGAGACAGCGATTGCATTTATGTTCGGCATTCCCGCGGATAATATTTTTTTCTTATAACACAAAAAAGTTAAGGCATATTACTCAGATGTTGTTTCGTTATTTTTAAGTAACCGGTGCTACCTCATTGCAAATTATTTTAGGTTCCTTTGAATGGTCGCACTACTCACATCACACCTTGTCGAATGAATTGATTCATAGACATCAATAGACAGACATGAATCTTTAATGTCAAATGTAACTTTTTATCCATTTCAGGTTTTCCTAGCAACATTATACATTAATACTTCACAAAATCGACTAAGGAGACATTATTGATTTTTTAACATTACAAGTATTATGCTCAATTATTTCATCATTAAAAATGATATTGATAGTATTAATTACAAATCTTAGCATGCACGTATATTTATTTATTTACAGCATTTTATTTCAAATAAAATAGCTCGTAGCGCTTTTACATGGCAACTCAGGAGAAGAGAACCTGTAGTGTGGTACCGTCTGTGGAAAGTTTTTGTCACCGTAGTCACCGTTTAATAGATGGCGCTATGTCTGCGGAAAAGGCGGATGTTATTGATTTGGTTGGCGCGAACGTGTAGCTAGGTCTAAGTAATGTTAAATTTATTTCAATTTAAATCGTTTGCAAATTAACCTCATAAAAATAGTAACGTAGCTATAACAGACGCACATTATATCATTCAATAACATCATATTTTAAAACAATTAAAATGCCTCACGGTGGAGTGTTTGCTAAAAAAAGTGAATATTTAGAAATCGGCGAATATAATTTTTCATGGCCTGGTGAAAATGGCACATTTCAAGATTTTGGCTCCGTAAATTATACTATGCCATCAGGTAATTGACATCTTATGTATCTATGTGATTTAATGATTTTATTGTATGGTCTATTATAATGTCTATTACCTATATATAATAAGGTTCTCTATTTTTATTTTCATATTTTTTTTTGTCATAAGTTAACATGGCATAATTTTATTTATCCTAATAATAGTTACGCACAATATTAATTTGGCATAACTTTATAGGCATTATTTTTAAGGCATACTTAGTTTAAGCATAATATTCTAAAGCCTAAATATCCTTACGCATAATATGCTTTGCTATGAAATCATACTAGGCGCTTACTACGTGCTAAGGGTAAAGGTCACAAAAAAAAATACCTACCAACCTAAACAAATGTGTCGGGGTTGGCAAAGTCGTTTCTAAGAGTCACAAAAAAAAATACCTACCAACCTAACCAAATGTGTTAGGGTTAAAAAAAACGTCGTTTCTAAGGGTCACAAAAAAATACCTACCAACCTAACCAAATGTTTTGCTTATAAATCAGGAATAAATACGTGTGATTAACTAAAGTATGTATTCATTACACCTTTGATCTTTATGCCTAATATGTAACTATTAGACAAATAAACAATATGCCTAACAACTTTATGCAAATCAAAATTAGGACAAAAAACAATAGCCTAAACTATACGTATACTTACTGATTAGTACCTATGCCAAAAAACAATTATGTCAAAATATTATTATGCCAAATAACAATATGCCTAACTCGTAATGACAAATTAAAATAGGACAAAAAAAAATAGGCGAAAAAAAGGGATCCCCTATTATAATACTAATAGCACCACAGAGTTACCTACATATTATTAGTTGTATCAATAGGTACCATTTAATTAACTATTCTTGATATAAAGATGATAAAACTTTTTTTCAAGTATAACTAGGTGAATTAATAGCTAATAAATATATTTTTTGGCATATATAGGACCATGGTATTGGCCGTGGTGTCCACTTTGGCGATTTCCACAACATCCACTCTTTCAGGTGAGTTAAAAAATGTTACATTGACTCATATTTTAAAGCAGATATTTTCTAGTAAGTTAATTAGGTACCTACATACAAGCAATCATAATATTTTGTACATTTTTTAGCTATCCAATATGCTGTTTGTGGCTTCCTATTGTGCGCCCAGTACAAAAAAAGGACAATTATGGATGCACACAATTTTGATATTTGGTAAGCACACATTTAAATTAAGAGATTTTAATTTAGAGGTTGTAAAATAAGATTTTATTTAAAAACATAAAGTAAATTATTATGTAGAAAAGGGAATTTCATCACAAAATTGTTTAATAAGTTGTTTATAAAACTCAAGAGATACTCAATATCTATTGAGTATCTCTTCTATTCATATTGGCTATCTAGCCTATATGAATAGAAAGGCATTTATTTTTTCATGCTTCATTATTGTTAGGTATTTACTTTTATTACATGAAAGAGCGATTTTCATTTTACACGACAAGATCAAAATATGTTATTTTTATTATTTTAGCTGATTGTTAAATGTATCGGATAAAAAATAATTATAAAAATATCAGCATATTTCATATTTAAAATTAATGTTTCTTTTCTGTCCCACAAGCTTTCATGCTGTACTCAATATGGGCATGGCACGTGATATGTTCACCCGATGCATTTTCCTGGAACTTTGGCTTCGTGTTCCTAAATCTCGCACAAGTCGTCTACTTGGTTTACGAGATGAGACCCGTCAAGTTTGACCCTGAACTTGAAGAGGTTTATCATACTCTGTTTGAGCCATTTAAGGTAAAATATTTTCTGAACAGAAATAAATATCAAGAGTTAGAATGTATTATAGGTACACCACATTATCTACATGCTGTATTATCAAATATACAGGTCGATAGAAACCTGCTTGTAAGCTTGAAACGGCAGAGCTAGACACTCGGCGACACACAATACATAGTTTAATGTTTAAGTACTTAAATGCCAAGACCCGTATAAATTTTAAAAATAAATTATTAATATACTGGTATATGGTGTATAGGTATCAAGGTTGCAGTTCAAACGAATGGTGTCACCGGACTTTGCACATGTGATGTCGTTACATGCGGGCGAGGCCTATGCCATGCAGAACCTTACAAAGACCGACCGACTAGGGCTACTACTTTCAGGAAAGGTGAGTAACTTAGCGCCTTTCTAAAATTTATATCCTGTACAATTGAGATTTAAACATTTTTTTGTTGTATCTTTCAGGTAATTAAAATTTTGAGTCAGAATTTCGATTATTTTACAGGTGTTTTTGGCCTCTATGTAATAACGTAGATGATACCGTTTAAATAATATAAAAACGTTAAATTATTACAATAGTGTAAGTAATCTTAAACCAAAATGTATTTTAAATAAACTCGTCCCTTGCGCTTTCGGTGATTGCAGAAGGGGAGCGCTTCGTTGGGTCTTATTACCCTAATTTTGTTATTTGAACCTTAAAAAATACCCACAAAAACCACATTCGTTACTCAGCAACTCCCAAAATACAAATCAAAAGATAAGATTTAATTAAAAATATTATATTTTTACTTAAAAAGAAGGTTTCGTATTGTATATTGTGTTAATTAAAAATAAATAGGCGTCACATAAATATTGAATCATATCGTAGCATTTAGGCATAAGAACTTGATTAAATTACTTATACCTACAATTAAATAAAACTAGCTTCTTATGTATTTTTGTACTTGAAGAACTAGGTACTACCTACTTATGAATATTAAAAACCACTAGTTCCACCTTAGAGCTCTCTGGCCACAAAATATGCAAATGCAAAGTTTGTATTCCATAGCTACTCATACAGTTGGAAAATTTAAAACAATTTTTCAGGCTGCATGTTGGAGGCAATGTATGAGATGAATACTTATGGCGTTCCCTAGTTCGCGTAACGACACGGACGTGCTTTTTTCTCGATACCTTTAGATAATATTGAAGTACATCGATTTTCACTCTTTAGGTACTGAAGGATCAATTTATCGAGGGATGTTGAATAAATATGTCTGCCAGGCTGAAGGAACCGTACTGTACCGTGGAAAAAAGTGCCTCATATTTTAAGCATTACAGTACAATATTGTTAAAAAAGAAAAGAGTTTAGTTGACTACAATACATTAGTAACCTAACTCTTAAGAACTTTTTGCATTTCACTACCTCCAACAAATTTTCAAAGTTTCAGAGACTGTAACCAAATCTTTGTAAAAAAATCATCTGCGGTAAAATACCTACCACTTAAAAGTTTTCTAAATTAACTTTTAAATGTAGGGGGTTTACATACATACAGAAACTTTGGTTTATAATACGAACTTACAATTCTGTTTATTTTTTGCGATACAATTTTGAAGTAACAGAAACAGAAAAGGCAACCGTAGAGGTTCAATTATGAAAAGTAGGTTTCTACTAATGATTACCTTAGGGAAAATGTTGGAAAGTTATCATACTGAATAATATAGTACACTTATTTATATAGGTGAACGTAATGAGCGGTCATCAATTCTTGCACCCGATCCTGCCCTGTGAATTCTTGGATTCCCCGGAATTCGAGTCAAGTAGAGCTACGATTGACGAAAAATTTAAGGTAAGAAATTATTCTATAGGTTAACGATACCAGTAATTTGCATGACAATTATATTCATGATTTTAGCCACTATTTAAACAAATTTTATCTATTACTACTGTATTTTTAAATCAAATCTCCCCTTTTCATGTGTCTTTCACCATTTACATACCGAAATGTTAAAAAGAAAATTCTTGAAAGCCGTAATTTTATTTAATGATATCTAGACCTCTCTTCGTATCATAATGCCTTGGTGTAAAACGTCACCTTGTTAAGCAAGGCAATGGGGCTAACTAACTAAACACGGTTGGGTAGCGAACTGATGAGTTCATTATTCAAGGGAAGCCGACTTCCTGACACCGTAGTGAACGCTCCAGAATCTACTAACCTATTTAAACAAATGTTACATCAGGTTTTGGTATAATGAGTAAAGGTCGGGATAATATCAAGCTGCTATTTAACGAACCTAATATTTTGGACGAAGTGAGGCAGATCATATTTTGGGAACATTCAGGTAGTTTTTGCACGTAATTTGCAATTTAAGATTGGTTTCGTTGTATTGTGTTATTTTTTTCGCTTAATTACTTAACATACGGTGAGTAGTGAGTACCTATTATTTATAAAGCAATAGTACCTAACGCAATTCAATGTAGTTTTTTTAAAACTAGAACCACTTAGGTAACTACAATATTTTTTTCGTTGCTACAAATCCGAATCAAAATGTGTAATAAATGTAAGCCAACAGTCGTTACGTAGATACTAGACGCTTCAAGCTCAACGAGACAGGTCATAAACAACTGCAAACTTAATCGCATAAATTGCGACGTGTTCACCTCGCTGGCCAAGCCGATGCTCGCCAATTACTCTGTTCAAAGTGTCAGCCGTGATAACGCCTTTGTATATTTCAGGTAAAAGATCGCAGATATACCTGTCTAGTATTTAGGTAGCTTACAGGCAGTACTGAATACTAAACTTAACATTTTATAGCCGATACGTACCCTTACCGGTATCGTTTGGCCTGAAAGTGATATCTAAAAGTTATAGGTACCTACGACGATAAAAAAGTAGCAATATTTTAAAAGATTTCGTACTCCGAGCAAATATAGTCGCAAAAGATAAGACGCAAGTGTTATCACGCCTAAACCTTACATACAATGACACGAATCACTAAGTGATATCGCCTCGTGTGGCGCCGCGAAGCTGAGTCATAGGTACAACAAAGAAACGCTTATGGGTTCGGTTACCAACTCAACCCCCCCTGCGGCCGCGGTACCATTAAGTAAAAAGCTTCAATCGTATCGCCTACGGCTCTGCAAGATTGAGGTTTATATGCACCCTCTACTAGGTCAGCTTATAAACATCGTGCGAATATTTTAAGCGTTCATGTTTCGCGTGTTTTGTTTTGTTGTGTCAATTTTTATTTCATATTCAAATCTTGAAAAGTCTATGAACTATTTTGCATTTGAACTATCGTTATATTTCTTTACATAAATAAAGATTAACATCATCTGATAATATTTCGCAATCGGTACTCACTCGTTGATCGTGCTTTGGCATTACCTACTCCATTCCGTTGACCTAATTGTTGCCTGATATGGCTGTATAACAGCCGAAGTGGCTATAAATGCAAGAAACTGGGTTAAATATCGATGAAGTCTAACAGTCTCGCAAAGACGTGCGGAACTTACCTAAATTGCTTCTCTACACATCAATCACATTGACTTATAGACATACACTTTAGATGTAGCAGTTGTATTTGTTGGCGTTGAATTATAGAAATGTGAGTCAATCTGATGCCTCTCAAAGTTTATTTCAACTATTTGTTGAGTTAGTTAATCAGTAAATAAATTGTTTAATCTACTTATGTAGATCCCGTACGACCTTTTATATAGATTTCTCACTCGATAGTCTGAATAAAATATTTTGTCGATAAATATAATAGTAGTACTGTACCTTTAACAATGCATTGTGTATCATTTCGGTCGCGAGTAATTTTAAAGTTTAATTAAAGATTAAACAGTGGTTTAGGCTACTGTAGTTTACTACTAGACAGTTTGGGCTACTAAAGAATTATTTCTTCAAATTAAGAAGAAATGGTTTGTTATTAATAATAATAAAGTTATCAAAATAATTTATTTTAAAACGCATAGTGTTGATAACACTCTCTCCAAAACAAAACAGAATAATTGCCTGATAATTATAAATGTAAAAAGGTATGGACTCCAATTAAATTTATGTATTTATATTTAAATCGATCCACAATTGCCGGAAATGGCCTCCTCCTTATGAAGCCGGTTAAAAAGAAACGGCTCCAAAAATCCATAATAGCAGAGTAGTAAAAACAACAGCTTTAATCGCGAGACCATTAAATATACCTGTCCTAATAGACATTTAATGTTAGTTTCCCATTCCATTGTGTCATTCATCATAGGAGCATAATAATGCGTCACGTATTTAGTTGGCTACTTTATTAAAACAGGCGCACCGCACGCGCGCCGCCCACATAATGTGGCGACCGAGCACTCATCATGTTTAGTAATAGCTTTCTTTCTTTACACAGCCGCGATAACGACCAACACTATTTTAACGTAATCATATAGGAAAAAAAACATGTCTCTTCTATCAAAAAACTGCAAGTTATTTAGTTTTTTAGTAGGTATAGGTCAGCTGTTACAACTAAAATCTGAATACAGTAGAATTTGACATCCGAAGATCTGTTGTTAATATACCGTACAATGTACATACATAAACATAGGTTTATAAAATAGTGTTATATACTTACCGTTACCAATTATAGGTATCAACGACATCTTGCATTTATGTACTCGGGAGTCGGGAGCCTCGACGTAGCCGGATGTCAGTTCATCACCTAGAAAGAATATTAACTAATGTTAATTAAAAAATACATTTTCATGAGCGTTTTAGGAATTTTACCAGATAATTTGCAATTTCAAACGCAGCAATTTGTTTGTAACTAAAGGTACCAATGTTCTTTAAATTAACACGAAACGTTTGTCACCCAGGTGTCAATAGTAGCAGCGTCATCATGCCGCTACGTGTACTGGCAGCGCAGCTCCCTCGAATACCTTTTCGTGAAAGAGCCATACCTCGCGTGTGTGGTCACAACCCTAATAGCGAGAGACATCACTACGAAGTTGTACGCGATGAATAATAAGATAGTGACCGAGAGGGGTTCGCACTTAGATATAAGGCTGCCGAGCATATCGCATGCATTAGCACGCAGTCCGAGGAAGCTTCGTGCTGCTACGAAAATGCCGCCGCCGACAACGGTTCAGCCCGTACCACCAGAGAAACGACCTAGTAAGTTCATTCTAAACATCTAAGAACGCTCATTGTCACTAGCAACTAATTTTGTAACTCGAATTTTAATTCTGTATAAGTAAATCGTCCTACAGATGTTTTGGTTTTGATGCCATATTTTCCGTATACACACAATATAGAAAACTAGTAATAGTTAAAACAGCACATGATCATCTAGTCTACTAAAGGCGTTTTCATTATAAAACTTTCAAATATTCCCATAAGACATAACCTTCCAAATAATACACATAATTTATGACAAAGGTCAAGAACATAAGAAAAACCTTGACACAAACAATTAATATAAAAATAACTAAACAGGTTTCTGGACACGCGAGGCTGAGCCGGTAACCAATGTGAAACGGAATTGCACGGGTGTATACGACGGCGGAGATGAAGAATTAATGCCTTTGGCAGCCCATGAAGCACCGGCTGCTTCATCTGATGATCTTTCTGTGGCTGATAGTTGTCCTGATACATCGTCGAAGTACCACAGCTGTGAGGCCGTGGAGACTGATGACGAACTAAGACATTAAATTCAGACTACGAAATCTCCTCGAAATCTTTACTGAGCATGAAATTATCTACCTATGTGCATATAATTATCAACTCCTGCTCAGTTAAGGTCATGTGTCAAGTTGTATGCCGATTACTTTACCATGTTAAATTTCCAATATAAAAATAGTAATCAATTGTTAAAAAAATATGCAATGTTGTCGAGACTGTAACTTAAAGAAAATATTGTATGTACGGAATATAATTATATAATTAAGGAAAAGGTGTGGGAGTATCTTTGTGGGTATAAACTTGTTCTGAACCTGATTATTAATGTAGTTTTTATATGCATTGCTAAAAGTAATGTAGTGAAATTGTAGTGTCAAAAAATTATATTGCCTTAAAATTTTTGATTTAATTAATGTCTAATAAACTACCTAATAAATCTAATTTTGTTGTCTTATTTATAACTCAAATATATATTATTTTTGTTTCATAGTGCAAGGACGTATAGATACGTACTCATTAGTTATTATCTATACTTTTATGACCTTTTTACACCTTATCAAAATCTGTTTTGTTGAAACTCTGAAACTGGAAAATAATTTTGTAACTTGTTGACTAAACAATACTATTTCTCTTCTTGCCCTAAGTAGAAACTGGAATTTGCATAGCAATTACTAACTTTCAGATTCATTTATTCACGCAAACATTGTAGGTAAATGAAAAGTGTATTCTACGATTTCAATTCGAGGGTAAGAAGGGTAATCGCAATAAAGCTACATTACGAGTGGACACGACTCGACGCTCGCCCCTCCCTGTGGCTATCAATCAATCAACGAACCAATCCAGTTTCGCGATAGTATAAACAAACTATGGATAGTTGAAATATTAATTTTATACATTATGTATTTTAGGTTTCATGTCAGTCGATGAACGAATTAAAATTATTTATTTAGTCATAAAAAAAGGAAACTATTTTATACCAAATCTTTGCACTATATGTATACAAATTCTGAACTAAAAAGAGTTTTATTTTACTGATTGCATTAGATACAAGATAGCAGGTTCTACACGCGTGGAAATTGCTTCTATCTGTGAAGTCATGCAATGGATGGTGATCAATTAGATTATTCACGTAAGTAAAGGGACTATATTTTTTGTAGTCTTAGCCTATTTTCAGAACAAATTAACAAATACTTAAAGAAATACTATTAGATGGAGTATGAAGATACTTATCGTATTTTTGTGTGTGTGTGTATATATATGTATCGTGTGTAATATATCTTGTGTGTGTGTAAGTATGAATGTTTAATAACTACTATTTTAGGTTATTGAAGGTAACCACGGCAGGTGCAACCTAAACTTCTGCTAGAACGCCAAGCAAATATATTTTTTTATAAGTACCTACCTAATCTACGTCATGTCTCTTCTTAATTTCACATAAATCATGGAATGAAAAAGTCTATAAGTTATTGTTACCGACGACCAATGTACACTAAACATTTACCAACATTCTTCAACGTAATTTTTCACATTCAACAACGATGCATAAAAATAATAAAATCATTTCCATTATTGCGATCCAGACGTCACCCAACCCAGAACAAATTGGTTGAATGTTCAAAGTAGATGCGTAGTGCACTGTATAAAACAAAAGTAGAATCAGAATCAATATTGAAAGCTTTGCACTCTACAGCCGGCTAACTAGTTTTGTAAAGTGTACTTGTATTGTCCAATGGAAGCTCGCTCAACGAGCTAAATAGGTCTTTAACTACAACACAAATATAAGTTTACTTTACCAATGAAAATCGAGTTATCTTTGATGAAAAGTGCGAGAAGTTTTAAACTCTACAACCAGATCCAATGAAACTTTACATTTAATATTTGTATACGCCCATTTTTTATAACTTGTATCTGTAGATTGTTTTATGGCGCTTACCGACATTATATACACGTAACAAAGAAGGTAAGTGGATACGTAATTAAAACATATCAAAAAAAATATTACGACATCGAAAGATTTAAATGACACGAGGAAGTTAAGATAAATATGTAGTGCAGCGGAAAATTGCTTATTGTCTAAGTCGCGGCTATCCGCGGAATTAAACATTGTGCTCTGGAGTCGTTTGGCTCTTAACCTGTGCGATGATGCCAGCAAAGCAGCTGATACCGTCCTGGTATGCCAAACACCCTCAGCTGCAGACACTGGTCTTGCAGCCAAATGAACATCATCTAACTAAACTGGAAGCGTGTTGGCGTTGCTTTTTGGCGGCTACATCTAGCAAATGCCACTGTTTTGAAACAATAATTAACTTTTTGTCTCTGATATATTTTATGACTACATTTTGTTTGTATTTCATCCGACAATGGCGACAGTTACCTACGTTTTATATATCACATAGTTTTCCAATACATACTCAATAAGTCATGTACCTAATGAAAGAATATTAACGCATTGTAGGTAATTAAATTACTACACGCTATATGAGTGTGTAGGCACATATTAATAATTATGAATGAGTATGCATGACTGCACTTTAAAATTTATGCTTTTAATTTCACTAATGCCGTGTTTATGGCTATGTGCATATAATAATGCGTGTTCTCATTATTTTCTTTCATTGAACCGGATACACATCCACCCAGTGTTGATAATGTAATTTATCTGCTGTTAAATATACCAATATTTTAGTCGAATCTAATTTTTTGTTTATTGAATTGAGAGAGTGATATTTATATATAAAATAGACAGATATTGAGATATAAGAATTGTGTTATCACTAAGGTTCTGGATAATAGGTATCAAGAAACTACCGCCAATTATTAGGCCAACGACCGGGCCATTCAGGTGGCAACCATTTGGTCGGAAAGAGTTTGAGAGTCCCAAGTGAATACACAATTTTATAGTTCGCTTTGTTTCAAACAACTATAAACCTAATTAGCAAAACACATAAGTCTGCTATTAATGTGTCTCATTTGTTTACTATTTTGTAATCTAAATTAGGTCCTGTTTAGCGAATATTCAAGCGAGCCGTGCCACCTATTATGTGGCGATTAAAATTAATTACTAAACAATCGGGGTACACCGTTACACGGCTAAGTTATGCCATAATTAACTAAGGACGTGATTGATGAAATGCCTAACAGACTGTTGAGTGCAGCATAACATAGGTTTACGAATTACGAATAGGTTGAAATTGCTTAGAAAAAATAATTACTTACTTATTTTTTTTAACTAATGCTAGGATACGCGTGTTTTACGACGATAATTACTTAGAAATAAAAACGCATTTGACGTGTGTAAATAAATTCAAGTCATGGAAAAGTATTTTATGAATTTAAAACCTGCTGAACTGTGTCCATCGCGAAAATTGGAAGCGAAAAACTTTTAAGCTTCGCCGTGAGTGTCTGAGCCGACATATCTTCATAGTAGCTACGCTACCGTGTCAACTTTCGCAATTTCGTTATTGTCTTGCAGCGATTGTAATTAGAAAGAAACGTTTGCCAAAGGCTATACAAACTTACCAAGATCGCGATGTTTTCTACTCTACGTTTACTCGCACGAAAAGTAGGTAACGCAAACTCGTTAAAGCTCTGTAAACGTAGGCTTACCTACCTTCTAAAACGATTGATTTTATATCTACCTGAAACAGTTTGTAACGTAGACGGTCTAGATCAAAAAGTTTTCAACTATGATACGTAGTTACAAAACCTAAGCAATATTACCCGTATTTTAAACAGTGATATTTGGAAAGTTACCTTTATTTTGACGCAAATCTAAGGATATTTATAATGAGGAATTCGTTTTTAGATGTAAATAAAATGCCAACCAGCGGTTATTTCTTTTGCGGCCTTTTCATGATTGATGAATGTGCGCATGCCTTAGTGTGTTACTAAGGGCCTCTGGCTAGCCGCTTTTATAGATTGAAGATCTCGGTATACGATATTACGTCACTCAACAAATTTATCGGTTTATAACGAGTCGTAAATCATTTATATATCAAACAAATGACTTGAAAATAAAGGCTCAAAGTGAAGTAACGCTAAATTTGTGCTTTCTTAATGATCTCGCAGAGTCACGTTTCCACAGGCCGTTGGTGCTAATTATAAAAGGTGCTACAAAATAATTTGATAAACACTGAAAGTGGGCTCGCGTGACTTTAAGTATCATGTCATGTTCTAAAGCTGTTGTGATCCCAATTAAAGTGCGATTTAAATAACTCAGTATTCAAATTAAGTATAATAACACTTTACGTAGTTTGTACTCTTATATAAACAAAAAAGTTTCTGTTAAAGTCTCAATTATACTTGAATTAAGAACATGACACAAGAGATTTTATCTCACAAAAAGTATATTTTATATGTTACTGTAAAAGCCCATATAAACATTATCTAAGATTTAACTAGCAAATCTTAGGATTTCTCATCGAGTGTTGGTAAATGACAGAATTTTATTAAAACGTGTCAAGTTTTCGGGCTAGCACCATTAGTTTATAAATCTTAGGTTTACTAAAGTCCGGGTTTTAGCAGTGACATATAGAGTCAATAAATTGGACAGAAATTTATTCCAACGAATTTGAAAAAACATCTTATAATCAATATTTATGGGTTTGTTTTCGTATTGGCAATCTAATCAGAGTGTTTATCGTTACTGGTGTTAAAGGAACTGTCGTTCGTCCGTCTTTCTTTATCTAAGTAAACGAGCAGGTGACCTTACAGTATAAAGGTGACTCAACAAAGCAATAGTGTGATACGATCTGATCACCTGCAGGCCGGCGTGGTCAAGGCTGGGCTGGCCGGCTGGCCGCACTCGCGATGCTTTCTTATCCACCACCGCTACACCGCACTATTCTTGAGCATTACATGCGATTTACCTTTCCAACCGTTATCTGATGGCCTATGGCGTACCTACCTAACAAAGGAACTCTGAATACGCTTAAAGAAGGATCGATATGCTTGACCGTCTGATCCAATACAGAAATAGCACAAATTGAGCACGAAAATAAAATAAATGCATTGTTGGGTATTGTTCAAAAATATTGATCGCTTTGATAAAACTCTATGTAAGTAATGGCAACTACAAAATATTTTCTTAAATATTAAGTCTACCTACAATAATAATTATAATGTTTCATTACAAGAAAAAAGGGGCATTTTATATACTTCATTACGTTTCAGTTAGCATTGAGTTCGTCTGTTTTAGGACTACAAAATTTATTTTTACCGTTGGCCTTGTACCGAGCACCAAAACAGATATTGGGTACGAACACAACTTTACGACAATGGCAGTGAGTTACAGGTATTAAAAAAGGTTAAAATCGGGTAACCCTGAACCACACGTGTTTCAACGAAAATTTTACATATTTTAGATGTAATTGTGCTCTCTTTGCCCCCACACGAATTTGTCATCACTGTAATATGATATTGTTTTCAGAGCATAGAAAATGGAGAGACTGCGTCGTCGCAGCAAGGCCCCGCATCTTGTCATCGTTGGAGAACTGCCAGCCGCTAATCGTCGCTCAGTTATACATTCAATCATAAAAATTGAATAAATACATAAATTTAATGAAATAAACAAACAATCTCTCTTCTAAGATAAATAACGATGATAGAACCTTACTTGTATTTGCTTAACCAAGATCTTGTTATCCTAAATACACACCTAGTCAAAATAATATTAATATGCACATCGCATGTAGTCGTCATGAAAGTCTAGATTATCGATCGGCACTAAATCACTTCCGTTCTTAAACTGAAAGTCACTACTTATTTCAGGGCTAACTAACCACAATAGTAATAGTACCAATTATAAAAACCATTAAATCATCAAGTTTAGGTTGCGAAACCCCAGTCTTGTACTGAAAACCTTAAAAGTCTTGTTTATTAATCTCTCCCGCCTAACATTTTACTTCCTATGATTTATATTGGCATTTTTTGCTGAAAAACTCTGGGCCGTTGCCGGCGCTCGACATTCGTGTCAATACTCGTGGTGTGCTTCGTTACACAAGCATATTTAGATTAAGAGTTAGGATTGAGTATCACCAAACACATAACCTCCACGTTCGTTCATTAAATAACATCAAACACCAATTCCGTATATATGGTCAAGTAAAACATAAATTTTTAGGAATTTACGTACGTGTTGTGACGGCCGGTAACAAATCACTAAACAATTGACAGGCTGCAGCTATCGGACGAGTTCATGTCGTACAATAATTTTATTGATAATATCTAAGTAGGTAGTAGCGAGATGGGAGTAAGGGTTGAGCGGGTGTCGGGCGCGGGGCGCAAGGCGCGTGCGTGCGGCGGCGCCGCGCCCGTCTCGCGGCGAGAGCGAGCGGCCAGTCAGTCGTGCCGCGCGGCGCCGCGCTCCCTCGCCGCCGAGCGCCGTGAGCGCCTCATCACGCGCCCTGTACTACTATGCGACTCGCGTGCCGCGCTCGCTCGTGTTGTGGTGCTTTATGATGGTACGGCATGAGACTGCTAGATATGCGGACGTTCCGTGAGAGACGTGCTGCCGAAATCACCACCGCCACAAGTGGGCGGAGAGACGGGACGCGTCCTAGGCTGCTCAGGTGAGCGGCCCTTCGCATCTCACGCCGCCCGTTGCACGCTGGCTAAAGACGCTGTGATCTCGAGGTCGATAAGGTACCTTGCTGCCTAGTCTCGAATGAAAACTCATTACCGTAACCACATTGCTACGAAATTCGTAGACAGCTACGCAGGGTAATACGTTGATGTAGCGCCTTATGGCGATTTTATACATGCGGTTGCTAACTTAAATATACCATAGATACGTGATATTCATATTTATTGACTGTACAATTATTTGTGGTTACTATTTGCAAAGTTTTTTTTTATAGACACATGAATAATCATCAATATTTGAACTAATTTATTATTGTACTACAAAACTATGCTAACTGATATGAATATATATCCTGGTTATTATATACTATTTCAATAACAACAAGAAATTCCAAAAATGAATAGACAACAACAGCATCGCATTTTGTATGAAATTACGAATCGTACACACGTTGCGAGACATGTAATATGGGAAAACTTGGCAACGTCACTACTATCGTATACCTATCGATGTCATTGAATATCAAATTCATGTAAATAAACAACTACTTCCCAGCGTCTCTAGTTCCAAAGCTGATATGTTAAATACAAAATAACCCTTAAATACTTAGATCTCAGACAAGCCACGATCGCTCCGTTCCTATAAGCTTCTTGCATACCCATATCTGTCGATTTTCCGGTCATTGTAGCGTAGAGTCAAGTATAAAAAGTGCATGAATACATCGAAAAACGTTCAAATTATTCATTCATTTTTATTTCGTGTTTCTAAATGACATAGAAGGTTGAAAGTCAATAAATTCGGTAGAAGGGCTCTGAATCGTGACTTGTAAGTCACGCAATATCGGGAATACAGCATATCTCAGAGTCAGAAAAGCTACAATCCACCGTCATCAATCTTTTGCTTCGGAAAACGACAGCTCGTACACACGATGTTATATTCATATGTTAAAGGAATAAACAATAGTTGCCAATATCATTGTAGCAACACAATATTGTATATAAAAATACATTTTTATATATGTTTACGTTTGTTACGGGTATGAGATGTTTTTGTCAGATATGATAATGAATTATTACCTTTCAAGTTACCTACTAGTTTTTGTATTCTGTTGAATCTTAATTAAATGCAATAATGTTTTTGGTTTTACAACGATTTAGATTTATACTCGTGTAAAAGTAATTAACCGCAATTAAAACAAAGAAAACGGAACAACCGTTTATAGTAAATGTTGTTTAATAGATTGTTATATATAATATTACAATAAGAAATTATATGATAATCTGAACTACTACATATAGGTAATAAGCTATGAAAACTAAAATGAATTCTCATAGCTACAACTTGACGTACAAAAAAGACATAGCTCGAGAGTAATAGGCTATTAATGTACCAAAGTGCAATAAAATTGCATTTCTTGTTTCTGTATAGGTCGGCAGTTATTCTGTGTAAGAAGATATTCGTGAATGTAGGCGGCGAGACGGTCGCGACTAGCCGTCGCCAGGCCTGTGCTGGTGCCAGCCTGCACTCACACACACGACATGTATACAAATATCCATAAATAACTGGGGAATAACTCTCACACATCAAGGAATTGTTTATTATTAGTGTGTTCGACTGAGAGGCAAATCAGAAAAAAATATTTTACCACATATGCTATGTACGTAGACGAGATAGAAACAAACAGATATAGAAGTATCGAAATAACAGAAAATAGATGTCAGAACAAGTACAATACAATGTTTATTGGTTTATAAAATAAAATCTTGCTGAACTTGCCAAGAGTTGATAATAATCTTGTATTGAAACATATTTTTTGACACTTATCTCGATATTTCCGGAGAAAAATCTCACTCGATATTTCCGATAGCGGTTGGCTTCCATTAACAAATTAAACACATTTATTTTATATGTATGAGAGACAACACTTCATGATCACGTATTGTCACCATGTTGTATGTACGTGTATATGTAACGTGTTAATAGCTGCATTATATTTTACGATACCGCATGTTACTTAAACGTGAAAGCCATATTTGGTCGGTATCGTAACCTACATGCACGTTAAATAAGCTAATAAAATATGTTAGTACTGCGAGCAAGGTGACGTACCACGGCTCGTGTTACCCGTAAGATTTTATGATAACTTACGTTTGAAACGCGAGAGGAAAGTTTGTATTAAGATCTATGTTCGCCTAAGAGTTTGTCCCCTAACAGAGTGATGAAATAGCGCAAGTATCTTACATAGATACCTATCTATTTACGCAAACGTAAGACAAATGTGTCAAAATAGCCTTAAGGGATAATATTAATTATTTACTACTACTACTTTTATGCATAAACGATAAGTAACGGCTACGAAAACACAGAAATCGATTTAAAGAACACAGTTCAAATCATGAGTTTGACAGTGATGGATCAGTAATACGAAAGAGGCGTGCAACCTTTTATCATTGATTAACTACTATGTTTTTGTAGAGGATGTTAAAGTTTTCTTTAATAAGCTATGCAAATGCATGTCATTTTAAAACAAACTTTTACAACTAAAATTTTAAACTATTTAACAAGATGTTAGAAATACTTTTTGGGGCTGGTTTTTTTAACGCAAGATCATTTTTATTTGTGGAGTAAAACTGACGTCTGACAGATTCTGTATGGATGAACTGTCAAAAATCAGCCGTTAGCTATAGTATGATGATAATAACAACTTGCAAAAACCCGACTACTGCCATACTATCATCGAATTATAAAAAAAACAATTGAATTCTCACGTGATTTGTTCAACCCAGAATGTTAACGGAATTATATGCCTGCAGGTCAAAGGCCTCTTCACATTTAGAAAAGGAAGATCGTTTGCTCATTGCAGATTGTATTATCGGCTAGTATGTAAAACTGTTCACTGTTATCCCAAACGGGATACCGAGAGAAGTGAAGTGTAAAGTACCCACTACATAATATGGCTATCACGGTCATAACATTTGAATAAGTAGGAGGTATCTTTATTCCACATATTGGCTTAGTTGAGACTCTTTTTTTAGTTTTGCATTTTCAATTTCAACTTGGATCCTACCCGATTTACATAGGTACCTAAATATACTTGCAGTACAGTGATTTAGGATATATACTAGGAAGTATTTTAAATGCGGTAACTGTAAAACATAATCATGAAATTATCAGCAGATTTCGAAATCCGCTTTTACTTTTGTAGTCCATATACATAACATATAATATATATTTACAGCGTTAAAATCAATAAGGATGTTTTAAAGAAATCTTATATATTGTTGAAGTATATTAATAATAAGAAATATTAATAAATAGCTATCCTTGTTTTTGTCCTTCTCTTAAAAAATAAAATGTTTATATGAGTAGAAACACTGAATTTTTATCACAACAAACGACCAATTCAAAAGATAATATGTTGTTTCAATACAAGAAACTTACTATTCTGATATGAGTTAGGAAGTTACGCAGTGTCCAACAGTAAATGAAACGGATAATAAAACACAATTATCTTAGTTTCATATGTGTATCCATGTTTACAATATTCCTCGAAAATCTGTGTTTATATCCTACAGTAACTATGACAAAGAGGTCATTTTATGACGTTTTAGGAACAACAGATGACACCATCTCTTTGTCACGACGGAACTATGATGCTTTTAACACGTAATAATTCTGCCCCTAGCCTGTAAATTTAGTAGTGTACGCGTTGTGAAACTACAACTTTGATTCGATGGAAATTTTCTGTATTGTGGTCCAACTGAGTTGGAAAACTATTTCAATAACCTTCTGTGAGGCGTCCAGCTTTTAATTAACTCTCCTACTAAACATAGTTGTCATAGAAATACGCTGAATGATAATACACAAGGACATTCCGTACAGTCATTGTTGTATATATAAGCCTGTGTGGTTGGGCTGAAGATAAGAATATTTCGTAAATTCAAGACTAAAGAATAAGTTGAGCATATATGAAAGTTTCATAGTTAAAATACTTACGCATTATTAGCAACTGCAGTGTTTCTACAATTTATTTTCTAGTACCTAAGTACCGTACCTACTATACTGTTAGTAGTTAGTATAGTACTATATATACTAATAGTAGTTATAATAATAGTATTTGTGAAAAAATCTAGTCTTAGTACTTGATAATAGTGATTGATAAGGTCATACTCGAAGCCTAGCTCAAGTGAACTTAATTAGATTCAAATTCAGAAAATCAATCAAAAGTTCGATTCAAAGCCAAAAATGTTTAACTTACACATTTCCCACCTGACCTACTGACCCAGTTACATATAAACTTCAAAACAATATTTTATTTTGGAAGGTTTGTCTCAACACCATGCTTAAAGATTTGAATCTTACAAATTTGATTTGATTTACTAGAACGATGTTTAGAAAGCACGTACTCGGCTTGCTACATTAAATCTACAAGACACAGCTATTTTCGAAGCGTTTTGTATAAGTCAGGATTAATGTACAAAGGCACCCCTACTTGTGATTGTTTTGTCAACAGAAAACAATGTAATCAATTTTTTTTATTGTAGGATTCGGTAAACACGTTATTGATTTCCAATCCATGTTTACTTTAAATTGGGTCCAATCACTTGGAACGGAACTTAGGTAGTGAACCTCATCGGTAATGGTAGGTATGACGGTTCCACTCTACCTAATCCTTTGAGGATTATTCCGTGACGCTGAGATATATAGCGGTCACGGTACGTCTCAGCAGATTACAGAGCAAGTAGTAGACATTAATACCTGATGTAAGTAACATAAGATGAATATCACTGAAATGATGGAACCGTTTGAATTTTAAAACATTTGTAAATAACAATAAATATAAAGTGTATTTTTTAATCATGACAAAAGATTTTTGTTAATTATTTAGATACCGTATTAATTTATAGAGCTAAAAGTTTGACATAAAAAACTGAAGATATCGAAACAGAAAGAAATCTTGCATAAATAAATAAAACATCCGAAGTGTTTAATAGATATATGTACTATTAATACAAAAGATCTTTCAACTAATGATCTAGTAGGTATTATAAGCTAAGATAAAATTCAAAATGCTACAAGTATTAAAAGGATACAAATAAACAAAAAATGACAGTTTACAAGGCAAGGGTTAATCATCGCTTGGAAGACGAGGCAAGGATTAGAGCTTTAGAAGAGGTTGGCCAACTCAAGAGCTCTTTACACTGACGAGCGTTTCTGAAAAGTATGATGAGAGTAGACAGAGAGAATGGAGGGATATTTAGCACAAATTCACTGTACTTCTGGGTATGATACATATTTTTTTTAAGGGACTAGCCCACCACACATGCCCATCATTGCAACTCCTGTAAGCCAGGATCTACAATGATAACCAATGAATACCACCGAAACAGTTAAGTTCGGTGTGTCCCAGGGAAACGATTGACTGTCTTGGAACCCGTAACGAAATTAATCAGAAGTAGTAAATAGGAGGAGTAGGAAAAAAATTGTTTCCACTTCCCTCCATTGCAAGCGGGAGACAAAAAGAAAAGATAGGCCAAAGGCAAAGAAAAGATAAGACAACTGAGTTAGGCCCAGCTGCCAAGCACCACGGATAAAATTTTAACATGAATGGGTCCTAAAATTCATTTATTTAGGAGCTGTTATTTTGATTCCAATAATAGGTATGGCAAAAACGTCTGAAAGCACGGAAATTTGCTCTGGTAGCAACAAGGTCCCCATAATACACAACACCGGACGTCGCATGTAAAGTGTCTAATAAAGCGTTACGTTCATTTTGCCAAAGACTACACTCCCACAGTATATGATGCGCAGTTTGCTCAAACTCACTATTTACGGATGAACACTGACACAATGGTGAAACGACAAGCTTAAATGAAAATAACTTGCTTTTAAAATTGCCGTGACCCGTAAGAAACTGGGCTACACAATGATCAACCTCTATCCAAGTCTTCTCCAGCCGCTCACAAACGGACGGAAAAAACTGGTAAAGGTGACGGCCCTTAATAGACGTTTCCCACCTAAGTTGCCATTCCACCATCAGTTCCTTATAGACATCGGTCTGTGGTTTAAATAATCGATCGATCGTTATACGTTCGCGTTGAGTCAAAAAGTCGATACATATGTTAAATATGTACGTAGTATGATACATATGTTAAATATAAATGTATATCTATCTAGATATATATAAAATGCTTTGTCCTGAATGACTGACTGACGGATCAACGCACAGCCTAAACCGCTGATCGTAGAGACCTGAAACTTGGAGGGTATGTTCTTTGTATGACATAGGCAGACAAGAAAGGATTGCCCGAAATTCAGGCCTAAGGGCGTGAAAAACGGGTGGCAAAGTTTGTATGGGACAACGTGTTTCCTTGGTCAAATTTACTTCAAATTTAGCATAAACAATCTTTAACAGAATTGATGAAAGACGTTTTTCGTATTTTATTGAAACTCATCGCCTAACGGGGTTAAAAGGCGTAAAAAGTTATTGTGGGGGTGATTTGCATTAAGTTGATATCAATACTCATTAGTTCTTTAGAGTTAAGTTACATTTTATTTTGACATGTGTTTGAAAACCTAATCGATTTTATTCAAAAAACGTTGAACTCACATAAACCCTTGGCGCAATGCAATACTCTGTAAAATTGGAATTTCATAAACCATTTTCGACTTCTACGCAGACGAAGTTGTGGGAAAAAGCTTGTATACGCATATCCATGCACCTATGTAATGCTGTATCGTAGCCGGATAATTTTAGGGCTTCTATCAAAGCACATAAAAATGTACTTATTTTAATATCGAAAATGAATAATAGACTCAAACTATTTATATAAGGAAAGTACTCTAGTACTCTGAACATTTAAATAAAATGTCCCTTTTTACGAACTCTAATTTGTTGAGTAAACGTCTGTTTGTGGGTGTGTATTATAACTTAACCGAGGGACATTCATAAGCCTTCCGAGCGAGGTCACTGGCAAAACTTAAATTAAGGGATCTGGATGAATCCGAAACTAATCAAGCTTACCCGAAATTGGGTTGTAAATAAATTGATGTTGTGATTCTTTTAACAGTTTGTTTTTATAAAAGTATTTAAGTATATCCTTTATTTACAGTTTACTGAATAAATGAACTTTGTAACTAAGTATAAGTATTTTACCACGTGATCGCTTGTTTCAAACTTTAAATAACTTAATTAACGTTATCTATCAATTAAAAACAGGAATTAATATATTTTGTAATCTATTAAAAACTCATGTTAAATGTAGTTTTAAGCATTTTTAGACACGTAACTAAATATCTTACTTAGTCACAAGCGTAGTTTTAAATATTTTCTTGTAAAAAAAATATGGGCTTAACTAAAGATAGAATTGTGACTTAAGCTCTACACAAATTATGACTAATTTATATAATTTCTAGTAGGAATAAATGTTTTATTAGGAACTAGCTGTTGCCCTCGGCTCCTCCCTCATGGATATCGGTTAGCGCTACAAAAAGTACCTTTTTTATTTATTCTTTCTTTTTTTGCACATATACAATATAATAAAATAAAAAATAAACTAGAATTGTATTGTACCTAATATTTACAAAAGGCGGCCTTATTGCACAAGACAGTTTAGTCCTATGTCCTTTTTTGAGACCTAAACTCGGACCAGGCCTAATTTCATCAAAATAGGTTAAGCGGTTTAGCTGTTAAAGCGTAACAGACTGACATAATGTCAGAGTTAGCTTGACATTTCTAATATTAGTATGAATTCAAAAATTGAAAATATGAACAAAATTTCATCGTCAATTTGATTGGTGTAAGAGTTGAGTGTGCCTTCTACACTGAAATTCTATTAAAGTTGTATTCCCAAGTGGGACTTTTGTGATAGATATATGTAGGTTTATACCGTACAATAAAGTTAGAAGAACTATGGGAAAGTAAAAAAAGAACCAACTTATAAACGAGTCTCAACCCATCTGGCCATCTGGCTCCTCATGTTTACACACATACTTACAATGAAAAATCTTGTTTGAGTTTATCTATGTCAGTTATACTGAAATAGGTAGGTTAATCATTTTCTCTAAGTATATATTCATTTTGCAATTTCTCTGTATTGGTGTAAGAAATTGCAAAATAAAATGCAGGTCTCCTCTCACTACCTACATCGCATATCTTCTCTGTCCCGTTTAAATATTTTATATGGTTATTTTATGTAGCATTCTGAATGGACGTCTACTGAGTTTACGATCCTGCATATACTTATTCCCCAAGTATGTAGAGAAAGTCACCCGAGACATGCTATCGCGACTATTATTCTTTATTATTAGATAAAATATTTTAGTCTCGTCTTAACTTTGAAACTCTTCTAGAATCTTATTAATACTGGAATCCTATTTAAAAGTATTTTAATTGTGAACTACGAGTATTTGTATGCCTCTAAGTAGTAGAAAAGAAACGTATTTGTTTATGAACTCTTAAGTTTACAAAACCAAATCTTAGTATAGTTTTAAATAATCTCATGTTACCCCAAAATAAACTAAAGTAGGTAAATTGCTTGGAGTACGCCTGAAATAATAGACCTACAGAACAGTTCATCAAATGTATCGTAGTAATGCATCAGTCGGGTCGTAAGTAATGCAATTTAATGCAAATGTGTTGATGTGGCGATAACAAGCCCCGCGAGTGCAGAAGGCGGGCGCGCGTGGTGGATTCCTCGACGCCGCGATACGGCCGCCACCACGCTGCCAAGTCGCCGCCGGACCGCAGCAGACCCGAACAGCCCGCTGCCGCCTGCCCGATGACTTAATGTGTGCGGAAATGTCGCGGATTACACGCCTACCGACCGCTGCATACATGTTCCGTCACTAAATAAACTAGTTCTATTGTTTTGCTCGTAGCCATATTTCATTGGCGCATGCAAAATGTTTTGCATTTTAGTTTTAAGTTATGACGGACTTAACGATAACTCTATGTGGTTTATTCGTAACGAGAAGATATTCTTGTGCTGTTAATGTGAGAACGAAACTAAGAATCTTAAAACACATTGTTTTCGAGTCGATACTGAATCTGTCCGAGTAGCCTTGCATTTGTGGTACACCGTATGCTGCCTCATTGTCCGCACAATGGACTCCACTGTGTGGTTATTTTGGCCCACAGCTCAGACGGCAGAAGGCAGACGTGGCCAGCTCATTCTATTTAAGTGACCCATTTAGTTAAGTGGTTTTAAGTGCAACGTTTGTGTTTTGGAGAATAAGGTAGTGTAACGAACTCTATTAGTCCTTGTCTGAACGAAGTTAAGCATAATAAATGTTTCTTTAAAACAAGTTGTTAGGTAATTGGCTATTTAACTAAATGTCGTGTGTTAAAATGTGAATAAGCTTCAAATAATTTTTATTTAGTGATGAATAAGTAACGGTCTTGTCGATCGTGTTCTAGTTCGATTTGTTTGATATTAAAAATGTTATAAGGAACTTTTAATATCACAAAAATACTGTTCTATAAAACTAAACTTATAAAGGCAAGGATTCTATGAAAGATAACTTCCGAAAAATACTCGGGCGTAAACTTTAGAGATGAAGAAAAACTAATATTAGTAGGAGCGTGTTTTGCGTAGCAACTTGCTACGCGGTGTCTACGTGTGGCTACGCCATGTTAACATGTTCACTTTATTTTTACTTCGTAAAGAAGATTTAGCGAAATTAGTTTAAAATCGCGTACAAGTATTCCTACCAAACAGGTCAATGGGCCAAATCCGTGCAATATAGATTTTTTGCAAAGTGGCTTAATTTTAGTTCCCCGCCGCTTTAATTAGTTAGAGTAGTTTTGTTTCTTATTTCGACTAGTGAATTCGAAAACGTTCAAGTTGACTCTTTAGCTAATTTACTACTTCCTATTTGATTTAATCATAAGCAGTAACGTTTCCTCTTTTTTTGTAAAGTACTTTACCAACAGTAGTAAAAGTTATAAAAAATGTTGCTATTTTGAATCAGAGAATTGAGATCTCGTTACTAACTATACAAGGTGTTATCGAAGGGTTATATTTATCCAAAAAGGGAAAACAGTACATCTAGTATAGAGTAAATTTACTAAATTTCAGCTTAAAAGGAGTTAATTAAATCTATACTTAATATATAAAGCTGAAGAGTTTGTTTGTTAGTTTGTTTGTCTGTTTGAACGCGCTAATCTCATTAACTACTGGTCCGATTTGAAAAATTCTTTTAGTGTTGGATAGCCCATTTATTTAGGAAGGCTATAAGCTATATAACATAACGCTGCGACTAAAAGGAGCGGAGCATAAATGAACAACCTTTTAAACTAAAACACGCGGACAAAGTCGCGGGGAACAGCTAGTAATTGATATACAATTTTTCACATTAATTATTCTACACCAAAAAATCATAACCAGACCACTGAAGTGTGTCTTAATATTTAGCAAGTGACGTAGGTAGTAAGATATTCACCTTCGAAGTGCGGTGACATATTTGTTATTATTTTTGGTGTTAAATAATTGAAAGGGAAACATTGGATATCAATTATTTAATTAATTATATTAAGCTACACGTTTGTAAACTGACTCTATACCAGATGTAATACTCTCCAGCCCTTTTAAATTGTTGATGACTATGTTCTTTTTTTCAAATTATAAAATTTGCCACAGGTAGGCAGTGGTGTAACGTGAAGTGGGCAGCAGGGTGTGGTGATGGAGGTGGTAATACTGAAAGCGAGAGCCCAACTGAATCGTCTCGTGTCCGGAGAAAAGCGCGCGGGGGGCGGGGAGCGCTCGGGCCGGGCGGGGGGCGGGGCGGCGGCGGCGCGGGGGGGCGCGGGCCGCGAGCGCGCCGCCAGCATGGCGCCGGCACCGGCCGCGCCCGCGCCGGCGTCCGCCGCGCCCTGGCTCAACGCCACGCTCGTCTACAACGCCACCCGGCTGAACGCCACATTCGACACTGACTTCGAGCTGCTCAACTCTAACTCGACTGATGAACACCACCACTGGTTTTGTGCGAAGTGGACCAACGCCCAACAAGACCTCTTTCAGGTAACGAACAACCACCCTTACTTATACCATCATATTCGACTTAACAAAGTAACTAGCATACTTATTCACTACTACTTGCCTTGCTAATCGTCGGATTTCTGGTAATACCAAATTTCTCGTCTACCAGGTTAATTTTGCTAGCCATTGAAAGATGATGTAAAACCACAGAACGCTACGAAGAATGTTTTGGCCAAATAATCTTTTTGCATGAATAAACTGTATTTTTTTTTTATTCCTAGGCGGCAAACCTATGTTTTGCGATCGCATTCCTAGCTCCAAAGAGTTTTAAGCAGAGCATCCTAGTGCTACGCGCGTTGGCGGCAGCCGGCGCCGTGCTGATGGGGCTTTGGGCCGGCGCCGAGGTGTGCGCGCCCGACGTGCTCGCTTGGAGCCTGGCGCTTGTGCTTGTCAACTCTATACACACTGTGTTTTTAATAATAAGGTACGTTTTTCACTTCTCTAATGATTAAATAAATGACAGACACAAGTACTACTATCATTTGTTTACGTAAGTTACGTACTTATGCGAAACTCTTAAAATTTTAAGCTGCCATTAAGCCCCACGCTATCTCTGAAATTGTAAGGTGTAAAAGTAGCGACTAATACTTAGACATTTAAGAATGTCTTAATGTTAAGTGGGGTTTTAGTATTAGGGGGTATAAAACCTAAAGATGACAACTAAAGAAGCAACAACCTCTCTATTTAAAACATTTAGGCTGAATGTAGGATAGTTAGGTTAGACATTAAGACAAACAGTTTTTTTATAAATTAAATGATTAATTTACAAATCATTCAAATGTATAATTTTGTAGATATCTCAACATACTTGAAACATTCCATACATCTGCGACATCCACAAATGAATTTATAAGATTTGAGTCCAAGTTAATGCGCCTTCAATGCGAAATGGAACATTCAAAGTACATATAGGGCCTTGCAATCTGTTTTTCACTACAACAATAGTTACACAAATATATTTCGAGATTTGTTATGAAGATCCGGCACAACCTGCTGTTTCATGTTTATGCTCCGAGAAACTTGGCGACAAGGTTTGTTTTGCGCCTTTGCTTCCTAAAATGATATTATTCGAATATATATTTTACGCCGCATGTACGTCGCCAAGAAAATTTAATGCTCTACAATTTTCATTTGTTAGAAAAGGAATAGCTATCTTATAAATATCTTTTGTCCCTTACACCTTATCGCTTTATGTGGTAAGATATCTGTGTAAGTTAATCCATTTGAACTTAATTATCTATCTATATGCGGAACATCATTCACACTGTGCGCTATTAATAATACAATAATCTGATCGTCTAATCTACGGTAAGCGGTCATCACGCGGTAGACCTATAACATACTGTAGTATATACATTACTAGGTATATCACCTTGAAATTGTGATAATGTTACAATGAATATGTAACAAAAATTCGTTTTAGCGAAACAGTTTGATTTTCGACTAAACATTTCAAGCTGGCAAACAGACTTATCTTGACCAAACAAAATTTTGATTTATTCTTATCAACAAAATGATATACAAGAACTGACTACATTTGCTTAACATCACAGAATAGTTTTTAGTCTTCAATATATTTTCCGTGGCAGGTTTCTCCCGCCAGCGTTATCACTCGAGCTAACGGATCTATACCTGAAACTGTTCAAGCCTCTGAAAGTGAACAAGAAGCACTTCACTGAACTGACACGTGAAGCTAGGATAGTGCGACTCGACCCCGGGGAGGCGTACGCCGTAGAAGAAGTCACGCCTGCCGACGAGAGATTGTCAATACTTTTAAAGGGAAAGTATGTACAAAGACCTATTATTGTTTACTTATCACGAAATTTCTTTTTTTACTGTTTTTGCAAACCTTGTATAAAAGTTATGTTACACAGCGCGTCTACGGTTGGTATTTTAATGAAGGTACATAATTCTGTAATGATGCCTTTAAAGTACTGATTCGAGAACTTCCCGAAGCTATAATCAATAAAGTGTTTAGGGACACCGAGACTATCTAATTAATTAAACCTTTGTCTAGGGATGCGTCATCTGTTACAGAATAAATTAAATACTAAATGGATGTCCCCAAAAATCTCATAAAGAAAAATATCGAGGGTAGAGGGCTACAAAATAAACAATTCAAAGACGAGCGTCGACCCTCACGATGTAAAATAAGATACCTACACATGTTCCTTTTACTCGTAAAGAAATGTTTTTCTTTGTTTTATCATCGCTGGCATTGTATGAACGAGTATGTCTTGGGCTTCAACATGAAAGAAGCATTGTTAAATATTCCGTGTCTAATTGAACACAACCATTTACTATAACTGTTTTGTCTGAAACAACGTCAAGAGGGATATTAAGACAATTAATGTTTTTTGAAGACATCATGTTAAAAAATATTATAATTATAATAAAATAAATTTTGTTGTTTTTGTTGAAACAAACTTTAACAATAACAGGAATTTATTAATATTTTTACTGTTTCATTCAATTCTCAATGTTCCGAGTCCAGCCTGGCCATATTTAATTGTTGGACCTAATTTTATATTAGGTCCAAGAAAAGCTTCAAAAGCTTTATGCACGTGACTTTGTACTTTTCGTACCGCGAAAGATAAATATAAGCACTTAGAGATGTTTAAGTACGGTTTAAATGTAGTTTACTTGTTTCAATATGGCCTACACGGCATTATGATATTTACATTTATATATATATAATAATAATTATATACACGGCATTATGCTATTTACATTTACAACTCGGAAATTACAACATTTGGCTCTACATTTTTTTTTGTTAAGAACCTTTTCAAGATTAATTATAAAAAATACACCAAACCAAGTGATAATTAATCAATGTTTCTTTTTTTTTTAATTTAAAGATTAATGAAAAGGTAGTGTAAAGAATTAAATATTTTTTGTGCAATCGTAAAGCCATATTTTGGGGTCAAATATTATACGCAGACCTTAATCGTTGTTCATAATAATGCTTCAACATTGCGTGCGTAACAACACTGAATAGAAAAATTAACAAGGTTGTATTTACAAAATATATGTATTATGTATCGTAATTTTATTACAGTCTGAAAAACTATAATACAAGTGAAATTGATGTCAGTGACTCAATTAAAATCAGAAAACCATTTTGAATTTAGCCAGGTGTGTTGAATGTTTTCGATGTTAGGTACTTACTCTATTTCAGTAACCTTCTATATACACTAGTTAAAAGCTTTGCTTTGCTTGGGCTTGGCTACGGGGTTAATGTACGGCAGTCGATAAGCTAATGCTTCTAATTCCCCTGTAAGCCATTTTTATAGCGGCTCTATAATCAATTTGAGTACCCAAGGTAGCTCTTTACATATTTTTATACTAGCTGTCCCCCGCGACTTTGTTCGCGTGTTTTAGTTTCAACGGTTTTTCATTTTTGCAACATTTTTCATTTATGCTCCGCTCCTATTGGTCGTAGCGTGATGTTATATAGCCTATAGCCTTCCTCAATAAACGGACTATCCAATACAAAACGAATTTTTCAATTCGAACCAGTAGTTCCTGAGATTAGCGCGTTCAAACAAACAAACAAACTCTTCAGCTTTATAATATTAGTATAGACACTTTCCCATGCGCTTATTTAAAATGCACACATAATTATTATGTTTATGAATTTATAATTAGTAATAGCCATTGCAATTACCGTAGCGTTAGCTAATTTATGACTAAAGTACTGGTGTATATTTATCAGGTTCAATTATTTTCCAAATTGGTGTACAGTCAGGTAAAGGTCAAAGGTTATAGTCATAAGTCATGTCAATTTGCGTATTTATTGGGCTGATTACATTTTGCTCATTGATAAGCTTGAAGAAGGTCTATCTGACGCAAATAAAAGGTTCTTTTGGGACTATATATAACATGATTTTGGTTTGAATTTGATTTTTGATCATATGAGTTTATTTTTAATAGGATGCGAGTAAGCTGCGACGAAACACATCTCCACTTTATACAGCCTTACCAGTTCGTTGACTCACCGGAGTGGGAGGCCAATCGAGAACAATCAGATGATGTCTTCCAGGTAAGTTTAAACTACTATGTTTTGTGAACATCAAATAAGTATTTATTTTAAACAGTAAAATAAATTACGCCATATTACATAAACGACGAGTTAAACATAACATTAACGCAATGTCAGATGATAAATTGTCGGCCTTTCTCATGATTATGTACAGATTGCCGATTTTCATGAAATATTATTTCTATCGAACAACAAAATAACTCACGGACGCCGTAATTCTATCCATGAAAGATGAGAGCCAATATCGTTAACATCTTTTCTCGTATCACTTCGTAGTACTCATTGTAATTCTACGCACAATTACATTAAATAATTCAGGGGCGCTACGGAATTACGCATTATCTTAATGACTAGAGATTTATTAAACAGGCTAGACTTGATAAATACGGCAAGTTAACATTTCTCAATATGTTTCGACATAATAATCTGTATTACAGTAATATAAAGCTGCGAATGTGTGGCCTCTTTTCCTCTCACTGCAAATGAAGTTTTATTTCAAACAGGCTATAAGAACGATGTTAATTTTCCATATAATATTTTATAAATAACTTCTGATACACGTCATCTTAAATATGTGTATTACCGACTCGATATTGACATTCAATTATGTATGTCCCTGTAGACTGAACACTGATCGAACTGGAGAACGCTATGTTGTCTTATTTTATGAAGTTTCATTAATAGTCTTTAATATTGATTAGTTTGACGACCATGTTGTTACTTTAATATGTATTCTGATGCATTTTAAAATTAAATGATATTCAGTCGTTAAGTATGTTAATGTAAAACACTATGTATTAACCTACATATTGGTAAAATAGAATTGCGAAAGGTCTGCTCTATGTTGTGGAGAAGGGAAGGGTGGGTGAGGTGTCGACAGGTGCACAATAATGAACGGCTCATTTAGCTTACATCTTCCACAAGCGAGGAAGTATATTTAACCAAAAATACTCCTAAAGAGAATGGAAAACAACTGTCAATTACGTTTATGCTCTACCATTTAAATAAATAGACAGACAGTTTGTGTAATTTATATGTAGTCACAATTATTTACTGATATTTCAGCTTTGTTATATAATGTCTTGTCAGTTGTTAAAAAACATGCCACCCAATTGAGACGCTTCTCTTTTAAAAGACAATTAAATATTGAGAAACACAAAACTATTATTATTTTTTATGAATATTAAATGTCGAATTTACATCACTGCACCGTGTCTGATATAATATTTTTAAATAATTAAATCTTAAACAAAATTAGGCAAGCAACTGTCTTACAATAAGTACGTAGCATACCTTGTTACGTAAATTAACAAAAAAACACGTAAAAGGAGTAAAAAAATCTAAAAGGAAAATATTAGAATATAACGTTCCAGACTCTAGAGTAATAAATAACATTAAAAGTAAAAAAGAGAATTATTTACATTTCCGCGCTGTCTCATTTCAAGTTTACTACGTATATGGTTTGCATTTGCTACGTTACATTGCCAGCAGCTGCATATAAGGAATGGAGACAACAACGGATCATCCGGAAAAGCGACTCACTTTATTGGAAAACTCGAGGCTACTTTATTTGAATCTATACGAGTGCTGGGCAAAAGATCTTTATCTACGACTTCTAGAGACACGTCCTCTCCAACTTTATGGAACTTATATACTCGTACATGAATACCAATTTTTTTGTTTGTAGTTCAGCTTTGCTCTATTACAAACTTTATTAAGATTATCAGAATATAATTACGGTTTAGTAGTACCTACACTATAGAATTTATATACACATACATAGTTTTTACTTTACATTATTTCGATTAGCAGAGGCACGTAAATAAATACATATCCATATCCCTTAATAGCATAATTTCTTAAAGAAATAAGCTCTCTGCGAACCACAGAACTAGATTATAGGTTGCAAAGAGCTTAAGATTATGTTTAGTTATCCGCCCATAGCTGAAAACTCCTTCAAAATTGTAAACTTATTCAGCTGGAGAAAGACAGTCCGAAATATAAGATTGACAAAATTAATATCCTCCGTCTTATCTTGAAAGGGGATAACGACAGCAAAAGACATTATTCAAAATATTATAAATCAGTAGAAGCTGGTTTTCCTACCTGTATTTCAAAGATTCGGGAAACTTTGTTCGGGCGAAAGGATTAGGCTATGAATACAAAAAGATATCCACGATAAGCGATGACAGATAAGATCACGTGGAATTAAAATGGGATAATAAAGTGCTCTACATTGGGAATAAACGTCCTAAAACGATAATTTGAAAATTCATCATAAATTTTATTTTGTATAAAGGTTTTTGTGAAATTTGACAGCCCCAATGTTCCTCAGGTAAGCGTGATCGCGGAAGAAGTGTGCACGTGCGTATGCTGGCCGCGCATGCGCCTGGAGCGGGTGTTGCGTCACCGCCCCGCACTCAAGGTCGTGCTCGACTGCCTTATAGGTCAGTCCTCCTTCAATGTTTTTGTTGCGACTAATTCTTACAAAACTTTATAAGTTTATAGCGATCCTTTATCACTAGGTGTTTCGCAAAAAATAGGTAGAGACGGAAGATTTAGTATTCATTTTCAATTTAATACGTCCAGTAAAGGAACTTGCCAGAGGTTGGCACAGTGGAAAGAGGTTTTATTTTAAAACTTTAGGAGGAACCTTTGCCCTTTTTGGGACAAAAAAACAGACTAGCATAAACAAAACGCATACTCACAAACGGTTTTAAACTAAGGTTTTAAATTTTACTGACGAATTATTTTAAGCTAAACCAAACTAAGTTTTTTTTCTGTAAACCATTATTTTGATCTTCGAAGTCACGATTCCGTGCTTGGTCCTGAGAGACGTACAAACTTGTTTATATGTTCTCCAAACTTCGTTGCAAATGCGAGGCAGGCACGACACTGGCTGAAATAGCTTTCTATTATATCCTTAGTATAAAGGAATTCTCAGCCGCGGCAGGACTATTGTTTATATAAACCGAATTAGGGTGTGAATGAAAAGCTATTTGCCCGTAAATACACTATTTGTGTTTCTTTAACAATATAATAAGGTTTTCCCAATAAAAGTAGCATTTCTTTAAGATTAAAACAAAAACTTGTACGAACGATAGAACGAAATATTTGTTTATGATATTATTATGTAAGTTTCTAATTAATTTAATTAGAAACGTGCAACGAAATAGGTGGAATAATATGAATATGGTCTATTTATTCAGATTTCAGAAATAGACCGCACGTAGGAGTAAATCCTATAAGTAGACTTTCTTACGCACGAAAACATATGAAAATGTGTCATAACAGTGCGGTATTAACGGTTATTGCTTATTTGAAAATGGCTAGATTTAGATTTGCTAGATTTAACACACATAAATGTCCTGTATACACTTAAACCATTTTGAGATTTATGATAGAGACATTGCATCCTGCGCGTGGTATAATATTATTTTTGATTTACGAGTCTGTAAAATACAAGTTAATTTTAAAACTTCGGTCATAATAGAACAAGAATGGTGTAATGATGATTTTAATAATTGACCAAAATTATTATAGTCTTTAGTCAAGTCATATTTTCATTAATGCTACGAATGTAAGAGCTACGATGATTCGGTCTATGTTTATTATACGTTAAATCAAATTAAATTTCCAGGCAAAGATATAACGCATAAGCTGTATTCAGTGAGCGAGGGTCTGAGTGCCGGCGTGGCGGACCACGAGGGCCAGCCGTCGCACCTGACGCGCTCGGCCAGCGTGGACGCCGTGCATGAAGGTGCGCGCGGAAGGCTGCGCAGCAGTGCGTGGCGCGCTCGAACAACCAACACAAAAGGTATGTAATAACTATTTGAAAAGTTGGAAGTTATATTATTGTGTTAAAGGGATATGCATTGTTAACTAATAATTTGTAGGAACATCATACTGGCAACCAATGGTAGCCCGTCAGTTCCTACGGCAATCACCATTCGGGCGCGTAGCCCAGCCTCCACGACTGCTGACGCAGACGTCGTCGGCTAGCCTGCAGCCAGCGGTAGCGCCGCGGCGGCGCAGTCCCCCGCGGCGGACCACGTCGTTCCGCCGCGGCCGCGAGGTGAAGTTCGCGGAGATGACGGTGGCGCCAGAGCCGGAGGTGTGACGCGGGCCGCGGCTCCAGCCCGAGCTGGTGCCGCTCGTCTCGCCACACACCTTCTCCCCCACGCACACGTCGCCTTCTATCAAGTCCCCCTGACCGCAGGCTGAGCGAACGATCACGCCTCATACCACTGATTTCTAAGTAACCTACGTCGTACACTGTGACTGCATTCAAGTGCTGTATTACAAATGCGTGAGAGTTATAAACTAAGTGTAACGCGACATAGTACGATTTTCCGTTATAAATTTCGTTCACAAAAAGAGCTTCCTGTTATATAATACTTAATAAGTATTTATTTTGTTATTTGTATAACGTTTTCTCGTTCGCTCGAAATAACATTAGCACTGTGAAACTATGAACAAATTAAAAGTGAAATAGTGTAAGTTAAATATGACAAATTATTAGGAGTGATGGTGTTATGTTGTATCAATTGTGTGAGGAAGTAGTCTAGCGTCGATGTACGAACATTGTACATAGATACAAAGTACATCGCTACCACCAACGCTCAAGTTCACAAAATAACACTATGTTTACGTGAAAAAGTTTTCTATGACCATAACAATGTAAACTGAGCGATTATTGTTCCAAACTAAAACACTGATAGAATAATGGAATTGTAATTATACCTAATTTATAGAAACTAACAATTCAAATGTGGAATTCTAAAAGTATTTTAATGTTAAAAGTAATTAATTGTTTATTAGTGTTAAGATGTGTTAAATTCGTGATAAAATATTAAAGTTACTGCGCGAATTTATATTAAATATTATGAATATGATTGTATACATTCATCAATAATGTGCTATTTTCAACATAATTCTTCTGTGACCAGAAGGAATTCAATCTAAAACGTAAGGCGCCAAGTTCATTTTGATGAGGAAAAACATATGTTACATTAATAAGTGCCTGTTGTGTGGTTGAGTACAATCAGCAAAGTTCCAGTGATACCATCTACAGCACCGCATTATAATATTCGTAGCGTGACGTCAACACTGCCTAATATAATCGTACTTATTCACAAATTACTGATGGTTAGTACTGGTATTTCTGCTGTGTACCTACACAATGTATTATGTTTATATATTTATAACGGACTGTCACAAAATCAGTTTACAGCTTTTCAATGACAAATCATATTCAATGCACGAATACTAAATAGATTTATCAGTTACTTTAAATCTAAATATTCTACGCTTTGTCTGTTTAGCATACTATCGTAGGTAACAAAATTAGATACTTGAAGTTTGTTTACAAATATACGTTTGTTTATTTAAAATGGTATGCGCGTGAAAGATCCTATTAAAAATTACAACGAAATTAGGTCTTTTGTGTAACGTCGAAATATTAGAGAGCTTTTGTCGATGTCGATAGTAGGATTTTAGGACAAGTGGAATACCATAACAATTTCAGTACTTATTACATAATTTTAAAGTCATGAACACCTAATTTAGGTAGGTACCTCAGTTTGGGATTAAAGTTTAGTTTCCATTATTATTAAATAAAAGATATATTTTTAATTTGAATAAATAGTCGGTGAATATTTAATTGCTTGCTATACTTTTTGTAGCTTCGACATCGACCGAGGCAGGTATACCGTGGTAGGTAAGCTTAAAGAAAATTATTAGCAGTCTGTTAAATCGATGTGGTCAAACGTAGATGTAGATAACTGTGTATTTTTGGTTATAAGTGTAGAAGCAATTGTTATTAATTTATTTCAAGTTAAAGTAATTTCTATGGAATAATAAATAATAACAAACTTGTATTTCTGTTAACTACCTACGTCTGATTTAGACATTATAAAACAGATTAATATTAAAATTAAAAATCCTTATGACCCTAATGTTCAAAATGCACATTTGGAATATCTCACAAACAAAATGTTCGAGTTCATGTAAACGCTAGGAGCTGAGCTTTTAGTCAATGTATTTACTCATATTATGTAAGCATTAAATAAATGCAATATCGTTAAAGTTACATTAATAAGTGTCATAACCCATCTCAATAGAGAAGGATTCAAACATCACACGTTAAAGACAGATTTGGCTATTTAGCCCTTCAAGTGGTACTTATACAAAGTGCTACAACTTTTATAAAGATTGATGATATAGGTAATGATGCTAATTATACCAACTATTTTAGTGAAGGCCGTGTGATGTATGAATTATTAATACATAGATTATAATTCACGTGGATGTTTAGTTGATGTTGTTACTTCATATAATTGTACGGTGTCAGACTAGAAACATGTAGATCGCACTCACTGTACTTAATCTGTCGAAACAATGCTGTCGACGATAAATACGTAAATTTAAGAGACCGTACAACGAGGATCACCCGTCACTCATCACTATTACATAGGTAATCATTAAGTTGCAAACCAACTATCGGACGCGCCCATTAGCCACGACTGATGGACGCGACCGAGGAATGTGAACGATTCTTTGCGGACACTTCCCGTAGCCCGTTCACACAGACGTCCGACTGCTCAAGGACGGCACAAGGATACGACCGCGAGTTACGTCCGATAATGTGAACACCTTAATTATATTCTAGTATTAAAGCTGCGGCTGATGGACGCGTCCGATAGTCTGTTTGCAACTTTATGTGTCATCATTCGATAGACTACGGCAACCAGAGAGAACTTCTAGTTAGGTATAAAAAATATGTACGTGTAACTAAAATTTTCTGATATTGATATTGCAAAGTATTTTTACGTTTTGTAACGAAAGTATATAAAACTGACAAATAAGAACAGCGTCAAGTTGATATTGAATTATAATAAGAACTAACAGAATCACGACAAGTAGGTACCTGCGTATTATGCATATTCCTGATTAGGACAAGATGTTCATTATATTGTTTGGAGACCATGTCTATTAAATAAATTAATCATATTTTGCCAGAATTATAAGGTGTTATTGTGCAATAGCTTCAAACCACGTCTTCCATCGACATAGTCCTAAGCCAGGTGTCAATAACTTGTGCTGTGGCAGGGCTTGCCATGTATTTTTCTTTATACTCTTTGGTTAACATTTCCCTTTTTCCCCTGTCAGTATTACTATCTCAACATTTATGTCCTGATTGTACGGTGTCTCTCACGAATACATATCGTTCTTCGTCTTGTCTCGTCTCGTTAGCAATTTATCTAATGGTGTAGCGTGTTCTCGGTGGGCTAATTTTTTAACGCAGTAGTTTAATACGATCAGACTTCAATAATCACACATACACACACATCGTTACCGTGATCATAACCGTAAAACGCTTTTTAACGACTTTACTAGTAGCAAAAGACGACTAGAGAATACTGTTATATTGCACCTATAATTTGTTATTACATGAGGACGTCATTTCATGAATAAAATAATTTAAATCCCCTTTCAATGTAATACTGGTGACAATGTTGCAAAATTCTCTAAGTTCGCATTTTTTGCAATCTACAAAAATGTTGGCCTTGCTCTTATGGTGTAATAAAATAACATTATAAAAGGCTAGTGAAATTTTGATAACTAAATAACGACTAGATGATTGAAATTATAAATTAATAAGGTAAAATCATTATGACATTAATTATTAACTAACATACGCTGCGTATATCATGTCGCTTTTTGAAAATGTGTACGTTGTGTATTTTAACTTACTTAATGAGGATTGAGTGCCACATGCATTTAAGACGACTTCGGAACAACTGACAAACTTATCACAGGAATTGAATTGAGCAAACTTTACAGTCTCGATAGTGTCAACTGACAACTTCCTCTATTTTCCTAATGAATTTCGATACTTTAGAATTGGTTCTGACAGCTTAAAAAGTCTTCCAATGTTTTAAATAATCTTCCCGATATATATGTAATATTATTTTAAGTAACTTCCAGTTTATATCAAGTCTGTACTTTGGTAACTGTATTTAGCAGCTTAAAATATATGCAAGGCCCTGAAATATAAAGTTATGTAATCGCTTGACTGTATTTATTTGTTAGTGTCACTAGTGTGATATAATGTAACTTATTGTCGAAGCTATTTGTACAAAAAAGGGAGCAACTTCTTACTTATTTAATGCTTTTCATATAACTATTTATATTGTTCCTCGGTTTTCACACAGGCAATGTCTGTAGTTAATATGAGAAATAAATAATGTGTACAAACAAAATTTCAATATCCGAGTAAGTAATATATTTATGTTCTTCATCATAAGAATTACAAATTGGATATAAAAAGTTTATATAAGCACTCATGTACAAAGTTACAATAAATCTTCCAGGGGCGTTTCTCTATCATGACTTGTGTAGATTATTGAAGATTTATACCAAACAAAACCGTGCTGCATGCCATTATATGTCAATGGTCTAAGTATACGAAATTTCTTCAGAAATCACGCCACTTTAACCACATTTCATTTAAGTACATTTAATTATAATGATGTATAATTCTTCAGAATTCTTAGATACAATGTAGGCAGTTATGATGTGATAAATATCAATATATTCATAGACTTGAGAAAGGCGCGATTTGATGGATGCACAGACATTGTTTTAGCAATTTAGTTTCATTCTACTATGCAGCGAATAAAAGCAATAGATATAATAGTTATAACTTTAAAGCTATTTTATTGATGTGTGTTGTTACATAGTATGTATGTTATAATATCTGCTGTGAACTAAAACAATGATCGGTAGCAGACACTTGGCAGAGCGCCTCTGTGATACACGTTAGCTATTTAGAATAGGAGTCGTCGGTTTAAATATAATGTATGTACTCGCAATCTGATGTTATTCTCAATATGGGTTGCCTCCTGCGTCTCGTCATACATGACATTACAGTTATTGATTATATTATTGTATTTATTCACTTTATTAACATGTTTATTATGTCTTTAATAAAACAATTGCTTATTACATAGTTTTATTTTAGTAATTGTTAAATGTATATTACCTTTTATATAGTAAAATACTACATAATACAATGTAGAAAGATTCTTAGATATTTGATATTCTTTGATATTTGTAATTCGTCTTTACATAAATCGTATGTTTGAGTTTTAACTATTCTTTATGTAAATACCTACAGCCGCGGTATAACAGGTACTTAGGTATATACACTAAGTATGTTTGTAGGTACCTACAGTGCAGGCGCGCTGTTACGCGTGCGACTCACTATAAAAGCGAGAAGGAATATAATAGTGGCCTTATCAATATAACTAAAACAGGTATAGTCCACTAGTTCTCATTGAACAGCGTGCGTATCTCAGCTAACTTATATCTAAACAGAATGTGTTATGAGTTAAGTTTAAGACACGAACGTTGACCCTTACTCCGTTACGTCACAGTGACAGCATATTTGACTTAAACGTATAATATTGTTTAAAATGGTAATCAATGCCGTGGCCCACTGATAATGAGGCGATAACATTTAGTAGTGTTTGCGAAGGCGAACGCGGCGCGGCGGCCGCGACATGAATCTTAACAATTAGTAAAAAAATATTAACTAAATTACTCATAATGTCGTTCCTAATGAGAAAATGTATTGTGAATTTGAAGAATGTGAACCGGTGGAGCTCTGTGTGTGTGGTTATGAGAAATGTAAGTAAATTTTAGGAAATTCCATATTATATTTTAATGTTTACAGGCGTGTCTGTGGAACTATAATTAAATAATACTTTTACACAATTTATGTATTAAACAAGACTACGAATACTCGCATATTTCTTTTGGTTAGTAAGTTATTTACGAGTGTAAGAACAAAGTTTAAGGTTACTTTAGAATTTATAATTAATTAATTTAAAGCATATGTAATCGCTGTCAGTGCTTCAAGTCACTAATCATCGTGATTGAAATATAATCAGTAACAACCGAAAATCAAAACGTTTTGTCATAGCAATAAGATAACAGCATTATAAAATAAGCAAATCTTATCAAGAAATTAATATATATAACGAATAAGTAAGGGGAATACTACCAAAATAATAAGCAAGAATCTGAAACTAAAATGGCAATTAAATATACACTTTACTTAATACTTGGCCTACATATTTTATATTTCCATTTATTTAGTGATAAATGATGGACCGTTTAAAATAATTACAGCACTGTGCTTGAAACATAATAACAAATGCACATATGAAAAAAAGCCTATAGATACCGTATATAATATAATTATGTTTTTGATCAGGTACCATTTTATTTCTTCATCTTATAAAACTGAAGATTTTGGTTTTCCGGTTTCATCTGTCTTATTAATTTTACAGGAGAGGCAACGATCTCAAACTGCTTGTATATTGAAGCGCGATATATCCCATGTTAATATACGACACAGAACCTTCCACACCAGCCCAATAGTTAACAAAACCGTCGCTTTTAAACTATCTGATATTGGCGAGGGTATTCGAGAAGTGGTTGTAAAAGAATGGTAAGACTTTTTCTATTTAGTACATGTACAACAAGCGTCTCGCGATTTTACCACTGTTATTCCAGTTTCCGTGGACTTACCGGGTATAAAACCATCCCAAATATTATCTAAATCCGTCGAGTAGTTTTGCGATAAGAGTAACAAACTTGCATCCATGCTCACAATCTTATAATATAACTAATCCTAGTTATAACTACCAGTATTAAGTAAAGAGTAGATACTAAACTAACAATTTTGTAGTAACTAAATGCATGTAGGTAGGTATAGGTTTAAGATACGATGAACAAAAAGTAAAGAAAAAATGGTCAACATATATTTAGAGAGAGTACATACAAATACAAGATTTAATTATGCTAGCCAATACCGATTTATAGAAAACAGTATAATTTGTTATTCGTATGTTAGGTCTATCGAGCATTTACAAAATAATACTTGCCCTAAAATTGCATTTTATCATTATGCAGAATGAAGTTATGATTTATAAATAATCGTTATCGTCTTAGTAATTCATGATACTTGTAGCGTGGGGCATGTGAATGTCGAATTACAATATCAAATATTATTTTTAACGTCAGTACCGTGCGATATTCAGAGCAGGATACTCTGAATGTAATAATATTACATTTTTGCAATACTATTACATTCAGAACTTGAATGGTTCAAAGCGCAAAACGTCTCAGTAGTTAAAATGCTTTTATTATAGATATATTTTTGAATTTTTATTTTAATATGTAAAATTAAGAAAATATATATATGTTTAGAGTATGAAACAATTATTTAGAAACAATAATTAATTTATATCTTTCTAACTTTAAAAGTATGGCTCTGCATTTTTATAATAAATTAAGTGGCGGGAATTAACTCGAACATGCATAAATACTTTTTATTCTATAGTTTGAAGAGTATTAAAGAACTGGGTGTAGATGAAAATACATCTTTACAGGGTGTTCCCGAAAGGTCATAAACCATCCAAAAGGGGTAACGAAAACATCTAGTATAGAGTCAATGTACAAAATTTTAGCTCAAAATGAGTTAATTAATATCCAATTTTTTGCATCAACTATTCGATACCAGAGATCATAACCAGACCGATGTATCTTAATACTTAGCGAGTGACGTTATAAGATATTGATCCTCATAGTGCTGTGACACGTTTTGGTAGGATATTTAGTGTTTTTTTTCTTTTTTATTTAGTGTGTTTTATTTAACTTATTTTGAGCAGAAATTTTGTAAACTGACTCCATACCTGATGCACTCTTCACCCCTTTTGGATAAGTATAACCTTTCGTTAACACCCTGTTTAGCGCACGGAGCTATGACATCGAATCTCCAGTCTCCTTGCAACCTGGTAAACGTTTTGACGCCCTAAAGGTATTTATGCGTGTTTGCCCGACACTTAATTTAAATCTTTCTAAGACAAAATATTACATAACGTTATCTCCCGGTAATTAATACAGTTTCCATTAATGATGAAATAGTTGTTTATGTAAAACAAATGTTTTCTGTTTACAAAGATAAAGTTTATTTACTAACTAATAACTACACACTTTCGATTTATTAATACCCTTATATATTACATCAATAGTTAATTACGTTTTCTTAAATATTATATTACTATCTATTTACGACTCTCTTTCTGTGAAACTCGCGAGATTTTGCGTAAACAATAAAGTAATGACAGTAATGAAGACGTAGTTAGGAATCAATAATATAATTTAATATTATTAAATATTTTATCTCATTTCCTAATATTTACGTTAAGATCTTTTGCGCTCATCCATTTTACCGTCACTGTTTTCCGTCCTAAATACCTCTATATACACAGTTAGGTTACTTATACTATGTATGTATTTATGAAATTGCTGCATTTTCAGGTTCGTAAAAGTTGGTGATAAAGTACAGCAATTTGACAATATTTGCGAAGTACAGAGCGATAAGGCCGCAGTTACAATAACCAGTCGGTACGACGGAGTAGTAACCAGACTATACCATGAAGTAGACCAGACTGCCTTAGTTGGACAACCCCTTGTCGATATTGAAGTACAAGATGGCGACGATGAAGGTATACCTATGTTTGGGTTTTATTTTAGAAATATAAGATACCTAGTTCAGTTATTTTAGGTTTCATTGTTCTCATGTGCCGGCTAAAATAGCATGTATAACTAACGTTTCGCTTGCCTTCAATTTTTCCTAGATACATAAAAACATAGTAAACTTGATAAGAATATATGATGGAAACGATCGAAAGAACCTTTATTCGCATTAGGACTCATTCTTTTACAAAGATAGCATTATGTTTTTGTTATAGTGCCTGTTGAGTATTTAAATACACAACCAACATACAAGTTACCCATTTTATAATTTAAAAAATATGATGCAATAAAATACGTTCCGTTTTACAGGTTCTTCTTCCTCATCAGACGAAGAACAAGCGTCAGCTAATATTCAATCACCAGTGGTTGAGAAACTCCAAAAAATTAAAGTATTAACCACTCCCTCGGTTAGAAGAATTGCGGCACAATTTAAGGTAATTGCTATTATTTAATTAGTTAAATTAAAACCAATCTTTTAGGGTTGGATCATACTTCATTTTATAGCACGGGTATTAAAGACAGAGAATCCAAATTCAGGGGTGTAATCAGGATTGTACAATTTAAGGATAGTAAGAAATCCTATCCAAGTGAAATTTCTACAAACGTTAACACTGATCGAATCGCTCATAAGAACGTGACAAGTCTCAGTCACGTGACTTATCGAAATGAAATGTTACTTTCATACATTTAATGTCATTTTTACGATGCCTATCATCGTTAACGCTTGTGGAAATGTCACTACTACTATATCTATTTATGTATATTACCCCTAAATAACAAAGGGGTAGATGAGAGGGTTTAAAAAGTTAAAATCTAATTAGTCCATCAGTTATATAATAAAGAAATATAAGACACTTTATTTTTTGCATTTTCAAAATACTAAGTAGGAAACACTAAGTAGATACAGCAAATCAAAGTTCAGGAGAGGGGGGGGGGGGGGCTAATGGCTTCGTGGTTGTTGCACAAAATTCAGGAAATTGTGAAGTCATGCAAGATTTCAAATGAAAGTATCGTCGTGAGTTTTTGGTTACGTAAAATAAGAAAAAGTACGCGTTCATTATTTTTTTGCCTAGCCTTAAATTTGTCCAACTATGTTGTGGTCGGCTTCCACTTCCAGCCTTATAGGGTACAACTAAATATTTTAATGGCTGTCTAATATTTTTGTGGGCATTATTATTTTTTTATTTATTGATCGTAGTAATTCGCAATGTTATATTTTTATAGGTAGACTTAAGCACTGTTAAACCAACTGGAAAAAATAGACGGATACTAAAAGAAGACATGCTTGCGCATTTGAATATTGACTCTGATGCCTCCAATGTAGTACCTGATTTAAGTGTTAAAGCTATAGAAATACCGACTACAAAGGCACACGCTAAAGTAGAAGTATTATTGGAAGACAGAGTAGTTCCAGTAAGTGGGTTTACGAAAGCGATGGTAAAATCTATGACAGAAGCCATGGTAAGAAAGAAAACAATACAATCGTCTGTTACCATAATTTATGATCAATTTTTATAATTGTAGTTTTAATGTATAATTACAGAAAATACCACACTTTGGATATAGCGAAGAATACGACGTGACAAAATTAGTCGAAGCTCGTGATGTGTTGAAGAAAATAGCACAAGAGCGAGGTGTCAAGTTCTCATACATGCCAATCATTATCAAAGCCACCTCCTTGGGTTTAATACACCTACCAATACTCAATAGCAGCCTTGATAGTAATTGTGAACACATTATTTACAAAGCAAATCACAACATCGGTGTTGCTATGGATACGCCTAATGGATTAGTCGTTCCTGTTATAAAGGTATTACTAAAATTATTAATCGTGTAAAAAAATAATGGAAAGACTGAAATTATTTCATACTTAATATTTGCTCGTCTGTTTTAGAACGTGCAAAATAAAACGATACTAGAAATAGCTCGAGAACTTAACAGTCTTCAGGAAAAAGGAGTGAAAGGACAACTCGGACTTGGTGAAATTTCTGGTGGAACATTTACCTTGTCAAACATAGGCATTGTGAGTCTATTATGTTCTCTATTTATACCTAATGGTGACATAGTTTTAAGCTTTTGTTTGAATTATAATAGAATTATGCGTCATAATAGGAGTATTAAAGGATAAAACTTTAGGTAAATACTCGTAATGTTGTAATTAAAATCTAGTTGTAATTAAATCAACAATATGAACTTACGACAGATGTTTATTATTTAGTAAATCTTTTTTCCTCAAGTTTTTATTCCTATAATCGTAATTGACAAAATAAAGACTATTATAATTAAATGTCATAAAAAGTGTATTCAATTATTTTATCTTCTTTTCAGATTGGTGGAACCTACACTAAACCTGTGATATTACCACCGCAAGTTGCAATAGGTGCTCTTGGAAAAATACAGGTCAATACCTACTATAACATGCAGAATAAAATAAAAGAACCCCTAAGTATAATTTTAGATTAATTTCGATAAAATTATAAAAAAGATATTATAGTACCTAATACCAAATTACATTTTGGCCAACTTTTTTTTCGTTAAAGATCGGAATCATCATCCTGACATGAATCTCATATACACTCAATGAGTTTATAGAGTCATTTGGTGTTTCATAACAATATATTATACCTTTTCTTCTTATTTTTACAGGTACTGCCAAGGTTCGATTCTGAAAGTAACATTAGGAAAGCACACATACTAACTATAAGCTTCTCCGCGGACCATAGGGTAATAGATGGCGTTACTATGGCACGGTTTTCTAATTACTTGAAAAACTACCTCGAAAATCCTACCACGCTGTTATTAGATTTATAGAGCTAACGATAACGAAATTTATTTATAACTTTATTTTCAAGGTATATGTTCAACTAAAGAACTATTTCATATGCAAAAAAGCTATGTATGTACATATAAAATTTGATAATTCAAAATCATTTTTTACCTACACCTTAGTAATACCTTTGCCTAATATAAATATTAATTAAAATAAAAAATATTGTTTCGTTATTATAGTTTTATTTAGAATTGTAACACGTTTTATAAATATAATGATATAAAAGATTAAATCATATAGAAATATTTACCAAGGTCATATTTTTTCATAATGAATGTGATTTCGGTTCAAAATACATACAACCAAGTTGCACACAGCAAGCTATTCAAGTTCGGAATTTCAGCTGTCAATATTCACGCATGCGCATAGACCGGAGTTTTGACAGATTAACAATGCTAGAACGCATGCAAAGTTGAAGTTCTTTTGACTACTGTCTTCGCGCGCATAAAACAGTGATACTCATCCTACGCCCACCCAGAGTTTATGTGTCCGTTTTATTCACAAGTCGGTAAATTAATTTTTATAAAGTTGGTTAAATCTGTTGTACTTGCTGACATCATATAATAATAGTTTAAGAGCGCAGATTTTTTTGTGTTGCATAAACGGCTACAAGTTGTAACATTAATCTGCGCTTTACAGATGTAACTCAAATAGCCGCTACGTTTATGTAAGCACCGGACAGGTCCTATGATCCTATGGACTCTCGGCTCGTATGCAAATAAAACTCCAGCCCCATCATGAGTAAGTATGTGGGGACAAACTAGTCATCTTACAGATGCGTCTGCTTCTGCATGAAAAATGGCTACTGGTTCGAAGAATAAATATAAATTTCAAATAATTACCCATGTCTGGGTATTTGAAACCTACAGTCCATTTTATTTTAATCAGCAAGCAATTTACAATAGTTCTCATGTAAAGCAACATTTAACCAACATTTCAAAAGCACATTAAGGCATTGAAACTTCGAATAAAAAACGTCCTCATTGGTACGGCGTATAACAACAAGTGTAACTATGCAATTGTTAAAAATGGTTGAGTATCGCTGTCTTACTGAATCAACATAAGCAGTGCTGAAGTTAAAGGTTTGTCGAACATACTTAATATTCATTATAATGCATACATCATTTATGACATATCATCGACGCAATACTTCGAAGCGTGTTACTTTAAAGTATGCAATAGTCCATTCCGGGATAGAGTGTGGCGTATACTCTCGGTGAAATCTTGCAAAAATTTCAGTGAATATAAGGGCTTCAATACTATTAATAGGCGCCCATTTCAAGGCTAAAAACGCCATGTCAACATCGCAAAACTTCTTATCTAAAAATTAAACAAATATTCTAAATCACATGCCTACTTACCTACTTAGTTTTAGGTTTTTAATAAGGAATCACGTTAAGAGCTACATTACTAATCTTGTACACTTTCAATAGGTACAGAAATAGGTAGGAGAATAAAGCAGGACGCTTTACAAGAGAAAATTTATTTTAATGTTAAAAAAACGAATCCCTCTCTACTAAATTTAATTACAAACTTTCAATTCACATCCACAAGGAACACCCAGACTTGGATCAAGCAATAAATTGTGGATCACACAAAATGCTTGTCCCTTGCGGGGATCGAACTCGCGGCATGTCGCGCAGTGGTAATTGATATGGTAACTGGCTATCCATGCAGGCATGTCGCAAGAGCCAAGTTAAAAATCAAGAAATTGAATTAACCTATAAAAATCATGATCTTTACATAGATTATCATTAAACCTCCCACGTAGGTATTAATACACCTAACTGGGAGCACAATATGTGCCACAATCAGATTATAATCGATGCTTATCATATTATTATGTTACCATATATTTTGATAGGATCGCTGCAAATTGATAAATTTAAAAACAAAAATTATCTTAGATACCTACTGAAAGCTTAGTTACTACGTGAGAATTATATTAATGAGAAAACCAATACATACCAGCTATTCTAATGAAATAAACCTTTCGTGGAGAAGAAATCTGTATGTCATCATGATTTAGCGCTAGTAGGGCACGTTGCTTTTCTCCCCAGTTGCGGTTCAACTCTCGCATTAAACTTAAGCGCGCAGCTTTGGTCAACAAACCGTTTAACTCCGCAAACTGACCAGCGCTGATCACATGCGTTATACGTGATATAGCCTGAAATTACATCTCAATAGGTCAATAAATGTAGTAAATAAAATACATTATTTTAATCTACCAATTGTAAAAACATGTGAACTGCAGGTGAACCCTGAGACAAGAAGTAAATTCACCCAGTCACTTAAGAACCACTAAAACTAAAGAAAAACGAGCATAAATAACTTATTACCTGCTTCGTTCCAAACTTGAATTCCTTTTCTTCAAAAGACGGATCCCATATATTCCTTAACACGCTAAAGTCAATCTTAATCATTAACCATGTCAAAGGATTTTGAATTAAAATTAATTTAGGAACTCGTCTCTTTTGGTTTTTTGGCTTTTCGTCTTTTCTTCGAAAAGTAAATGATTTTTGAAAGCCTTTTAGGAAACTTAGAGAGCTTTTAGAACGCTGTATTAAGTTGTCGCCCCTGTCATTTCTCCGAGGATCTAATTGCCGAAATTCGATGGAGTTGTTTTGGTTAAAACACGTTAAAACTTGAGATTGTGTGGAAGCTCCATTACGTGAACTACATAAAAGTGTCTGTCTGGGAAAGTAACAGATGTTGGAGCATTTCAACGTAAATTGACGTGTTACAACGGGACATATACACCTCGGTAGTAATTTAATTGTTGAAGCCATCTGAAATAACATGATAATGTAGAACATACACGAAGAACAGTTTAGTGTTAATTTAAATCATGCAATGGGTACTCACCATACATCCATGGCAAAATTTCAGTGTAACCAATTATTGTATTCCTGATAGCTAGTAAGTTTTTCCATTTTTATTATTTACTTAATTACTGTAAATTTTAGGAAATGTGTATATTTGATCTAAAAGGAATCCATATTGACATAAAGTAATCCCAATTTTTTTTTATAAATTTAAAGGTTGTTGGACGTCAAATGTTGATAAAACCTCATTAGTAGGTATTTGTCGTTAGGCGGGTAAAAATACACCAACCCTGTTATCTAGCCAATCTCTACTTTCGCAATATAGTCCAGTCATTTAAGCTTAAATTAGGTAAGAATCTCGGAATTCGAGATACCTACGAGTAGCTGTAAGTCTGTAAATACTTGTATATTGACACCCTAAAAGTTGTCTCAAAACCTACATATGGTAGGGTGTACGCAACTATTAAATTTCAAGGTCAAAGGTCACAAAAATCGTTTTTTTTGTAAATATTTCATTTCTTATGGGTTTTTGCTATTTGTATTTATTATCAATATTGTAGAATACAAAATTCTCTACAAATTTTGGTCAAAATTTTTTTTTATACGGTTAACCGTTTTCGGGATTCAGGGCGGAGAGCAATGAACATTTCAAACGTGTATATTATCAAGTTCAAACTTGGTTAGGGCATGATTTGGAACCCCAGGTATGGGGTTGGGCAATGCGAAACGATTTTCTGGAGCCTATCATGACAATTTTAGCACCTGCTCCAGAAGATTTGCTAAATACAATTTTCTGCAACTGCAAGAGTGGATGTGGTTCGCGATGCGGATGCAGGAAAGCGGGCTTGCAATGCTCTTTAGCTTGTCGCCAATCGGCAAGCTTGTCTCAATGCTCTACCATATCAGAGCGACATTAACGAAGATGGAACCTTTGACCCCGAAATCATGGAAGAACTTGAGACAAATACTTGGTTGAAGACGATAATGAAGACCAGTTTGAAATTTACCAGCAGCCGGAAGACGACGATGAAGAGGAAGAAGATGATTAAAATTATAAATTGTAGTTTTTGTACCATTTATTCCAATTTTTTACTTTTAATAAAAATAAATGTATTTTTTAATAAAAAGAATAATTCATAATTTATTTGTTTTTTTTTCATCATGTAAGAAGTTATTAATATTAATTAGGTTAAAATTCAAATATAATTCCTATATTTTCATTAACAATTCTGCTATTACATGGGCAGATAAGTGTTGTTAAATAAATTAATACTGAATAAAAAGTGGATAGGTTAGGAAAAAAATGATAAAATATAATATATTAGTTAATAAAAATTGACAAATATTTATAACCATTGATTTATCGATAGTCCATCAACTATATATGGCGCGTTTTCGACCGGAGGCACCGGTTGACCTAAAGTGATGCTGTGACCGCGCGCTCTCCGCCCTCTATCTCGAAAACGGTTCACCGTATAAAAAACTTTTAAACAAAATTTGTAGAGAATTTTTTATTCTACAATATTGATAATAAATACAAATAGCAAAAAACCCATAAGAAATGAGATATTTACAAAAAAACGATTTTTGTGACCTTTGACCTTGAAATTTAATAGTTGCGCACACCCTACCATATGTAGGTTTTGAGACAACTTTTAGGGTATCAATATACTAGTATTTACAAACTTACAGCTGGGTATCTCGAATTCCGAGGTGAACTTATTATAATGACTGGACCTGGACTAATAGGATACGCTATCTAAATGTGTGAAATGAAAGCCAAGACCAGAACCATTGATTTTGGTTTATAAAAAGGCGACAGTATCTATTTTTGTCGTTATAATAAGTGGTGAAAATTAGTGATGTAACGGACATGGAAGTGTCATTACAAAAGCAGAAAAGGTAAAACGGAAACGGATGTGGAAGTGTAAATATTATATTTAAAAATACAAATTCAATTTTTAATCAAACTTATGAGTCAAAAGTGTTCTTTTGCAGTTGCTGAAGCATAATCTGCAGGGTTATTCGCTATGGCGGTTGTCAACTAAAGCGATAATTATTGTTTTATAAAAATCAGTGTGAAAACACAAATTTCATATCGTCTAACTTCGATGACTAACTATACTCCATTCACTATAGACAGAAGTTAAAAAAGGCTCTTTTAGGTGCACACTTTGTAATAAAAATACAACAAACAGTAATATAGTCAAGATTAATGTGGAGTTAAATATAATCAATTTAAATATCAGCTGTTACACTTAAATGTACTTATTTAACTTATCTACCTTCTGAAATTACAATGCCTTCATTTAATATTATTTAGTTTTTACATAAAATAATATCGTGTCAATGTTCAAAATCTAAAAGAAGCAGGGCGGACAGTATCGAAAACGTTTTTCATATCAGTATAACTATTTAACTAAAATGTTTTCATAGTTGGTATTTAGCTTGGGAAAGTGTATTTTTGTTGTACCTCCGTCATTTTAAATTATTATAGTTAAAATTATGACTTTTGTTACCACCAATGTCAATTAATTATTATCATTTATGGTGACTGATGGTAGCAGTGACTAAATTGTTATGTGGTGTTTAGTGTCGTATTTATTTGGTTTGTTAATAATATAATATGGAGATATTGTGATAAAGTGGTTTTTAATAAACTAATTGTTACTATTTTTTTATTTCATGTACCTAACCAAGCATCGTGACGAGTAGATAATTAGAATATGCTTTATTGTATGCCATACATTGTTACGTACAAAAAAATCACATACATTATTTATTAAAATTGAGCAAACTTGACTTGAAAATAAAAGGTTTCGTACTGCTGCTTCTGCGAGCCTCTTTTGTCTAATCTATACTAATATTATAAAGCTGAAGAGTTTGTTTGTTTGTTTGAACGCGCTAATCTCAGGAACTACTGGTTCGAATTGAAAAGTTATTTTTGTATTAGATAGTCCGTTTATTGAGGAAGGCTATAGGCTATATAACATCACGCTACGACCAATAGGAGCGGAGCATAAATGAAAAATGTTGCAAAAATGAAAAACCGTTGAAACTAAAACACGCGAACAAAGTCGCGGGGGACAGCTAGTGTTATAATAAATGGAGTATAGATCTACTACGACGTAGTTGGTTACACGTTGACCGATACTGAATTAGCGTTTTCACTGCTATTTTTATCCAGTAAACATCGCTTGGGTTGGCAACTGGAGATAGCAAATAAGCATAAAGAGGTCGCATTACTTACTAGTCAAAAAGCCCTTTTAAGTGGCTAAAGGGCTAAACTGGCACCTAATAATACCTACTAAACGTATTTTGCTAAACAACGAATGCTAAACGTAGTTTCCCACAGTATATACCTACATACTCGAGTACCTGCGTCATTCTAAAAAGCATGAGCATGTACCTGTTACCTAACCAAATTGTAATTTCCCCTTAGCCTATCCGGGTGATATAAATAAGAGCATCCACTGGGTTTCTGATTCAGTTGTACAATTATTTTTGTTTGATACATAAGTATTTTTGTAGTGTTAAAAACGCAAATTCGAATCAGTTGATTGATTTATTACCTATTTATTTATCAGATTATGATATAATCTATATAACAACTTAATTGTGATAATTCCTAGGCTTAAGCTGAAAACTGTTGCACTGATTGTCTTTATTAAAAATATCGATACCGCGTCACCAATACTCGGTATAGTTCTTATTCTATCATATTATCATTCAAGTGCTGTGTTATCGATTCCCTAAGATTATATAAACTCCGGAGGTTTTGAAGGTTTGTCAGTTTGTGCAATATACCGCTGGTAAGTACTGAGGCATTAAAATATCACTATTGACGTTAGCTGCGTTTCGTTTAAAATTCGTAAAATTCTTGACTAAAGTACTGTGATTAAACATAACATCATAACTAGTCATAAACATAGTTATAAAAAAGTGTGTTACTTTAATATAATGTATCTACATACTATAACTAACTATGTATATCAAAGGTGTTTTAGCAAGCTAATTAACTCCTAAGAAATAATAATGAGAATAACTAAAGAACTATGTATAAATATAATTATGTATATTAATATACTATGAATAAAAAAACCGATGTTCGTGACGGCTTTTTCATAATTGTTCAAATACGCAAATCAGTGCCTGCTCTTTTGCAGAGACTTTTTACCGGATAACTCTTAGAAGTTTTTTGTTTCTATTTTACAGAGATGTGGTCGGTGTTGGTAGGTGTGTTAGCTGTAGCATCACTGGGTGCAGCCTGCACTCCCAGTGTGACGACAGTGAGCGGAACTCACGCGCCGGTCACCGTCTGTTCAGGAGCTCTTATTTTCGCCGACGATTTCGAACACTTCGATCTTGAAAAATGGCAGCACGAGAACACTCTTGCTGGCGGTGGTGTAAGATTCCTTTTTTATCTTTTTTTTTTGTTTTTTTGTATGTAATGAGGCCTTTACTCTCGGGGAAGTACCTACTAATCTTTTACTTTATATCGAATCTTTATATCGAATAAGGTAGTGCCAGAGCCATTGCGTTGAGATTGTTGATAAATGGACCAAACCTATTTGAAGTCGCAACTCATCTCAACCTCAATTACTTAGCTTTTAGGGTTCCGTACCTCGAAAGAAAAAAAGAAACCCTTAGGATCACTTGGTTTTCCGTCTGTCTGTCTGTATTTTTTCAGAAACGCGTGATTGTATCATTTTAAACTTAATATCAAATAGTAGACCTATTTGATATTAAGTTCAAAATGATGGTCCCTTGATAAAATACGTACCTAACACACGTTAAAAAATACGTTCTTGCGATTACAAACTGATATTTTACAGTTGGAAGTTTGGAATTTTACAGTTTAATTATACATTGATGTATGGGAGAGCATTCTTGTAACCACACGGATAAGTTTGTTTTTGGAGAATTAATCGTGACAATCAACAAAATTTATACGGAACCCGTGGTGCGCGAGTCAGACTCGCATTTGTTCGTTTTTTTTTTATAATAACTATCAACTTGCTGTATTACAGAACTGGGAATTCCAATACTATAACAACAACCGTTCGAACTCGTTCACTCACAGTGGACGCTTATTCATCCGCCCTTCGCTGACATCCGACCAGTTTGGAGAGCCCTTCCTGTCTCATGGTCAATTAAACATTGAAGGTGGTGCACCTGCTGACAGGTAAGATTTGTGTTGTTAACTTCTTATTTTGTCGACACACATTATTAAAATCAAAATATTTACCTACACATGGCTAGTGAAATACTTATGTTATTTTCAGTTCGATTAACATAATATCATTGAACTTTTCCGAGATGTATGAATGTAGATAAGATATAGAAATAAAGTAGTTTGGTCATACTCAATTATTTAATTTCGAAACTGATATTCTTTCAGTATCTTATCAGTAGAAACAAAAGACAAACAACAAAAGTTAATAACCCTCCAGAGTATTTTTTATTATGCCCGAAAATATTTTAGTTGGTTTTAAAGCAATATTTTAATGCTGAGAGATAAACGCTATTCTATAGGTGTATCTCATCATTGGATCCTTATTGGATAGAAATATTGTAACGTCATGGTGTGATTTCTTTACAGGTGTACAAACCCACAATGGTGGGGTTGCGAACGTACCGGCAGTCCTTCAAATATCTTGAACCCCATCAAGAGTGCACGTATCCGTACTGTAAATTCCTTCAGCTTCCGTTATGGCCGCGTTGAAGTTCGCGCGAAAATGCCCGCCGGAGACTGGCTTTGGCCCGGTAAGGACGATGTGTAATTTACTTTGCCCAGCTGTGGGATACTGAGAATGAGCAGGTTGATACTAAAAATATTCATTATACATTGTTTCTTAAGCTGGCACGCTTGGTTACTCGCTACTGAATGCTATTGATATTAAGTAATTTTGTTTTGCAGCTATCTGGTTGATGCCTGCTTACAACACATACGGTACTTGGCCCGCATCTGGTGAGATCGACTTGGTGGAGTCTCGAGGCAACCGCGCCATGACACACAATGGCGTTCACATTGGAACACACGTAATATATTATTCTACTATATTATTCAATATTCTTCTAGCTTTCGCTGTGATTCTATATTTTTTATGGATCAATGTATTTTACACGAGGCATCTGTACTATCGAAAATCAAAGTTATCTCTATAAAAATATACTTCTGTTTACAGGAAGCCGGTTCCACTCTTCACTACGGACCCTACCCTGCAATGAACGGCTGGGAACGAGCACACTGGCTCAGGCGAAACACAGCTGGCTACAACAGCAACTTCCATCGTTACCAGCTCGAATGGACTCCAAGTACTATCTTTATTTACTATATTTTACCTATACCAGTCATGAGTTTTCGATAAGTTTTAGAATCAAACTAATTAGATTTTATCGAAACTTTATTTTTATTTTGTTGTAAAAAAACGTAATTGTATTACTTAGTCCTGCATTATGTTCATAATGATTCAACTGTGCCTAGTAAAAGATGCTTTTGCTTCGAAATGAATATTCAGACCGAAATAATCTTTACAGATTACTTGCGATTCAGCATTGATGACGTCGAGCTTGGGAGAGTGACGCCAGGCAACGGCGGCTTCTGGGAATACGGTGGCTTTAACAGCAACCCGAACATCGAAAATCCTTGGAGATACGGCAGCAAGATGGCACCTTTTGATGAAAAAGTAAGAAGAACCTCAAATTTTTCTGATAAGTATTATTCCGAGTAAATATTTTAAGTACGTAAATAAGTATTTTGCAAGATACTTTTCAGAGAAACTGATTTGCCAATTAATTATGTAGGTACCTACAGCAGTAATGATGTCTATATGTCAGTACCACGTTAGTCGAAAATAATTACTCGACCTCTCTGACACTCTCCCTGACCGAATAGTGTACCATTTCAGTTCTACCTCATCATAAACTTGGCTGTTGGAGGAACTAACGGATTTTTCCCCGACGGTGTCGTCAACCCTACTCCGAAACCTTGGTGGAACGGATCTCCGACGGTAAGCATATGATATTTTTTAGATAACTAAGTATTTGTATGGGTAGGTTTGCTAATTCAATCCTGCAGGAGTCGCACAGAGCATGCGCAAGCGATCTCGCGACTCCGAGTGCGCCGGGCCCTCGGCATGGGTCAAAGTCATTAGCTTTTCATCATGGTTTAATCGAGTTAGGTATTGCGAGTAGGTATGAGAGCCAACTACTCAGAGGGATTAGGAACTGACTATAAAAAAAAACTTTGTTACAAGTTTGAAATAACAAATTACTTTTGTTTTCTAGGCTACTACTGACTTCTGGAATGGCCGATGGGGTTGGTTGCCGACCTGGAACCTGAACTCTAATGACGGTCAGGATGCTTCGTTGCAAGTCGACTATGTCCGCGTTTGGGCTCTGTAATGTAACCTATGTGCAAGGAAAGTTTATTTCCTATTGTATAGTTTTTAAGAGTAATAAATTATACTAAATCTTGCAACCGTTTCGTTATTTCAAATGATTTTAAACTTAGGTCTCGCGTCTAAACGACTTTCTTTTGAAATTCGTGGATATTTACAATGTTTAGAAAGTAGGTCGGATCTTTGCATTTTGGACAAGCAGTCGTTCGAAGGGGTTCTGACTACTGTATCATCAAGAAAAAAAATCGGTTGTGGAGGTCCGATAGGCAATCGCTCCAGTATGAATATCCAATAAAATACTGGCATGCAGCTAAATCGGGTAAGATTGAACCGACCACATAATAGTTTGGGGAAGGGGTAGACAGAAGATCTTATTTAGTTAGGGAATATTTCAGAAGCATTTAAAGACCAAATAAATTACATAACAAACTTTATAGTAATACATATATGGAATGATACAACAGAGAAGCTTAAGTAGGAACCATCAGTCCATATGGTAGAAGCGAGGGCTCAGGTACTGTGCGGGCTTGTTCTTTGACAGCGGCGTCGACGTCGACATGATGTATTGCGGTAAGCGTCTCTTGTCCGTAAACGGACTCACTCTTGAATAATAACGTCGTTCTATTACCTACAAAATAAAATTTTATAGGTACGCATAGCTAAAAAGTATATGTGAATATACTTTACTCAACACTAGTGTCTAAGGGAATACAAAATACAATAAGTTTTAAATACGCACCTTATCGAAGAATCTTGTTAACTTAACCGAATTGCTTGTGCCTGGAGCCAACGATCTAAAAATTAAGAGAATTTTACAAATATTGTTTAAAGTATAATTGTAACCTAGTAATGAAATCATACCTCGCCTGATGGCAATTCACAAATATTTCGTCGGCACCACACTGCTCTGCAATACTGCTAGCTAACCTTCTGTACTGATTCTTTCTTTGTTTTTCTTCTGCTAAATCGAACTTAGTCCCGATAACTAATATAGGAATCTGAAAAACGATTATTAAATGTGACATAGCCAGACACAGCCGACTATTTCATTTTTCAAGCCTCCTAAGAGTAAGTTTTAAAAAAGGTTCTAAAGAATAAATGAATACTTAACAACAACCTACTAAGGAATAAACAATCAATTTAACTTTTTATGTTTTTGTTAAGCCCTATACACAGCGATACTTAAATATGCTTACCTGAGTAGATCCAAGGAATTGTTCAGGATCTACGTCTACATGCTGTGTCGGATTTGAACTGTCTTGGTTCAATATCTCTGACAACCATTTTTGTAAATTAACTTGGCTTTTTCTATTTGTTAAGTCATGTACTAGGATAATTCCTGAAAAGTTAAATTGTATAACCTAATTGCGATCTATTTGGTAGTGTATACCTTTCTCTGCCGGAGCCGCACAGATCATGCGCAAGCGATTACGCGGCTCCAGCAAAGGAAAGTGTAATAAGTCGTTGGAAAAACGACCCGACGTATATCACGTGTGGCCATATATCAATGGGCCTCATGACGCGAAATGTTACTACGGTATCTGTATCTACATTAAGCCTTGTACCTAGGTATACATTGAATTATTTGTATATTATTAATTAAACAAAATTCAGAACAGCGTTTAGCCACTTCATCATCATCATCATATGAGCCGAAAGACGCCCACTGCTGAATATAGGCCTCTCAAAAGGATCGCTACAACTCATGGTCCTGCGCCGTCCGCATCCAGCGGTTTCCGGCGACCTTAGCCAGGTCGTCTCTTGTGACAGGCCTTATACTAAATGAAATATTAAAAAAAAAACTTTCTAAACCAGAGAAAAGAAATAAAAAAACAATGTTAACACATTAAAAGTTACAAAAGCTAAAACAAAAAAATTGCCATTAAATAGTTTGTGCTTTCTAGACTGATTGTAATTATTTGGAACATAAAAATGACACAGTTCCGCGTGCAAGTCCAATGCATTATTATCACTTTACTTAGAATATTTTTATACGCACCATGAGTAGGCTGATAGAACACGTTCCTCGTATTACGGTGGCCATTAGAGCCTCCAACGTCCCAGAACTCCACAAAAAACGTGTTTTGTGCTTGCGTCCCCTCCTTGTACCTGTGCAACTTTACCTCGACGGAACATCCTACTGTCCATCCTGGCGATAAGAGCGGCTTATTGTGTGCGATCAAATACGTCAACGATGTTTTGCCCACCCCTACAACAAAAGCATTCATGTATTTGCACAAGGACAAATCAATTGGGTACCCCTGTTAGGCACTTGTCCCACCGGCAACGATAAGCGAGAAGCGAGTAGAGCTATGAAGTAGAAACAAGTTGACGAGCAGCGAGAAGCGAGTGTGTACTTCCGATAGTTTAGTCGCTGGACTACAAGCGAGTGTACAATTGGGACAGGCGAAACTCGCACCACTCGCTCAGGGTCATTCCTGCATAAAACTGCTCTCGCGACAAACGTATTTTTACAAGTTAGTAATTATGGATGAGTTTATTATTGAGTGTATAAAACAGTATCCCTGTCTTTGAGACCCAAAATTGCATTCTTACAAACAATTCAGACGTCAAATACGCGGCTTAGAAAAAAAAATAGAAATAAATAAATATTCATATAAAAAGAAATATAAAACTTATACTCTACGTATTTATCTAACATATTATTATGGTATGGTATGATATTATACCATTGGGTAAAATACGGAAAATGTAGAATTCATAACTTGCTACTACATTGATTTCGGCGTCAAGAGAAAATTACAAATTATGTCAATTGAAAGAAATATATATATACTTTACTAGACCAATTGTTCTAAATTCATAATAAATGCGTACAATCACATCCGCATTTTTGAGCAGTTAATCTCTGCGAGTGTTTTGATCGCCAAGCGAGTATCGCTTAAGGTGCGTATAAATTAAGCGCGGCAAACCATCGAACATTGGCGCGCGCGGCGGCCGCGCTCTATGTAGACGGGATTGCCGCGCGCGGCGACGCGAACATTGCCGCGCTCGAACGTGCCGCGGGGCGATCCGCTTGCTGTCGGTTTTTGAGACCGCATCAAAGGAGCTTCGGTCGCTCGCTCGCGCGCAGTGGGGACGGTTGTAGTTTTGGTGATTTGGCTCGCGCGGCAAATTCCGAAAATGGACAACGAAAACTGCCGTCTACTAATTCAATTGTATGGCGCTAATGACTTGTTGTGGAATAGCAAATCCTCACACTACCACAATAAATCGTTGAGGTATGATGCGTGGGTACAAATTAGTAAAAAAATGGATATACCTATTCTTGACTTGAAAAGGAAAATGACTCCACTTTTGGCGTCATATAGAAGAGAAAAGTCCGATGGCTAAAAGTTTACAAGATTTTTTTTTAGTTTACGAGAATGAACTGGTCTGGCTCTCCGCCGCGGGGTGTTCGAACTAGATCGCCTGCCGCGCGCGGCAGCCGCGGTCTACGAAATTTTATTTCTACATATTGGCTCGCGCGCCAATGAACGTCAACTCTGATCGAACATTGGCTCGCGCGGCTGCCGCGGTTAATTTGTACGCAGCTTTAGTGAATCCCATCTTTGATACCCCTTATCGACGCAAAAAAACTAGAGGAGAGAGAGAGTCGCCTATGAACCGTCAGCGATCGGCATGTACATCTTATGGTAAGTTTCTTGAGCGAGAAAATAATCGATAGTTACTCGTTTCTCGTCGTTTTGGTAGGGCAAGTGCCTAACCTGGTCTATTAAAACTAATGTAGTATTGAAACTAACTCATTTAAACCATAGACCGCAATAAAGTATACATATACATACTGAAACATCAATCAGTTTTAAGTCTCCGTCAATTCTCGTGCTTTCTCTTTCACTTTAAGGTGTAAAGTAGCGACAGATAGATATTTAAGAACGTTTTAAATTTAAGTTGCATTTTAGTATTCGGGGGTGAGAGTGGATAACTTTGAAGTTAATCTCAGAATACATGCAAAAAAAGTATAATTTAGCACAACGAAAATATATGAGACGTTATCAGCATCCTATTTTGGCATCCTAGTTTTAGATTCATTCAGAAAGCGCGGAGATACGTTTAAATATTTTATTATTGTAAGACCAGATAAACTGTTTATTGTTGCGTAGGTAGGTAAGTACCCCTACGTACATAATTATACACAATCAAAGGTAAGTAAAAGTACTTAGATGAACTTAAAAACAAACAAAATAAAAAGCGCGATCGGCATCCACAAATGAATTATACGTTACCACGTTACCCTAGGTTTTGTTTTATTCTTAAACTCGGTGCTCTAAGTATATTTTTATAAAAGTTCGTTGCTATCTAATTGGCAATATCTATTTGAGCGTTTTTTTGGTAAACTACTATTATAACTACTACGCTATCACTCCAGTTGAAATCAATATTTTTATCCACCGACGACGATAGCTGTACGTATCAAAACAAAAACACTGGATTTTACCGCCAATATAACACTGGACTTTGGAATGTTGGCTAGCCTAAAGCCTTCAAAAGTGTAATGGCCACTGACAGTAATGTTGGCAAATGTTAAGTTGTTCAGTGAAATAAGTGTATTATAAATGTTAATAATAACTGTACAAATTAATACAAAGTGTGTGAATATATATTAGTATTTAATTTACCAGAATCACCAAGAACGACGACTTTAACTTTCTCAATAGCAGCCATTCACAAGATATTAATCTCGGTTCGTATGTTATGTTCTATTTATTCTATTATTTTGACATTCACGGATTCACCTTACCAACTTTCCGAAGCAAAACTTGTGTTGTGCTGACATGCTGGGATGGTTCATGGTTTTGCTAGCCTAATTTGAGAAATCGACTAAATTTCCTTTAAATAAAACGTATAATATTTTAGTTTTAGTCATTTATTTATAAGCATTTAAACAAAACTTTGTTTTATTATTATTTGTACTCGAAATTTATTACAATTTCTATAGTTTCGCTTAAAATTATAGTCTTCGTTGCAGTTGTAATTTCTTTGTTTAGTATGTAATACTAAAGTAAAAATATAAATAGTAACATCGGATTGCTCATACATGCTCAATGCCCATCATTGTTCATGCACTGGCTCCTTTCAAGTTGCTTCTTTTACTAAGACTAAAATCAATACATAATAAAATAACTACGTCCGCCATTGTACAAGTATCGTGTTTTTAACATGTTGTATCTAGCTTTATAGTAAAATGCAACGAACAAAGATTACATACATCGACTCTCTTACACCCGTAAAATAAAACAATGGACTTATACTACAGAATATTTATTGTGCTTCTTCTTATTAAATCAGTGCATCTTTACTGTGGACCATACAATGGACAAATATGTAAAAAATATTCTACGGGATACGTTTGGTACAACTATACGGGAGGTTTTGACAATGAAAAAATTACAACTGGACTCTGGAAAGAAATGATATCAAATCTCAAAGAGCCCTGTCGAAGTAGGGCTGAGAAATTGTTATGTGCTTATGCGTTCCCCAAATGCATAGACAGAGATGGAGTGGGTTATTTCGCATTACCAATTTGTTACGAAGACTGTATGGCTGTTAAGATGCAGTTTTGTTACAATGATTGGATAGTTGTCGAAGAACAAAAACGTCGTGGAGTTTTCTTTGAAAATAGAGGTCATTTTCGATTTCCGGAATGTGAAAAACTGCCAAGGTTTTCGGGAAAAGGTCTACAAGTAACGTGCAACAATGTTGGTATTACAAATATGGACTACAGCCAGGTAACCACAACATGTTATAGAGACAATGGACGCTATTACCAGGGCACTATGAATGTGACTGAGACTGGGCTAGCCTGCCAGGCATGGGAGTCGCAATCCCCTCATCAACATACAAGACCTCCTTTAGTTTTCCCAGAAGTTCAAAATTCTACCAACTATTGTAGAAATGCAGGTGGTGAAGAAACAAAACCATGGTGTTATACTATGAATCCAAATGTACGATGGGAATACTGTGATATTCCATCTTGTGCCAATTCTAGTGATGAATTTGACAATAGCAATGGACCAAATAATATTATAATGGAGAATTACTTTACACCAACATTTGTATTGTTACTCTCAATTGGTGGCCTTGGATGTGTCTTGGGAATGGCTTCAATAACTCTATTGTGTCATTACTTTGTAAAGAACCATTATTCTAAATGTCATGTGTCTAGCCGCAGAAACTTGCCTAACATGGACATAGATCTAGACAAACTTCCTAGTAATTTAGCTTACCACACAACTGGAGCTCAACTCAATCCTAAATTGGAGAAACTGGAGTTTCCCAGGAACAACATTATATACATCAGAGATTTGGGACAAGGTGCTTTTGGAAGAGTATTTCAAGCTAAAGCCCCAGGACTAGTTCCTGAGGAAGAATTTACTCTTGTTGCTGTTAAAATGCTCAAAGATGAAGCTTCTCATGATTTAAAATTAGATTTTGAAAGAGAAGCATGTTTATTAGCTGATTTTGATCACCCCAATATTGTGAAATTACTTGGTGTATGTGCCATTGGACGCCCAATGTGTTTATTGTTTGAATTTATGGGAAAAGGTGATCTGAATGAATATTTGCGTGCTTGTAGCACTGCTACTAACTTTCCACCTTCTGTAGAAAACCGTGAAGATCTTAAATTGCTTGTTACTCCACTTAATCATATGGATCTCTTGCATATTGCAAGACAAATAGCTTCTGGCATGGTTTATCTATCTGATAGAAAATTTGTTCATCGAGATTTAGCTACTAGAAATTGTCTTATTAATGATGATATGGTGGTAAAAATTGCTGATTTTGGTTTGTCTCATAAAATTTATCTACAAGATTACTACAAAGGTGATGAACATGATGCAATTCCAGTAAGATGGATGCCTCTAGAAAGTATACTTTATAATAAGTATACTTTAGAATCAGATGTTTGGGCATATGGAGTTTGTCTTTGGGAAATATTTTCATTTGCTTTACAACCATATTTTGGGATGACACATGAGGAAGTTGTGAGATTCCTTAAGGATGGGAATGTTTTAGCCTGCCCTGACAATACACCCAGGTGTGTTTATGATTTGATGAAACAGTGCTGGAATCACAGCCCAAGTGACCGCCCCAACTTCAGAATCATCTATCAAACATTAGACAGTATTCAAATGATATTGGAAAGAAGTCATCCAGAATAATTTTAAGTGTATATTTGATTGACTAGAAAGTAGGTATTACATTTTGTATCATAATTTTAGTACCCCCTTGTTGTATTTCTTTTATATTATTTATTATTATCAACCTAGTGTAATATAAAATGTTTTTGGCAAATATTTTACATTTTTGCTGCATTTCCTTAAAATCAATATCTGTTAAATCACTGTTAAAACAGGTTGTGTTGTTCTTCAAAATGAATTATTTATATAGTTACTTATTTTGATGATAATTTGAAGTGAAGTAAGCTCTTGAATTTATCTGTCAATTTGTAAAATAATCAATTATTTTAAACAATTAGGTTCATATAAGTGGCATGCTAAGTTTGTTTGATTTTAATTTTACATTAAATCCAAGACTGATTTTGGTTAGTATTCAAGGATCCTAATTTTAATATAGTGTACTTTTTGTCTTGTACTTGTAATTATTCAGTATGAATGTTGAATAATGTGGGTTGCTACTAATTATAGTATTTAAGATATGCTTAGTACAGGCATTGTTTATCCTTTTAATTGCTATTATTTTGTAAACAGCAATTATAATTTGTTGTTGACATTTAAAATGTTTGCTTTGTCTACAAGACTCAATATTTTGTTAACTTAAAGGTCATTTATTGTGCCTTCCTGCAGGTAGCTTTGTTTATTTTGTGTAGATCAGAAACATACCTTCAATTCCTGTCTTACAAAAAATTCTCATTCAAGAATTAAGGTGTCATTTCGAAATTAAAATCGTATTATAAGTTGTAACTATGATTTTGAAATGAAGTAGGATAATTAAGCAACAAAATTGGACTGAATGTCTCCCTAGTGATCGATAACAATATGGTGTTTAAAGTGATATGTCCAAAGTAAACAAATTGTACATACTGCCAAACAATTTAAAGTTCTATATATACATACAAAAGAGTGAATTGTAATATTTTTCGTAACGCTGACAGTAAATGTATAGGCATTTTTAGAATATTTTTATTTATGTACCTATTAATTTACAGTTTTACAACATAATGTAATTTTATTTTGTCAATAAAAGTAATTGTAAGTGAATATAATTGAATAAATTTGTTTTTATGAATGCGGCAATTTTATTAAACGTCTTTATTAATCCATTGATTCAAATAACAGTAAAAGCAAAACATTAATTTAATACTTTTTGCACAAAGGTAGATTGACTTAATGTCTTAGGGCATTCTCTGTTAGTTTTATAAACATTTAGCTGAGAAGACGTGGTACCTAGGAGTATATTTTTGTAATAAATGTATTGAATATCTTAATAAATAGATTTAAATTCAAAATCATTTTGCTGAGTTTATTTAACAGGTTCCGGATTTATTCAAATCTCATTAGAATATTATAAGCCTATATTAAAACATACTTTAGATTGCTTAAACAGCCGTCGGGCTTTTTTTATATTTCTATGCATCTCGGTTAGGCGTCTACGCCTGCGCACACAAATCTGAGATAAATGCGCTCTCTCTATGTTTACTTGCATAAATTAGCATACACAATACTTGCTGCCATGATCGCTTAAGAAAATCACGAGAAACTTAGCATTGCAACTAAAGTTTTGAATATAAAAAAAATACCTATAGGTAGGTAATCGATATCTCTTGTCATGCCACTAATAGGTCTCTTTTTTTCACGTGCCATTATCTCCTGTCCAGATTCGACCCGAAACTTTTGTTATATTGTCGACCCATTCGTAATTAAATACAAATAATAGAAGGAAAAACTTAAACCTCGCTTTACCAACTAAGCTACCGAGGTCACTGCCTGTAAGTTTAAATTTTGTCTTCTATCTTATTACGTCTTTAGGGCGACGTATGTGACATCTGGTAATTGTCGACCCATCTTGCTACTGGACGACCGATTACATGACGCTGCAAATGTAACTCCAAGAGTATGTAACATTTATGTAGGTCCATATTACAGAGATGACTGAAGAGCGGTTGGTGACTGAAGTGCCCAGCAGCTTGAAGCAGTTGGCAAGACTTGTTGTTAGAGGTTTCTATACGATAGAAGATGCTCTCATAGTTGACATGCTTGTGAGAAATCCGTGTAAGTATAATTTTGTGTTACTTACTTATTTAAAAACATACGTACCTACTCGAAACAACGAATATTCAAAAGCACACGCAGAAACAACAAACACTTGTGGATAACACAAATGATTCTCTTATGCGGTGATCTAACCCACAAAAGTCACGCAGTACCTACCTAGGTAGGTACTTAGTAACTAGTTGGTGTGGTGATCCATACCACTATGCTATCCATGAAGTCTAAGTTTTTATCCTGCTTGTATCTTTTGAAAACTAATTTACATAACGCCGCTTATGTAATGAGATAACGATACATGACTATCCCTTTTTCTTTTATCTGAAATAGGTATTTTTTTACCAAATTATACGTAAGTACCTATACCTATAGTAACATGGATAAGAAAACTACCTACGAATCTTAGCGCTAAATAACTCGTTAATGTGGTTGGATCGACGATACCTAATTACTTACTACATACCTAGGAAGTAGATATTTAAAACAATTCTTAACACTTTTCTATTTTCTTAGGTATGAAAGAAGACGACATTTGCGAACTCCTCAAATTCGAGAGAAAAATGTTACGAGCTCGAATAGCTACGTTAAAAAACGATAAATTCATCCAAGTGAGATTAAAAATGGAAACAGGTAGGTTTAAAAAGATACCATTAGGTATCTATTATGATATACTTATATTTATATACTAGCTGTACCGGCAAACGTTGTTTTGCCCTATAAATTAAAAATACCTACCCTACCCTACCTACCCTACCCTACCTACCCTACCCTACCTACCCTACCCTACCTACCCTACCCTACCTACCCTACCCTACCTACCCTACCCTTCCTACACTACCCTACCTACCCTACCCTACCTACCCTACTCTACCTACCCTACCCTACCTACCCTACCCTACCTACCCAACCCTACCTACCCTACCCTACCTACCTACCCTACCCTACCTACCTACCCTACCCTACCTACCTACCCTACCCTACCTACCCCACCCTACCTACCCTACCCTACCTACCCTACCCTACCTACCCTACCCTACCTACCCTACCCTACCTACCCTACCCTACCTACCCTACCCTACCTACCCTACCCTACCCTACCTACCCTACCCTACCTACCCTACCCTACCTACCCTACCCTACCTACCCTACCCTACCTACCCTACCCTACCTACCCTACCTACCCTACCCTACCTACCCTACCCTACCCTACCTACCCTACCCTACCCTACCTACCCTACCCTACCCTACCTACCCTACCCTACCTACCCTACCCTACCTACCCTACCCTATTTTTTATTGTAAGTCATCAAAAAATAAAAAATAAAAATTACCAAAAAAAATTAAAGTTTTTAATTAACAAATAAAATATAAGGGATGATCGTAGAGGGATAAAAATTTAGGGTTGTATGTATTTTTGTATGTTGTGTCATAAAAAAATAAAAACAAAAAAATTTGCCTAAAAAATAAAAAAAAAAATTTAGTGGTGGACTACCCTTAACATTTAGGGGGATGAAAAATAGATGTTGGGCGATTCTCATAGATACCGGATAAGCACAAAAAATTTCATCAAAATCGGTCAAGCCGTTTCGGAGGAGTTCAAGTTCGAACACCGTGACACGAGAATTTTATATATATAAGAGATATATTATGTAGGTGTACCTACATTTAGGTATTTCCAGATATTTTCATTTGGACTGTTATTACTAGGAATCTATCCTATATAGGTACTTTTAATTTTCAGGACCCGACGGTAAAGCACAGAAAGTTAACTATTATTTTATCAATTACAAAACATTTGTAAACGTCGTTAAGTACAAGTTGGATCTCATGCGAAAACGCATGGAAACAGAAGAACGAGACGCTACCAGTCGTGCGAGCTTCAAATGCCCAACATGTGGGAAAACATTCACTGATCTTGAAGTAAGTTATTACCTACTGTTATATATATGTACCTACCTATAACTACACTGATGTACCAAATTTAACAGTAGGTACGTACCAGCTATACCTACAGCAACGCAAAGACCTTTGAAATCCCAGAGTTCAATCACACGACTCCGTGATCTTTACAAAATGAGCTTATAATTATGAGCTTTACCTCCAAAGTTTAGTAAACATTACCTACTAACGTTTTTTATGTGGGCTATATTTCAGGCAGATCAGCTATATGACATGATGACAAATGAGTTCCGTTGCACATTTTGCAACCAAGTCGTGGAAGAGGATCAGTCGGCTCTTCCAAAAAAAGATTCGAGGTTATTGCTGGCGAAATTCAACGAACAGTTGGAGACTCTGTATATTTTACTACGAGAAGTTGAAGGCATCAAACTATCGCCAGAAATATTGGAACCTGAACCAGTGGATATCAACACTATCAGAGGGTAAGTTAACTAAGATATATATACTTACTCTCTTTTCCTAGAAAATCTTTAGTTTCATTAACCCGCCCTTTGCAAAAAAGGAAGACTTCTGGCATTAGTGGGCAAAATCAAGAAAATCGCTGATTCCAGGGAACGTAAAAGATTGCTTAGTACCTACATAAACAATCAACATGACCTTTAAAAGACCTATTTTAAATAAGCACTAGATATATAAGTAATCAGCCTTCGAACGACTTCAAATAACTTTCACAAAATTTGCAATTAATTAGGTACTTATATATCACAACTGAACCTTAGATATACAGCAAAAATCAATACATTCGTGTTGCATTTCAGATTGAACAAACAGATGGCCCAGCGGCCCCCGGGAGAGCAATGGTCGGGGGAAGCGACCCGCAACCAGGGCATGCTGGTCGAGGAGACGCGCGTCGACGTCACCATCGGAGAGGCGGACAACGCTAACGACACCAGCGCCCTGCGCAAGGAACGGCCCGTATGGATGGTGGAAAGTACCATCGTTTCCAACGACCAGGTAATAACAATTTCAAATATAATTTCAATTAGACCTACCTTTTATGTTTTCTCGAATCTAACGTGTGCTGCGAAGATGTTTGTTCCAATCACATTAGCTTAAGGAATCACTCGATTTTATTTTTTGCTCATTGCTTAAGAACTAGCTTCTGCCTTCCTACTAAGGAAGTACCTAAGTTAAACACAGACAACAAAATAAACACAGGAACTCTCTTAATTCTTAAATAATCTTAGAGACTTGATACATTCTTCTTGTGTAAGTAGCCCGAAAAGAATCCAATAAAAAAATGACACTAAATAAGGACTTTGCAGGCAACAAACGCACTACGTAGGCATGACGTTAGATTTTCTGATATTCTTATACAACATTTCAAAGGTCTTTAGTCGTTCTATATTTAGAAAAGCACGCAATTATTAGATAGTCGCCATCTCCTTTATAAATAACGTAGATATTATTTTAAGATCAAAATATTCCTTTGTAAACTATGACTTGAAATATTTGACCTCAATTTCGGCATATCTACTGATATCGTATTTTAAATGCGCATATAACTTATGATTCACTTGTAAGTGATATCAGTTACATTTCTTATTATTATTCACTGAATCAAGAATCCTTTTCGGGTGATAAGATTAAAGAGTTTTTCGCGAACTAAAATGACCCATACTTTAAACAGAACAGAATTAATCGATATAACATGGTGCTGATTGCCTTGTACACAAACTAAATCAAATTTAAACCATTGCCATCTTTTACTAACATACAGCGTGAGAAAAGGACGGCAATAGATAACAACTAACTACGAAATGTCCAATTAGTTTACCCCTTGAACATCACTGTGTTTTTAGTGCATACGTTTCTGCGTGTCGGCCAATTTGTACGAGAATTTTAGTCGGAACTGCCTTTGTCTAATTAAGTATGTAGATACTTACAAGTGAAAATGATACCGATGGCCTTAAATAAGTTCAATGCATGTTTATCACAATCAGGGTCATAGCTTAGTTACATAATGCTAAATTTCGTATATATTTGCAGGGCGATAGTGTACATTCCACTGATGCTGCATTAGAGAAAGCAGCGAGCAATGCTAGTAATGCAAAGGCAACTGGTAAAGAAAAGAACGACGACATCATGTCTGTCCTGCTCGCACACGAGAAGCAAAATTCAGGTAAGTCTTGGGTCCAGTATTAAAATCCGGACGTCCGCGTATCAATGGTAACACTTAGATAGCACCTTTATGTCAGGGCAGTAAGATTTTTGCAATTCTTTTCCACAAATCACTGTTGTGTAAGTAGGTATGACGTTTAAACGATTACGTACCTTTAATTGTAGGTTCCTATGTTCAGACTGAACACGGCTTTACATTTTTGTTAACCAGTGCTGTGTGTTGCTTAGCAAACCGTCTGATTTCTAACTGCTAATGTTGGTGACTCAATATTTTAGTCAGCGTTTATTCCTAGGTGAAAAACACAATTAAAAAAATAAGATACAATACGTGTATGTGCATGTAATTCATTGTTTTGTTTTAGGAAACTCTGCTACGAACGCTTTGAAAGGAATTGAACCAGATAGCTCAGATTCCAGTGACAACGAGTCTAAAGACCCTTACAAACTCAAGGACGAGTTGGCTGCCGTCGGTAAGTAAAACAATATAAATTGTGAAATATTGAAGATTTACCTTGCTAGAAAGATAGATCACAAAGTATTCGAGCCATCAACCGAAAAGAATTCAAATTCTTGACCTTTACATTACAGATCGACCATTTTAAACATTGTCTTCTTCCTGACCTCGCCCCAAATTATATAAGATCGACACAAATGTATTATTGTTATTCTTTTCCATTCTACTCTGTTATTCGTCCAAAATTTGCCTGTGTATTGGTCGTAGAAGAATATTTACAAGATATTTTCTTTATTCTAGCTGAAATGGAAAGCGAAGATTCTGACACTGATGACAACGCGCCCACAGTTCTTGTGAACGGCAAAGCGGTGCCGATAACGAGCATCGACGATGACGTCATCGCTCAGATGTCCCCGACAGAAAAAGAAACATACATCCAAGTGTACCAAGAGTATTACAGCCACATGTACGATTAGATAAGCATTAATCGAAAACAAATCAAATATCAGACGTAAATAAATGTCTTGTCTTAAATGTAAATAAGTTTCTTGTTATATCCTGATCAGTGTTACTTTAGGGTAACATGCATTCAAATAAATAAGAGAGTTATGAGGATGTGAGCAGGACTTGTATATATATGTATCAGTCAAAAAGTACCTACACCTACGCAAGTCTAGTTATAAAAAAAAATAGGTATATTGTACCGTCGCGTTGGTGAAATGTTAGATTGTAGATTGTTGATGAGCACAGGTTTACTTTTACCTTTAAGCTATGTATATGTATGCTTAGGTAATGATTTATATTATGTATGGTAAATATTATTTATTGCTTAAAAGTTGTTTCCCACATCATACATTACCACATCATAGTTATATATGTTAATTTTAGTACGAAGTACAAAAAAAATAAAATAACAGTGAATCCTGGGTTTTGTTTACATAAACACCGATTGGGTATTTTTCACTACCACACAGATAATAATGTTTTAATCTTTTCTTAGTAATGGTATATGATACCTAATCTGTGGCTCTGAGACAATACAAGTATTATTTATGTTGGATATTTATCTTCTACTTACTACCTATATGTATAATAGTAACAGTCAGTGTGAAAACCTAACATGCGATCACTATAATTTACACGTCTGAAAAGAGTTATGCGATATCGCAGTCTCTTTCACACTCGCCGTTCATGTTCAGACGCGCCATGGTATATTGGCCGTATTTTACTTACCTTCTCCCTACGAATCTGATTAAGAGGAGACCCTGCTTCCGAGGAATTAAAAAAATATGTATTAAAGATTGATTGCCGTCGCACACCTCCGACCTACCCCCGTAAAGCACGTAAGGGATAACTGCAACTCAGGCTGATTATACCTACAAAATCGTGGACTAAAAGACGTTTCGTATACCTCTGTTTTACTGTTACTTCTTCAAAACTGGACTGATCCAAATAATTTTCGTATATAGGTATATGATTCCATCATTTTCTTTTTTGTTAAAATCCAAACTACCTAACTTGTCTGAAAGTGTCGTAACGGGAAGTTTTGGTGGGTCATATTTCTTTAAGTGATGTTTGGGAAAAATCGAAATAATTGTGGCACGTATTAAGTAAACCTAGATGTTTTGGAAAAAAACAATGATCTAGAAGAAGTTTCCACGAAGAAAACAGCGAAAGAAAGCAGTTTCGTCCCTGCTTAATGAACGAAAAATAAGAACTGGCTTAATCAATAATAAAATTATATTTTCAAAAATAAATTACTAACGGAATAAAATATTTTTATAAGTAGTACTCAACTGTACAATTTTACAAAATATATAACTCAAATTAGAAACAGAACTAAAAATATTTAAATCATCTGAATATTATGTAGTTAACTGTATAATACTGCTCGATGTTAATTACATTAGTACCTAAGTTATTCGTCTATACATAATCTAATATAGGCACTTCAATTAGGCATCATCGCAACATCTAAAAACAACGCAATAAACAAGTTACAAAACATTTTGCTATTCTACAAATTCAACTATAGGGATTATGGGCCATTAATTAAGATGTTTGCCCCATTTGTCCCAGTATTCTTCGGTTTGCATTTCCATAATTCTTGACAAACTGCGATCACATGCAAACATTTCTTCTTCACCCGTAAATATAGCAGCATTTGCATCCTCCTATTAAAAAACAGACAATAGTATAATTAATCTCTATAAAATATTAGCGTCAGAAACGTACCTATAGCTAAAGTGATGCCGATTGGTAATTTAGTAATGTAATAATAATATATAACTCGACTAAGGTACAGCAGGTACTGTTGAAAAAATATATAGTACGCAAAAATACTACAATTTAGTAGAATGGAGCTTTCGATCTACATTGATTTTAAAAAGGTGCCATAAAGCATATTAAGATACTTTAAATGTAAAGAAAAACAAAATTAAAAGATGCAATAAGTGCACCAAATACATTTAAAAAAAATAAGTAGTAAAACATCTGTCTTTTTTATACTTTTTCTATAAAATACTATATTATTTGTAGCTTTTTTTGAAATTACTATATTTCGCTTCAATCTCGATTCGACTTCCTTTAATTCATGCCTTAGTTGACTAGGTAAATGGTAGCTAGTAGGACCAAAAGGATCACTTCAGAATACGGTTTTTAAAAGTTATAAGGAGAAATTATATTTTATGTTGTTATTATAAATAACTTTCAAGACTGACCATTGAACATGGCACCCATTTAGATCTCACTTCTTTTGTCGTTGAAGTCAACAACTAAGGCATATATCATAATTTTGACCTTGGCTCTCATTTTACATTTATGTTTTTGATGGGATAAAGTACTTACGGAATCCTTTGTAATCTTCAAGTCATCCATAAGCGCTCTGTCAGCATCAACATACTCTGTTTTCTGGTCTAATTTAAACATATCTTTTGGTTCACAATCCGCTGCAATAACTACCTGTGTAATATACAACATAATTGCAATTTATGAATTTAATAGGAAGTTCAAACAACTCTTCATAGTAAGTAGTTACTTACCCTTACTCTGTTGTCATACAATGTATCAATAAGTGTGATAAATCTTCTTAGCTGTGATCTATGTGTAGTTATTGATAACTGTGGTAGGTTTCTTATAAACACGGTGTGAAATGTTTTGGATATCACAAGATAATCACTAGCTCCAAGAGGCTGGAAAGAAAATTAAGTTAACCAAAAAAAAGTTACAGAACTTAATAATATTTTTTGTGTCATGTTTCTTTGGTTACGAAACACGGTTGTGCGGTTTGTCAACTTCCGCGGAGACTTCTATATACAATTGTACTACCAAGCTGTATTATCAATTATCAACAATCTTTTGTGTCTGAAACGAATTTGCTGATTTTTTTATCATGCATAATCTTTTTTTTTGTTTCATCAACATAAATTTAATATCATTTTACCTATAGGTCTATCAGTAAACTTACCCTGTCACACAACTCCTCAAAAGTGGAATCCAAAATTCTGCCACAAGATTTGGCAAACTTAACATTTCTGCCCATTATATTAATAACTCGAGGTCGCACAGTATCATTTTCCTTTGATATTAAAAATTTAAACAAGTTATCTACAGCATTATTGTCAGGACTCAGTTCACTGTTTCTGTAATAAATTTTGTATTTAACTTCTGACATCATTTAACGATGTTGGGAAATAAAATAAAATTTATTATATAGTTGGATTTCTGTTACATTCTGTTACTGGTAAAAACAATGAATATCACCTTTACTACCTAAGACATAAAAACTCATCCAATCTGAAAGTCTTACCACTGATGTAACATCAGTTGTTAAAGACTATGAATACCTAAACAATATGTAGTTATAATATACATCTCCATTATGCTTACTATTAGTTACTTTATATGTAGTTTTAGATTAATGCCTATATTTTTTTATTAAAACGAAAAGCATTGATTGTACATGGGGTACCTTTTAATTCGAAAAACAGATTAGATTGAAGCCAGTCTATTTAGGATGCTGTCAAAGTCAAAAGGTCAGTTGTGGAATTAATATGCATGAATCATATACAGTATTGGTTAATACTTACAGAAAATATTTACTATACTTATTGCCTGTGCCCCGTAATCTATAGTCAACACCAGAATCCAATTGAATTACATTACAATGAGATTTTAGCACAGGTATAAATGGCAAGAAGTTTGATCTCTGCAGTCCATTCTTGTACAAGTCATCAGGTTTTCTATTACTAGTAGCTATTACAACACAACCATTGTCAAATAATTGTGTGAAAAGACGTTTCAAAATCATAGCATCCCCAATATCTGTTACCTATAAATATGTAAATATATCATCACATTATTGTTAAATATTATGTGTTTTAGCTAAATAGGCAAAGAAAAATTAAGTTTTGTCCAGTTGGATATCAGTATATTTTATTGTATTAAAAATGTGTGTTCTACAATTAAAAAATATAATTAGGTATTACATGTAGTTGTCTTCAATGTAATATGTTGTATGTTCATAAACTTCTAGTTACTCTATTATATTGATGTGTCACATTTTTTTATAATATACTGATAGTTCTTACTCTTTAAGATCTGATTGTATTTAGCATAAAGTGGAATTTAATTGCAAATTATATACACCTTCGCACAAAGTAGTTTTTTTTTTGTTTTACCTATTTTGCAGTACTTACTTGAAACTCATCAAAGCAAATAAGCCATGACTCCTGGGTAATGTCTGCGGCTACTGGAGGGATTGGATCAAATGGCTTTGATCCTTCATCACGGAATGAACTTGCTCCTTTTCCAGATTTAATTTTCAATTCATGAATTCTAGCATGAATGTTCAACATGAAGGAATTGAAGTGAACCCTTAACTTCTCTTTTATCTAGAAAATGCATACTTCTCTAAAATTTACATACATATAATTCATGTTTACTTCCAACAGATAATGAAGATTTAAATATGAATATAGTCTTAAACAATATTTCTGTAATGTAATATAGATCATTAATAATGGAGTGAGTATAAGCAATTGAAATTACCGGCACAGTTTCATAAAATAAATCCATTAACATAGTCTTCCCTCCTCCAACACTGCCAAATATATAAAGTCCTTTGGGAGCAATAATTTTCTGTGGGGTAGGTTTCTTAAAAAAGCTAAAAAGTGATCCCGCACTTGGACTGTGTAAAACAGGCCTTTCATAAGCAACCACTTCATCATACACACGCTGCAAGTTTTGAACAACAGTTTCCTGATATGTATCTTTACTTAGAACTCCATTTGACACTCTTTGAGAATATATGGACCAAGGACCTTCACTAGATATTTGTTCTTGAGCTTGTGATGAAAACAATTTCATGCATAGATAACATCTCTTCCAGTGATACTTCACAAGTGAGGAAACATGAAAACATGTATTCTGTGCGAACATTGTGTTCATTGTCAACTGACTGATTCAGTCACGGAAAATATTTTCATTATATAACTTTCAACCTTGAAAACTGTAAACAATTTTACAGTTTTTCATAATAATGTGAAATCGTAAAACACTTTACACATAGGAACATTCATTTTCAATAAGTTCGTTGTAAATTGTCAAATAGTTTTATTCTACAAAATAAATCGTTGATCATTATACCACTAATAGATTATTGATAACTTCTATTTCAATGACTAATTTTGGCAAAACATTCTTATCTTATTTAGGTTATTTAAAAAGACAGAGATGAGAGAGATAAAAAGTAAATAGACTGTGTAATCACAGAACATAAATATTTTGGTGAGCGAGACAGTAGTCCTAAATTAGAAGCATAGTAGTTAAACATTGAAGTATGCAGGCATAGCAAAAACAAGATCTATCTATTTCAACTAATACGATAAGATTCAAGATTCAGTTAAGATATAAAAAGTACTCTGTGAGTCTATATAGATTATAGATATCAAAATTCAAACCCAAACTAACTATTCAAAGATAAGACATAGTTAGAACAACCATGGAACAATTTTGCATTTGGCAATGTCAGGTGACAATGTCAATGTCAAAACAGTCTGTCAGTCAGACGCACAGAACACATATTGGTCAGGCATAAGAAACAAGAGGAAGTGCCCTATTCTACACTGATGTTACTTTATAATTACACTGATTATACAAATATGTATTGAACATAGAAACACATTAATCTAAAGTGTCTCGTGTTTACTAATGTCCTTTGGTGAAAGATTACATGATATTTGTTGTTTCATAGATTGTTGGTGAGATTAGACAGCTGACATGCGTGGTGCCAACTGGCGAACGCAATAACGGTAACCCCTCGGTAGCCCTAATTTTTGACGATTTAATATACCTACATATCTGTATTTTATTCTCATTAAAATAGGAAATCAGAAAATATACCTACGGGTTATAAAAACAAAGTATATGAATAAAAACTACTTTTTTAACTGTTATTTCAGTCAAAAGTAGTATTGTCGAAAGAATACGATTAAAACTACTTTTGACTAATCTTCTAAATAAAAATACTTTTAACTGGTTAAGAGTTTTCACTGCGACATATACCTACCTATATTATTTTTTATACATATTTCTCCAGTTGACAAAACTAGTACCGAGTTTATTTATTAATCATTTTACAAGTTACTAATAACTTTTCGAAACACACATTAATTAAAACACATGAAAATGTGAACCCCCAATTTATTGTCACTCCAACGGGTCCATCTGGACCACTTTGGGAACTAAGGATCTACACATCATTGAATACCACGTTGAAATGTAAAAAATATAAGTATAATATGATACTTATTTGAAGTACTTAGTTTTGACTTTGGACATCGCCACGCTCGACGCTGAAATTTTAAAGAATAACACCCCAGGGGTGCTGGTGGCCTAGTTCAATGAACGGATTTGTGTGCACAAGGTTGCAAGTTTGAACCCATTACAGGCAAGTACCAATGTGACTTTTTCAAAGTTATTACTTTCTTAATTATTCTAAGACGTCATGGACAGAAGGAAAACTTCGTGGGGAAACTAGGATTCCAAAAATTGGAATGTGTAATCGCCAACCTACAATAAGCAAGTGTGATGATCATCTCATATCTCATATATAGGCTGGTATTATTAATATTATAACACGCCAGGGACTGCAATATTCACAAATTTCTCCTAAAGTAATCGAATAGCGATATTTTTTTTATTGGCTTATATTAACTTCAACTTAGGGAACAGGTGCAAGTTTCATCAAAATTGGTTCAGTAGGTTTTAAGATATGGAATGGACTAATACCTACGCCTAATAAAACAGCCCAACTTAAAAAATAATTAGGCCCCCGATTGCCTTCTTTTTTGGTAACTTACCATAAAAGTACTAAACTAAACTGGATGCGGAAAGCGGAACACCAGCAGCGGTATTATGTATCTTGCGAAAGTCGACAGCGAAAATTTGACGAATATTTCTGTAAAATTTGTAATTTGTGTGACGGTGGGTGTATTACAAATTATCATTTTGACAGCAATAATTAAAATAAAAAAAAATCTGTCGCTTGTTAGGTAGCACCACACCGCTGCGGGTTTGTAGTGTAACTTGGGAGATGCCTATATGTACCCGTGGACTACAATGGGCTGAGTGGATTGATTGATTTGTTTGAGGTATCTTCTACATCACAATGGGAGAGTTAGATTAGTGCCATCTAATCACCGTACACTCCATGTAGGCCTTCCTATCCATATTTAATTACCGAAATTCTCTGAAGAAATAATTGTTCAGTACCAAACGCTATAACGTACCTCGAGAGGGCTCGTGGCTAAGTGTAAGCCGTAGGGTTTGAGCGATTATAAAGGTTAAGCCGCGCTCGCCGCGGTTAGTCCGTGGATGGGTAACCATTTGAAAACATACCGAGACCCCTCCGTGCCTCGGAAAGCACGTTAAACTGTTGGTCCCGACTGTCATACGTTGATTTTTGGCAGTCGTTAAATCATTACAACTCTGACAACCAGTCTTACCTTGGGATACTGTGATACCCAGTAAAATAGGTTGTGAAGGTCAGATAGACCATTCGCTTTATGTAAAATTCGGTATTCAGCTAAATCCGGTAAGACGAAGCCGACCCTAACATAGCTTGGGAAAAGGTTATGCAAAACTCTAGATACATATAAATGCATGCATCGATACATCATCTTCTAGGCCCTAGAAGATGATGTATCTATGCATGCACCTGCAGTCTGCTGCATCTCATCTGACCTGGAACCTTGACCTATCCAGACGCATAGCAATCGCTCAAGCTTATCTAAATTAATACATTGTGATTGTAATCGATCCGAGTAGAAACTTTTGTACTTATGTACACTAGGTATCTTTAGTTAGGTAAAACAGTGATAAGCCTGAACAGTAATCGAAACATACCTTTACAAATGTAGGTCTCAATAATTTATTGTATCCTCAGCTTACTTGACAAACACTTGAAACAAGTGAGAATAATAGCTGATTTAAAAAACTCTCATAACAATAAATAAAAAGAATATTCTGAGAAAGCAGGATGTGGTCAAATTGAAATCGACGTCCTGACTGAATTGATGCAAAGTAAGTGCTTATTGCAATCAACGGTCACACATTATCGTGACATCCTCTTTTTCTTGGACGGTATGTAACAGGGGTGCCACTGGGTACTTAATTTAAAGAGTAATTTTTATTTCCTTTTTTTACAGAGCTTTACAACAAAAAGTAATAAATCACACTGACATTTTAGATTTATAAATGTAGCTCACTTTCGTTATAAAAGTACGTCTATATGCGTCATTGTAAATTGAAACGATGGTTTTCAAAAGCCCGTTTACAGATGTCTGCTACTTGTATTCTTATTATTCACTGAATATTCAGTTTCCTAAAATGATCTAATGTAGGCTCATTTTCAGGTAGGTTATTAGGCCAGGTGGCGCGTCGACACGCTTAGGAAAAGTTCTCGGTATCAGTCGGTAAACCAATAGACATATAACTACATAATTGGATACTACATCCACAGATATAATTCGGGTTCGTCTAATATTTAATAGGGGATCGGACTGGGTGTGAAAAGAAAATATAAGTATATTTTGTCCACCAGATAGATAAAAAAAGAAAAAAAAAACTCGTATTTATCAATGAAAAATGACGAAAGTTCATAAGCCCCCACTCCAGAACTTTAAAAGGCTTTGCTTTAAAGTTCTTGAGTTATGACGTCACTTGTAGGTAAAAATTGTACAAGTGACGTCACGCGACATTTCCATTCACTGTATCTTCCTCATCATTTGCTTAATTAAAAAAAGAAACAGTCGAGTCTAGTATTTTTTAATATCTATGTGACGTGTAAATAAAAAAAAAGTAGTCCGCTCCCCTATTATACAGGATCAAGTTAGAACTGCATTATCTTACAGGGTTTATTTTATTTACTTGAGTACCTGCTATCTCGTTAAAGCAGGCACAAATATAGCCAAATTACTTTTCAAGAGAGAACATTGACACTAATAGTGGGTAAGGGTGTACGTACACCCAGACAGCTTAATACCCTTTGAAGTTTGAAGTATCAAAGGATACTTATTTTACTGTACGCTGAGATATAAATAAACGCAGACAACAACAAAGGTACTAAATGAAAACTAAAACAGCCCTGAATGAATCGGCAGCGCATGCGCAGAGTCTCCGCCCGCTTAATTTACGTGCTGTTTTTTTTCTGTCTGAGTCTCCTGTCTCCTGGAAATCTGTCGCGACTCATGCTGCAAGTTATTTTCATACGCTATATACCTACTTGGGCTGTTAAAATGCGAATATGAACATTTGTTGAGTGCCTGCGGACAGTTTTCGATGATTGAATTTATCATAACCAAGAAACGTAATATGTATACTTATGTATAGTGGAGTTGGAATAAATGTGCTTTGATATATGCACCTATCTAAGAGATAGTAAAGTTGAGGAACCTAAATAATGAAAATAATCGCAGTGAAATAATGCTGTAGATATAAATGTATAAAATATAAACACAACATAACATAAACACGACATACAATTTATAAAACAATAAAATCTTTACTTATTAGAGGGGTTTTAACGTGTAGTGGCATATCCAAAGGATTGCCAGTGCTTATACCTTTAAGTAGAGACGTACATTGTTTTCAAATCCATCTGTAGGTCGCGGCAATCTCAACATCGTGTGCTGTTAAGATTAAAGGCATTATTGTATTGAACACGTAAGACGTTGCCCCAAGTGTTCAGCCACAGGCTACATGTGTATAGTGATTGGCGGTAGGTAAGATTAAAAGATTGATTTTAACTACGTTACTGCAATGTGCAAGCCTGCAGGCCAATATTACACCAAGAAATATTTAAAGGCCCACTATCCACTTGGAATACAAAAAATATCTTAGGTGTTTACCTAATCGACAAAAATCTAAATTTATACATACCTATATTATTAGTTAACCAAAACGAACAAACAGATATCTAGAACCCGTTCTCAAGGTGGAAATAAATCTTATTAACAATACAGTTAAATTCTTCTCAAATATTTTTTTCTAAATGATGTAGACATCACGAGTGCAGCAATATCTAGGTACCCAATATTAAGAGATGTGCACATCTTGCTTGCGTCACAAGTGGTATCAAGGATATATTAGCGCACCAAAACTTCTATGTCAAGTGCCTAATTTGTAGCGTAGATTTACGTAGTTTTATTATAATAATATCACTTGTTTTGTTTGGATTGAGCGAACAGCCGAGATAAAAATTATCAGTTTTGTCAAAATAGTTCAACATAAACAAACGTTTCAGGTGGAACTATTGTGGTCAATGTCAAGGTTACCTTCGGCGAACTGACCTACGGAACCTAAATTGCTCTTGAACTCGCTCACACACTGGCCTCAATTGTGCCCCATCTAATGCACCGGTTAACAACCTCTAGTGTCAAGGTGCCTGGTATTGTTTGCATAGTGAAAGGAAGTCTCAAAACTATCAAATCTACTAACGATAACCCCACTCCCCAACTATGGACTTTTTAAAGGACACATTGAGGCAAGGAAATGTGACAAAATTAAATTATAATAAAGCAATAGGTTCACTCATGGGAAAAGTTATGTACTATAATTCTAGACTATTTGGTGCTCGTTGATTCCCGTAACAATGATAACTAAGCAAACAATAATAGTAATTGCTCCAGACAAAATGAAGCTAAATGTAGAGTTCATCAGAGTTAACTTTGGAACGATTTAAAACAAAAGCAAACTGTCATTTACATAGTCAACGCCAGTAGGTAAATTAATGGATACAATCTCTTTTATAAAATAAAACTAATTTGCATGATATCATAGACATGACCTAGTACAAGGCACGGATGCGGCCCAAATCCGCGGTCTGCAAGCAGGCGTATCTATTGTGCCAAATAAGCAATCAACGACAAAATCGTGGGTTGTCATACGTTTTGGGCTCGATGCTTATTAAGTTAAAACCTATTGCATTCGCTAAGTATTTTGCGCACATCCCTATTCCTGTCAACCCTACCAATTACCGATTTGTTACGAAAGCGCGAGGGTGGTCGACATATGCGGGCTCAGCTGCGTATAACTTTACACAGAATTTTGCACATTATGCTGTATGCGTACCTCTATTTATGGTCTGCGGATGTGCTTTCCATACTTAAGATATCCGCTATCTTTGTATAGGTATACTGAATTAGAATTAATCAACTTGCGCTCTACGTCGAATTCAACAATATGGCTAAGATCGTGATTCTATTACGAAAACGTTGCCCACACATATTTACATATTGAGAACGTGATTCAATACAACCGTTATAACATGCTTCTTAGAAAATTTGATATACCTATACCTGGATAGATCATAGGCAGTTGTTTAAAATTGTAGAGCAAAAGAACAAACATGATAAACATGGAACAAGAACTTAATGTTCTAAGCTATAAGTACTTAAAAAAAATGTAAGTCCAAATAACTCCAGGATTTGAGTTGTATGAGAGATATTTAAATATCTAAACAATCCCCAGATGCGGTAAACCAATATCATAGACGTAGGAGCGTGTAAGGTAACGATTTATGTTTTTATACTATTTTCGGCACAAATCCTACATTTGCAGAAGATAGAAAAAAAATATTTGATATTTGGAAGAGGAAACTAGGGAGATGGACATATTTTGTATGGAGCTCATGACAAAAATCTGTTTAGTATTAAGTAGTAGTTAAAACAACGGGCAGGGTAAGTAATGTCAGCCGTTGGAGGATAGACAAACCAACGATTATTTTTTCCTTCCTAAACTGAAAATCCTATCACAGTACATATCTTACCCAATAGGTAGGTACTACTACTACTCGCGATATCGCGTCTCATCACACAATATTTCCTAGGATTGAAACTGCAACATTGCGCATAATAATCCGGAAAACGAACGCCTGTATTACAAGACTTTGTTACCAACTTTTAACAGTATTTTAATACTAGTCAATACAAAATTAATATTAACAGTTCCTTCTGTAGTTAATAAATAGATGTACAAAAAATACTCAGTACAGTACCAGTCACGTGAATCAAGATAGTGATACACTGTTGGTCTGTTAAACATAAATAAACAAACTTAAACCTCGTGAACTGCCAAAAATATAAGAGTAATATATACAAAGTCTAGTACTGATCATTCCATACAAAAGCACTCATGTCATCTTGACTCACGAGCAATTAAGGTGACTGCTAGCAGCCAAAACAATCGATCGTTGCAAATGGCCGTCTCGGCGACACGCACTGGTCAGACGCGCGCGAGACAGTCCTGAGTCTCTCCCTACACACCGCACTGCAAATATATGCTTTATATTACAGATATAAGACTAATTTTTTCACTGATAGCATGTAGTGATAAACGATAAGTAACTTTTAGGTCACGTTATGATTAAATTGAATGAACCCACACACGACACACAAAAGTACAACTGTATTAAAATCAAAGTTGCTATGAGACTATGTAGACTTGTAGACCCACAAATAGTTTTGTTGGTCCGTTTTTAGGGAGCAAGATGTACAATTCGCGGCATATTTTTGTATATAAATATAAAAGGTTAGAAAGGGCTGTTGATGATGTAAATTAACCTGATGTAAGAGTCTCGGCTGGCTTTATAGTTTTTACTAAAAGTAAATGAAAATATAACATATTAAACATTTTTAAAATTTGTTATATGTTTTGCAGTCAATATATGGGTGTATAGGTGCGCTCGGACTCAGCTGAGTCGGTGAGCAGCAGATTTGTTGCCAACCGCGCTCCCAATTAGATACACGTTCTTAATATTTATGAAGATCTTTCATTACTTTATCTCTTAATATTGATGATAAGGAATTCCTTGGTTACTATAAGGAAAATTGAATGATAAACGGCTAATAATGCAGAAACTGTAAGAATTATAAGTGTGTATTAAATTTAAAACTCGTAACAGTGTCGCGTCCTTGCTTTTCTTGATAAGGAATGTGATATAAAAATGACAAGCACATTGTACCTACATTAAATAAATGGATATTTGACAATGTTTTATTTTGTGAACGCTATACTAATTTCGACAATATATCTTAATAATGCTCGTAGATGCAGTAATGCGATAACTGATTTATCGATTGTAGTAATCGTTTTGGCAGGATGTTGTCTGTGGGTCAAGGGGAAATCAATTACCAATGGGAGCGAAAGTTTGACTACTGAATACTATATATTATATCAATATATATTTTTGTAGTTTTAGGTCCTCTTTCCACACCACCTAAGAGGTAAGAACCGTAGGTGCGTTTTTTTTATAGAGGTGTCCCCAATAGGCATAGTCCTCTTTTGTCTCTGAAGAATAACTGGTAGCCTTAAGTATCATCCGGAATAAATTGGAGTACAATTTGGGCTAACAGATCGGGAACCCCGTAGTCCTAAAATCGTGGTAACGTACGTTGCCGAGATTAGGTAATGTGTCAGGAATTGTGTCATTCAGTTAAACGGAGGCGGTGCGTTTGCACGTCGATTATAGAGTCGAGGGCAGTGTTCCTCCGACAGCGCGAATGGCAGACAGAGAGACGTCAAACGCCTACTCAGGTACTCACCTACTCTACGTCAAATCCGCGATTGTCAATGCGATGTGCAATCGCCGAATTATAAATCTAAACAATAAGAAAATATTTATTTTTCTAATTGGCTGAACTAATAATTTTGAAAAATATAGGTACGTAACTGAAACTTTTTAAGTCAGTGGAGATGAAGTTATTTTACATTTGCCATGAAACTAAAATAAACTACGGCCTTTAACTTTGACTTAAGTACAATGGACCTTTTTTAAATCAAGCATTTTTTTGTTAGCGTCAAGTGAATTTATAAGTAATCTATTTTCAGTAACTACCCGTTTTAATACCTAGCTACCTAGTAATAAATTGTGAGTTAAAATACTACCTTAGGTACTTATCTTAGCCAGTCAGTCACTTTCGCATCTACTCTTGTTTTATTTGTTAATGTTACATATCGGGTGTAAAGTTTTGTAGTGGCGGCCACGCACTTTAACCCAATAGATAATATTAACATATAAAATGCCGTACCTTACATCTCTTTATCACACACTTAAAACACATGCACATTTAAAAGTGGCATAAGTATAACTATTAATAAAGCACTATAAGTTGCGTATCTTGCCAGCCACTAGTGATGGCTTTATCAGCTTTATGTGCTATAAATAACGTAGAAACATACCTATTTCTTTGAGTCAGCACGTAATAAATAATCGTGGAAATCACAGCTGTTCAGAAGAACCAAGTTTTACCACTAATTGAAAACACAATGTCACACAATATTATTGTAAACAGTGGCATTAAATTATATGACAAGATGGTTTATAAATAATTTATCCAAGTAAGAGTGGCAATATACGCCAGTAGGTACTGACAGACGAGGGTTATTATTGGAGTCAGGAGCTAGAAACTAAAATTAACAACATAGAGATACAAAATCTTAATCTACATCATGCTCGGTTTCAGTCTAAAATTTTTAAATACCGTGCGAATTATTTTCTTGAAGATATATAATGTAAGAATAATAATAATAGTTGTAATATGCAAGAACTATTCGAATTAATTAATTTGTATAACTTTTAATTTTAATTGGGTACTTATAATTTGTTACTTTGATGTCCAAATATAAACTCTAAAATTTGACTTAAACATTAATCCATAAATTAAATTGTCTGGAGCTACCAATTACATTTTACTTAAAATGTTTTAATTAATCTTAAGCTACACGCAAGGAGCACTGGAGTTAACGTTATCGTCCGCGGTCGAAGCCCCTTGCTCACGTTACCAGATTACATACTAGCCTGAACTTTGATAGCCCCATTTCGCATTACAACAATTTCTCCCTTACAACTTCTGTATCATCTTCCAAATGAATTTTTTAAAAATAACCTGTTACACATACCTTTTATAGCATTCCCAAAACTAGGTAGGTTGTAGGTATATCCTTATTTAAATTAAAATATAGCTTTGAATTTGCTTACATTAGAATACTTATATGTATGTATCCAAAATGTTGAATAGGCGCTTACATTGACCGTTGCAGATTTTATTATTCAAAAGTTGTCGGAGACCATGGCGATAGCAATCTTAACTTGTCGTGCTCTATAGACAATGGAGCAGAATATATCTACGCGTTGAAGTTGAAGCAATCATTGGCTAATTAAAATTTGCTGTGCGTGACGCGACCACGATGTGCCTTACTCACTTATAGGCTGCACACGTGCCTGTCAATGAACTTCGTAGACCATGCCGATAGCTGTCCACGAGTTAAACCGCCAAAATTCTACACTTATGAACTGATTGCATAGCCACGAACCATTTATCTGGTTTACAAATATACACAATTTCCAACAACATATAATGCAAATTTTATCTGTACGTATTGCTTTTATATAGCTCTCGAATTTCATATAAAACTTTTTATTATTTATTTTAAGAATGTAACTAAAACCCACAAATGGGCTGCTGCTTCTATCTAGACTAGGGGCATCGAACTTAGTTCTCTACTAGGTATGTCGATGTTGTACTATGCTTATTTAGCTGATTACTAAAGAACTATTAGTATAAAATACAAACTTAATTGATCGTTAGATACTGACGTGCAAAAATGAGGACATTGTCGGTTCGTGCGAGGAAGTCGTCCTGCTCCGTATGAGTGACGAAGGTCCTGGTCGGGACTGGTGAGTCGGCCTGCACGCCCGGTGGCGGCTTCCGTCGCTCGAATCGTTCCATCATTTCTGCCGGCACCTGAGGCAGCTCGCGCCCCGTCGTGTTGGGGGCCTGCGTAAAGCCGAGCTTGGCCAGCAGGCTCTCACGAATCACTCTCAAGCTGTGTTCTCGCGCGTTCTCGTAGGAGCGGCAAGAGGCGCACGCGATCTGAGCGGCCGGAGGGTCTTGAGGACAAGCGAGGTCGGCAGCGACGGCCGCTAGCCACGCGGCCAGAAGCAGCAGGCTCGCGGGCCTGGCCCGCGGCCCGCGCGACGCGCCCAGCGGACGCGTGGTGCGGCAGAGCGGGGAGGCGGCGGCGTAGCGCGATGAGCGATGTGCGGCCGCGGGCGGCGCGTGCTACACTGCACACGACTCACATTCGACACTAGTATGTCGCACGCCTCGCCACGCGGCGTTGCCTGGGGCGCTGCAACCGCCCCGCCGCCGCCTCACGCCTGTTGCCCCGCGGGATGGCCTGCTGACTGCTGCCTGCGGCTGACTCACGGCGCAGGCGGCGCCAGGGCTGCGCTAGAGACCTACCTGCGCCCACCACTGCAACGTCACGCGCCGCCCCGCCCGCCCAACTAGTTAAAAGTTCTTGATAAATCAATTTGTTATTGTAACGGATTGATAACTCAAAAAAAAAATCCGCATTTGCACTTTTGCGTTTCGTTGTGTCCCGAAGAAAAGGATTTGAAACCACTTTGAAATTAAGAGGAGTTTCAGATATTACATAGGTACTTAGGAGGCAACAAATCAGCTGGTAATGTTATAAATTCGGGGTAAAATAAAATAGACTGTTAGAAATATTTACAGTAAATTTTGCGGTTTATTTTAACAAGGAACATATGGACTAATCCGTTGTGTTGAATAGAATAAATATTTTGACAGCTCACTCGTGAAGTAGAAAAATTGTAAATACATATCATGTAATCGGTAACCGCTGAAGATAAGTCTGAGAGAGTCTGGAATGTGTCTAGTTTAGGTAAAAGACGTATGTATGTTAGATTGAACAGGATAGCTCAAAATATCCCAAAGTGTTTAAACTTAAATATAAATATATTTTATAGTACAGTTCCTGTTTCCAATTTAATTCCAATTTTAGGCCCGCCTTAGGTACAAAGCGTGACCTAGATCTACCGCTCTGTGTCTCCACCAAAAACTTATACTACACTAAATGGCCTAATTGACCTAAATGAGTATTGTGCTAAGTTATTAACTGCCATAAAAAGAATGTGATTCTACTACTGGAAAATACTAGAAAAACAACTCGTAATAATAGATAAATCAGCTTTATAAACGTATAAATATTTTGTGGAATCGGATTCTTGTTTAAGTAACACAAGCAGTAGAGTCAAAACTAAGAGTAAGAAGAGCTGGCGCAACATGGCTGTAATATAACATAATATTTGGAGTTTCTTTTATCTACATGTAATTTAAATTAATTCAGTACGGTTTTTACTTCCCTAAGATAATAATATGACATGATCACAGCGTCACGGAAGTCACGGTATCTTTCGTGCCTACTTAGGTAGAGTCGGCGATGAGCACATTCGATTCTCGCTCGGAAGAAATGTTTGTTTGAATTTGTCTACGAAACTCATTCACGATACTGAACATCCTAAAGGTGTATGAACAATTCAATGAATAGTTAGTTTCAATAAAATAGGAGTCTCTATAATAAAAGTTACAGTTAGGTACCTACACGTAAAGCAAAACATACATGTGTTACAGTTCGGTGTTGTTCAGAGGCATTATCAATATTATATACCTACCTAAACTAATTAAGTATCCATTTGGGATCCAATTGTCTTTTCAAGTTCATTTTTCAGTGAGAACTCTACAAAGCTAATCATTAACGATTGTATATAAAATTAATCTCAATTTCCCTTGGTCATCGCATCACGTGTAAACGTATGAAACAATTTCGCTAATTCTTTTTTTTTGTGTTTTTATGGGCAGCAGGTTTTTATAAAATTAAGAAAATGTTTTAAAAATCTCACATCACCCATGCAAAGCCGGAGAGGGAAGCTAATCTATACTTAATATTATAAAGCTGAAGAGTTTGTTTGTTTGTTTATTTGTTTGTTTCAACGCGCTAATCTCAGGAACTACTGGTTCGAATTGAAAAAATCTTTTTGTATTGGATAGTCCGTTTATTGAGGAAGGCTATAGGCTATATAACATCACGCTACGACCAATAGGAGCGGAGCAGAAATGAAAAATGTTGCAAAAATGAAAAACCGTTGAAACTAAAACACGCGAACAAAGTCGCGGGGGACAGCTAGTAAAAAATAAAAACGATGGTGCTTTGAAAGCCTACTACTTACTAGTCTATGAAATGGACTTGAATGTAGAAAAATGTCTATCCCCTAAATACTGAAACGCAAATTAACGTTAAGACGTTCTTAAATGTCTATCTGTCGCTATTTTACACCTTAAAGTGACTGAGACAGCATGAGATTTAACGGCGACTTAATACTGATTGACGTTTCAGTACTCGGCAATATATCATATTATTAGGTACCTATCTGAATAAAATGTGAAAGTTATACTAATAAAATATAATCTCTACTTTATATTAAAGTAGAAAAGAGACCTATATACAGTACCTATATACAGTACCTGTATATAGGTACATAATATAACTTTAATAAATCGAAGTTGACAGGCCGATTTGTAATGTAACTTCAACTCAATATATGCCTATATGGTGATAATATGGTATGCTCGATTGCGATATGCCTCAGCTGTCCGTCTGTCTGTTCGCGATATCAAGAAAACAAATAAAATGGAGCCCCTTTATTTTGCTTGGAAGAAACATATTTTTGTATCGCGTTTTTGCTTTAATCTTAATAATGGCAACAGGTAAACAACGAAGTCTGTAATACTGTATTCGCTTAAGAAAAAACAAAATAAAATTATGTATAATAATATGTATTAAAAATAAAAGGGGATACAAGAATACCTACAAGAATACCTACAATTTTTTTTTTGGTTGATTTCAACGGCTTTATTCTTGTACGATGGTACGGAACCATTCATGCGCAAGTCGACTCGCACTTGGCCGGTTTATTTTTAGGTACACGCTGCATAACTACAAGCTTGCTTCAGCTACGGACTGAACTTGGGTATCACCGTATCATGCAAATGTTCGACAGATGCTAGAACATTTAGGTATCGTTTTAAGATTCATCGTAGGTGAATATCGTAGCCTATTAGTGGGCACGAAAAGACTTACTGATATCATGAAAAAAAAAATTGCTATACTTCTCCTATCGCGCGTTTGTTGGTAGAGATTTCGTTAGAAATTAGCAGTACCTTTGCACATCTTTTCTATTATGTTGTTTCTGTACTATTCTGTGTGAGTACATAAATGATTATATAATAATAATAAATAAAAAAAGACGCTCGAAGGCATCATTGCCCGCAAGTAGGTTGATGCAAGTCAGACTACAGAAATCCTGTTATATTATTTATTTATTTTACATCAATAAATTAAATGTTGAGCCTACTCTTCGGTCTTGTTGTTTTTCTTACAAGTTGTAGGAATTATTATATTTTTCTCCCACGCGATTAATCTAGACAGTAAATAATGGGTTGTAGTCTATCAAAAAAAAACATGGGCAGAAATAGGTTACAGCCAATGAAGCTAACCTAATTTGACGATGACCCTGCATAAGTCATGCGTAGTCCTAGACACGCGTAGTCATCTCAAGGACTAAAAAATAATTCTTGATGTGTGCGCGACGTCACTATTTGCCAAAATTGACACTGTCAGCTGTCAGTCTTACTCACGTCTTCCTTAAGTCAATGTCAGTGTCATGCTTATTTTTATTTGTAAATAAATTGTAATTTGTAGAACTTAACCTTAAACTTTGGCAAACAATATTTTGTATGTTTAGAAATGTTATCGGACAAATGTCGAATATGTTTAAAGTTTCGCAAAAACTTGCGATCAATATATGAAGAAGAAGATGGAATTACTTATGCTAATATGATAACTTCTATTGCTAATGTTAAGGTGTTTATATTATTTTTTGACCGTAGTATTCTTATAAACTATATCGTATATTCAAATATACCTATAAGTACCTTTGTAATGTCTGGTACTATCAACTTCATAGTTTATTATGTTACAGATTCGATCAGAAGAGCAGATTACAGATAAATTATGTTGTTCGTGTTGTAGAAAGCTCACAGAGTCTTATAATTTTAAGATCGCCATAGAAACGTAAGTTATATAAATATTTAAAAAATCCGAAAGCCTTGGAGGCTACCGTATTTTTGCGATTGCTATGATTGCGACCCATCCCTCATTAGTCATATACCACCAGGTAAGAACTAAGAACAACTGTTTTACAAAAAGTATTTATATATTTACAGTGCTGAAATGTCTCTACAAGAATCTTCAAACTTAAAAAGAATTAGTTTTAGTAACCTAAATGACATTAAAATTAAGATAGAAATCGAAATGGACAGTAAACCTTTACCTTCAATGCAACAACTATCCAAGGAATTATTCAAAGATGGGTCTCAAAGTGTAGCCTACAAAAACACTGTTATAAAGAAAATTGAAACCTTGACCAATGATGTCAACAAGAAATCATTGTCAGTAGATGAATTTCTTAATTCAATTAAAACAGAAACTGATAATGCTGATGACTATGTGAGTATAATATTTTAAATCGTCATAAAAAGCACCTAATACACAACAGCCCAGAAAAAAAAATGATTTCAGAGCTCATGGATGTAAGGATGTATCAAGTCTTCTGAATGCCTAAACAGATTTGTATTGTATGGGGCATTATAAATATTTAGAATCCTATAAATCAGCCTTTCCCAAAGTAGATAACGCCCCCTTGTGGGCGCTGCAGGCCTAAAGGGGGGCGCTAAACCCAGAAATAAAATCAAATCTCCGCTAATATAGCTAACAATGATAAATTTAATTTGAAGTTATAGTGGTTTTTAAGTAGGTAAAAAAATGTGGACGCTAAAATATAATTTATTCTCAAAGTAGGCAGTAGACAAAATATGTTTGGGAACCCCTGCTATAAATCATTCATTTGAGGAGGGTAGTTGTGTTATTTAATTTCAAATTATCTGCTTGTTTTTATTAATATCTTGAACCACACATACCGCTACAACTTACAATAAGATACTTTTTTTAGATTGATTATGATATTGGGGTTGATGATTATGATCCAGACTCAGGTAGTGACTTTAGTTTTGACAACAAATTGAGATCACAGAAAATAAAGAAAAGTAAAAAAGGAGTGAAACATAATAGTAAGTACACAGAAGAATTTTCTTTGATGATTAGGTAAAACAATATATTAATTAATATTTGAGTATTAGTAAAGAAACATCATACCTATTATATAACAGCACCTAATGTTAACGCCTATGTTGCAAGGATGCACAAAATTGCTAAGATTATTTATCTAGGCGTTAAGTAACTTTTTTCTACAAATACCGACAGATTAAATTTATTCTCACAATTTTTAACGTGTGTTTGCACTCCCGGTTTTTATATTGTAAAGCTTTTATACCGAATTACAGCCCATTATTTACCGTATTTCGGAAGTTATATTAGAAGCCACTGAAGGTACTGTAGGTACATGTCTCACTGCTGGGCAAAGGCCTCTTCTTGTAATTAAGGAACAAGCATTGATCACGGTAGGTATTATGAACCCCTATTCTTTTTACAGGCAAGTATGGCATAAAATAATTCGGAACTTCCTATGGTAACACTAAACTTTAAAAAAATATTAACATTTTTGCTGTATCTGCTACCTGCAATGATCTTACTGATGATCTTTTTATAAAAGCTCTTTAGTGACCTACAATATAGAAACATACATAAATAAACAAATATGATGACTATACTTGCTTGCTAACATTAACAATTATTTCAGAAACCAAAGGATGTGGAATGATTAAAAGTAATCGCAAAGATTGGGAAAAGTGTCCCAAGATCAAACCTATTAAGCCTAAGTATATAGACGATTTGCGATTAGCCCGTACTGAAGTGAATATCGAAAGAAAACCGAAAAAACCTAAAAAGAAATCTAGTTCATATGTCAAACAAAGTGTTTGTCCATATTGTGGCAAACTATGCAAATCTATTAATACACACATTTTACTTCACACTGGTAAGAGAATCTTGACAGTGATCAGATAACAAAGTCAGATCTAATAGCTTAACTATTGAATTGGTATCAGTTAGGTATATTAATTTCGCAGAAAATTAAACAAATAATTAATATGAAATGAAGAACCTTTTTAACGCACATTATGTAAATTCCAAGCACGGCCAGTTCAAGTGCGACCTGACTGAATCATCAGAAAATTTTACATTTCATGCTGCGCTGCTCCACCAGCGTGGTTCCCATTAACTTTCCAGGATAAAAAGTACCCTTTTTAAACTTAACCAAAATTATAAACTATTTTGTCCAAATCCGTCCATCCATCCGTTCAATCTCGTTAATTTAATATAAATACTGTAAGTCCAAAGTCTTAAAGAATTTATTTATTTTTCAGCTGATAGATCATTTAAATGTGATAAGTGTGAAAAGGCATTTTATTCAGCCCATTCTCTAAATTCGCACAAGAGATCGCATGAACAGATTAGAACTTTTAAATGTGACCAATGTATCGCAGCTTTTAATTGCAAAGGGTCTTTGAGGAGGTAAACACAAATACAATAATTATACTATTGCGAATATTTGTGAATAACAATTCAATAATGATAAAAAAAACATGTATGCACATAAACCGATAATTTATTGTCTTGATAATTTATTATTTCTTTACTTGTATTTCGTTCTTAAATTTTCAAGATTGTATATTTATTTGGTTGTATAAGTCGTCGTTTTATATATCTACCTGTATTTTGTGTTTTTTCAGCCACATGTTAGTCCATCGCGATGAGAAAAAACATGTCTGTGATATATGTAACAAAGCTTTTAAGAGGGTGAGTAGGTTTTTAGAACCTTTTCTTTATTCCAGGATATTTTTTCTGAGGAGTTTTGACAAATCTTTGTTTATAATTTTAGAAAGCAATTTTAACTCGACATATGATGATTCATAACTTTGGAAATAAACCTATTCAATGTGAATTATGCCCTATGACGTTTATAACTAAGTATAATTTGCGGCATCATTTGCGAGTCCATACCGGCGAGCGACCTTTCAAATGCGAGGTATGTATCAAATATGTTTTAACCACCGACGCAAAAAAGGGGTGTTATGAGTTGAGCGTGTTTGCCTGTGTATCTGTCTGGCATCGTGGCTCCCTAAACAAATGGACGGATAGCTAGCTAGATAGATGAAGCGGTTTTCTTTTTCAAAGCTGGTCTGATCGTGATGGTTTCATAGATATAATTTATAAAAATCTGTTTAGCATATTGAAAGTTATATCATTACTTATTATTTAATTTATATTTCAACTAGTTTTTGCCACGTAGACTATAGAAAATACACTGAAATAAAATACTTTTCATTCAGGCTATAAATAAAGTATCTGTTTTTCTTCAAAATTCGTTTACCTACCTACACATTTTTGCGTGAAGATATAACAAATAGATATACGAATAGATACACCTACCCCCGAATACAGAAACGCAACTTAAGTTTAAGAGGTTCTTAAATGTCTACTTATCTGTCAGTACGTTATACCAAATTGTCAGAGACAGCATGAGACTTAACGGCGACTTAAAACTGATTTACATTTCAGTATTCAGCCATTTCAGAAATAAGATGGTTTCCAGTTATCTCTAGATGTTAATAGTTAGAATGCCCACGACTAAAACAATAAACATTTTCAGATTTGCTCTCAACCATACAGTTATAAACACGACTTTAACCGACACTGCTTTAAAAAGCATGGCGTATTCTTGAAACGAAGATCTGTATACGTAATGAACGAGGAAGTTTTACAACAAGAGAAAGCCCTTATGAGAGAGTTGGTGCTTAGAGCTCACGGCGTTATAAAAGGTGGCGTAATAGAAAATCCATTTGATGGGCCGCAAGCCGCTTTAGCCTTTGATCAGGCTATGAAAGCCATAGAATCTAATAAAATACCTATTACTTATTAGTGTTAAGTGTAAAAAAAGTATTTAAGTATACCTCTGCAGTTGTATTATTTTGTTTACAATACATACTTACAAGTAAAGGCCGTTTGTTTGTATGTGGTACATTTTTAACCATCCCATTGCACAAAGCAATTGACAGAATGTTTTAATTTTATTTCTTACGCATATAAAGGCTTATGTAAAGTATAGACAATGTAGAAGAACGTAAATCAATGTACCTACACGCTAACACCGAATGTTTTACTAGAACTGAGCAGGTGCACTGCTGTGTAGATATTTATATGCATTTGTTTTACAGTAAGTAGGTAAATATACATATTTTCAATGTATCATTACCGACTCTTGTTATAATTTTTTTATTATTACAAAAAGAATAAACGTTTGTATGTTAACAGATTTTACTACAAATTAGCGTTTTATTATTTCTAAACAAAACTGTATTAACCTAAGTATCTATAGGTACGTACAATATATACCTAACCGTAAATCTTCTTACTTTAAGTGCCTAAATATTTTTTCTAAAAAAAGGGCCTTAATTGCTACCTGGACAGAGGCTAAAATTTAGCCTCTGTTCGGGTAGCAATTAAGGCAATTTAATTTGACCTAGGTACAGAAGTTTGATCATTTGTAATTGAGTTAGCGATTCCCTTTATGAAACTTCACCAGGATTAAAAATACACCTTTCGGTAGCTATCGCAGTTATGTATACTTACACAAATGCGAAAGTAACTCTGTCTTTCTGTCTTTTACGCTTTCAAGACTTAACCATTTTAATGAAACTTGATATGGCGTAAGCTTGGATCCCAAGAAAGGACATGCTACTTTTGCCACAATAATCGCCTCCAACGCGGGCAGAGCCGTGGACAAAAGCTAGCAATTATCGCCAACAAACTGTTGCACAGTTTGGCGATATTTTTTGTTTGTAAATTTTTCATGTCATTTTGAATAAATAAATAAATAAATAGATACTTTATAGTGGGAATTCGGACTACCTGCCATACAAAGATAATATAAACAAAAGATTTTGCAAAATAATAGACTTACTTTGAAGTAGGTACTTATACAACAATTTATTTAGTAAGAATCTATTTTTTCTCGTCCAACTGAAATTAAGTAGAATAATAGGTATGTAGGTACGTGACGCAGGTAATCGAACCATCCATTTTGTGGACCTACAACGAAATGTCTAAGCCTATTGAATAAGCTAATATATCAAAAAATAATCTTTTGTTACACCTACATATCAACTAGAGAAGTGTAACCCTATATCATGTCTATGATCATTTATAAATAGCAGAACACGGGATTCTGTGCTACCTAATGGACCTTTTATCCACCTATCAATCAAATCCTTCTATATAAGGGAGGAAAATTTTCCAAGGGTATTTATTAGTCTTGTGGTGCCTGTAGAAAGCGGTACAGTCATGGTGAGAACTCCTGCTATATTATCAATACATATTTGTATTTTTGGGTAATTCCACTTATTACAAATTAATATTTATTCATTTTTTTAGATTACTCGGCCGTTCGTTTTTGTTATAGTATGTTTTGGATTATTCATTTTAATTCAATCATTAGTCCCCAAAGTGATGGCACTAAAACAATCTAATGTTGACGAGTACATGCTAGAAGACCAAAGGACCCGCAAAAGAAAAAATTACGTCGTGCGGTTAGCTCGAGATGGCGAAGTACTGGATAATACTGGCAGCCTAGGAAATAACTACGGTATAGACTTCATCAAACCAGATACTTCAAATCCAGAAGAACTGTCTGCTTTTATTGTGGATTATGCAAATATGATACGCAATGATGTTATATTATTGGACAACTCCGTGGAGACAAGGACTCGAAAAAGGGGTAACATTAAAGTTAAGAAGTTTAACGTGAGTACTGAATTACAACCTTGTTCTAATGTACTAGATATATAGAGAGAGAGTAATGAGAACATTAGATAGATGTTTAGAATGGCCTGTATTTTTTTAAGTTAGGGTCGTAATATCGAAATTTAATTATGGAGTGTTGTTTTTATTGAAGTAAGTAGTTACCCAATAGATAGAGTCCCATGGTGATATCGAAGATTTTTGTGATCGCTAACGCAGTTTTCTGCTTTTCTTACAAGATTTTAGAGGATCGACTGTAGAAGTGTAGAATAAGGAAACAACATACACAGACTCTACTTACGAGTTATCTATACTTCTATTATATAAAGAAGCAATCTGACTGATTAACTTATCAACGCAGAAACGAAACCGCTAAACCTAGAATGATAAAATTTAGACAATAGGTACCTTTAATCAACTACATAAGTAATAAGGGATTATTGGAAATTCCACTAATAACGGGTTAAAAAGGGGGATGAAGGATTGTCTGGATGTCCGTAATTTGCAAAGTAGAAACATGAAATTCATACACATGCTACTTCTCAGCAATAAATAACTACATACTAAAGAGTTTTGAAAATCTACCTTCAAGTGAGTGAAATAAGGGTTGAAAGTTAATATGGTATAAGTAATGTAAAATACACAAGAGACACCCTAATGCAATATATCAGAACTCAATGTGGCAGAAGTTTTAAAAGAAGTACGGTAATATGTAGTTTGGGATCGATTGGATGCACATGCAAAATGTCACATGGGCTAGTTTGAGACTATATCTATCGAGGCCGTAGACAGACCCTATGTGCGTCAGAGATTAAAAGTAAAATAAAAAAACGTCGTATTTGTAGTTTTTTGTTACCAGAATGAAAATATCAAAGTGAATAAAATCTGAAATTGAATGACTATAAAAAAAAATCTCAAACTTTCTTACAACCATTTATCCCTTACAAGTACTTATACCAAAGCGCGAGCAAAGCCGCGGGCAACAGCTAGTGTTTAATAATTCCAAAGTGACCATAGTATGAACACATATTAATTACGACAAATTATGTTTTCAGCAAGCTTTACCGGACCCTCCTTGTAGCTGTAAATTTAACGTAAGAAATTGTTTTATTTATATTTTTAATACCTTTTATTCAGATTAATATAAAATATAATTATTTTTTCAGAATATTACTAAAGACTTGGGTGAAGACGTCTACCCGCGTTTCGTTGAAACAAGAAATTGCAGTAACAGTCCACAACAGACCTGTCTACCACCATACATTTGCAAGGAAAACTTATACGATGTAAAACAATTTTACTAAATATTGGAAAATTTTAAATGTTTTGTATCAAATTGATTCTTGTCAAATGCTTGTTTTAATGTTTTAGTTAACAGTCATCAGGAGGCGTGAATGGTCAAAACAAGAATCTTTGGAAATACCTCATGAATTGAAATTAAAATGGGTTGCTGAGAAACGTCCTGTAAGCGTAGGATGCGTGTGTACCAGAGACTATATTTTCGAGAATTAAAACCTACATGTCTTTAAAACTGATATTTGAGAAAGCAACATCAATTTATATTTTTTAATTCCAATTAAGTGGGGTGTAAAAGCCACAAAATTAAAAAATAAAATGTGCACCCTGTATGTTTAGTTTTATTTCTTTTCTGCTATCATAGTACAAAAGTTACGAAGTATGTATAAGTAACTGTGGTAAGCAGGCCATAGATACCTGTTACAAAAAACACTATATGTCACGATAAACGCCTGGAAATAATCTAAAAGATTATTAAGTGATAGCTAAGATGTACTTTTATATATCTCCCTTATAATGTAAATTCGAGTGACTACTTCATATAGGTGCTTTTATGCAACAACATAAAATACCCATGCATTGAATAACAGTGCTTATATCTACCGCATCTTTGCCAATATTAAAAAAAAAAAACAATTACAAAGTTACTGTAGATTATATAATAGGTACTTTAAAAAAAAATAGTTTGATAGAGCCTATTTCATTATTTATTAGTGGTAGTAATTTTCAATAGCTTTATATTTATATGTAGGTACTCTGTGAGGTACGCTACATTATGCGGGAAGAGTTATCTTGCGCGCACTTCATTTATCGTCATATAAGGGTCTCAATGACATTGGCGTTGCGAATTAAAATTAAACCACGCCAATATTAGGGTTCCGTACCAATCGGCGCCAACGGGACCCTATTACTAAGCCTCCGCTGTCCGGCCGTCCGTCCGTCTATCAGCGGGTTTATCTCATGAAATTTTCAGAGTGAGTATTTTTGTTGCCGCTATAATAACAAATAATTAAAATTAAAGGGGTTCCATAAAATGGTACCTAATCCTTCATACACAGTCTGTCATGCACTTGGACGGTTTTTTGAACTCAATTTTTTTTTTGTATTTTATTGAAACATAAACTAATTGGATGTAAAAGTTTAAACCAATTCGGCGATTTGGGCATATATAAAGGAAGATCTTTCTTTGTGGTCTATGAAAGTAAACAAATATTTAATCAGAAAACTCATTTATTAAGTATTAACAAAACCTATGATGTTTTCTCTAAATATTTACAAGTATTGTAGTAACGCAATCATAGTATGTATTTTCAACAGTAAGGTAAGTAAATTTAAATGTCTCAACAGAAATCTAGCTTGTATACAACTCAACATGACTCTCGATAACACTCACAATAACTAACATGTAAACTAAAAGCTTAAACATCATGGCCACTCTGAACGACGAATACCAATTCCAGCCAGTGTTATAACAAATCATAAAAAACATAGGTGTAAAAATTAAAACATATTACCTACCTATATTTTCTTAAATTTTCTATAAATTATCAACTTATTATTAAAAGTTGCGCAGTTCACTTGTTTAACACCAATCCCGGTACTCAGGTGTGTTCGTCTTACTTCAGAATGGTCATGATGTTCAAACACAACTGCTTATCCACTTGTAATACTTTTTTACAATAATTGTTTTTCATAGTCGGATCAGGACAACGACAATACGGTTTCATGAGCGCCTGGTGTCGGTACTTCTGACAACTGCGGCATAATATGCGATATTGCAACTCTCGTCTCATTTACCATACCCATCTCCCGTCGTAGGACATCCTCCGTTACAGTATGTATGGACTTGAATTTAAGATTGATGCCATGTACTTTAGACACATGGTTATTAAGGTTCACTTTGTAACTAAATGCCACGTTGCATACCTGAAATAAAATAACATTGTAAGTTACAATGCAAACTACGCAGTGAGTGCTCGAAATTTATTATTTGAAATGAATAGGTACAGAAAATGTGTATTAATCTACCAGGGCCATTCGAGCTACACCAAAATAACTAGTGGCCATGTTTTGTTTGTTCAATGTACCTCACGAATTTATTAACAAGATCCAATGTACCTCAAGTATTTTATCATTGCCACTAGTTTTTCCGGTCCAGGTCGAATGGTCCGGTAGAGTGGCCCAATACACATGTACAGAAAGCTGAATCTTTGTATTTATTAATTGAATTCTTTTGTAGTATATTTTTTTGATTTCATTTGTAAATGTTGCAGTCATCTGTATATTACTCGTCGTCATAAGCTTTTTAATAACAAAATACAGCAAAATGAACCACTATGCTAAATTTATTATTAAAATTTAGTTGTATTATTCTGAGCAAATATTAAAAAGTACCATTTTGTAGTAATTTCACAAAGAAATAATTATACTAAGCGTTCAGAACTGCTGCTCGTTTGAAACAATTAGGTAGGGAGCCTACTGACCTCGCAAGTATATGGTCTAGCACCTGTGTGGATAAGCAAATGGTTCTGCAGATGGTGGCTTTGCGTGAACTTTTTATAGCAGAAGTCACAGTTGAACCTTTTGTCGCCAGTATGTATCGCCATATGGCGACGCAGTCCAGCCATCTGCAACGTAACAACAGATATGGTAAAGACGCACCTGGCATGTGTACGGCCGCTCCCCGGTGTGCATTCTCTCGTGGTTTTGCAACTGATGTTTCGCGTTGAATGACATTGTGCAAGTGTTACATTTGAATGGTTTGTAACCCGAGTGTATGCGCAGGTGGCGATTCAGATCACAACGCTGAAATACATCAATTGCACTTATTGTTCTTAAGCACATATTTGGGGTTTTTTGAAAATACAATTGATTTTCTCAACTAGTTAGTCATAATGAAAAAAATATACTTATACTTACAGCAATGAATCTCTTGGTACACAAATTGCAGGAAAATGGTCTGTCTCCTTTATGAATTAAATTATGTCTGAAAAGAATAATTCGTTATTACCAAACATTTACAGCGACAATAACTTATATTAAAATAAAAAATATTCCTTACCTAACTAAAGATTTCTGACTGTAAAAACCAGCACCACATATCTCACAAATGTGGTCTTTGATCCCAGTATGTTGCTTAGCATGAACTAGTAAATTACTCTTCTGTGCAAAGGATCTTGGGCACTGTGCACAAGTGTATCTCTTTTTCTCTGAAAAAATAGAACATGGACATTGATATGTATTAGTTAGATTTGCTACTTTGTTGTGTGTTAGAAAGTATTTATTTAAGCTCTAAAAATAATAATAAAAAGAAACAAATATATTTAAGCATAGAACCTTAAAGTACAATGGGAAAAAAAAAACAGCAGGTTACAGGAATATCACAATAATCAATACCTTGATGAGTGGCTATATGATTGCCCAATGTGTATGTAAGAATACCGCACACTGGACAAACAAGTTTCTCTCTCTGCTTACTGACTGCAGTTCTCACCATTCTTACAGGCTTTTCTCTACGTACAACTTTGGTATTTTCAGATGAGGAACCAGGAGTTTTGGTTTTGTATCCAGTATGAACCTTAAGTACAGTCGCATCCTTTGGGCGTTTTAAAAGAATTGGCGATCCTCTGGTACCATTTTTCATAATTGGATCTAAAAATTAACAAGAGGTAATCATGATTTCACATTAAAAGTAATATTTTTTGAATAAATTATTGCTCTGTTTATTTGTTATACTTACAGCAAGTTATTGTAGTAGATCTTGATTTGTTTTCATCTCTGGATCTGCCAGTATCACCATCATAGTCATCCTTTAATTTCTTTACCAATTTTACAGTCCTTACAACAGTTTTTCCTTTAAAAACTTTTATATCGGAAAGTTTTGGCTTCTTAAATTTGGTCTTAGGCTTTTCAACTGGTGGAATATAATCATCGTCATCATCATCTTGAAATGCGTCTTCATCTTGAAATACATCATCATCCAAATATTCAATCTAAAAGAGGAAGATAAAATCTATGTGAGCATGTACATGTTTGAAATCTTTTAAGCCTACTCAAAAAAGTTTAAATGATAAAAAGTAATGTTAACATTTTAATTTATGTAATCTTTGAAATTTAAAATGTTTTGTAAAACGGACTTTGTCAACACACATCACTTTGTCAACCCTTACCTTAAGAAGGACCACTTTGGGTACTAATTCTCCTTGTGCAATGCTGTGCAAAATTATTAAAAGTTGATGTTATAAACTAGACTTACATTTTGATCGTTTTTGTGGCATAATTAACAAACTTTTGTAATGATGATATATTTTTTTGTTTTGTGTGTTTTGTTGTAATGTTTACTTATTTATTAATTTAACGATTTGCTGATTGTAATATTTTGTGTATTGTGCATGGAAGGAATGATTAACAGTTTTAGGTACTATCCATGTAGCTTGTGCATGTTATGCAGAATATCTTCTTGTGTACATATAATGTAGCCTATGTACTTTTAGTTTTACTTGTTTTAACCCTATGTGATGATTTCTTTTACCTGTGGAATTACTTTACTTAGGTGTATTCATGTTTGTGGTGTTTATATTGATGGTTTACATGATATCTAATTTTAACATTTAAATGCGTAACCAATGTGTAAACAACTGTTCGTGAACCTGTTTAGTAAAATAAAATAGAATCAAAAGACACTGCTGGTTATTTCCTTATTTGTGGATATGTAATTTATACTTACATTTGGATCTTGTTTAGTATCAATACTAGTCCTTGTTGTTTTCCAAGTCAGTTGAACATCATCAGAACTGTTAAATTTAATCTCTTCAGCATTAGGATCTACTTTTCTTATGACTGTGTTAGCAATAACAATATCTTTGCCGTCCATGGTCTCAACAGCATTACTACCTTCCGGTACCTCTATTTCCATTTCCCATTTTGGTTCAGACTTAATTGTCAGCGGTCCAATTTCACTTTTGATGTCTGTAAATGAATCAAATGCAATTTTCTTGGTTGGCACACTCTCTCTTTCTTTTGCCAATATTTTTCTCAGCTTTTTATCTGACCTGTAAAAAGTTTTTTGTACTATATTTGACCATAATTAACCACAACAATTCAGTTTGTTTAAAGTCCAAATAACTACTTTTAATTAGTATAGGGAGTTATGAAATACTGTAAGAATAACTACAATTAACTATAAGGGTACAATTTTATTGGTTTAGATGAATCTATTACCTTTCAGCAACTGTTTTAAGAAGGTATGCCTTTTCCAAAGTTGTGCAGCATTTGAGGCATATCTTCTCTGGCAAGCCATCATTTGATGACACCTGAAAACAATTGCAATGTTTATGTATACTCTCAGCTCTAATAATGTTACAGGAATGGAAGAGTATTATTGGAGGCAAAATAATAATAACAAACTTTAGGATAGTTCAATAAATTCTCAATCAAACGTAACAGGACAATCTCCCGCGCATCGGTTTTCACTAGTCCTGACACTAAATATAGTTTTATAAGAGTAAATACCGAAATCGACTGACAGGCCTCTAGGCTTGCATCAGTTTGTATACAAAATAGTGGCATATTTTGTAACTTACCTTGACGTCGGCAATCGCTGTAAGCATTTCAGCGTAATTACCAGACAATTTATATCTGAAAAGAGGACATAATGGTTTTTTGTTTGTCAAACATATACGACATGATTTCATGTCGATAGTATCAATTGGGTCTAGCATTATCCAAAACTAAAGTGATGGCAATAATCCGTTTTTGTATCGAAGATGCACTTCACTTTTCATAAAAATACACTTTAGGGATTGCTTGGTGTACGATTTTACAATATTCTCTTCACCACCTCACTACGCCACCATAGACAATGAACACAGCAGATAGTGCGCCGTAGTTTGTTAATTTTTGAAGCGTTTTGTTGCCATATTGCAGGCAAGTTTGATTTTGGAATTAAGCTAAAACCTTTTTTTTAATAATAAAAATAAATAACCATGTACAACAGTATTAAGTAGAAAGGTGTTTAATTATGCTTTTAGAGATAATCGAGAGATAATCAATGCCCTTACTCTTCAATAAACTTTAATTCCAAGACAATGCAATTCAAAATTGATATTAGTTTAATGGTGAAGAAATTAGCCTAATTGAAAAAAAAATCAATGGAAGGAATTAACTGGAATCTAAACATTGACAGTATTTTTTGTACCGTGTATTGTTTATGTGTTAGAAATGGTCACAATCCAGTCAATACTTTCGGAGAAACGAGTGTATAAAAATATACCCTTCCGTTTTTTTTTTTGCATAAAATCTCACATTGCTTATCTAAGCAACAAAGATATCCATAAAAAAATCTCTCCAATATTAAGGCACCTGTCGCACCGGCATTCGACTATTTTCTCGCTCTTGGAACGTACAATAAGGTATAGATCCCATGTAATTAAAAGAGACACATTATATTATTAATAGTTGATCGCTGACTGTTTACACTGCCGGCGAGATTTTTTTCTGCTGAGCGATACTCGTTTGGCGATCAAAACTACTGAGCGATTACTGAGCGAAAAGTGCGGATTTGAGTTAACGCATTTATTATGGATTTAGAACAATTATTGTCGTCTATTGTAGTATAGAATGACCGGTCATACTAGCTCACTCCCTTATAGCCCAGCGACAAAACTTTCGGAACTATACATTCGCTTGTTGCTCACCAACTCGTTTATCAACAAGCAAAGCGCTCTACTCGCTCATCGCTGCCGGTGGGACAGGTGCTTAAACTTAATTAAAGGTTTCTCCCTCGAATCCTCACAGGGATTACTCAATTTGCTTCTGACAACAATATTTAAAAGATATAACTTGAAACGAACACTTCGGAATCTTAGTATCAAATAGCATTTGGCAATTAGGAATAACCAACGTTACTTTAATATTCTTTAATTTTTCAAAGTCTGCTCACAAGATTTCATTGAACGAGAATAGTTTTTTTAGAGAGTTTGTTTTACTAACAAAGAGAAAAACCAAGTTTTTAAATGTTTCAGAATAATTTGTCAATCAAAGACAAGACGACAGACAAAGTGTCGCTCGCTGGAGTATTAGTGTTCTGTGGTCACAATATAAATGTCAAATCAAATGTGTGATTATGTGTGGTGTTGGTGTGTGAGAAAACAGGACTGAATTACAGTTTATTTTTATGATCTATGTCTAATTCGTATAGGAATTACTGAAAGTATTTATGTCCCTACACGTTGCTGTGATATAAGACTACCCATTACTTTTACACACTGTTGCGTAAAAAATGTTATAATGGCTACCTCCTACGAAAATTGGTTGAGTCGCAGGAAAGGTAAATATTTGTAATTTTATAAAGTATTTATTTAAATAGTACTTGTGCCTATATCCGTCATATAGTATTGTCAATTTATTTATGAATAACAGGGTGGTATGCACGCTTAAAATACAATACTTTCGTAATACATCTAAAATGTACATTACAGGTAAACAGAGTGATTTATTCAAATTGGACACTAAGAATAAAACACCCGAAGAAAACATAAAGGAAATCCTGCAGGGTCTCTATTCAAAGAAAACTTTACACAATGACACCTCACCCACAAACAAGAGTAATCCAATGGAATTCAAGTTAGGTCTGAGAGGCATGCAGAAAAATGGCTCTGATAGCCGTAGACTGTCCTACTTAAATGCCTTAGTCACCTTATTAAGTAAAGAAGATAGAAGTAATTTAGGCTTTACACCTGATGAACTAATGACATGGTGAGAATATTATCCTTATACCATACAATGATAAAATAGGTTTGATTTTACCTTAATGCATTAGGTATATCGGTAATCTGTTAAATGTATTTTTTTTACATTTGATAACAGAAGGGGAGAATCTCATATTATTATGATTAAAATTAAATAAGTAAACATTTTATGTACTGTATATAATACTAATATTTACACTGGAAGCTTTAGTCATAAAATTGTGCTTTTTTTGCTTTGAGGTTCCAATGTTAATAAATATTTTAATTTCTTTTAAAACCTTATTTTTGTATATTAATAAGTTTGTGTAATGTCTAATAGTAATAATTTATTATTTGCAGTATTCGTGTGAGTCTTGTAGATGAATCTATGGTAATAAGAGCATCAGCCTTAAGAGTATTACGCTACTTGATTAAGACAGAAAGTGATGTAGCAACATTTAATAATTTGAAACTACCATATTTAGTTATAAGGTAAATATTTTTTATTTACTATTAATGACCAAAATTCTTAATTAGTTAATTAACCTCATTTTTTATTTAAATTTAACCTATTGTGAGTATTGTTGATTGTTTGTCACTTTTTTTACAAAAATTGAGCCTGTGATTGGCCGCAATGCATGGAATTGTACCTTAAGCTACTAAAATCTTTTATAATGGGATTTGTATAGTGGAAAAAGCTTGAACCATAAGGCATGTATATATGTATTATATTTTTTAGGGCTGCCTTGTGTCAGCTTATTGAAATTCATATGAAATACACAGTTCTATGCATAATAAAAATAAAGCTTTTATGTCTTGTGCATTGGAAAAAATACAGCTATTTATGGTGTTTTTCCCATGTACATATTTTCAAGTAACACAAAACCTAAAGGGTACTTTCTGCCGACCCAGAATCACGAAATTCAGCATGATTTTAGGTCTAACGTTAAATGGATAGGATAAATTCCGAAAATTGTAAATTGGTCGATATTAGCATAAAAAACACATTTTTGCAATTACGAACTTATATTTAGTTTGGAAATTTGATAATGTCATGTGTTGATGTATGATAGAGAATTAACTGTGATGATTAGCAAAATGAGGACGAAACCCTCGGAACGCGAATCAGACTCACTTGTCCGGTTTTTTTTTCCAATTTAATAATAGAGAAAATAACTTCATTTATTGCATAGAGTTTATTTTAATTAAACAAATCTTAGTGGTTCCTATATATACATATTTGGGAAAACAATAGGCATGTTTCCTAATTTTGTTTTTAATGTCCGCGTGGTAGATTAATGAATTTTATTGGACACGTATTTTTTCTTTTTTCCTGCAAACAAAAAATGCTCAAACATACATTGAATTTTCCTGGTGTTTTGAGAGAATATTCTGAATGGCAATATGTGGCCCAAGGTACCACCATCTGGTCTTGGTATGTTTACAATTGGTCACCCATGTACGGACCAACCATGACCAGCGCGGCTTAACCTATATTATCCTACAAACCTTATGGCTTACACTTAGCCACAAGCCCCTCACTACTAACAAAAGTAATGTATTAATTTACTTTAAACTGGCTAAAATTAAAATTCGCTGTAAATGCCAGGTCAATGGATTTAATGCTTCGAAATGAAGAAGAGCGTGCACAAGCTCTACGAGTAGTTCGTCGTGTCGTAGCGGTAGTAGGTGCCGCGGAAGGAGTGCGGCTACAGCGCGGCGCGTTCGTGGAGCATGGCTTGTTGCGCTGCCTCGCCGCCGTCGCGCGCGCCGTCAGCGCCGGCGACGGCACGGGGGACAGACTCTCCAGGCCGGCCATCGCTACCCTCGCCGAGATATGTAAGTGTGACTATATTCTAATAAAAACTTATTTTGCTAAATAATTTTTAATGAAAAAGGATTTATTGTATAACAATTGTTTCTTTAAATGTAGGCGTGTTGAACCCCGACATGTTCATATCATGTGGTGGCGTGAACGCGGTGACTCGACAGCTAGCAGAATGTGCCACCCCACGAATGGCCGAGGCACTCTGTGGGGTGTTACTCCACGCGCTCAACGATCCCTTCTCACGAAGATCTGCTCGCATTGATCTGATGTGTCTTAGTTCACCTTACTGTGATTTTCACTTCCGTCCAGCTGGTACTGAGACTAGCAGGTGCGTTGAATAGTTAAACACCTATTTTTCAGTATAAGTTGTTTATTTCTCTTTAACATTGGATATATCCGTCTATAAATAAAATAATTAATTTTCATTTTGTTTTTTTTTACGAATAAATATGATTAGAGATGAGCGTGAAATGCGGTTCACGTGTAGTCGCCTGGCCCTGCTGTGCGTGCTCCGAAGTTGGCCCGGCTTGCTGCACTTCTGTCACCCGCGTAGCACGGGCGGGCTGCGCGCGCTAGTTGCCGCTCTGTACCTACCACGATTAGAGGTTCGAGTGAGTAAACAAAATCTTCATTACTATAGTCAATCTTACCAATTTTTTTGCACTGAGTACTGTGTTGTTATATTTATTACTCGTTTCCAGAAAGCGATTTTGGATCTCTTATACGAGCTAGTCGGATTGCCGCAACCAGAATGGACGGATGAGATTTCTGTAGCTTTAGATGCAGTTGATCCATCTGATTTTCAAGTAAGTTTAATTTTGCCGTAAGACTGAAACGGCTTTACTAACGGATAATAGAGATAATAACGGATAATAGATATCCAACTAATTTGAAGTTCTATCGGGCCCATAAACATGACCTCATTATATTATCCGTGGGTGGAGCCGTTACTCTAATGTTGTTAACATAGGTGTTGGGTACGTTCATAAGTCCGAGATAATAATATATGATGTTTCTTTTAGGATTCTTGGCGACTAAACGAAGAGTTTGTTGCCGCCGAAGGCACTGCCATATTACCTCATCTTGGTGCTACGGGCCCTGATATAATTGAAATTCATCTTGCACTTTTACTTCAGTGTTTCTTAGAGGTATGTTATGGACATTTAAATTATACTCTTTGTTCTACGATGACTTTGATTACTATTATAATATTACTTGACATTTTCAGGCTGGATTGTTGGACGGGTTAGCTGAAGTGATCGTTACAAGTGATACATTTATATCGGTCCGAGCGACTGTATTATTGGGTCAACTATTGCATTTAATACACCTTTATCTACCTCCTCAAATATGTAGCATAACGCCGGCGCTTCCGACGCTCATGTCTCAGGCTTCGGCCGGTAAACCGCAAGCTTTAGCCGCGGTGGCCGCCTTAAGAAGGCTGCACTCCTTGCTCGAAGCTAGACCGGCGAGTAGCAGCTTGTTCCTAGACCATATTATACAGTATTGCAGTGGTGCATTTAGAGAAAAAGTAGAAGATAATACAAAGAGTCGAAAAGAAAAAGACAACGCTAGTATGGTTAAGCCTAAACATGACGTTTCGTTTCATAGAGAAAATAGTAATGAATTTTTAAATGATTCTGATAATGAAAACGAACTGAAACAAAGGCACAGTGTTGGCTCCCGAGCTGATGTTCCTAACAGAAATGTGGGTGCTTTAGTGAAAAGTAAAAGTGTCAGTTCTCGGACCAGCGCTGCCGTCAGTAGAGTTACTAAAACAGCGAAATTCTTTAACTTATTCGAACGCGATAGCGACAATTTGATTCGATGTACGTTGGTTATGCAAAACAAAGACGGTAACACGTGGAATTGGGATATTATTAGGACTATATTGAAGGTATTTATATAACTATATTCGTAATGACAATATGCTATGTACATTTACTATATTAATATTCTTTTTTCAGGAAAACGACACTCCTTTATTAAACCTAAACGATAGTGGCCACAAAGCCTGGGTCACTCGTATAATTAATTACTTAAAGCCATCTTCCAATAAATATTCTCACACTGATTTGTCAAGTACTTGCCACGGTCACTCGGCCACGCGTGCTGGGTGCCAACTTATAAGACATCTACTAAGACAAAATGATGTAAGTGAAACATTGCCAAAGAAATTATTTGTCCTTATTGAACAAATAAACATTTAATGACTTTTTTCTTTTTTATTCCTTCAGCTTGACTGCCAAAGACTCCTAGAAGATCTGTTCTTAGACGTGAGTCGCCAGATAGAGGCTATTGAGACGGGCTTGAAGGCTCACGAGTGCCTGTTCAGTCCACAGCACATGTGCAACACTATGTGCCAGATGTACTTCCTCTTTATTGGACAACTTTGTCATTCACACAGCGGCTTAAGATTATTCAAACAAACTGGGTTATATGAAAAGTAAGTAAATTTAAGATTCCAGGATCACATATGTTGCAGATTGTAGTGTACTTTTATGTCTAAACCAACAATATAACTTCTCTTACAGCCTTTTAGAACTATCAACAAAGACTCATCACAGCTGCTATGTGAAGTTAGTAATATCCAGTCTTGATTATACTTTGGACTCGTATCCGAGAGATATTCTTTCGAAGACATTAACATGCGACAATCAAGTGTCCAGATTATACACAACACAATTTCTCAATGTTCTTTTGAGAGCTTCAAGAAAATCACGCGAATTAGTACGAAGAAAAGCAAAATTAAAGAAGAACTTAGATAATATGAAGTCGGCACATAGAGATAACAGTGAAGTCAACACGGGAGTTGACATGGATACCTGGATATTGCAGATGCTGATTGGTCAAGTTAAAGATGAATCGAAGGACGTGATCAAAGTTGCGCTCACTATATTAGAAGAAGCCTACCATGTTCCTGTAAGTTTTATTTTCTTGTTTTTATTTTTTTTAATATAAAATAAGGGTGAAAATACTTTAATTTTGATATTTATTTTTTCTGCAGTCGTACGTAGAAAAGTTGGTTACGATGAAGGAGTTACTCTGTCAGAACTGTCACCTTGACAAGACCGCGGAGCCATCTTCCCTTGATTTTGAAACGATCAGCGATCGAGGATATCTACTGTGGTTAAGTCTCGAAGTCTCCGTCGCTGTTCAGTCAGTTGACGCGAAATCTTTTGCATTTCTCAAGAAGCACCTCGATTTTTGGACGAAATCCTATAATTACCGGTAATTAGAACTTTGTTTTTAAGTATTTTTATATTAATGAATGAAAATGAACTTATGTTTAAAAGTATATAAAAAAGAGATAATATATTCGTCTTTTTCGTTTCATAATAGTCAGATAATAAATAGTTTATTTCCTGCGGGAGTGTTTTTTATTAACTAATACTTGTAGTGCCTACTTAACTATAGGTTTTCTATAAATATTATGTTCATTTAGTTAATTTTGTTTCTAGTAAGAATATGATTTAATTTTAACAAACAATAATCAGATGTTACAAACATTCTCTCACATTGGTCTTGTTAACAAGGACGAACAAGTTTGAAAGACAGAGATACTTTGGTATCCTCGTGTTTTGCCCTAATGGTATATCAGTGACCGTCCGGTAGTATGTGTACATATGTGACGCGTGTGGCTGGGTGCAGGTACGTGCGGCTGGTGGAGGCGGGCGTGCACACGGCGCTGGCGGTGAGCGAGGCGGGCGGCGGGCGGGTGCCGCGGGGCCGGCGCGCCGCGCGGCCGCCGCCGCACCTGCTGGGCGCGCTGGCGCCGCGCGCGCGCCCGCCGCCCGCGCCGCGCGTGCGCGCGTTGCTGGCGGCCGTGCTGCCCGACCACTACAAGGTACTTACAGCATGTCTCACCTAGCGGCTGTGTAAGGTACGTGCGGCTGGTGGCGGCGGGCGTGCACTCGGCGCTGGCGGTGAGCGAGGCGGGCGGCGGGCGGGTGCCGCGGGGCCGGCGCGCCGCGCGGCCGCCGCCGCACCTGCTGGGCGCGCTGGCGCCGCGCGCGCGCCCGCCGCCCGCGCCGCGCGTGCGCGCGTTGCTGGCGGCCGTGCTGCCCGACCACTACAAGGTACTTACAGCATGTCTCACCTAGCGGCTGTGTAAGGTACGTGCGGCTGGTGGCGGCGGGCGTGCACTCGGCGCTGGCGGTGAGCGAGGCGGGCGGCGGGCGGGTGCCGCGGGGCCGGCGCGCCGCGCGGCCGCCGCCGCACCTGCTGGGCGCGCTGGCGCCGCGCGCGCGCCCGCCGCCCGCGCCGCGCGTGCGCGCGTTGCTGGCGGCCGTGCTGCCCGACCACTACAAGGTACTTACAGCATGTCTCACCTAGCGGCTGTGTAAGGTACGTGCGGCTGGTGGCGGCGGGCGTGCACTCGGCGCTGGCGGTGAGCGAGGCGGGCGGCGGGCGGGTGCCGCGGGGCCGGCGCGCCGCGCGGCCGCCGCCGCACCTGCTGGGCGCGCTGGCGCCGCGCGCGCGCCCGCCGCCCGCGCCGCGCGTGCGCGCGTTGCTGGCGGCCGTGCTGCCCGACCAGTACAAGGTACTTACAGCATGTCTCACCTAGCGGCTGTGTAAGGTACGTGCGGCTGGTGGCGGCGGGCGTGCACTCGGCGCTGGCGGTGAGCGAGGCGGGCGGCGGGCGGGTGCCGCGGGGCCGGCGCGCCGCGCGGCCGCCGCCGCACCTGCTGGGCGCGCTGGCGCCGCGCGCGCGCCCGCCGCCCGCGCCGCGCGTGCGCGCGTTGCTGGCGGCCGTGCTGCCCGACCAGTACAAGGTACTTACAGCATGTCTCACCTAGCGGCTGTGTAAGGTACGTGCGGCTGGTGGCGGCGGGCGTGCACTCGGCGCTGGCGGTGAGCGAGGCGGGCGGCGGGCGGGTGCCGCGGGGCCGGCGCGCCGCGCGGCCGCCGCCGCACCTGCTGGGCGCGCTGGCGCCGCGCGCGCGCCCGCCGCCCGCGCCGCGCGTGCGCGCGTTGCTGGCGGCCGTGCTGCCCGACCACTACAAGGTACTTACAGCATGTCTCACCTAGCGGCTGTGTTAGGTACGTGCGGCTGCCAGTGCAGGCGGGCGTGCACTCGGCGCTGGCGGTGAGCGAGGCGGGCGGCGGGCGACACAATGCTATCCTAACTAAACCTACATAATATGTATATTACTACATATTATTATAATATGTATGTATATTATTCAGTACATTTCATTAATATAAGTATTTTTTTCTCAGATTTTGCAACGTAAAAAGTGCGCTACTGAGCAAGAGATAGCCGATATAAAGGCATCACTGTGGGCCGTCGGCAACACTGCCATCACGTCTCAAGGACTCCAACAACTCATGAGCATGAGCAACGGCTATTTAGAAGACTCTGTTCTAGTTCACATAGTAAGACTAGCCAAATACAACCCAGTATACTCTGTGCGCGCGACTGCCTTTTATGTACTTGGTCTTATCGGAAGTACATACGACGGTGCCAATCTGCTTTCTGATCTTGGTAAGAATTAAGGCATAGTACATTTTTCAATATGGTTCATTATTTGCAGTTCTTATAAAACGTTTTTTTTCTGTAGGTTGGTTGTGTGTACGGCATACAAGATATGACCAGTTCCCAATTATCCCAGATGAAACATTAGGCTCTAACTTTGAGCAAGGTTCAAACGTGCATTACTATGTAACATCTCCGGAATCCCGCTACAATGCTTACGATACAGAGCTAAGCGAACATTCAGACCATACCGACCAAAGTGTAGCAGAAAGCTTACATTCGGACACAACAAAACTTTTTGGAAAGACTGGCTCTATATCGGCCGACACATCAGAAATTAAAGATCAAGATGTCACCGACAATAAGGTTTATGCTGACGGACGACCCGACAAAAAAAGGTCGCATACGCTACCCATGCAAGGTGGCTCTAGTTCGCACGACCGACCTACTTTGTCTGAATCGAGAACTGTGGACATACTGCGGGACTATTCGAGTTACGAGCGACCTGGACCTCATCGGATGGGAGAAAACCGATTAATAATAGGCAGAATGAACTCATTAGAGCATGCGCATGAAGGTAGAGTGAGGAACACAAGTGAATCCAGTACCAGTGGAGTTAGTAGTTGCGATTCATTTCTAGGGAAATACACTATTCCGTAAGTGTTAACATGAAATCTTGTTTAACCCAGCTTAATTCGGATCTAATAGCTTAAAATTTCTTAAATAAAATATTATATATAACAGTTCAAGGTTGTGTTTTTATTGATTTAATATGTTGTTTTTTACAGGGATAGAGTTTTAACTCTCAGCCCGATACCAAGTTCCTCAAGTTTGTATGGTATGAAAAGCAATAACAGTTCACATCGGCCGAAAATACCGGAACTACAGCGACGCACTTCAACTTCGAGTAAGTTATCCTCTTGTGTGTCAATTTATTAGAAACCAGGTCATAGTTAATAGTAAGTTACTACATAGGTTAAACTACTGTAAGTAAGGATTGGTAAACTAAATGAACTAACGTTTTGTTTTTTAGGTTTTGCGGGTCACGAAGTAGCCAGTTCGCCTCCGTCACAAATGGATATGACAGGATACGCTACATTGAAGTCACTGAATCGACGGTACTTATGACTTTTTTTTTAATATATGAATCAAGACAGCTACTTAATCTCCGTTACTTTTCTATTTATTTATTTTTGTAAGAATTATCTTTTTTAATTTAGATTATTTGTGCTTAAAAATTAAGTACTATTTACATTATTTTATTACAGGCCTCATTTGTCAGAAAGCGCGGCCACAGGTTCAACGGAAATGGACGACCTCAGTTGGTTACTATCGGATACAAATAGACGTTCAAAACCGTTCTCGTCACTGAGGGACAGAGCTAAATCTACTAAGGAAAGAATGACAAAACTCAGGTTAACATATTTAATTTTATAAAGATACTATGTCTAACTTAGTTATTCCTGGTTAGTTGTTTGATTCTGAAGAAATAAGGAACAGTGAAACTTTTTATACAAATATACTTACAAAAAAATAAATCCCTTTGACATTTTCTGTTATTAATAATTATGATTTCAATCGGTCAGGAACGCAAATTTTTTGCGACTAAATTATACGTTATAATTACGTTTTTAAAATCGTAATGTAATATAAGATTTGTTGTTGATGCAGCCTTCTGGAGTACGACTGGAAGCCGCTGCCGCTGGGCGAGAGCTCGCGCTCGTCGCCGCCGGCGGGCGCGCGCCGGCGCACGGCCAGCGCCTCGCAGCCGCCGCCCGCGCCGCACTCCACCTCGCACTCACCCGCATACATCGGCATCTGTCTGCCTAGGGACCTCATGGAACTCTTCCCCAGGTATATCATTTTAAACTACGGAAAAAAAGTTGGACCGCATTTCCATTGTTAATATAACTTTATTTGGTGTTCCAATTCTATTTCCAGTAAAAGTAAAAGTTTGTATATGGTTGATGAAAGTATATATTCTTCTGGTGTTTTTTTTCAGAGATGAAGAACGAAATGATGAAGACACCGATAAAAGTGAGCATACGAAACGTGGTCGGCTTCCATCTTTCCTCGTGGATACTAGTAGTGCAAGCACGGAAAACAAGTCCAGAGCCACACCTGATAGCCAAAAGCTATCTTTCCAAAAAGGTATAAAAAGATATCTAAAATTTTATTCTAATGTACTTAATCTTTCTAACTTTCATAAATTTAATTATTAATAAAAAGAAAATTTTACATCTACTTCAAACATTATTGCAGTGCAAATACACAAGGTCAGTTCAAATTCGGAAAAGACAGACACAACAGTGGCGTCGAATGCCGATACATCTACAGCAAGTGTAGAACCAAATGATACAAATGCAAGAATAACTAAAGATAAACCTAAAAGGCTTGTAACCACTGTAAATGAAGATGAAAATGTTCCTAACTCCCTACCCAAGAAAACTGCTGAAGAAACTGTTAAAAATGTCAATAACGAAATCAAACACGAAAGTACAGCTCCAAATAATGACGATACACAGGGTACAAATCAAGTGGTACAGGAAGCATTAGATCCTAATCGATCGATTGCTGCTGACGGAGAGAGTATGGCTCAAAGTATAGGTGCTGTGACTGAAGTATCGAGTTCCTCTAGCAGAAAGTGGCGGCACGCGACAGGGGACTGTTTGGCCTGCGTCCGAACTCGACCGCCGTCTTCACATGAACTGCGCGAGGCATTCTTTGCTGGTAAAATTCTTTTAATGACTCTTACGACATTAAATATTTCTTTTGATAGTTTCTTTCGAACTTATTTAAAGAATATGCCATCAATATATAACGGTTTTTACATTAATGTTTAGATATGGATGCTTCTGTCACAATCACCAAAGACACCCGCAGTCCTATAAACGAAAAGGCTGAACGAGGACCGCAAGCAGAATTGTTGCATCAAGTACATTTCATGTCCAATCCCATTCACTTGAGACAGGTATGTTTTACTAAAGCAGGGGTTCCCAAACTTATTTTGTCTACTGTCCACTTTAAGAATAAATAATTTTATAGTGTCCCCATTTTTTCACCTACTTAAAAACCACTATTACTTCAAATTAAATTAATTATTGTGAGCTATTAATATAGCGCACACACAATATAGCTAAGGCGGAGATTCGATTTTTATTCTGGGTCTCTTACCGCCCCATTAGGCCTGCAGCGCCCACAAGGGGGCGTTATCGCCCACTTTGGGAAAGGCTGTAAAGATATAGCCTGCATCCTAAATCAAACTTGGGGATAGTGTTAGTAATTTAAAACATCTGATAATGTTTTATTTTTTCAGGCTCGGTCCGTGCTTCTGTCGATGAAACAACGCCATTTAGAAGTATTTCGTAGTCCCTGTGTTTACTCTGACGTGTGCGCATTACTGGCAAGAGACACATACATGTTGTGTGCTAGACGGTTTGTACAGGAACTTTTTCTTGATACAAATTTCGATTGTTTTGCCACTGAACCGGCTGCTGTGCTGAAACGTCATGGCGTGACTACACCATCGGATAGAATTTCTTCTGATGTACACGAATAGTATTTAGATCATAACGAGCATGTAAGGTCGTAAACTATTCTTTTAGAAACTGTCAAACCCCGTTTTAATTGACTGTTATTTTAAAATAATGCAATAAAATAGAATAATAAACACTATATTTTTTTTTTAATGGTATATGGTTGCGCGATTCCACAGTGGGTTTTCAAACAGCCCAGTTGTAGTAAAATCCAACGCGTTCAGTATAGAACAAAGTCTTAACACAATTTGAACAAAGTAATATTGCGTCCCTACAGTATTAGATAATATTATACTTATCTATTTAACATGAAATATGTACGCGACCTTACATAATCGATCGTGATTTTTAGTATCATAAAGTTTTACTTTTACGTTGATTTGGTTTTGGTAATTTATTAGGTGTTAATTTAATTATTCCTGATGCTATATGCTTACTGTTAGTCTATTTTCAAGCACATGTATGGATTTGAATGTTATAGCACTTTGTTTAGATATAATGTATAGAGACGACCTAGATGTAACATTAACAATCGACTCACGATTTAACATATACAGAGCAGTCTTCAATTAGTATAAGTTGTTACAGTTTTACATGTAAAATATTACTAATTTATAATATTTTATATAAGTAGGATATTTTAATGTAAGGGATATATAATTATATGCTCGTAAAGTGTGCGATAAATTTATACATAGATTATGCAGAGTTTTAAGTTGCTGGTTTGTTGGAAATACATGCGATAAAATGTCCCAAATTAGCATAAAGTATCGAGAAACCTAATGATGCATGATAGAACTATTTACTTATCCTACAGCTGCCACTTAATCCGCTAATTGCCAAAATCGATAAGTATTTATGTTTACTTACCTTTTAAGTAATATTAAGGTCCTCTATAGACCGCTACCCTCTCGTGACCTTGACAAGTTCAATGACCTTAACTTCAAATTTAGCCAAGACAGTATTGGATAGTAACCTACCCATTATTAAGAACCAAATTATTATTTTTATAATTATTTAAAACAGTAAATGTTTTAAAAACTTATATGTTGTAACATAGAGTTATGTTACTGCCAGACACGTTTTTGATTTTGTTGTATAATTTGTATAAAAACTCAAAAAATGGCGCGGTTGCCTATAGTTACTCTCCTATAAAAATAATTATTATAGTTAGCTATTTTAAGTTTCATATAATGACAATAGTTACTGATCCTACGGACTGAATATGCACCATTCCCACTGACTCAATAGTTTAGTGCACCTCTTCATATATCCCACCTAAAACGATACAAAATGTTCCCTAGTTTCAAGCATAATTAGTTATAAATACCTACTACAACCTTGTGTTCATTATTTAACTGAAGTCTTATGTTTGCATTTAATAGTAGTTGTTCTCTTTTGTTTGTTGTTGTTATATAGGAAAACTAAATCAGAATAGCAATCTAGTTTTACTTAACATGATATTATAAGTATTAAAAGAGCACACTGGATGTCCCATATTACTATTTGTTATAGGATTTTTTTTGTTAATAATAGTGGGAAATATGTAATTTATGATAGGTTCTCATACTACTTGTGAATGATAAATAGATGTTTCAGGCTGTCACAGATAAGCTGCCGTATTTATGAGAAAGATTTTTGTATGCTCCATCCAAGTTTATTCAATTATGCGTTCTCGAATTCTGCATTTAAAATACTGTAACATAATTTATGAATGTCAAAATAATATCGACTACCGTACAACACTCAGAGGTTCTAACAACTCAAACCAAAATAATAAATGTGAGCACACAGCACACAAGTTTTTCTGCCTAATCCATACTAATATTACAAATGCGAAACAAATCTCTTATCTGTCTGACTTCTGTCTGCCTGTCTCTCTGTTACGTTTTCCCGGCTAAAACCACACAACCGATTTTGATTTTGGCATGGAACTGGTATGAACTCCCAAGTTACATTTTACCGCAATAACCGACATCGACGCGATTAACATGCTTATTTTTTTTAATTGAGGTTACATTCATGCTTTTTTTTTTACGTACGTAGGTCCGTGCTTATATCACGGTTCGAAATGTTTCATAAACAATGAATTAATATACTTTTATAGTGTGATAGTAGTTATTATTCAGTACCTCTGAGTTTTGTACGTATGTAATGATACTTTCCTGTTGAATACTAGTCCTAAGAGTTGATTCTAATTGTATATTAATGCCTACTTTATTAATAATATACATACGGTTATTCAATAATATCCATCAACGTGCGTTCCGGTATAGTTTTTTTCTACTAAAATACAAATTAATTTATACGTGATTGCACATTATACCTAATTCTATTCATAAAATGTAGAAAACAAAAATCGTGCCATTGTGCTGGTTCCTTGCAGTTATATTTACATGTTACATTACTACTAAGTATCGACTTTCGATTATGCCACTTCATTACAATAAAATATATTATTTTAATAACGTACTTTTGTTTTCATTTTGATCCTTACTGAAATTCAAAACCTCATTAGCTTCGAGACTGCAATAACATAACGTCGGCAACGCTGCGATGTCGTGGCGTAAAAACAACGCGGCGACATTGGCAATTAGGAAAAGCTCAATAAAACGAATACCGATAGTACTCTGTGTTCCGCACCGACATCAGAAGGCGGCAATCAAGCACGAATTGCGTTTTCGTCAAATAAAATAGTTGCAGCATTGCAATCTCGATCCTATTTTCATTGATGTAAATACGATTATAACTCGGACGTTATAACTGTTTCAGCATCGTAATGACTTCATGAATGAGTTGAATCGACTAGGTACCTACTTGTCTATAATGAAGATCCGACCTAACACCGACCTTCAACCATCTATTTACCGGATGAAACATACTTTTCGTTTCATCTCGAATATAGACGAATAGGTACATCCAGAAATACTACACTGTGACTACACTTGCCTATTAAAATACGGTCAAGGCCAAGTTTTTTTTTTGGGTTTATTGCAGGATTTGTAGGCAATACTTTACCATCGTACTTGTAAATAAATAATCGTTATTTTGATAGGTATTTCGATTGGTAATACAGTTTTTTTTTATTTACGTACCTACACACAATATAATAAATAAATAATATAATAAGTAGATGTACACGTACAGTGCTCATACTCTCCATTTTAATTATATCTTTATCTAATAATGGTAAAATACGTAGTATTGAGTTGTAAAAACGATTCACGAAAGCAAAACAAAAATAATTTATTTATAATGGTGACATTCCTCTCTATCTCTATCTGTGAATCCGTTATAGAAATTTTCTTATTTTATCTAAATTCAGTAGGGCGATTTTTATAGGAAAAAATATTTTTACATGTTTGCATGAACACCTATTTCAACAATCGCCCAGCACAAATCACTCAGTCCATTTATTATGTACTGTTATTAAAAATACGTAGACAAGAATAAAATACCTCAAAAAAGAGTAATATTAAAGAGACTAACACACAGTTGTGTAAGAAATTGATATTTTTTAAAGGCCAATAACACATTTTTATTTTTATTATTCATTGAATAGAGTAATATCTTTAATTTATTTATTTTATTCATGTTATCTCAAAATTTATTATGCATTTTATTACCCTAATAATGTCGAAACCATCGATATTTTAGCTTGAACGTCTGTCGTCGCACGGAACATCACTAACCGAACGAGTACTGACAGCTAAAAATGTGCTTTCGTTCTGCACCTGCACAACGGTCCATAAGCTCACAGAGTACTTTTATATATATGGCATACCGCATAAGCCATATATATAAAAGTACTCTGTGGTCCATACGCTTGCTCTATACTATAGCACAGAGTACTTTTTATTATATAAATATGATCTATAGTTATATAAACTCTATGTTTATGACATTTATAGTAAATCTTAATTGATAGATCAAAATTCAAACAAATTAAGTTAATTTAGAAATTCGAAGCGTTCTGTATAAAAAACAACATTGATTTCTTCATATCCGTGGGTGGAATACAGTGTGTGTTTAGATAATATCTTACATGATATCCCATATTTTAGGTTACCTACCACAAAACAAATCAATTATTGCAAACGTGCAGTTTTCGTTGGTTGGGACAGGAGAGTTAATTTTTTATCTTATCAGAGCTACCATACTACCCCAAACTACAAATGAGACTGCGTTTGCGACCGAAATCCGAATACGTACGGTTATAGATATTAGTTTTATCATGCTCTTTACTATGTCACAGTAATTTTTTGTCGATCGAAGTACACTTGTATTGAAGAATATTAAAACATGTCCAGCGATAAAGAAATTGATAAATCTGCGATTGAAGGATGGACAAAAGAAGAAAAATATGATTTAATGGTAGCTTTAAAAATTTTTGGATCAAAAGACATTGTAAAGCTAGGCGAATTTGTAACAACAAAATCATGTGAGAAAATTGAAAAAGCTGTTTATTACTATAAACAATTAGCTCTTAAGCATCCAATGTTTGAATCGAAATGTAAGGTGGAAAAGACTAAGCAGCATCGTAATAAGCCACGCATGCCATTGACATGTTGGGCAAAGTTGCTAACAGACTCCTTGAATTATAAAGAACTCCGCACTGAAACATCAGCAGCTGTAAGATTGATTGCAGATTTGGAAAATATGCCTTCGCCTATTTGCACTGGTGGTGTAGATTTCAGACAAGTTTATCACCAAGTAGCAAATGCTTTGGAAGGAAAACAATTGACTACAGATTTGGTAACTGGCGGAGTACTTCACAGAACCATAACTGAGACAGCTTTAGCAAGTAAAGCATTTATTAAAAATACTGCTTACAAGTATGTATTAAACCAAATTGACCTAGCTGACAAAGCAATTAATATGTTGCCTAGACCTACTGAGGATCAAGAGCTTGCTGTTGTCCGACATTTGGCTGCACAGAGAAGCTATAATCCATTAAGGGTCACTGAAGAGCACCTAAAGCCTTCATGCCAAGTCTCTTGGCATACTGCACAGGTGAAAGCTGACTGAGATTTACTTAGGGCTCTTGAGTCCATGGAAGATTTTTTTTAAGTAATTAAGTAATTAAAAATAAACTTAAAGTTGCTACAGGACAATTTATAAATCATGTAAACAGTGTAATAAAACAGACCGACAGACCAGGCTTTATATTCATGTGGTTCATGTTTTATTTGTGCAGTGTCAAGTTTACATACAATATTGTGACTGAGACTAAGTATTTACGTGTTAAATTACATTGCCAAGTGGACAGCTGATAGTGCCCGATTATATTAGGATGTGTCTTATAATCTTATTAAAGTGGTGTGAAGCAACATATTTCTCTTATAATTACAATCATAACATGATTTTGTACCTTTTTAAATATTTTTGCTAATATACAAAATAATGGAATAGAGTCTGAATACTAGAATTTAAGCATTCAAATTTCTTTACCTATATACTGCAAAATTTGCAAATTTTAAAAAGTTTTTGACACTTGACTTTATACCTATATTATTATTGTGTACCTACAATGATTTATATGTCCAGACATTATATAAAAAAAATGTGTGGGTTGATTTTATATACATGGGTGTATTAATTATATTGTTTGTACTAGTTTATTTGATTATATTATGTGGATGAAATTTCAATAGAATGGAACTTAAGGACCGGCTCACACGGACTAAAGTCAATCTTCCTTCGACTGCACTCCACAAAACAAATAAAACGCACAGGACAGTATGGTTACTATAAATAATTGGTAGGTAGATAAACCCTACATACTTAACGTATTTTATTAATGGCTTGAAATCTGTCCGGTTCAACAATCCTACTTAATATCAACGATTACCTACCTACTTTTAATCCTTAGGTTTCGTATCTGTTATAATAGGCATGTTTCTTAATTATTATTTTTTTATGTCCGCCTGGTAGATTACTGAATTTTATTGGACACGTATTTTTTCTTTTTTCCTACAAACAAAAAATGATCAAATTTACAGGGAACGCAAATTACGCGTGACGTCACTCCTCGCTACAATTTTTACTAAGGCATGGCGTCATAAGCTCCCACTCCGAAACTTTAAAGCGCTGTATCTTTGTAAGTTTTTATTGTTTTGATAAAAGAAAAAATACGTGTCTAATATTTTTTTATTATCTAACTGACGGTCTAAATAGATTTTAATTTTTCATACCCAGGAAACATCCCTATTATTTTGGTCAAATAACTAATGGGTAGGAAATAGGAATAGACCATAATCATTCGATAGGTTCAAATTTCGTTCAACCCCCACCAGACGCGTCAAAGGCGTACGACGGGAGTTTCTAAATGTATTAAATAAATAATAAATAAATGTTGACAACATCACATACATTGCTCTGAACCCAAAGTAAGTAGCTAAAGCACTTGTGTTATGGAATTCAGAGACAACGAAGGTACCACAAACACCCAGACCCGAGACAATGTAGAAAAGGGGTTTCTACATTGACCCGGCCGGGGATCGAACCCGGGACCTCAGAGCTGGCGACACCTTGAAAACCGGTGTGTACGCCACTCGACCATGGAGGTCGTCAAAAAAATGTGAAACTAAACAAAATTTAAATAAATAGTTACCTATGTGTTAGTTATACGAAGTTAATCTTTTTTCAGTAATTTAAGATAGTTGTGTACTAGATGTCGCTAATCGCTACTGACATTCTCGGTTGTAAATTCATTTGTAAACACTGTGATGTTAATTTGTTTTTTTTTGTATAGCCGATAAGCAAAGCGTTTTGAAACGAAATATAATATGTACACCTTGTTAACTGCACATGTTTTCACAAATAAAGTTTATCGTGGTTGAACGCTTGTGTTGAAAAGGGTAAAGAATGGACTTAATTAATTAAATAATTACGTTACTGGAAAAGGGCTGGGCTGGGCAGTCTTATTTTTATTCAGTGGCTTAAAAAATCACGTGTTACACAAGAAATAAACTAGGTAGATTTTATTAATACGTAGGTATACAAGCTTACGAAACTAGTTGCGCAGTTTTTAAAATCATTTTCGGATGTATTATGACGAATTCAACCACTCTATAAACCTACTGAACAACTTAAGTGCTACTTTTACGATACGGTCCCAAAATCCTGGTTCTTCTTCTTCGTGTTGACTGGATGCTGAGGGGTATTCATCGTCGAAATTTTCTAACTGCCGTTTCTCTCGCTGATAGTCTTCAATGCTGTCAAGAGAATCTACGAAGAAAAAAAAGTTTTAGACTGTTAGGTAGGTAAAGGTCAGTGAACATTGCTCTTCTGTAAATAAGTATTAAAATGAGCGTACAGGTGTCTGCTGTGCTCCATTGGCCAATAATTTGGCAAATATGAACAGTTCAAATATTTGCCTCAGGCTTCGACCCAGCAACATCAAGTGTAAAATAGTTTGGTAGATAACAAGGTTTCTACGCCCAGCTAAACCATATTGAACGTAATGCTACGTACACACGATGACACTGCACTAAGTACATCATAGGTTACACTAGTTACGAGTGTCGATGTCGACACAAGTTTACTGTTCGATGGTGGGACATGTATACACACAGACATTACATATCTACTTCCACACATCTAATTTTAATCCTAGAACTACTTAAATGCTTAATAACTTAGATAAAGCTAGCAATTCGTTGGGCGTCTATATTGAATAAATATTTTAAAACAGCAGTACCTACCTAAATTATAAAAACAAATTTAGGTAGGTAGGTGGACCTACGATAGCTAACAATTCAGGAAAACCTTCCTGTGTAGACCTCAGCCGTCTACTTTCCAATTTAGCTATTGATTAAAAATTAATTAAAAAATACTGCATATAACTATAACTTACATGACAAGCTAGGAGAATCTAATGGAATCTGAAACATAAAAAATACAGAACAATAAGTCCACGGTTATATCTAATTTACTTAGGTATGTAACTTAAAACCCATTTATGGACAAGGAGGTAAGTATAAAGGTACTTAGGTAGGTACAAAGTCTGCACAGATTATTAGATATAAATAATTTATTATACTTCTATAATTCATTGAAATTAGAATATATTTATAAAATTAACTTACTTGAAATGCCGAAATACATGAATACAGTATAGTTAGTAAAGCAGCAGTCAACAGTATCGTCCTCATGTCTCCGTTTTCAGTCACCACATTGATTCGCCATGAATGGGATTTGCGTTTTATAGGAGGGCGGGGCTTTGCCTGATTGTAGCGGAAAATGATCTTGCAGTTTGATTAGATACTCACAACAAGTATTTAAAGCCTTCTTTTTTTCCTCGTGTAAGTACCTAAATTCCTAGTTAGGTTCAATAGTTCCAGATAGCTGGGTAAAAATATTACTCTTTATTGGTAGAGATTTACACAGCCTGACCGCAGGCGTTGACTGCTTCAACGGACTTTAAAAAGATTACCCAAGGGCGGTTTTTATTCAGACTTTGCCTAGGTGTAAATACTTACTAGGTACCTATTACAAAAAAACCCGCTATATTAGTCCTTAAACTATTAAATAGGTACGCTATATTATTCTAGATAGCTTCATCGTCTCATTCGAATCTCAATCTTTCTCATGCTGTCGTCTTGTATTGAGCGGCATCTACTTTTTTGTGACTTACGGATCGAAACGTGATCGCATAATTCTAAAAATTGCGAATAGTAGTAGTAAGGGGGCATCATTAATTACCTACGTGAGGTGATTTTTGGCTATATTTTTCCCCTCTAGTAAGATATCGCGAGATTTGGCTCTACATATTCCCCCCTCTTCCTCAATCTCACGCGAGTTTGTTAAAAATGCGTATTTTCAATGTAAATACCTAGGTATATTATTTTAATTCGCTTTGAATGCGCAAATTTCATTAAAAAAGCATAGTCATTTAAGATTATTAAGACTGTAGTTTAGAATCACAGTAAATTCTAACAATAAAATATTCATCCACTCATTCACGGATCCCTCAGACTCATTGCGGTTCGTGGACTGTGTGTGTGTGTAACTACTGAAACCAACATGTCCATGTGATTTTCACTCAACTCATTGCTCCTTCTGGTAGCTGATGCTAAAGAAGCTATATAATATAAATATATATAACTTTTTCACCTTTGGTGATGTCTGTACATTCAAGATTGTGGTACTTCGTGTATGTTTTCATTACCTGAAACGACCTTGTCGATTCAGAAGCATGTTCCGCATCACAGCTTGCGTACAATAGAACACTGGACGCTGTATCATAGGCGTGGACTCGACGGGAAGTGAAGAGTCATCGTCACGTAATATTTTCTGTAGGCAGGTGGGTAAATACCTATAATTAATGCGATATACCTACGTAGGTAAGTATGCTATAGGTAGTTAGATATTTTATGATTACACGTCACGTCGTCGTACCCTCGGCTTAGGCTGAATTCAATAAATTTAAAACCATTAACAAAAAAAAGGGTGTACCTAGGTACCTATTGTTTATTTGTAGCTATAAAGTTGCTGGTTTGAAAACAGGTCTTGCAACGTTAGGTACCTAAGGTACCTAGGTACCTATCTATAAACGTGACCTTTTGAAAGATGTATTTTAAGAACCTTGATTTTAAGATAAAATAACGAGTGTGCTGTTAGACCACACGACTGAAGTAAAACACGTCACGTATTCACCTGCTTTGTCCTCCTCCTCCTCCTCCTCTTATATTTCCCTTTCAACTTCTGTTTGCTTCGCCCGGTCACACTATTCGTAACGCTCTCGTCACGCATTCACCAGCTTACGACACAAGTTAAGCGTGGGTAAAGAAAGTTTAGGTAGGTAGGTACTTCAAAAATAAAAAAAAAATCACTTTAAACGTACTTAGATGCTTAATGTATTGAACAAAATATTAATTAATTACAACTTCCGTTAGCCTCGCCCGATCACACTTTACTACCAGCTTACTCCCCAAGTCTAGCTTGCGTAAAGAAGTTTTACTTCAATAATTTCCATCAACGCAGTGGTCGCGGTTTAGGTCGCCATTTGATCAATACGGTGTTACTTTTCTATATGAGAATACCTTTGGCTTACCTACAGTGGGAATGATTAATAACCCTTCATTACGTTAGTTTACATTGCCTACAAAAATTGTCTGTAAAAACAATAAGGTACGTGGCAAATACTGTACCTAAGTAATAATATAAAATAACTAGCTGTCCCGGCAAACGTTGTTTTGCCCTATAAATTAAAAATACCTACCCTACCCTACCTACCTACCCTACCCTACCTACCCTACCCTACCTACCCTACCCTACCCTACCTACCCTACCCTACCTACCCTAACCTATTTTTTATTGTAAGTCACCAAAAAATAAAAAAAAAAAATTACCAAAAAAAATTAAAGTTTTTAATTAACAAATAAAATATAAGGGTTGATCGTAGAGGGATGAAAATTTAGGGTTGTATGTATTTTTGTATGCTGTGTCATAAAAAAATAAAAACAAAAAATTTTGCCTAAAAAATAAAAAAAAAAATTAGGGGTGGACTACCTTTAACATTTAGGGGGATGAAAAATAGATGTTGGCCGATTCTCATAGATACCGGACAAGCACAAAAAATTTCATCAAAATCGGCCAAGCCGTTTCGGAGGAGTTCAAGTTCGAACACCGTGACACGAGAATTTTATATATTAGACTAGCTGTCCCGGCAAACGTTGTTTTGCCCTATAAATTAAAAATACCTACCCTACCTACCCTACCCTACCTACCCTACCCTACCTACCCTACCCTACCTACCCTACCCTACCTACCCTACCCTACCTACCCTACCTACCCTACCCTACCTATCCTACCCTACCTACCCTACCCTACCTACCCTACCCTATTTTTTATTGTAAGTCATCAAAAAAAAAAAAAAAATTACCAAAAAAAATTAAAGTTTTTAATTAACAAATAAAATATAAGGGTTGATCGTAGAGGGATGAAAATTTAGGGTTGTATGTATTTTTGTATGCTGTGTCATAAAAAAATAAAAACAAAAAATTTTGCCTAAAAAATAAAAAAAAAAATTTAGGGGTGGACTACCCTTAACATTTAGGGGGATGAAAAATAGATGTTGGCCGATTCTCATAGATACCGGATAAGCACAAAAAATTTCATCAAAATCGGTCAAGCCGTTTCGGAGGAGTTCAAGTTCGAACACCGTGACACGAGAATTTTATATATTAGAAGATTTACCTACTAAATATTTAAAGTACCTACTCACCATTATCCACAAAATTGTAGAAGATAATGTGGTAACAGGAAAGCTATTTAGAAGGGTAGGAAATTAATGCTTATCAAATTGAATACGTTAGTTACCTACTATGCACATTATTACACTTTGTAACTACTATGCATATTAAATTAATTTCTTAGGAGTTATCGAAAATTTAGAACTAACGCGCGGTAAAGTACTTAAATTTAAACGCAAGCCGGGGCGGGTCGCTATTTAGGAAAGACCTCATTAATTATTTTAATTTTTATTAAGTTTACAATCACAACATTCTCATATGAGTTGGACTGACACGGGGTAAATAAAGTTAAAAACAATAATTATGTATGTGTGCTGGGAATTCACCCGAAGTAAGCTAAACGACGCGCAATAATTTTCGAACGCAGAGTTTCGGTCCGGCAGAAAATTTTTGAAGCTTCGGGAAACTTTCTGCCGAACCAAAACTCTCCGTAGACCGTAGGATCGAAATCTAACCTACGGTCGGTCATTAGTTTTAACTTCATGCAATTTGTATAATAGATTTTCTATAGAAATATTATATTTATGAGCCAGGATAAAGACAGGAAGAGGATGATAGAAAGTTATTATATTAAAATACTATGCTTGGAAATCAGTTTACACCTAAGGTCTGTGGCTAGGTACAGCGTTAGCCTAGTAATATAGTGTAAATGCTACATTGAGGTACTTGGTTTAACAATAAGACTTGGGTACATTTCAAATTGTCAATGTATTTATTACTACTCAATGATATTATTATAAAACATGTTTTACTAATATTATTGCGTTAATTATCTACACTTATTACTATTAAAAATGTATACAAATGTTTGTGTTGTATGTTAAAAACAACTAAAAAGACAAGCTGTTGATAATCAACAGCTTGTCTTTTTAGTTGTTTATCGTCATAAGTTAAGTATCCCCTATATCTTGGCACTTTTCAGTGGTAGTGAATACTTTAAAATTAATCACTAATTAGTTGCAGTAATAATAATAAACTTTATGTATGGAACAAATTTTTAATTATAACTATTTTAAAACGAAAGTTGGTCATTTCTTGGAGCCTCCAAACCCTGAGAATCCCATAATCTGTGCTAGTTCTGACTGTGCAGGTGTGTCTTCTGGCTCCTCAGATTCCATTAACTTGCGTTTCTTATCTCGGCGTCTTTCACGGCGTTGCTCTTTAACCCTGGCTTCCTCTTCTGCTGCCTCCCTTAGCCTAGTGTCCAGCTCATATTCTCGCTTCTTATCTTCAAGTTTTCGTTTATTCATTGCAAATCGTGCTTTAACCTGAAAATACATTGTTAATTTAATATTAAATTTTTATTAACATATTTCACATGCTTTATTTTAGAATTCATATTATGTAAATGGTTAAACAATAAGTAAATAGATTGGTTTAATTTTATTGTAAATAGATACCAAACTATCTATTTACTGTGACATTACTTAGTTCTTAAACAACTAAAAAGACAAGCTGTTGATAATCAACAGCTTGTCTTTTTAGTTGTTTATCGTCATAAGTTAAGTATCCCCTATATCTTGGCACTTTTCAGTGGTAGTGAATACTTTAAAATTAATCACTAATTAGTTGCAGTAATAATAATAAACTTTATGTATGGAACAAATTTTTAATTATAACTATTTTAAAACGAAAGTTGGTCATTTCTTGGAGCCTCCAAACCCTGAGAATCCCATAATCTGTGCTAGTTCTGACTGTGCAGGTGTGTCTTCTGGCTCCTCAGATTCCATTAACTTGCGTTTCTTATCTCGGCGTCTTTCACGGCGTTGCTCTTTAACCCTGGCTTCCTCTTCTGCTGCCTCCCTTAGCCTAGTGTCCAGCTCATATTCTCGCTTCTTATCTTCAAGTTTTCGTTTATTCATTGCAAATCGTGCTTTAACCTGAAAATACATTGTTAATTTAATATTAAATTTTTATTAACATATTTCACATGCTTTATTTTAGAATTCATATTATGTAAATGGTTAAACAATAAGTAAATAGATTGGTTTAATTTTATTGTAAATAGATACCAAACTATCTATTTACTGTGACATTACTTAGTTCTTATTATTCATGGAGTTATTAGTTAATTTAAGAATTATGTCAAAACATTAAAATAATATACTTCCTAATGAACAAATGAAAATTACAAAGTTTAATGCACAAACAAACATCTAGAAATAGAGTTTCTCATGTATATTAACAAAGACGATAGTCAGCAATTTTTTATGTACATTAAGGTCAGCATCTTGCTTATTAACCTCTCACCTGATCTAACGAACTCCTTTCAATCTTCATGGACATACCAAGATTCCTTTGATGTTTCTTTCCATTGATATGGTCCAAAAAGTTGATTGAGTCTTTGACAACACAATCACAAACATTGCAGTAGTAACCTCCAGATTGGGAAGTTGGAGTATTCTTTGTAATTACTACACTTTTACCAAGCTTAGAGTCTAAATCGACTTTGTAGTCTCGTTGTTTTAGTAGCTCCCTTTTTACTGGTGGAACTGAAATAAAACATGAATTATATTATTATAGTGTAATGATAAAGTGAAGCAACAATAAATACCATATGCACTTGAGTATTACCTTTCTTTTTAGCTCGTTCTTCCTCCTCAATCTCGGCTTTCAACCGCTCCGCAGCTATTCTTTCGAATTCGTCTTTGTCCCATTTTCTACGATGATCATCTGGTCGCATACTCATGATGCTAAAATTACGTTAACCTTGGTAGTTAAAGCACAGCAGACAGTCTTGGTGTTTCTATATTATTGCAGTATTGTTTTCATGGACACGTTATTAAAAAAAACACTTTGGAGATATTCTATGTCGTGCGATAGAATCAGGGGGTGTCAACTTGTATGGATAACAGCTGACTTTGTTATGGGCTCGAAACCATCAACTAAAACGTAGAGTTTATATACTCCTTGGCATAGACTACATAGAGATGTGTAACAAGCTCTCAAGGTCAGAAGATCGTTTTTGATGACGTTAATCTATAGCCGTCTGTCTTACGGGCTAAAACGTTACCAGTAAAAAAAAAGAAATTTTCGTTACCGTATTTCAATTTTAATTATATCATAGTAAATTTAAAAAGTTTAATAAGTCCTTTTTTGTGTTTGTTATTAAAATACATATAAAATTACAATAAAATCAGAAATTTAAATAACATTATATCAATTAAGACATTTTAAAATCAACATATATATTTATAATAGAAACACCATAAAAAAAATGGCCTCCTCAATAGCGTCTTTTGCTTTTAATGTTATTTTTCTTTGTATTTTTATATTTTAACAATAAGCCACAGTTTAATTTCATTTTTATATTGAAATAATATTGTTTAATGGAGTATCGAGTACCATTGTTTATTTGCTTTAAGTATGGTAATAATGTTATGACTCTATTGAAAACTATAATAATATAGTTCTACATAGTCCGATGAAGATAAAGAAATTACGTGGAGGGTTGATCTTCAAGACTTCAACTGAACAAAATAGCCTTCAAGTGTTGCGTGAATATATAAGTAAGTTGATGTAAAAGTTTAGTCATCGTTGTTCAATGGCTAACATAAAAATATTTCAGTGTATCTAAATACCTTTATTTATTACAGTTTTAGTATGGGCGCGTATGTTTTTCATCCCGAAATATTAAGTACTACAATAAATACAGAATAGTAATATTGGCCTGTAAATGTTCCACTGCATGGCGAAGGACTCTTCCTTAATAGAGAAGAGAGGAGCATTATAATATTACAGTATGAACAGTAGCTTCCTGAAGGATTTAAGAAGGTCAGTGTAAACCTATTGTTTAATCAAATTATTTATTTGGGAATATGGGTACTAAACAACAGCATAGTACTTAGTACTTTCTTTAATAACAATTCCAACGATTGTAAATAAATATTTGCTAAAGGAGGACGGGCAACAATGTATGGAGGCCTAAGAACCAATAAAATCATGCCATATACTTAAACTAGGTTTGGTACTTCCCACCATTATAATTGTTTAAAGTACTAACATCCAAAACCATTTCTAAATAAATATTGCATGATGTTATTGGTTCCTAAACTAAACTAAAATATCTGTCCTCCTTTAATATCCTTAATTAATCTGGGTAAATGATTATAAATGTTTGTAGCCATACATAAAATACTTAATTTAATCAAATTATTTATTTGGGAATATGGGTACTAAACAACAGCATAGTACTTAGTACTTTCTTTAATAACAATTGCCAACTATTGTAAATAAATATTTGCTAATATTAAAACAATTTCCAATGTTTTACCTTTTTAAATATTAGGTTCTGTGAATATTATTCTCTGTATTAGGTATCTGCTATAATGTATAAGTCAATTATGATTGTTTGCTTTTAATTACTTATTGTTAGTATTATATTTTCATTTTCTTAATTTACAGCATAACAAAAAAATATGTGTTCATTTATTTTAAGTTATTGTACTTGTTGAATGTTGTAAAATGTATTTTTGTTCATTTCAAACGTATTTTTTAAGTATTCTGATTATTTTATATTCTAAATTAAGTTTAGTCATCGTTGTTCAATGGCTAACATAAAAATATTTCAGTGTATCTAAATACCTTTATTTATTACAGTTTTAGTATGGGCGCGTATGTTTTTCATCCCGAAATATTAAGTACTACAATAAATACAGAATAGTAATATTGGCCTGTAAATGTTCCACTGCATGGCGAAGGACTCTTCCTTAATAGAGAAGAGAGGAGCGTTATAATATTACAGTATGAACAGTAGCATCCTGAAGGATTTAAGAAGGTCAGTATAAACCTATTGTTTAATCAAATTATTTATTTGGGAATATGGGTACTAAACAACAGCATAGTACTTAGTACTTCCTTTAATAACAATTCCAACTATTGTAAATAAATATTTGCTAAAGGAGGACGGGCAACAATGTATGGAGGCCTAAGAACCAATAAAATCATGCCATATACTTAGACTAGGTTTGGTACTTCCCACCATTATAATTGTTTAAAGTACTAACATCCAAAACCATTTCTAAATAAATATTGCATGATGTTATTGGTTCCTAAACTAAACTAAAATATCTGTCCTCCTTTAATATCCTTAATTAATCTGGGTAAATGATTATAAATGTTTGTAGCCATACATAAAATACTTTAGTGTAGCACTGTCTTGTTATATTGTACGCTTGTGAATTAATTATTTGTTAAATCATCAATTAACATTGTTATTCTTTTTTTAGGCCATAAACAGAATATTATGTTGATTCGATGCAAGCAGTGTGCTGTCAGTGACAACCTTATCAAGACACCTAAGGTGATTATTCAGAATCAACTTGTCCTGTGAAATCATACAAATGTCAATAATTCCCAAAGGTTAATTATTACACCTAATCTTAAAATTTAGTTATTATGTGTCAGGTAAATCCAATTGTTATTGTTGTTTGAATAAACAAAAATTCTTTTCAATCTGTCTAATGAATGTATTAGTTACATAAATTGTTTTGCTGTGAAAGAATGTAACAAAATAAAATAAAATCTTTCTTACAATAGATCTTAAATCTATAAAATGTATAAAAAAATATATTTTCGTCATACATTTTTAAGAATATTTATAATATACCATCTAATATTTAAGTAAAAAGTATATATAATATATACAATTTTACGTAACAGCTGTAGTACAATGAATGTTATAAAATGTATTTTTGTTCATTTCAAACGTATTTTTTAAGTATTCTGATTATTTTATATTCTAAATTAAATTTAGTCATCGTTGTTCAATGGCTAACATAAAAATATTTCAGTGTATCTAAATACCTTTATTTATTACAGTTTTATTATGGGCGCGTATGTTTTTTATTCCGAAATATTAAGTACTACAATAAATACAGAATAGTAATATTGGCCTGTAAATTTCCACTGCATGGCGAAGGACTCTTCCTTAATAGAGAAGAGAGGAGCATTATAATATTACAGTATGAACAGTAGCATCCTGAAGGATTTAAGAAGGTCAGTATAAACCTATTGTTTAATCAAATTATTTATTTGGGAATATGGGTACTAAACAACAGCATAGTACTTAGTACTTTCTTTAATAACAATTCCAACTATTGTAAATAAATATTTGCTAATATTAAAACAATTTCCAATGTTTTACCTTTTAAATATTAGCTTCTGTGAATATTATTCTCTGTATTAGGTATCTGCTATAATGCATAAGTCAATTATGATTGTTTGCTTTTAATTACTTATTGTTAGTATTAGATTTTCATTTTCTTAATTTACAGCATAACAAAAAAATATGTGTTCATTTATTTTAAGTTAATGTACTTGTTGAATGTTGTAAAATGTATTTTTGTTCATTTCAAACGTATTTTTAAGTATTCTGATTATTTTATATTCTAAATTAAGTTTAGTCATCGTTGTTCAATGGCTAACATAAAAATATTTCAGTGTATCTTAATACCTTTATTTGTTACAGTTTTACTATGGGCGCGTATATTTTTCATCCCGAAATATTAAATACTACAATACATACAGAATAGTAATATTGGCCTGTAAATGTTCCACTGCATGGCGAAGGACTCTTCCTTAATAGAGAAGAGAGGAGCATTATAATATTACAGTATGAACAGTAGCATCCTGAAGGATTTAAGAAGGTCAGCATAAACCTATTGTTTAATCAAATTATTTATTTGGGAATATGGGTACTAAACAACAGCATAGTACTTAGTACTTTCTTTAATAACAATTCCAACTATTGTAAATAAATATTTGCTAAAGGAGGACGGGCAACAATGTATGGAGGCCTAAGGACGAATAAAATCATACCATATACTTAAACTAGGTTTGGTACTTCCCACCATTATAATTGTTTAAAGTACTAACATCCAAATCATTTCTAATTAAATATTGCATGATGTTATTGGTTCCTAAACTAAACTAAAATATCTGTCCTCCTTTAATATCCTAAATTAATCTGGGTAAATGATTATAAATGTTTGTAGCCATACATAAAATACTTTATTGTAGCACTGTCTTGTTATATTGTACGCTTGTGAATTAATTATTTTTTAAATCATCAATTAACATTGTTATACTTTTTTTAGGCCATAAACAAAATATTATGTCGATTCGATGCAAGCACAACCTTATCAAGACACCTAAGGTGATAGTTCAGAATCAACTTGTCCTGTGAAATCATACAAATATCAATAATTGCCAAAAGTTAATTATTACACCTAATCTTAAAATTTAGTTATTATGTATCAGGTAAATCCAATTGTTATTGTTGTTTGAATAAACAAAAATTCTTTTCAATCTGTCTAATGAATGTATTAGTTACATAAATTGTTTTGCTGTGAAAGAATGTAACAAAATAAAATAAAATCTTTCTTACAATAGATCTTAAATCTTTAAAATGTATAAAATAAATATTTTCGTCATACATTTTCAAGAATATTTATAATATACCATCTAATATTTAAGTAAAAAGTATATATAATATAATATATACAATTTTACGTAACAGCTGTAGTACAATGAATGTTATAAAATGTATTTTTGTTCATTTCAAACGTATTTTTTAAGTATTCTGATTATTTTATATTCTAAATTAAATTTAGTCATCGTTGTTCAATGGCTAACATAAAAATATTTCAGTGTATCTAAATACCTTTATTTATTACAGTTTTATTATGGGCGCGTATGTTTTTTATTCCGAAATATTAAGTACTACAATAAATACAGAATAGTAATATTGGCCTGTAAATTTCCACTGCATGGCGAAGGACTCTTCCTTAATAGAGAAGAGAGGAGCATTATAATATTACAGTATGAACAGTAGCATCCTGAAGGATTTAAGAAGGTCAGTATAAACCTATTGTTTAATCAAATTATTTATTTGGGAATATGGGTACTAAACAACAGCATAGTACTTAGTACTTTCTTTAATAACAATTCCAACTATTGTAAATAAATATTTGCTAATATTAAAACATTTTCCAATGTTTTACCTTCTAAATATTAACTTCTGTGAATATTATTCTCTGTATTAGGTATCTGCTATAATGCATAAGTCCATTATGATTGTTTGCTTTTAATTACTTATTGTTAGTATTAGATTTTCATTTTCTTAATTTACAGCATAACAAAAAAATATGTGTTCATTTATTTTAAGTTAATGTACTTGTTGAATGTTGTAAAATGTATTTTTGTTCATTTCAAACGTATTTTTAAGTATTCTGATTATTTTATATTCTAAATTAAGTTTAGTCATCGTTGTTCAATGGCTAACATAAAAATATTTCAGTGTATCTTAATACCTTTATTTGTTACAGTTTTACTATGGGCGCGTATATTTTTCATCCCGAAATATTAAATACTACAATACATACAGAATAGTAATATTGGCCTGTAAATTTTCCACTGCATGGCGAAGGACTCTTCCTTAATAGAGAAGAGAGGAGCATTATAATATTACAGTATGAACAGTAGCATCCTGAAGGATTTAAGAAGGTCAGCATAAACCTATTGTTTAATCAAATTATTTATTTGGGAATATGGGTACTAAACAACAGCATAGTACTTAGTACTTTCTTTAATAACAATTCCAACTATTGTAAATAAATATTTGCTAAAGGAGGACGGGCAACAATGTATGGAGGCCTAAGGACCAATAAAATCATACCATATACTTAAACTAGGTTTGGTACTTCCCACCATTATAATTGTTTAAAGTACTAACATCCAAAACCATTTCTAATTAAATATTGCATGATTTTATTGGTTACTAAACTAAACTAAAATATCTGTCCTCCTTTAATATCCTAAATTAATCTGGGTAAATGATTATAAATGTTTGTAGCCATACATAAAATACTTTATTGTAGCACTGTCTTGTTATATTGTATGCTTGTGAATTAATTATTTGTTAAATCATCAATTAACATTGTTATTCTTTTTTTAGGCCATAAACAGAATATTATGTCGATTCGATGCAAGCAGTGTGCTGTCAGTGACAACCTTATCAAGACACCTAAGGTGATAGTTCAGAATCAACTTGTCCTGTGAAATCATACAAATATCAATAATTGCCAAAGGTTAATTATTACACCTAATTTTAAAATTTAGTTATTATGTGTCAGGTAAATCCAATTGTTATTGTTGTTTGAATAAACAAAAATTCTTTTCAATCGGTCTAATGAATGTATTAGTTACATAAATTGTTTTGCTGTGAAAGAATGTAACAAAATAAAATAAAATCTTTCTTACAATAGATCTTAAATCTTTAAAATGTATAAAATTAAATATTTTCGTCATACATTTTCAAGAATATTTATAATATACCATCTAATATTTAAGTAAAAAGTATATATAATATAATATATACAATTTTATATAACAGCTGTAGTACAATGAATGTTGTAAAATGTATTTTTGTTCATTTCAAACGTATTTTTTAAGTATTCTGATTATTTTATATTCTAAATTAAGTTTATCAAAAATAAATTATAATTGTACTTAATACTATTTTTATTTCATTAGCTTTATTTACCCTTTCAATACCAATTATTATTAAATACAAAGGAATATGAAATTTGAAATTCCCGCGAACGGTGAAATTGTCAGTTTTAGTTATATGGGCAAAACGCTACGAGTCGTGCCAGTCGGTCCCAAATTTTATGTACTAAGTTGACATTCTTCTCGTAGAGTACATTTGTTCTGTGGATAGAATAGAAGCTTTAGCAAAGCATCCTGTTGACAACATAACATTTGACAGGTAATTGACATATTGTGTCAATAACTGACAGTACCTCTGTTGTCTCTAGTTCTTACCGGCTTAGATATATGGTTTTTTAGTCTTTTTAATTTATATAGTTTAATTAAACTGAATATTACGTTTAAACTTGTATCTTATTTCTTTATTAATAAGTAATTATGTACCATATTCTATGAGAAGGTATTTGCACTCTATGGTCTAAGAACGGGGTAGAAGAAGAAATCACGCATAGACTGCAGATGGCGTTATGCGCTAAAAGCTCAGTGTGCCAAGATGGTGCCACGGATGTGTTTTGTGGCCACAGCACAGAGTACTTTATTTTGGTATGGGGCCATAGTATTCATAAACATTTTTTTACTTGACTTTGATAATGATTTTTTTACTTGACTACATTTACAGAATTTACTTTTTTGTAATCCACAGTACCTAGGGCAAGAGCAACTCCTTCAAACGTCAATCAGTTCTGTTTTAGGTCGTATGCACCTATACTTACACGTTTCGTCTTGTAAGTAAGAATTTCATCAGATCACCTAACTTGTAGCCACCTATTCCTATAATTGCATTAGTAGTAAATAGTGAAAGCTATTGTTATACATCATTATCATCTCTTAACCCTGTATAACTCACGGCTGGAGCCCTCTCTCTCTCTTGCCTCTTGCAAGTCGCATCTATTCTACTGTTACATTAGATTAATTACCGTGATACGAAACCTAATTATTATTCTGACGCGTACCTATCAGCCTGGTAGTAGGTATTTGCTCATTGGTTTTAGAAAAAAACACTTTTTGGCATTTCGAGAAAGTAGAGGCCACAGAGTATTTTTGAGTCTGAAGGGTAATATTGAGTGTAATTTATACGAGGGATGCAGGAACCCTGGTTGGGAAATTGTTGATGAGGTGAAGTGATGTCGTTACGGAGGGAACGGGAAAAAATTGATGGAGGTAATGACGCTCGACGCTGAGTGCAAAAAAAGAGTTGATAAGGGATGGACAGCTCTGTAATACGGTGGACAGGCCTTTATTATCTCTAAATACAATTTAATCGATTGACATCAATTCATAACAATTAAACGTTTAAGTTCATCAAATTAAAGTTCAAGTACGTAATTGCTGGTGGCTTTCTCGTATTAAATTGTTACCAACAAGTGTCCATCGATATGTATATCTATATAGATATAGAATATCACTCATATGATTTCAGTCCTTTAACATAATTAATAAATCATCATTCGTCGTGGTGTGCTGCTGCTGAGAACCTCAAACGGCGGAAATATCACAACCTAGTTTGAAGTTATTTATTATAGTGTTGTATATTCGAGTCGTTTGGGCTTAAGTCCGTGGAGTCCGGGTACATGCTTTTAAAAGATCTAGCCAAACGCCTTGTTGACACTTCGCATTACCCAAGGGCTGGCTTTTACCTTAGACAGAAGAAGAAGTAAGCATTGTCATACAACGTGGCGTGGACAGCGATGTGGATATTTTAGGTTTTACGTTTTACTTACATTAGTTTTTTTTGTATATGTATTGTTAAGTTTCTTTGATTAATTGTTAATTATAATTTTATTTTACTTCTGACGTAAATAAATCACTCTATTGTTGGTTGATTTTCGATTGAATGAATCATTCTAAATATAATTACCTAATGGATCATTCGAAACAATATATCATGTAGTTATATATATTTTGCGTAAGTAGGTAATGGAAGAAAACAGCAAAAATAATCAGGTCGTCAGTCGGTCCGCTCTCATAGATGCATGGGGCATGGGTTAATGCGACACGATTTAGGACAAGAAGCCTGACGAAGTGACGTCATGAAGAGAACGAGCGTGGCGGCCCGACCGTGACACATGGCATGACTATAACATTATTATGACGAGAAATTTCTTCATTTTGCCCTTTTTGCCGGCGAGATAGCAGTTATCTATCATGTCTCTTGTTTTTTGTCGTAACTCTTCGCTGTTCTATTTACTTTACTCTGATGTTGTATGGGTCGATATGACGCAGCTACCTAAGTATTTATGCACTTCTTCAAGCTAAATCTATACTTTTTTTATTTGCTGTTTTTGTTCGTATTATATATCTTCAGCGAACGTAGTTTTTTTGCAGCCGTTTTCGATGTAAATTGCATCGGTCTCGTGAGAGGAACAATGCCAGGAAAAACAGACATGAAGGGCGGAGCGTGCTCGGAACCGACGCACGTCGAGTATGTGATAAATTGACTTCACCAAACAAATTGGCACAATTTTCTTTACACGTCATCACCTTAACAGTCATTAAGCTAACGTTAAATCGTTGGTTCTTAACGTAAAAGCTACTCTTTCTGCGGATAAAGAGGAAGCCATTATGAAGATGAGTTTGTGAGAAGACACTGGGATATAGTATTGAGTTTAATGAAAGATTTTTACGTTATTTCTACCTATCAATCGTAAGTGTGTCGTTACAGTTCATTATCAATAAATGAAAGTAGTTTTCTGTGACGATTTAAGGTAGGCACGAAAATTATGGTATATATAATATGGCTACAGAACGAGGAGCAATAATGATCCTTGAATATCGGACAATAAAAATTGTGTGTTCTCAAAGCTGAAAACATGAATTACCTAAGCAGACAAGTTATAATAAATGAAATCATTCAATTTCACAGAATTTCAGAACAATATAGAAGCGGTAGTAATGTTCGGTGAATTGTGTAATGTAAAACATGTCACTGGGGATTCGCGCGAGATGTCTAGGTGTTGCGGACGACTATGAACAAGAGCGAACGCCCCCGGCTGTTTCTGCTTCGATAAATCATCTCTATCTTACCTACCACCGTATAATGAAGTTCGATTGTTTTGTAACTACAACAATGTGCCTTCATATGGGTGTTTTAGGTACAACGAAGGCAACGAATGTGTTGTGGGAAAATATTCTAATTAACTAACTTTTACTGTAAAAGTTTCAGTAATAAGGAGACTTATTTGTATCTATATTATGTAGTAGTAAACAATGTATATTTTCTTTATAATTATGTATATTGTTGTGCTACTATGGAACTCATAAGGTGAAGGGCAACATTAATCGCAAATCCACTATTCTTAGTATTTCAGTCCATCCCAGAATCACAGGCTGTAGCCTTATTGCAATCTACATATTTTGTAAAGAGCAAGTTTTAGCTGTTCCTTTGTTATTTTTTGTACAATTTAAACGTTTAACTGATTAAATATTAGGTACTATTTGATATCCTTTAATAGAGACAATATGCTTTTATATCAAATGAATTCTCGAAAACGCCACGGACACATATTAAACAATACTTATTGACGATAGAACGACATGAATCATATCAACACAGTTATAAGAAAAATTCCGGTTATCGAGTCGTTGCTCACTATCACATTCCGATAAAATATATTGAAAACAATTTGACATGGAATTTTATCGACAGCTCCCGTGAGCTCCCTGTCCCTACCTACTCAGTTAGGGAGAACACTCCTAAAACTATCGTTGTTCGTGTTCTAGTAATCTTAGTAATATGAAGAAAGAAAGATACAGGCATGAAATAAAGTGGTTCATTTATTTTAAGAAAAGTTGATTTTGAAAGTATTTCAGTTAAGATTGAATTCCCACGGCATCGAGCATTAGCATCGGGGCTATTTTATTAAATTAGGTGGATGGTGAATACGTTGTTCAAATTGAAGTGTTGAAGTATGATTAATGAAAAGACTTATAGCACAGTAATGAGTATATGACCAGTTTATTAGCAAAACAGATGTTGGCAAAGAGCCAAGGAAGCGCCTGCAGAGCTGCTAGTGATTTGCGATGGGTTTCGGAATATTGTCGTTTTCTTTGTCCTTGTGTATTTACTACATTCGAATTTAATATTGCCGCCGAAGTCTCTATACTCACGAACAAATACATATATTAAGACATTGAAGTGGAATCAACTAGTAGATATTGAAATTTTGTTAGTAAATAAATAAGTAATACGAATCGAGTCATCAATTATTTACATTGAACAGGTGGTACCATGCGTTTTTATATTGGGTAAGAAAAATAACAATTCGCATCAACCGCTCGAGGAATTTCGCAACCTGAAAAAACCCAAGAAGATCAGGCAGATGGTTAAATATTTATCACGCACGGAGCACTGTTGAGGTACCACGCATTGAAATAAATCTACTCACGTCTCAACGTATTTACTTTTCTAAATATCTGGGATATAGGTATTTCTGGATATCAGAATGCCATAAATAATTATGTGCGTGATGTATGTTATAAATAGACCACGTACTGACACGATGGGTGCCTACCTACATGGTTTAATATTTTTTTTACTTATAGACAGAGCTGCCGTTGCGAGCCTGCACAGCACCCTCACGTCCGTGGACAAGCGGTACGGGTTACCCGACACTAAGTCCACAGACGGGGTATAAGTATGACTTATTTATAATTTACATTACCCGCAAAAGCAGTTTTTGTTTAAAAAAAAACAAGTTTTAAGTCAGCTTGGATTATAGTACGAATAAAGACAAATCAAACATGATCGGATTGCGTCGTTCCGTACGACTTTCCTATGTCCATGTTCAGGCTCCATCATCAGACCAGCTTGAAAGAACCATAATATTGTATTTTCATGCGAACTAAAGGTGTTCGGAAAATTTCAGCTCAATCGGATACCAACGAATGGTCAAAAAAATGTTTTACAAATTTGACGGACAACCTACAGATAATATCTAATATCTAATACATAATTATTACTTACATACAAACAGTGCTAGTTAAATAGCATTTTGTAAAAATAATCATACTTATTTAAATTAGTACAAGTATTGTGTGCCTTTAAAAATATTACTGGTATTACTATAGGGTTTATCAAGAAACTATTGCTAAACATCAGTATCTACTGCAAGAAGAATTAGTTCAGTAGCTACTATCTTTATTTAACACATTTTTTTAGTATCCACAAACTTTTGTATAATTTTCATTCTCCATCGAAAGCCATTATAATAAAATTTGAACGTTCTATTAAGGAATATATTGATCATCAAAATCAAATCCAATAAGTATAAAATGGAACAGACAAGGGCGGTAATAAAAAAATAAATGAAAATGTTCTAAAAAAACGCCAATTTTCGTGCCATTCCCGAGTGAGCCCGTTTTAAAATTGCGGACCAATTTGTATTTAGGGACAGTAAAATTAATGTGTGGGGCAAAGGAATGACAGGTTATGGGATGACCACACTGTCATGTTTTTATGTTTACCTTTATATTGCCATGTAGATTTAATTCCCACTAATGTTTTTATAGCTATTCGGACTTTCAAGTTTCTTATAATGCAATATTGCAAGCGAGCCAGAGATCCTGAGACCACGTATCGCATGAAACCGTTGGGTGGACATAAACCTATTTGAGTGCACTCATGCGGTGATGTATTGCTCGAATTGTTACCTGCACTCGTTCCAGTTCACATCCCTAGGTTCTGTCTTCTATGTTTACTTACTCCTATATTTTTACAAATAAGAATAATGTGAGAATGAAGTTAAGAGCTCTTTGAATTTTTATGTAAGTCTATGTCTATGTAAGTATAGCGGAACCTTCCAAAATTTTCTAAGCAACAACGTGTCGTTTTGCATTCTGTGGTCCAAATTTCAGTTGGCTGTTATGAAATATATAACTAATCAAATAAAATTACGATATCTGCTCAATAAGTGCGGTGCTGTCCACACCGGCGAAGGTGTTTGAATCCGCTATCCAGCGCTGCCTGCACGAGCAAGTACGCGCACAGCTGTCGGATGCACAGCACGGATTTCGACCGGGACGCAGCACTTCCACAAATCTTCTTAACTTTATGGCCCAGGTTATTCCGGCAGTTGATGCGGGAGTACAGGTAGACGCGGCCTATTTTGATTTTAAAAAGGCGTTCGATACCGTAGACAACGATGTCCTTTTAAAGAAGTTAGCTGAAGTCGGATGTACGCCACATATGTTGCAATTTTTTGTGAGCTACATGAGGGACCGTCAGCAATTTGTTGACTACAACGGCTGCGAATCTGAACCATACTACACCAGGTCCGGCGTAAGCCAGGGCAGCAATTTGGGGCCTCTCGAATTTATCATAATGATAAACAGCTTGCCGGACGTCGTCAGACATGGATCAGACAGACACAGGGCTTCACAAATGTTACAACAATTAAAGTGTTGTATGATGCGCTAGTGAGAAGTCACTTAGAATTTAGTGCAGTGATATGGGCTCCACATGAAGCCAAATATAGTGGCATGATGGAACGTGTCCAGAATAAATTTACGCGACATTTATATTTTAAATTATACGGCGTTTACCCATTTTACCCGTTAATGTACCCTACACTATTTGTGTTGGGTATGGTGGGCTATAATGAGTTGAGGGTGCGACGAGAATTCGCTCTTGTAGCTTATATTGTGAACCTACTCCGCGGCATAGAAACAAATCCGGGAGTTCTGCAGCGGATTAATATAAGTGTACCGGATGGCTACGTAGGGAGGCGGCGGCGCCCGCCACTGCTGGTGGTGCCGGCAGCCAAAACAAACCTGCTCGCCAAAAGTCATTTCTCACGAGCATTACGTACTGTCAATGAAGTACATACTAAACTAGATGTCTTCACGTGTAACATGAGTGAACTCGCAAAGGTGCTATTGTTCACCTTATGTTATAGTGAATAAATTTTAGTGTAATACCTTATAATTATTTTCTTTGTACTTGTACTTATGTTATGTTATATTTTCCTTATATTTTCTTTATAATTCGTTTTGTATGTTATTATTGTGTATTGTTTGAATTCTTTTAAATGCCTAGCTATCGCATTGGGTTGTCAATGTACCTGTAAAGATAGTTTTAAGGTTTTGTTTATCCAAATAAATAAATAAATAAATAAGTAATTGAAACATACTAGATTTTTAGTTATTTAAGTTTGACAGTATTTTGTATGAATTAGTAGGCAGTGTATTTATGTGTGTGTGTAAAAGAGCAGTAACAGTGCGGTATTACACGGGCCGCATTAAGAAATGCTTGTGAAAGAAACAAAAATCCTACTGATTTTATTATAGATTCATGTCGAGAATCATTAGCATAGTTACCTCCTTAAATTTGACGAGAATGCAAAACAACACAATTTATAACTTTTAACTAGAAACGAGATTCGGCTCTGGAGCTAAGTATGGCTACAATCAGCAAAAATAGTTTCGGTCGTCAACACTGGGAACGAACGGAACTTTTTTTTTCCCGATTGTCAACAGTGATAACGACAGAGTGTTACTGATCGGGAATGACCCTTCTTAAGTTATATTTTAGTTTTTAGTTACGATCTGTATTCATATGCACAAACGTGCGGATTGAAACCTAGCATAGGATCAATACTACAAATTAAACAGATTCATCATGCTTGTTTATAGAAAATCGTTTTGAACATGGATAACATTAAATTTGGTTGGTAGTAGTCGTATATTTAGGTATTTCAGTATTATTTAGGTTACCTACTTTGTAAGTACGTGCAGAATACGACAAACAAAACAGACGGTGACACCAGAGACAGTATTCAGCTTATTTCTCAGCGGTCGATCATATTCCGTGCATTTCATATTTGAATGCATTGTTTGTGTAAAATGATTTAGATATAGGACTGTAAATCAGTATTTAAATAAGAAATACCTTATAAATACTCACTGTACGATCGTGGCTTTTTAATGAATTATGTAAATTATTAAATAAATTAAATGTAACTAGTACATGTACCCACCTATAAACATCTTTCAATGCAAACACCTTGCTCTATTACTCATTAATCATTGCAACGTTATTCGTTTTTTTTATAAAAACCTATAACTACACTGTACCAAACATTTCATCGTTTTCTAGGCACCTATATATTTTTTTTTATTTATCCGCTAATATTAAAAAACTTAGATATATTTTAGATTTTAGACTTAGATATATTTAGGTTCTTCTGGTTTCAACTTCATCTGAAATCTTCCGTTGTCTAATAAAGCTCTGTAGAATGTCTAAGTAGGTAGCAATTTAACTTCTTTGTCCGAATAACACAGCTCGAGACTACGAACGTCAAAAATACATTTTTATAGCTTTGAACCGTCGCGCGTCGACTTCTTATGAAGATATTTTTAAGCGAAATAGTAAGAAAATGTTGTGATATAAAGATGAGCTAAAATATGCATTGCCATGCTATTTGTATAAAGGCGTCACTTGGCTGTTCGATAACTATGTATGTTAATAAATTAAGTTACCCAAGCCACGGGAGGGCTTGTGTGTAGCTGGAGAAAAATATAGGTGTGCCCACCGACTTATTTTTAACCTACAAGAATTAGGTACCTACTCACTTCCTTTTATGGCAGCAGCCTTGGCCAGTAGCAAATAAACTCTGCCAATAAAATGTTGGAATGAATTGAAAATTTAATATTAAATTTTTTACTGGTGGATATTTCTTACATCACAAAGGAACAACTCATTGCCAGGACCCTTACAGGACAGATAGTCAGGTATTTAATAAAACTGCGTAATCATTTTTACTTTTATGAGAAATATCAATACCAGCTACTTTCGGCGAATTTCTTTAATTTTCCGCGAGTAATATTGAAATTATGACAAATATTTCTGTCATATAATCTACTAAATACTTCTTTTCAAATCGGATTTTGTTATCGAGTTTCTTTCATCGAAATTCTAAATATTTTCAGCTAGAAAATTTGTCTAAGTTACCTGCCAGTAAAAAATATCAATATCAGTCAAGCAGTTTTAAAGATTACTCGGAACAAACACAGACGGACAAAAAGACAAAAATTTTAATAACTGGTTTTTAGGCATAGACTATCGAGCAAATTACGAATCTAATTAAGAATCAGCCTAATTAAACAATTATTTTGATATTACAAACTCGCACCTGAATTTTATTTATTTGTATAGTATATAGTATAATTTATTAAGTATGTAATAGGTATGTATATTCAGTGTGTATAGAGTATTGATGATGGCAAAAACACACTTAAATTTTATGTTTATTTGTATTGGTAAAGAATTGTTTTGTAAAAATATTCTCGTTCTGGTTATTATTATTTCGTATAGAGCCCTCGATCTGAAGAAGTAAGATTTCGTACCTAAACAAATATGAGAGTATGTTATTTCCTCGCTTAAATAAATAATGTAGGTAACCAGTTTAACCAGTTACACGAGCGTTTTGATGTTCTCTCATTTGGAAATAAAGAGCAGATTTCTGTTTTTGAAAGTACCGCGTAAGTATAATATTTATAATTTCACGTTTATTTGGTTCAAGTTTCTACACCAATGTGGTCGTCGCTAGGGTGTCTGCTGAACGTGTTACTGACAGTTTAGTCATCATATAAGTATAAATAATTAAAATTAACTTATTAAGCGACCTAAAAAAAAGAGCTAAATTCAACACGTATGTAATATTATTGGAACTACATTATATTCACATAAGGGTTTCCAAGCAAATATACAAAAAAAGGTGTATGTAAGTTTGTCCCCTCATTTCTCCGAAAGTATTATGTGGACCCCTGAGTGTGTTTCGACATTTCTTCTCAGGGTAGCCAGTTACAAAATGTCGAATCCAGAGGGCTACACAAAATATTATATGATATTTAAATGTGATGATGTTTAAAAAAAAAAACAATTTCAGTATCTTATGTCAGAGTTCGCAAATCAAATATCTACAAATTGTCAAATTGTCTATGTGTTTGAGCTAATCGTTAAAAAGCTAAAAACTTTGCGTACGTAGATGCAAGCTTTTGTGTAAAACGACTGCTGGAGACTATTTGTTAATGATACTGCTGTTTTTATATTTTGCTGTTCTACGCAGACGTAGTCACGGGTAGGTACTAGATAGTCATACCAAGGCACACAAAGTTACTAACCTTTAACTCTTACGAATGTGATTCTATTAACACACTTTTTCAATATCCTCTAGAAAGCGACAACATGTCTAAGGAACATAGCTGTAATACGAATTATCTATTTCTCTGTGAAAATAGTATCATGACGTTGATAAATGAAGAACATCCATTTCTTAGAGTGCTGGCACTTTTAATAGGACGTTTCCATATATTACTAGGACAGGTAAGTAGTAGTACATGGTCATGTAAAAAATGTATAAATAATAAGTACCTGAGTATATCCAACGAGTGATACTAGTTATTAATGATGGTGTAATACGATCTACTTGGGATGAGCGGCCAATAACTTCGTAGTTATAACTTGTGACACGAATATGATTTTTCCAGCAAGGTTTGGGTACAAAAAATTGTCTCTGTTATTAGAAACGTGTGTAGGCGCTTTAACATTTAAGTACCAAAAAGATGAATGCTTAACCTGATGTATATATATACGTACGTATATAGTATGTATATACGTAGTTAGTAACTGCTGAGTGACATAGTGAATTCGAATAAAGAGATTGAATGCATAATTTCTTTAAAAAAAAATGCAATTAACATAACTAATGTACGCTACTTAGTATGTTAAGCTAAAATTGAAACATTTTTGTAACTAATATTAAGATAGTATGTAAATTATCTGAATCAGAAAAAATGTAAAGATACCCTGTATTAATTGATTACTGTGTGAGCACTTAATACACTCACACAGCCTCATTTAACTTCAATACGGTTTTTACAACCTATAAAGTTTATTTATAGTGGCCTTATTGGTAAGTGAAAAATAAAACAGAGTTATTATCATTGTACACTACCCGTATCCGCCATAAAATGTAAGAGTTAAAACAAATGGGTAATTGTGGTGCTTTAAGCGATGAGTTAACGACCTGACATTTTAACGTACTTTTATATCGCGTTAACACGCCAGGACCATGTTTTAACATGGCAGTTCTACAGTTGCTGAAGGACTCTTTTTAAACTCCGACGAAAAGAGAGAAATGTATATGCGTACAAGTCTGTGGCATCTTAAGTAGCAACTCCCAAAAAAATAGACCAATTTTAAGGCGGTGTCATTTGTTTAAAAGCTAATGCACCTTAAAATGGTTAGGTTTAGATTGGAATAGGTTCTTGATAAAAAAAAAATGTTTTGGAGTTTCTTATTTAGTCTTTAACAAAAGAAAATAAAAAAGCTAAGTAAACTAATCTGAGCTAAAAATAAGCGCTAGAGAAAATATACATTTATAGTATTTGGGCTTGTTACAAATTGGTTAATATTATTATTATAGTAAGTATTAGACATACAAAGACTACAAAGTAGCGATCGCGATGGCACGAAATTCGCTGCCTAGTGACTTGCCTTTCCAAGGCCTTTGTAACGTAACAAAATTATAGCTTTTCGTAAAATATCATTAACAGATGATTTTGAGTATAGGCGTGGGAAAAGGGTGTGCCTGAAAGCAGCTATGTTTCACAAACATAATTTGAAAATGTAATTTCGTGATCGTGAACTTCGGCGATAATTAAATGATGTCGGTTTAATTTAAATTAATTCTAACTAAGCGAAAAGTAAATATTTATTTAGGACAATCGGATTATATGTGGCATTAATTACATAAAGGTAAATTGTGATGTTGATAAATAATAACATATTAAGCAATAACAGCACAAAATTAAACAAATAATCATCACCGGTACAGGTATGCTGACCTACTAAAAGATCCTAATTTGAAACACATCTAAGGTAATTCCGGCATAATATCTGAAGTACAAGTGTCCATGCCGTCGAATAATTAATTAGGAAACACGCCACAGTCGGCCACTAGTTATCTCGTAGCAACACGTTCCTGTTTGTTCCGAGTTTACACACCGCTGCACCGGCGGGACACCCTCACCTTGAATATTTCACTCAACAAGTAGGAGCCGTAACGATTCTCAACGTGTTCGCCTCTAGTTGAGAATTAATCAGTACGTGGTTTAATTTTAGCTTCTTTAATATTTAAACAGTGTTTGTCGAAGATCGATCTTTGAATTTTGTTTGATTAAGACCAGACTTGCATACCGATTTGGTTTTATTACTGCGTCTTACAAACTTTGATTAGGTTCATCGTTTTTATCAAAGTGTTAATGGAATTGAGAATAAGAGAAATACGTATACCTACAGCTTAATAATTAAACCATTAGCGTCGTGTTTCATGTGCAACCTGCAAATTCCATTAGGCGATACCGCGTAACGCGTGAAATATAACGGTTTAAAAATATTTTCCCATTTCCAATGAATTTTAAAGTTTCTATTTGTTTTTGAAAGTCCAATCTGTTTCGTGTCAGTATTGAATAATAAGTGGGCGTTAAAACGTTTTATTAATTTCGCTTTACCTCGACTAAAAACAATTGTATTTACAATAAAATATAATAAAATTACACCGCTAACTATGTTTATTTACATTATCACATTAAAATATTTGCACCTTGCTTGCTCAAAAAAAGCTACTAAAAACGAAAATTACCGTTTTCAAATCACACTTTCAGAAATTTGTAATAAAGTCAGACCTAATGTTATGACATTGACATAAATACATGCATAGAGGTCTCACGTTGAGCCTCAGCACAACAAACATAAAGATATCAAACAACAAACGTTAAGTTTTACAATTCTTAAACAAAATACTAAACGATACAAAAGACTGCTTAATTCCCTCGCGATTCCAGTTAATTCTGGCGGTTTGTGAGAGGTGTGAGCTGGAGTTATTGTTTGTCCATCGCCGCAAGTCCGGCAGCGCGCGGCGCTCGCCGGCGGCCCCGCGCCAAGCTCTGCACACCAAATAGGATTACGGTTTGTCCATGGCGAGCTTTCATTGTTCTGCTACGTCGTCCACGGCTTAAGTCGCGCTCAACAATCTGTACCTTCTTATGGTCTACGTGCGTTGTGCGCCAATTACAGATTTATATACTGTTACTATTGCATGAAATTCGTTTTGCACATAACTTGATATATGAAAGCTTAGAACTAACGTCATATCGTTCTTATTTCTTGATAATACAACACACAACGTTGAAATTGATAGAGGTTATATTAATACATGTAAATTGAATCAATAATAATCTATGTTTAGTGCTAATTAAACATACTAAGCTTAAACGGAAGCAATAATAGGCCCAAGTGTTCTAAAGTAGTGAAAAAAACGAAATAGAGTTGCTTGTTAAAGCTGCTGTTAGAATGCTCATTGCACATATTTTAAAAAAAGAGATATTTATAAGGTAGCACTTACGTTGGAAGCGTTCCGAGCATATTTTGGCGGCGTCTCGTAACAAGATTTAATTGAAATTTTCCATGCCTTTATATTTTGTTTTATTGCAGATTTATCTTTGTACGGTCTACGCGTAGATACTTTTATTATTTCGTGGCGTCTGATGTCATAACGCCGTGATAACTTCTGCAAAAGCGCTTAGGTAATTTTAAAATTGTTAAAAATATAAATGTAGTAGCAAACGTGAGTAAAATATTGTTTTGCAATATGTTTTGTTTTACGGGAATGGGTACAGTCAACTCAGCGATTGTTTGCTATATATTTTGTGCTGTGTCCCAGTCTGAATGGTTTGTTGAATATCTAGTAATAAATCGTGAATAGTTTGAACATTTTGTTTCTGTTAGTATGTGGCGGCGGTGCTGTACAACATGCGGGGTGAGAGGGGTGGGAGGGGGGAGCTGAGGGACGCCGTCTATATATTGCGAGCTTTCTGTTATGGACCATTACCGGCGCATTACTGCGCTTATATGAAAATTACCTACGTTACAATTTCAACAAAAGGAACGTGAAAACGCCTGCTAATACATGTTGTCTTCGGATACATGTACCTATTTGTATTTGGAATGAGAAAATTCACCCCGGAGACACCGTATTATGTACGACTTTTATTTTACTGTACAACGTCATCGTCCTGTTTTTATATAGCTGTTTATATCTTTTACGAATGACTTTCTTTTTCTTCTAAGTAATATTTTTCTTCTCTACGTGGTAACGGCGCAACCTTTGTCAAAGTTGATTAAACTTAAAAAAAGCACTTATATCTTCTCCTCTATACACAGTAAAATAAAGTACCGTCCACACAGATTGTAGATAGGTTCAGGCGCTTGTTGAATTCACTAAAGTTTTATTTGTCATCTTTTTAAGAGAAATGGAAAACAACGCAATCACAGCTTTGTGACAGAGCTAAGAAAAGTTCGGGAACCAAATTGACTACATTGTGTTACTGGCGCAACGAATTCATGTCGCTACGGAATGAAAATATGGGATCGAGTTGGCGCAGAGGCAACAGATTTCGCCACCCACTATGATAAATAATAGCCCGTAACTTTCCCATATTAGCAGCTTATAACGAAAGACTTTTAGTGTCTTCTAACGTATTAGTTGGCAGACATAAACGATGCTCAAAATAACATTTGTTTCTCTATTATTGTTCCTAAACAGTTTGATTAGCAAAATGATTCCTTATCCAGTACTGTGCGTATATAAAATTAAGTTTTACTTCTAACTTCGGCATCAAACTGTATATAATTGTCTCAAAACAAAAAACAGTAAATATGTTGTACCTAAAAATACATGTCGTCTCTTAAAAAAATTTTTTTGCAGTTTTTCGTTGCACATGGGCCGTGGCTGCAGCAGATTAAAATTTGCATTGGTTCATTAGACGGGCCAGAAAATATGGCTTGGTTTTAAAATTTATAGTTTTAAACTGCGAGGAAGGCTGTAGAAATTGCCTTGGACTAAAAGAGTGTGTGGCCCGATTGCGGGTTGGGATCGGGACCGTGTAAAAAGTAAGATTACTAACTTTAAATACTACTTTAAATTATATTTAACCTATTCTTGTTAATGCATGAAATTAATATAGCAATACAATTGAAGCGTTACTTGCTTGTTGCAAAAGTAATTCTAACAGTCTTCTTACAATTTACTTTTCGCTTTTGGCTCTTATAAAGGTATTTAGGGATTAGTCGTTTTATAAATCGCAAAGAGTTTCCAAATGCAGTATTGACTAAAACGAGTAATGTAAACGAACCACAACTTCGTTCTGTAAATCAGATTTGTCTGTAGGTACTTTTCGATCGAAGCGTATTGCGCCTCAGAGTTCGTTGTAAATAGGATTTATATCTTTGGAAGTGCACGCACTACATTTTCAACTGAAAATGTGATTAATATCTGTTCAGAATTAGGAGAATTTGTTACATATACTATTGTATGTAGCGTGTTCATTGTTCGAGGAAAATGGTAATCTATCTCCTTCACCATGAAACAGTTATTTTGCTCCCCACGGCTCATAATTATCTTTTAGTTACTTTATGCCATAGATGTGTTACAAGTTTTGCTAAACCTGACGGCTCAGGCCTAAAAACATGTCCTAATAAAAAGAATTTTACATAACCATTTCTATATACCGCCATTTATACATATGCCATACAAATAATTTAAAATATAGGAAACCAAGCTTGATTAAAGTTTTAAGGGCTGAATAGTGTCGTCCAGTGTTCCTAATCCATACTTTTCCTTGTGATATTTTCTACCATATTAAGGTTGATTTTCAATGAAAGTGATTTATTATTGCCCTTAGGCCCGTCCTGAGAAAGTAAGGAGTCATAGAAAGAAAATGATTTATATGTTTGATAGATTGACAGCGATTTGAGTTGATCCTTTCGTATTTCCCGCAGTCAGGAGGACATTAGCTGGCCAGTTAGCTGGTAGGTAGGTATATCTCCTCATGTAAAACTGCCTATTATCTAAATTCTATAAACTAAATGCTTTCAGCGACCGTATCTATTACAAAGCCAATGTATTTCGCAAAATACTAAATAGTGACTTTAACAACATGCTGGTTTGTGAAAGGAATTATCGTAACAAAACAAGGATTAAATAAATCTAAAATAATCCTCCTTTTTTGGCTTCGCCGCAGTTGGGTAAAGACGAATCCGTATTATGTGATCAATGCTCGTTTACGTTTGAACGAGAAGTGGCTCAAGCGGCCTTTGCCCTGCCCTGAGACAGTAACAAGCTAGTATTATTACAGTTTGACCTGCCGTATTAAGTTTAGACATATTAGAACATATTATATTGTCTCTCTAGCGTGAAATGCCTTAAAATGTGTTTGTAACATCGGCACGAATTCCGTAAATTGTCGCATAACTTGACTAAAGTTAGTCCGACTTGAGATGTATATGGATCGGTTGTGTAATTGCAAGTATAAAATATCAATTTGGCGGGTTCTCGTCACCTGCGACCCACGAATTAAGTACACGGTGGCTGTTAATATGCAAATGAGGCTTGCCTTACAAGTCATCAGACTGAGTGCGTTTTGTGACAAAATTTAACAGGTTCATATTTCTATGCAAAACAGTCACGTGACTCAGGAAGGAACATGAACACGGCTATCTGGTGAAAACTGAAGCTTTTGTGTTCTTTACGTCGCTTTTATGACTGTGAAGCGCTCTTAAAGAACAACGTTGTCAAAATAAGATCTACTCCAAAGTTTTATGGAAATCTGGTTTAAGGTGTGTCTTTGAAACAAAGCAGTCGTTTCCCTTGTTCTTTTATTTTGGAACATTTTCTCATAAAAATACAAATACTAAAATTTATTACATAATTAAAATAATTTGTTTTATAAAGTAAATAGAAGTGAAAATTTTGTCTAAGTGTCATAAATACCTCAACTGGATTTCATCTTGTCGGAATAGATATATCGATATAAAATGCTCTTTGTGTATGTAAATAATATAAATGCATGCCTACTACTAGGTACCCAACATAAATAAAACTATTTTCCAATACATAGTGCAGAAATCCCAAGTATTAAGCATGGCTTAGCTCTTGAGCACATAGTTTTAACTAACACAATGAGAGTTTGGAAGTGGTATTACTAATGTTCATTGAAACGCATACCATGCATTTTGGAAGATCCGCTCGCCAATACAAGTCGAATAAATCGATTTTGGCGCTCTTGGAACCAATGGAGTAGCGCAATTGGCCAAGATATTCTTATGCATTAATTCTTGTTGGAATTCTACTCTACGTACTTTCAGAGTAAGACTGTTTTATTTTAGTAGGTACTATAAACAAGAAGTGCTTTAATAATGTACAAGACAATGATGATCATGATGATGATAATTCGAATAAAATAAATGGTTCAGTCAATTTTTGTTAGAAAATCCCAACACTCTGATTTATTTAATTATATACAGAAAATCAATAAATAATTGTTTATCGATTTTCTGTTTTAAACAAATTGACTTCGGAACCTAATAATATTTAAATTGCATAATAATATATGTACTATGTCATAACATGACTAATACTGTAATTTTTAGTTAACTTTAATATTACGATTCAATTCTCGTGCCTTCTCTAGATGAAAAGAGGCCTGTGCCCAGCAGGGGAACATTTATTAGCTGGTATTATTATTAATATTATGGTTTTCGTTCATCATCATCATCATTTCAGCCATTAGACGCCCACTGCTGGGCATAGGCCTCCCCCAAAGATCTCCACAAAAATCAGTCCTGCGCTACACGCCTCCAGCCAGTTCCCGCAGCCCGTACAAGGTCATCACTCCACCTTGTAGGAGGCCTAGATTTTCGTTCCTAGATTAAAAAACCAAATTTAATTTAATGTCTAGGTTCCTTGTCATATTAATTCTGCAGCGTGATTAGACAATGTGTTTTGTGCCCGTTGGATATTCTAGACTAGTGCAAATATTTGTAGAGTGACGAACACGGGCGTACCCTACGTTATGCGGGAACATCTTTTAGTCAGTTTATTTGTAGTTACACTCATACCTGCAGGGCAGAAGACAATGTAGACATTGCTGACAGTTGTTTGTGTTTGTCTAACTAAAGATAGGTTTGTTTTTTTGTTTGATCGTTTTTTGTACTGAGTTTATGTCCGTACAAATGTGGAACCGCAATCTTGATATTTGTTTACCTATAAAAAGTTTAAAAAAAATTGCACTAATGATACAATTATAACGGCAATTACTGTGTTTTATAAAATTATATTTTAAGAAACTTTGAGGTCGAAAGAAAATGCAAATGTTTTAGTTAAATCGCGTAGGTATATTAAATACCAGATAGTAGCATTATTTCCCTTTGTAGGCAACGAATACTAAAGCAAAGTTTTATAAAATGTTTCATTATTTTACGTTTGCAAATATTATTATGAAGTTTATTTCAATGCAATGTGTTTCGTACTATAAAATAAACATTTCCGTTTCTCTAACAAAAAACTTGAGGGATTACACCCGTATAAATAACACAGCGTGAAAGTAACAATATCGCTTGGAACTCTTGGTAATTTTTCACTCGAGTGTCAAATGCTCGTAAAAGATATTGGAAACAATTTGAGCGATATCTTGCCCCCGCGGACCTATTCGAAAAAGGACGTATTTTGTGAGAAATATGAATAGCTTTCACTTATTCGAACCTTATACTTAATGTACTTCATAGACTCAATAACTTTGTCATTGAAACTGACATTATATTTCGGCTGTATTATGTTAAAAAGTCCAACAAATCCCTTGTCAAAATTATGAGTTGGTAAAAATTACAAAATGTTGGGATTCATGAGTTTAACTTTTTATTCAAGACATTTATTTTTTCTTTTCGTCCTAAAAAAACAAGTATACGTACCTACTGTCCGCTTGGAATCATCAACAGTAGCTGCAGGGTAAAACGCCTTGTTTATTTACGTGATTGTTGCGTTCATTTCAGTTTCCCAGAAAACCACTTTATTTTATGTTGACCTTTTATATATTTAATCACGAAACTTGCCATGTGAATCCTAGAGAGGAATAACTAGCCCAATCTCGACATGCGATAGTAACAAAAGAAGTGTGGTGCAGAGCCTTGAACCTTGCTCTAATTAAACATCTTCTAATGTAAGAATATGATAAATTAATAGAAATTCAGTAGTAAATACAAGTTACTGTCAGTTAAAGTTACAGGGTAATAAGGATGTTCACTGGGTATAAAACGTAAAAATCATAATAAAAAAATATTAGAAACGTATTTTTTACTTTTTCAACGAAAAACTAAGGACTTAAAGCGAATCGTACGCAAAACGTACGACACCGTGACGTTATGCGACATTTCAAATCAATGTATAGTCGTAAGTTTAAGGTTAAGAAAAAAAAAAATTGTCTAAAATTGAGTTAATCTACCTGACTGACGTCAAACAATATTTATGTCAATATTCCTATTGAGAGTGATATGAGCACGTACTTTCCAAATGCGTATTATGGGGTACATTTGCGATATACGTTTTATTTTCCGCCCATTTCTTTATCAGTACAGAATTACTATTAGAGATGTCGATGGTCACTGGTGTTTAAGCGGGTGCGGGGCCGCGGGGTAGGCGCGGCGCGTGCGGCTGGCGGCCGGCCTGCCCTCATTAATTCTCTCTCGGCCAGCACACAATTCGGCCCGCGTTGTCGGCTGTATGAGAATGACAGCACTCGTTAGTTATCCTCCAGTTTGTTATGTTATTGTGACTATAACACTGTCTATTAACCGTTGATAGCATAATTTACGGGTTATGGCTGTACCTCGTGTTACACGTCGGATTATAACAAGGTTAGCCCGAGGCTGGCTCGTAACAAATGCTGCTGGCGTAATAAAACTAAACATAAACTAAGTACAAACTGGGTGTTCACGGACACTTTAAGGCTTAACGATGCTATCAGCTAGAAGTGTTATTTGAACCGTACTCGGAGATGTAGTAGAGTGCAACGTTGTGCCGTACTGACTTCGCGAGTTACTCCCTCACATGAAACGCTGGGAGACAACAACGCATCAACTCGTATTCGTATCTTGTGTCAGCCCACACATGCTCTCAACTTTAAACTATGTAAAGTGCTCTCACTGAGTAAATTTGTATTTGTTTCCCATGTACGGATACTGTCAAAATATACATAAATAAAAACTAAATCTAAACAACTTTGATTTCCGATTTGCTGTCACAATATGATAACATTTTCCTGTATAAAAATAAAACGGTGATAAAGGAAAATATACGAGTGGCTACGCACGAATTTCCCTTTCATTTCCGGTTTGTTCAGTTGTGTAAATATTTTAAAATGTAGATTTAAACGCTGAATTTGATAAATATTTTATGAAGACCGACGCAAGAATGCAGTTGTAGTAGACTTTATTATTACTTAGGACATATATATAAACTATTGATAATGTATATTAACAACTATTTTTCAGAAGTATTCAAATAGGAATTTTCATGTAATCGTTAGTGAAGAATCTTTTGATTTAACAGCTCGTATTTTTTTTAATATAACACAAATGTAACAACTACTTTAATTAAAACAACTATTACTATTTCATCGCTTACGGTTGCGTCGTGTTCGTAAGTATAACAGTGTCCTTAGGATTTCAAAGTGGACAAGCAATTACAAAGGTTTGGCCCCGGGTCCGCTCCGAGTTTGTCCGAGATGTATCTAAGTAAATAATTAACGAGCACCGCTTGTATTAGGACACGGGCCCGACTAACACGGACCCATTTTATGTTTATAGTGACAAATATGGACCTTCAGGCTTAATATTACGTATTACACAGTCCGTATCAACTGAGCACTCACACTGGCTGCAGAGGGTCGGAAACAATTTCGTCATTAACTATTCATGCTATACCTAAGTAGGTGACTACACTTAAGTGGTAAACAAGGTATGTTCGCTTCTCTTAGAATATTTATTTTGAGAGCAATTTCCCTAATAACTTTGGAGCGCTTACAAAGGAAATTGGCGATCCGCCTTGAGGACACTTTGAACCTTCCTGGAATGTTATCTCAGCCCACGGGAGAAGTCGCTTCAGTGCTTGAATTTTAAACTTACAATAATAAGACAAAATGTTAACCGCGTCTTATTACAGCCAGTGTAATGACTACGTTCTATAATTTATTTAGGCCACACAATTGTAATACAAATGTTCCACAAAGTATGGATGTTATCAGGCGGAGTGATGAGTCCAGTGCTATCTTAGTTTGGTCCTAAGTTCTGCAAATGTCGTAGGTACTGACGACTCAAGGTTCTCTTTACATTTTGTCTTTTAATATATCTAATTAAATTCATTTCAGCCCAATATTTACATTGGTTTTTTTAATATAATTTCATCATTAAACGATTCTTCTCGTGAAGACTTATCATCATCGGGCAATCTGACATGACCACAAAATAAATACATTTTATACGAAACAGAAATACCTATACATGATATGATTTAAACTTTTAAAATATGCAAGTTTCAGATACGTTTCACATATTTGTTGAGCATTGATAAAATTAATAACTTACGATTGTAAATTACATTTTTGTTTTTACGCATTGAATTTAAACGAATATAGACAAAGTAAATTTAATATTTACCAAAATGAGTAAACAATATTCAAAATACGAAAATACAAAACATATTTGTATAATGAGATAACTTTGCGCCAAACAGACTTTGAATTCAGAATAATTCGTCAATTTACGTGTTATCAGGAGAAGGTACGATTTTATCAAGTGAGTGATGAATTCGATTCGTCTCGGGGTGAATTACAGTCAAATGTAATTCCTTTTAGAAATTGTAAGGGAATACAGATCTTCGTCACAATAGAGTAGATCTTGAGTAATGTGTAATCAGCGTAGTAAAATCTAAAGCGGGTCTGTTCAAACAACGCCATCCTTTTGTTCTCGTAATAAACTGTCAGGGTACAAAAGAAATTCACCGACATCGGATGTCGCCCTGTTGAAATTTAGAGCTTTTCTCACACGCTAACGGCCGTGTTCCATCCACTCAAAGGCGGTTTATGAAAAGATCTTGCCACCCTACTTGTATCACTGCACGAATGTCGCACACGGATCCATTGTGGTTAAACAATGAGATATATAAAGAGTTAAAACTAATAAACGTGTCCATTTTCTCCTACAATAGGGGTCGAAGAGTTTTCCGATGAAATACACTGGCGACTTTTGTTTCGCAACCCACTGCACTGTTTTTAGTGTCATAGTAACGATCGTAAGCGGAAAATGTACGTAAATGTGCTTTTGTTCCCTTTTCATGTTACTTTAGTAATGGAAAAGGGTTGGGTATATTAGCTTTCCAGTGTGGTAAACCTCAATTGCGATTGGTTGGTTTATTGGTAAGTATTTGTTGGCGCCGGCATTCTTATAAAACATGACGTTACATTTTCTGATCCCGAAAGCTTGGACGGACATTTATAGAATTTTATTATGATTATGATAGTATTTATCCTTAAAAACCTTGTTTTTCTTTATTAATTATAGATACAGCTATTTTAATTAGTCATTTGACTACTTCAAACTTGCTAAATACTATACTAACTATCATAGATTTTCCCATCTAAGACACAATTTTTATCGTTATCATAAAACTATTTGATCGTAATCAAATTGGGTCAATTTTTCTTTCGAGTTACTTTGAAAAACACATTACGACAGTACGAAAGTAAGGAATATCAGACGCAAACGATAGTTTATAATAACCCTTCTCCAGCTGTGTCCGTGTAATTCCTTTCTTAATATTAATGCTGGAACAAGGACAAAACAAGAGAAAAAGAAATAAACGCGTCTGTATTTCAGAGCTATAATTGTTTTGAAAGCCGTAAATTTCGTTCTTGTTGGCTGATTTTATAAATTTTGGCTATAAGAGTATGGTTGGTATTTATATAATATTTAAGTCAAGATTTGTAAGCGTATCTTTATAGAACCATAAAAAATGTCTTTTGCTTCAAACGAGATTATATTTCCCTAGAATATAGATGGCGTTTCTACATTTGAAATTTATGGGTCCTAATCTGGCTATGTAGTGGTAAGTATAGCCGTAGGTCTTCTCGGGTAGTATAAAACATAGTTAAAGAGTTATAAAACAAATAGGTTCCTCTACGTGTTGTGAGTAATAGAGCAGCTACTCCGCGTTTAAGGCAAGTTGTAATAGCTAACTAAATGGAAACGGGTTAGTGTGTTCGTCGTAAAACATGTGATCTCCACACTCATTTACGCAGCGGTCTGAGTATATTGCTATTCCTTAGAATACGATTACACTATGTAATTTTATCCTTTAGATAAGGCTGAAGTTTTTTTATAGACTGCCTTTTCCTTAGGTGAAAGTCCATCATTATCTTTTGCGGAGGATTTGAGGAGCTTAGATTGGGGGGGTTAATACGGGTTGGGTTAATTTTAAATTCTAGGTATAACAAATAAAGGACACTTCACAATCTCGAACGGGCAGGCCGTTCGAGATTTAGAAAAAGTTTTTATTTAAATGTAAGTGAACTCAGTGTAAAGCTGTAAGCAGTAGGCTAACGTTTATTATGGTTCTTTATTTAATCAAATATACCATAGAGTAAACATAGACAAGCATAGAGCATGCGCATTGCTAGTAGCCCTTTATGCCGAGCGTAAGCACATATTTAACTAAATGTAACTACGCTCTTTTACTGATTTAAGTGATTTTCCGTGCGACGACAGACATTTATGCGAAAATATCGACGGTTTCGATGTGGAGTGGGTTCACGTCAATAGTGCAATGGGTGGGGTTCGAACCTGCGACCTCTCGATCACAAGGCGATCACCCTAACCATTAGGCTATTGCCGCTTTATGTTATTAGGGTAATATTAGGTTTTGAGATAGTTTTAATAAAATGGTATGCTCTGTTTTGACACAATTTTTTTTATTTTACATGTTCATACTAGCACCAATAGTACATACTCGCTATGCGCACTCTATAGTTCACTTATTAATTACGGATTCTTGCAATTAGCCACCTCACATTTTCCTAGGACTATCGAGAATCGATTTAATATGGCAGTATAAATAAAGAATTTATAGTCTTGAAAATACTAATAATTAAATTATGAATTACTATATTTTTTCAAGCACAAAATAGAAAGAACATAAAAACAACAAAAATAAAGTATATTAAAAAAAGCTTCGTATAAATGTAGTACCTTTAATTTTGTCTTAATAATAATAATTTTAATTTCGTTGCATTCGTCCTAAAGTTCTCTAATAACTATTCAGAAATAGATAAAGGTATTGTTTCCGTAATGAATATACAGTTGTACATTGGTTTAGCGCCTATCACAGCACTAATCCTATTGTCCCTGGACCCAAGCATCTCGTGTATGTGTATTTGTAATTACATTAGACCACACAAGGTTGACCTCGCCTATTTTATGCGTATACTATTGATTTTATTGTAATTCACGCCTGATAGCCTTGGAAAATACTGCCTTTTACCATTTCTAAAATACTGTTCAATATAATAAAATAAATTAAATTAAATGTCAAAGTGAAATGAGAAAAAGATGATGATTTATAATCGTAGTTTTTAAACAAATAAAAATAAGAATACTTCTAGATACCCGCAGGCTTATTATATTCAATCTTGCAAGATAATATAGTATACCTAATTAAATACTATGTAAATCTTCAAAATCGTCGTTATCCTTGGTCAGAATCGCAGGATTCCTTCTGTCATTCATTTCAACCCCGGGAGGTTTCCCCTCGCTACATGTCAGTATATTTTAAGTGCCGCAACATCCTGCGAGAGAGATGAGTATAAAATATGAAACGACAAGAATATTATTTTCATAAAAAAAGAGGTTAGACATAAAACGAACTCGCACCTTTAGTGTTTCGTAAAACTTGTTAGTTTAAAATAAAATTGGCTCAAATAGGTAAGTAGAAAAAACAAATACGACTAGTATTGGCGGTTTATTAACAAAATGAGAAAGACTACTGTGTAAATCGATATAGAGATATATCACACTATTTTCGTTACAAGATATAATTTTTATTAGATAGTAAACGGATTATTATCGGTTCGTTGGGACACGAACAGGTTCGTCTCGCGACACCGACGCATCATGAGTTCATGATTACGGGCCCCGGTCGGGCTTGAAACTAGTCAGGCTTCTTTGATAATAATCCGCGATTTAAGCCGTTTACTATCTGATAACAGATAATATGTCTAACGTAAGTTATTATGCAAATACAATACATAAGTACCTACAAATAACCTCATCATTTCATGTAAATAATATATCGTGAACAAAAACGTATTAAAATTTGATTATTGCACATAATATGTCATAAGTATAGATTTATGTTGGCCGGAAAACGTACTTTATCAGATATAACGGGCTCATAAACGATTTGATGAAAATGTCTTCACTGATTCCAGTTTATGTCCATATTTACATCGATATTTTTTAAATGGGTTCGGGTATAAAGTGTTCCATCAAAGATGTCAAATGAGCCTTTTATATGATTTTTCGGTGGAAAATTCAAAGCTATTGAGTAAAATAAAATTGGTGAGCAGGTGTTCCCGGCGGGGGTCGGTAGTGAATAATGAGCGGTCGCAGCGTCGACTGGTGCCGCCGGGGACCGGCCTGTTTAAATACTTTACGCCAAAACATATTACTTAATATTTGATGTCCCTATGGCTAATAGATTTAATAGCTGCGCTGTTCTGGTTTCGATCTCCGCAAGAGATAAATGTTTGTGACACCCGCAGGTCTCGTTGGTATTGGATTATATCATGTATAAGACACGTACATTAAATATTTTACAACACTAAAGACTCACTCGCTCAATCATTTCTTTAGTGTTGTAAGCAAAAAAAAGACTCAAACTTAGTCTTACCGGATTCAGCCGAATACCGTATTTTACATGGAGCGACTGCCTATCAGACCTCAACAACCCATTTTACTAGGTAACACAGTATCCCAAAGTAAGACCGTGAACGATCAACGCATAGCAGTCGGGGCCAACGGCTTAACGTGCTTTCCGAGGCACGGAGAGGTCTCGGTATGTTAACAAACGGTCATCCATCCACGGACCAACCGCGGCGAGTACGGCTTAACCTGCATTATCGGTCAAACCGGCTTACACTTAGCCACGAGCCCCTCTTATATTACTTTATACGATAAATCATAATTTAATGTACGTCAGTAAAGGTAAGGTAGGTATACCTTTACGATACTTTATATTTGTGGGTAAAATATTTTAATCCGTTTAGGTAGCCCTATATTCAAATATACCTTTCATAACATCTAAGGAAGCTTAGTAGGATTGGATAAAGGCACGCTTGTTTGTAATAATAACGAAATAATAACTTTATAAGTAGGTTAAATCTTTTAGGTTCTGAGTTAAGTATTTTGCACATGTGCCGATGTGCCGTAGCGATTAGAAGTGAAATAAATTAATTTATTTCCAAAGATACATTACAAATTAATAATAATTTAAAATTGATTGCCATAGTTAATAAACTACATTAAAAGCTTTGGTAATTATACTTCATAATTATGTATGCTGTATAAACAAATACAATGTATGGCTGTATAAAAAACAATACAAATACGAATGAAAAACTGGTACAAAATGATGAGATTGTTTGCCGTATTGTGGAAATCGATATTAAATTTAGGACAGTATGCCAAAAAAATTGGTAAAGGATTATATACTGGAACAATAACGTCATGAACAGCTCTTCCAACCTAAAGGTCGGGAACATATGTTCGGGACGTGTAACTGTAGGTAGATATTTATGTCGTCAATTTGTGAACATTTGTAACTTTGTCAGATTTTTCGTGATGTGAAAAACGTCAAAGCGAATGATAGACGACTATCGTTCCACAATTTGGTATGGAAATACGTGCGAAATACCTGCAACAATATTTATGGGGACGTTTTGCTAGTGTGCTCGATTGACAGTCGCCTAGAGAGCGGCTTGTTTATGGCAGAAACCCACGATTTATAACCACTTGGTTTGCGCTTGTAATAAACCAGATAACTCAATTTATGGCACTAAAACGGCTGGTGTGTCGTCTTCCATGATGCTGTAGTTATATCAACTAGAGTTACGATGATCACCTCGGGTGCGGTTAATAGCTCCTGTCCTCCGAGTACTCGTACAATGGCGCGCAATCACTGCCTGATAAAAGTTATTAGTGTCGGTGTTATTAACGACACATTGCTAGATCAGGGTGATCATACTAAGTACTTCTACAGTAGGTACGAATCTAATCTAGGTAGGTGCTTAATCCTAAAATCTGATTTACTCTCAGTCATAAACAAATTAATGTTATTCAGCCCGGAGTATAATATCGTTGTTTGTTCAGAAAATGCTTTTATTAAATAAGAAATATTGTTGTCGCAGACGGAAAACTTACTTTTTAATAAAACGACAGATATTAAGCCTATTGAGGGCGCATTTGTTATGCCCGTTTCTCGGTAACTAGGGTCGTTTTACCAAAAATAAGTCAGCCAAGATATGAAATACGTTGAATAATATTTCAATTTTACAAATTAAATGTACGTTTGTCGAGCAGATGCGTCGTGGTGTTTTATATTTAAAATATAAAATTAATATTTATTAAATATTACACCACAAAGATTCAATACAAATTCAGCAAATTCAGTGAATCATTCGATTGCGTGATGTAATTGTAACGGAAAGATAAACATGACAATGTGTATGTGTGCCATTAAAACGTGTTTATTCTGTTTCCGTTGTGGAAACGTATCCCCTCTTAATTGAAATTATAACTATATATTATGCATGTAGGCACTTTAGTAACTCCAACAGTAACCGAATATACTATGTGTAATAATTAAGTGCGTATTGTTAGGTTTTCCAGGTAAAAACAAGGTTGACATTATCATTATTTATTATTCTCTCAGCGAACTTGAAAAATGATGTTTTGTATCTTGGATATATGATTATTATACCTTTTACCTCGAAGCATCCATCAAAAACAGTCGGTGTTGTACCTACAGAATTATAAGTAAATTATCTATTTGGAACATAACAATAGAGCATGACGGAGAAATATCACCGGCCAGTGAGCGACCCCACCCGTCTCCTCGGAGGCCGATAACAAATTGAAAACTGGATAAACGAGGTAATAGTAAATAACATATATATCAGCCAATTTCATTATTGACAGTCCATATTGGTCCCGCTTCGCAGCATAACGTTTTAAAGGGTTTGTTTTAAGAACGAGATTTTTTTGCAGAGAGCTGTGAAAAGTACGTAAAATTGTTGTGAAGGTATATAAGGATTCACGTCGTCATGATAACGAAAACTTATTTTATTTCAGATGTTGCCTTTTAGAAGAGAACACGTAAAAAGTTGTGAGGTTATAGAGTAGAAATGGCCAATCTCATTCAGTGATTATATTTTACCAACATAGGTTAACGATATTCGTACCTGCGTTATACGCAAGTTAGGTTCTAAGTAATAAGTAATTATAACACAAAGTTATGAGTCGCTTCGTCGTTACTAGTAGTTCGAAACTCAGGACTTGAGTAAGTTTAGGTCCCTAGGGTCTTATTCCTTCAAAGTTAGGTTGCAAAAGTACCTACTAGTCGATAATTCTCTATAGTTCATACAGCTTCGATTCCCACTTAGTCTTGTGAACGTAAACTATAATTAAACTAAGGCTTCCCTTACAGGCTGGCATTATAAGCCAGCCTGTATTTTCCCACTGTGGTACAAAGGTACCACATCTACTCATAGAAGTTCATAATCAAAAAAGTTTTTATTTCTCATAAACCTCAAGGCGCGAAACGTTAAAATAACATATCTAAATGACTCTAGGTGCGCTAGTTATAATGGCGTGTTTCAATATAGTCTAAAAAAACCTGTAAGGTAGACAAGGTTCTAAAATCCTCAAATGATTATGCTTAAGTACATAATACACGCAGTGACGTGTTACAAATATTTGTTAAGAAGCTGATACTATCTAGTAATCAATAAGTTTCGTATGGTAGCAGTTTATATCCGAGATTTGTGTCGCAATAAATGTCGAACTAAAAACATAGCTTAACGAAACTATTTAAATGTAATTGAAGCAAGTTCATGTGTATACATGTTGAAACTGAGCGGATGTAAGTAGCCTGCACTCTGCAGTGGCAACGTTCACCACAATTAGTTGCTCTGTCTGCGTCGGCCCCGCAACTGTATAAAAGCGATTACACTAACTGTAAGATGGAAAGGCTTGATGTAGGAGTATGCGAGGTTTCTGAAATTTAGTTACGACTTGCTGGATCAGTGTTTTGTTTTGTTAAAGTAAATGAACAATGATGAAGAACGAGAATAAAATTATTTTTTATACTTTTAGTGATTCTTCGGATGTCTGAGGAATTAGTTGAAATATTACGATTATTTTCGGCAATTAGGTGATTTTTATTTAAGTAGGCATTTTCAGGCACTTTCAATTGTTAAATGACTCCAGTAGCGCAGTTCCAAAACGTCATTTCTATGGAGAACCGGTAAGATACTCATAACTTAATCATGTAAATTATTTTAACGATTTTTTTCAGTTACTGTTATTGAAACACTGTTGTTAAAAACCTCTACGGAAAGTATATGTCTACGTCTAGCAGTTGGTTGGTAAGGGTTTATTGATGGCCATTAGTCTAAGTATATAATCGCAAAATTGATGATACTTGTAAATTGGATTCATAATACAACCTTTATTACTTGTAGGCTTTATGTAATAAATTATATTTAACGTCCAAATAAGTTACATTGCTTTTCTTCAAAGTCTTGCCTTTTGAACTTTTGAAAGTATGATTCAAGACCACAATGTTAAAAGTTAGAAATTGACGTATATTTGTTGAACTTTTGGATATTTACATCTAGAGAAATAGAACAAAGAAAGTCATTGAAAGTATTTTTGTTTGAGAACTTCGAACGACTAAATCGTGTAGCGCTACGCCGTAGACCTTGTAGAGGGTGGCAATATTATAAAACATTCTTAATATTGTATTGTGAGACTTATGTTATGTGTAACTACAAGATATCAACAGACCTTAGTACTAAGATATTATTTTTAGTTTATTTATGAGTTATTAATATTATAAGTAATTTTGTTATGATTTCAATATAAAGTTTTGTTTCATTAGTTGTAGAACACTAGCTGTTGTCTAAGACTTTGTCTTAAGGAGAAAGGATGCAGTCGTTATATTACACTATTTTTTTTTTTAATTTTAAAATTATCGACACTAATTCTTTATTTAATAAATTATCTCTAGATGTCTATTAGGGTTTAAAATTATGTAAATAATTATATCGCCGTGTTTTTTTCAATATCGTAACTATTTATTGAAATAAATAAATAACTATGGCAACGAAGATTATGTTTGAATAATCACTGAGGTTTTTGTGAAAGAGGTTTATGAAAAATAATATTTGTTTTATTATAAATTAACTCGTTATGCAATATTCACCAAACGTACCTAACGTTTAAGGCATGTGCTCATCAATAAGGACTTCTTAATTTAAATGTACCCGAAATGCCTCAGGGTACCATCATTTATAAATAGACTTCCCCTTAGCTTACACAAAGGATGTCATCCAAAAAGATCTATAAACATTGTTAAACTAAACGAAGCAAGTTTCATGTTTAACAAGTAACACAGAGCCTACTATAGTTTATATACGAAAGCCGGAGAGACATAAAAGGAATCGCAGGTAACGAGAGGACAGTAAGACGAGTCGGTTACGCCACGTTACGCCCCATTATTCCATCGTGCAGACTCAGGAAGTTATTACGAGTAATGTAGTGCCGACGGTACGCGCGTTTTGTCATACGGACAAAAGAACTCGCGACTAGATAGTTTCATAGTAACAAACAACCACACCGAAATAATAATGAAGCATTTTTTTGTGACTACCTTAATTAAGGTTAGGTTACCAACAGACCCTGAAATATTACATCTTTTACAGACGTTTTTTGGGCATATACGGCCCTTTTAAGTTATACATATAGGTATATTCTAGTCAGAAATCAATGTTATAATGCTTGTGTGTAAAGTTTACCTACTAGTAATATGCCTAAATAGCTTTTAACTACTTACCTGTTTATCTCTTTTATAGTCTTGGCAATCTCTTTCGACAGAATTTAGTTATCAACCATATACTTTCCGTGACTAGCTATAAACTTTGACGGTATGTGTCGCAAATACGATATCTATTAGCTCAATATTTATGACTTTGTGTGTTCACAAAATGATCTTTGTAGATATACAATGTATATAAACAGATTTTAAAGACATTGGCCGTGCGCATACGGACTGCTTGCAGCAGTAGGTATGATCTGCTTTAAGCTGCTACTGCATGGTGAACTTCGGACTTCTATGGCCTCTCCGAACACGACTGCTTGACAGCAGTTTGACTGCTTTCAAAAAGCTCGCGGGTTTGAGGCGCGCGTGAGGCGCAAGAGCGGTCGACAGCTCGCGCAGTCCGCGTATGCGGCCTTATCAGCTGGCAAGTAAGAAAGCCCAACGTTGGGCATCCATAGTGTCTGCGACCTACGTGTAGGTTAGTACACTTCTATCTAACGCACATATCTGGTTATGACGCATACAAAATGTTCTATCTAAACCATTCTCAGTATTATTCACGAATATTTATTCTTTCCGATCCGGTTCAGGAGAACGCAGAATACATTAACTCTTATTTTTTCGTTTGTGTTTAAAATTGAGCCGAGGGAAATAGGTCACGTTGTGCTTAGTAAGCGATAGTCTAGTAGCCTGCATACATCAGTGTGCGTGGTTCAACGTAAGAAAAAGATAAAAGAGTATATTTTACTTTAGTGAGTTCAAATAAAGGAGCTTTCTTTTACGGTTGTTATGTAGATACGTGTTTTATTCATGTTTTTTGTTCTGCTAACATTTCTTTGTAAGTATTCTTGTTTAAAAGCTACGTATCCATGAATTCCATGTATCAAACTAACATCACGTATGCTCAATTAGTCAATCATGTTGATATTGTAGCGTAGTGAAATACCTATAATACCAGCATCGCGTACACTGAATGCTTAACCAAATACCAAGGTAGGTCACATCCCTCTCATCAAGCATAAGAATAACATTACATGTATGAAATATATTCATCGAGATTGGGTGCCTGTGAAATGATCGTAAATTTCGATGTATAATGAGCTTCATAAATCTTGGGCGCGGAATCGACACGCTTGTATCTACGTATCTACCTGTTTCAGACATTTTTTCGTTCACACATTTCTGTTTACATGTCGTTCTGCCTCGGAGCGCATATCAATTTCACGAGGCAGCCGTACGCCGAGTTTGACTATACCAAACATCGATGTTTGCATCGTGCACTTTTTTCGAACTGCCTCTGATGAATGAACTATGACTGAATTGACCTATAGGATGCAAGACATTAGAATGGAAAATAATTGTATACTACAATTTAACAATGCCTTCTTCTTCTGCCTTGCCTTTTCCCAAGCTATGTTGGGGTCGGCTTTTAATCTTACCGGATTCAGCTAAATACCGCATTTTACATGAAGCGACTGCCTGACTGATCTCCACAACCCATTTTAAAGGGTAACACAGTATCCCAAAGTAAGACTGGTGGTCAGAGTTGTAATGACTTACGCCTGTCAAAGATCAACGTATGAGAGTCGGGCTTAACGCGCTTTCCGAAGCAACAAGGGGTCTCGGTATGTTTACCAATGGTCAACCATTTACAGACCAACCGCGGCGGTAGCTGCTTTACCTGTATTATCCGTCAAACCGTACGGCTTACACTTAGCCAAGCCCATTCTTTATTCCACTCCAGTCCACAGTCAATTTAACAATGCCTAGTGCTGTTAATTAAACTTAAACGTGATTCTGTCGCACAAGTGTCGCCAGTGTTTTGTTACAAAATGACCTACAAAAAGACTGCTCTCTCTGTTTTTCTCTAATTCTTCTGTTGTAGGTATTTTACACAAAAATCCTAAACAATAAACAGAAACGAAAAAAATATACCTCAAAGGAATTTAAACTAGATAATTCAGCAGTTAGTCAAAGGCAAGTCGTGTACTGAGAATGAAAAATACATTTTTCATGTGGTCGACAAGAAATTGAAATAAATGTAACATTTAAATAATGCTAAACATTAAACATTTATGCAGGTCCTCAAGCTTAGTTTTGTGACGTAGCCGTAACCGTAAATAAACTGTGTGTCATTTGTGTCCATAGTTATATTTCACAATTTATTTACTAACTTTTCAATCTCGAGCGTTTAACTAATGGACGATATCTCGCTTAATTCTACGAGCAAAAAATTTTTGCCGCGTTTTGAGGGGGACTCGGAAAATGGACCATTGCGTATCACGTAACTCAATAGAGCCCCGACACAAAAAAGGTACTTAAGCTTTCCATGAAGCGTCACGTAGTAAGTCGATATATTCGCGGGATTGCGATGTTCTTCCTAGTAGAATCTTTTGCAGGGGCCATCAAAAGAGAAAGTGGCTTGGGTTAAATCTGCCATGATGTGTTGGGCCGCGCTCCGACTTTGAATAAATCAGGAGGCGGAGGTCGCAAGGTAAGTGCCGGCCTCCGATGGCCCGTCGCGGGCATATTGCATTTATATGAGTTCGTTACTCGGCCGGGCGAAATTCACTGCTCCGTTATCGAACCCTGCACACCGTTTGGCGATATAAGTAGTTTGCGTTAAGAATTCGTCGACCTCACCGTTTACAACGAGTGCCTTTAGAATGTTCAACCAATTGAAATCTTTATAGATTAAGCTAGATGTAGTAATGATAATGTTAATAATATCTTTAGGTTTAAAGTAACTTTTTATACAAACGAACATCAATATAAAGAAGTCACCATAATAATAAATATATACATAATTCCACTATTAATTATTAAGATATTGCGTAATATCCGTATATTTTTATTTAAGGTCCCAAATAAAATATGTGCAGAGGCAGTCGAGTAACCGTAATTATGGAACTCATCAGACCTCATGTCACACGACCTCTCATTAGACCTCGATTAGCTTGATGGCTTTCCCTCGTTTAAATTATGATAAATGTCTGCCATTAATATCATTACTTCAAGACAATTACGAATATTTCCGACCTTTGGAAACATTCTTAAAAATATTAGTTGTATATATGAATATAAATCTCTGACTCGTAACTCTGTCTGTCTGTCTGTCGCTTTTTCACGCCAAAACTACAGAACCGATTAAAATGAAATTTGGTACACAGGTAGTCTAGAGCCTGAGAAAGGACAAAGGCTACTATTCGCCGCGATAACCTACATTCACGTTGAACCGCGGGAAACAGCTAGTTATTAATAAATATATTGTATAATCAAGTGTTAATATTGTTTTAATGTAAGTAATATTTTTTACAATAATAAAATTGTAGATTCTCTAATTTTCTTTTCTACGAGTTGACAAAAACAACTGGGTTAGAACAATCTAGGTTAGATGGATCTAAAACAATATTTCTGTAGCAGTACCTATCACTAGTTTTCTGATTTCTCTATTTTATTTTGTAACTACGTTTTGCACAAACATGAAAAGATTTTCGTCAGCTTTATTTCATATCATTTTCAACCAGTTATTACGTTTATTACTAGTTGGTATACATCATATTTGCTCTCATAGAAAAAGGGCATTCTTTCATCTGTAGGTATGTGTGGGTGTGTATATACATACCTACTCGTATAGGCCGTACGACCTTTGTTCTGCCCGGAATCAATTTTCTGATTAAATCTTTAGTTTATCACATCACTTGATGGTCGTAGTTCAAAGACTAACGTTGTATGAAACGTCGTAACTGTTATCAACATCCTCTTATATCTCTACTTGTATAAGTTAATTAAAACATTGTCGTTTCGAATACAATGTTTGCGTATTCATGATAAAACCGAGCAACAAAGACTTGCAATTTGAATACGAAAACCTTTACGATATTAACTTTGTTTGTGAAATTCAAAATTGATAGATTGAACATTTATTCATCTATATTACATTCAGAATATTAATTCTGTTAATAGTTTAATTTCAACAATGTCAGCCACATTTCTTATTAGGTGTAGAGCCATATTCTTCCGTTTAAGATAAAATAAAATATTTTTTTTCGACGTGGTTTAAAAACTGTCCATAAAAAATGTAAACATAAAAACTGCAGCACTGAAGTTGGCTTTTACCTCATGACACAATAGTTTAGGTGAAAATATTTCCTTCCATAAAGTGCGCTGTTTGAGTAGAGAGTAGTAGCATCTGCCTTTCCGAACGACGTGCTGTCAGAGGCTTTTTGTATTGCAACTGGTTTTTGACTATTTTTGTCGAACTTCAGCTTGGCAAAGCGATTGTTCCTCCGAATGAAATGCTTGTGTTCAGGAAAAGACGACCACTCAATGAATTTCGTTTAAAGACTATTTCGCTCTGTAATTTGTATCATTTTTCACAATGTTGAAAAAACACGTTAACAGGTACATAGTGATTAGAGTTATAAAATATTATCTGGCGCCGAAAGAGCTATATGTTCTACCGTTTGATACGCCTCGGTGACATTACAAAATCGTAAAATAAAAACGACAGCATCTATATAACGTGGCGTTCACACGGAGCCACGTTTTCCCGAATCTTATTTTCATCGGATCTGGAAAAACCGAATGTGGTATTCACACGGCAAATATTGCGTTGCCGTATCCGACGGCACCGTAATCGAGATGCCGTGTGAACACACTATCCGGTTTGCGTGTATCGTATGAACGCATGTATTGAATGCGCTATACCACTGAACCGGATCTTAAATTTTGCAGTACGACCGGATCGGTTTGTAGTCGCAAAATCGGATGTCAACTTCAGCCAGATTCGATTTTTTTGCCGTATCTTAAAACCGAATGCATGTGTGAACTCATTCATTGAAATACTGTTGTCACTAAGCCGAATCCTGCAAAAAACCGATTCGGTAGAGAAACACTCGACGCCGTGTGAACGTACCGTTACAGCGTGCGATGAGATTTCGAATGGCTGCCATGAAATAAAGGCGCCGATGTAGCGCGACAGTCACCTGCGTCTTACAGTGATATATCACGTTATTATGTACCGCGTCCCGCTCCATGAGATCTCATTATAAGTTAACATTGCTTAAATTTATTTTGTTATGATCTCGCACTAAGTTTCGTTAAGGAATTTTCCTTTTCTTTGTTTCTGCGCACTGAAATTTTCAATTTACATACTTATGAAAGGTTTCATAACAAAAATCCGAGTACAAAACCGGTCGCCTCGGAAAATCCCTTTTGTTGCCGCCGCGGAACGGTACCATGTTCCTTGAGGAAAAAATGAAGTTTCTGGTTACTTATTCAAGAGCCAACTCTTTATTATTGATGCATTTATGCGTCGCCACCATAATGTATTTATAGATTGCTAGGTGAACATTTTGTATAAACAAAATGTTTTGAAAATATTTTTTAAAATAACTGTCCAAACACTAAGCTTGATGCGAGCAATCACTATGCGGCTGAATATAGTCGCACTGAGGCCTATTTTTCCACAAAATTTGTGTTTTTGTTGACGATCAAATGTGCACGAAAGATTCAAGCGTAGCTTACGTAAATATTCATAAAAAATATTGTTTTGCAACTTAAATTAAAAAGGAGTGTGTAATTTTTTTTATTGTTATCAACTTTTTTGATTTATGCTGCATTGGAGAACGAGTTCTAACATAATCAATTATATTTTTTTATTGTGAAAACAGAGTTCAAACAGTTTAAATTTCCATCAATTATATAATATATAATATAATATCTTGGGAAAACTCACAAAGGGCCATCTGATCCCAAACTAGGCAGAGCCTGTGTTACGAATAATAGGAACACATGAAACCTTGAATGAATCGGAAAAATCTTAGAACAAGTATCCTCAGCAATTTTTACCGATGCACAGCATTTTGGGAGTAATTGGAACTCCTACTGAGCTAGCCTTAGATATCCCGTCTGGGTCCATTTGGTGCCACGTATGGTCTGTAATATTCTTATTATATAAAAGTTATCAAGTAACATAATCAGGGTTTCTCATAACTTTTGGGTACCTATTTGATTTTTTCGGGATCGAGGGTCTAGTAGGGTTGGCTGAATCACAACGGATTAGCTTGACTATGTGATATTATGTTTCTCAAAGTTCTAAAGGTGAATGTAACTTTTTTGTTATTGGACTAACATATAATTTTCAGCTCTGATGGATTCTTGAAAGTCGCGTTATTGGCTTGTTGTGGAGAATAGTATGTACGAAAACAAATGCCAGGTTATACTACAAATGTTACATATTGCTGCCTAGCCTTTCCCCAAGCCATGTTGGGGTCGGCTTCCAGTCTTACCGGATTCAGCTGAATATAGTATTTTAGATGGAGCGACGGCCTATCTGACCTCCAAATCCCATTTTACTAGGTAACATAGTACCCCAAAGTAAGACTGGTTTTCAGAATTGAAATGACTTAACGACTGTCAAAGTTCAACGTATGACAGTCGGGACCAACGGCTTTTCGTGCTTTCCGAGACACGGAGAGGTCTCGGTATGTTTACAAATGGTAATAAAGGCTTTCACTTAGCCACGAGCGAGGGGCTCGTGGCTAAGTCTCTAAAAATAATTGAGATGTATTACTGAAAATTATATTTCACTATATATTAAATTGAAAAAAAGGAACATCGGATCTTTCATTGCGACCGCGATAAAGAGTAGTTGGAAAGGTCACATGGAAAAGATCAGCAGTAGATTGTACTCTTGTTAACAAATCATAAGAACAATTTCCACTCTACTTCCGTAGTCAGATCTAGTAGTGACTAATTGGGCACAGTTGAAGTAATTCGGTTGCGACCTGGCTCAAATCCCCGTGGCTTCGATCTCGGCTAATTCGGAAAGTTGGTGTGTTCACTCATTATTCTCGGCTCAGTCCTCTCTAAGGATTCAGGAATACGGTAACTTTTCCCTAACTCGTTGTCTCGTTATGTTAATCTCCTGCGGGAGGGCGCTCATTATAATTGCGCATTGACCGCAACGTTCCAGTAACCTTAGCAATGTTAACTGCTTCATGTAACTTATATTCAAGATATTATTTATAGTTCGTGACGTGCCTAATTAATGGAATATTGTCTAGCTCTTGTAAATCCTAATACCGAGTATGTGTACAAGTGAATAGAAAAGACACATTGTTATGTAGGTATATAGGTAAGTATTTCTTAAAATTAAATTCTTAAGATAGCCTCGGGTAAAACAACACAAGGTATCTCTTATCTAAAGATCACAAGACATCAAAGTGTATTTTTTATAATATAAATATTCGGGTCGTTCAATAATATTCTTTTCATTACTTTTTTGTTGAACGAGATTTGCAACTGTGACAAAACTGTACTTACATGGTTGAGAAATGATTTAAACAAAAAAAGATAAAGATTTTACTCAAAAAGTTATTGAAAATAACTTCAAATTTATATTTTGTTATTTAGCGATTTTAGAGGACTTTCATGTAACATGTTTAAAGTAACTTGTTTTAATAACTTTATTGACAATAAAAAACAGGAAACACGAACACATGCTACAGTGTTATCTTGCAAAAGATCGATCATATTTTTTTTAATTAGTGATAAATTTTTCTTAGCGTTAAAGTAGGTAAGCATCTATGATGTGCACAAATAACGTAAGTAAAAAACGTTAATATTTCAGGCTTTTGTTATGTAAATAGATAAGACTTTCAATGAAATATTCAATGACCGTTTGTCTAAACTCGAACTGTCGAGGAGCGCTTTAAGCACTCAGAGGTTCCACTATTTAAAGTAAACTTTAGTAGAATTAAGTATTTGATATGTTTTTTCTTTTATGAGCACTCGTATATCTAGTGAGCTTAAAAGTTTTACTACAGCACAAAAAATAAGTCACAAAAGGTCATAGATTGTGTAATAGGTAAACGAATAAGATCAAGGACAAAGGTTATAAATAGTATTTATTAAATGCAGGAACAACATATTGGTGAATTTCTGATATCTTTCATGATTACATCAAAACAAAAGTGCCTATTTGCTGACACAGCAGAGAATGTTGTAAACAAGATAGTTTTTATTCAGTTGGAGAAAAAAATATCTGATTGTTTTTATTGATTTAAGTATACGCGTGGGTGAGTCTGTTTGCGGCTCGACTAAATAATAATACAAAAGAAAACTGATGAAAGGAATTGGACAGCCGTGGTACATTCGGTCAGTTAAGTTTTCAGAAGCTATTTTTATTATTACAAAACGAGTCAAAGTAATGTTTGTATTACATTGTTACGAAGAAATTCGTATACATGAATTGAATCTCATGGAATCACGTAAAATGAGAATGATTTAAACAATCGTAATGTTTACTGTAACTGTCTCGTTCAGACATGTTTCAACGGTGAATAACAAAACTTTCATGGAAATTAAAGTTTACCTTTTCACGACGGATATTTATTTTCAGTCTTGTTAAAATATTCAGTATTACATTATTGTGAAAGATGACGTGTAAAATGTTACTAGTCTATATAAAAGTGTATTTAAAATTATATTTTAAGGGGATATAAAAGACATTAGTGAGATAAAAGCGATGTTTTTATATTGTAATTTATAACATTAATAAAAAAAAAAAAACACTTTTCTTTGAACACATTATAATGTTTATGTATTTCCGAGTGCTGAGGTGCGGAAAGGTCTCGACTATGTTTGACTGAGGCGATTTATTTAACGAGTAGCTTTATTTGTTTGCGACGTTGTCGGCCGACGGCGGCGTGCCCTTCTAATGCTACCCCATTAACTTCGTGCCCACTTTAAATTACACCAATTTCAACTTTATCACTCGGCTCTTAAGAGCTACGGAGACTGACTATGAGATATCTTTGGCTGCGTCGTCTTTGCTTAATTAATGACTTAATAGTGGCTTCGTCATGTGTGCACGCCAACTGATGTATATTGTTAATTCAAGTTTCAGCCACATCAGCTCAGTGCAAATACAATGATGGATAATTAGTTACCGTCGCTAATTTGCTGAATGAACTAGAATCGTAGGGTTGGATACAATTAAATTTTTACTTTATTTTTTCGTTCTAAAATTGTTATTCCAAAGGAATACGAAGACAATACCTTCCATTCCGTCTGCTTTAAATTGTTTAACTTTACGAATTTTAATAAGTACAACAGTATGAAAACAAATAAGAAAGTAATAACGAAGAAAGTTAACAAAATATTATCTTAGTAATAAATACGAGTTCTCAGCAATTATGTTAATCTAAAAGTAGGACTTGTTTATGTTTAGTACGACTTCTAAAGAATATCCTGCCCGGACACAATTTGCTTTAATAATGGCCTTAGCCTATTTAAGGGTTGCTTCGTGCAGAGGATTATAATTAAATAATTATTTGAGTGTACATTATTCCAAATTGACACATGTCTATTACAACTTCCAGGAGAAAACATATGTATCTCCTACTTACTTATAAAGAGAAAATAATGATGTAATATCATCTAAGAATCATCGTGGGTAGTAGTAGGTAGGTATAACTTATTAATATTTAATTATAACGCCCACGGTTTCTTTTGTTATTTCATACTAGTGTGTATCATGTTATTAGATAAGCACTGATTTTCTAATATAAATTAATAGCTAGCGCTACGCCGCCGCCGTTATATTAGATTCAAGGTTTTCATATTACGAAACTGTTCTTTTTTTTTGTGAAGCATGAAGATAATTGAGCCTCATGTGTTAGACCACAATGTATAATCGTTCTAATAAAATGAGCAGCCCTTTGTCCAGCAGTGGGAAAATTACAGGCCGATATTGTTTTATTTCTACAGGTGAATAAAATCACAATTAAAAAGAAATAAAAACGAAATAAACTTTTTTATGTTACCTTTTTCGAGTTTCAATGTATATAAATCATGATTAATCTTTATTCCAAACAAGCATTGCCAATTTGAAACGTTATTTTCAGAGACCCACATAATAGATAGAACGGTTGTAAGACATTCTTCAAAATCGTTTAACGAAGCACAAATTGATGCGGCTGAGAGCGTCGCTGCCAAAACTCTTCAAATCTAATAAGTTTGAGAGTTCCCGGTAGTGAAACCGCGACGGATTACACGAGATAAGTACCACTTGTTGGATGCATTATCAAACAGATTAAAGGTTACAGTATAAACAAAATGTATTCTCTTTAACCTTAAACAAATTTGCTGGGCGATGAAATCATTTGTTAGAGTTTTTAAATAAATAAATGTGGACAACATCACATACATTATGAACCCAAAGTAAGTAGGTAGGTAGGTAGGTAGGTAGGTGGGTGGGTAGGTAGGTAGGTAGGTAGGTAGGTAGGTAGGTAGGTAGGTAGGTAGGTAGGTACTATAAACACGCAGACCCGACACAATATCGAAAAGTGGTTCTGTACATTGACCCGCTTGGAGATCGAACCCGGGACCTCAGAGCTGGCATCACTTTTTTAACTGTAACTGTACGCTACTCGACAACGGAAAAAGTCAATTATACTATTATAGTAGGTAAGTATTTAAGCCGTAACTTTGTCCGCGTGTATTGCGAGAAAGGGATATAATGGTCCAAAAACTTAAATTTTACTCAATTCTGAGCCTCCCTTTATAATCAATTAAAAATAATAATATATAATAAAAAAAAAACCTAAATCAGTCTCATGCTGTCTCATTTTAATCTGCAATGTAGAAACAGATAGACTTGATGAATTCATCGTTTATTTATTTCGCTAAACTGTGATTATACGCATCTCTTAACCTTTATTGAATTGTTTGTTTACATTAAATATGATTTGAAATTTTGTAAAATGCGATATTATCACAAAAAATAAATGTACCAATCTCTCACTCAACTAAAACTCTACGTATACGTACTGTATTTTGACAATGACATTGTATGATGCCTATTCAGTAATCATCACATCGGTACGCGTTTGGCATTAACACACAAAGAATTGCAAGTATGTACAATGCCCGCATAGTAGAAATATTTAGATATTACTCAAAGATATGTGTGATTCCGCCTGTTTGTGCACGTGATTGTACGTAAGCATCAAATACGATAGAAATGGATGAGGCATTTAATTAAAAAAAATCCCTATTTGTGAATGTAATGAGTAATTAAAGGATTGAGTTTTAATGTTTTAATTTAGATGAACCTAACGTTTTGTTAAAATAAAATTCCATGAAAATTTATTAAAGCATCTTAGGAAATGGGTTAAATATTTAAATTTGTATTCACAGATTCATTAACTATTTCATGTATTCAAGTCTACTGTATGTATAATATATCACGAATTTGCTATGCTGTAGATTTAAAGTAATGTGATATACTAACAATCTTTTGAAAGTACGGACATATAGTTAAACTAGAGAACAGTTACTAAAAAAGTATAAAAATATTGTACCTCTCTCATTTGACTCTCTCATGTGGTTCATTGTAACTTATAATTTATTTACTCCGTGTAGTTCGGTTGTAAGAAATTCCCCAGTCACCTGGACTTGAGTGATGACACAGTAACCTGTGCGGATAGCTGATCTATCATCGCATGCGATGTTGTGGGCTCCGACGAAGGATCCCTACACATGAATATTTCCCCAATACCGCAAACCTTGTGACAGCTATTTCATCAGTCCCGACCTCTCTCATAAAATACTTACGTCACTATCTGAAACAAAATACAAAAATAGTTTTCCCTCCGACATTTATACGCAGACGGTGGTTACATACAATCCTAATTGATAATTATCTCCGCTAATGTATCGTACGCATAATAAACAGGCTCTACTTAAGTACAGCAGAGTAGTCGGAAGTAGTCTTATTAGGAAATGCCCATTACGTCGCGGTACTTACGACTCTAGTTTTCCTACTTCTTGGCTGGTTGATTTCGCTTTCCACGAACCATTTATCTTTGGCTCTGCGGTCCATTATGTTAACGACCGTGCAAATAGTTCCGGAAGGAATAACCCAACTAAAAGGAAAATAACTAACACATTTTCAGAATGCTATTTATAATTTTAAATTGATTAATGTGATAAAAGTTGGTAGATATTGTCTGAAGCGAAATTCTCCAACATATTTCTGATTAAGTATTTTTTTTGCTTTTTTCGCTCGATGTTTGCATGCGGGTTTGTATTTCAAATAGAAGAAAGAAGTAAAAATGTGCTAATGAATTCGATGAAGGATAGTTAAAAAGAAAGTCCACCGTTTGAAAATAATTCCCTAGAACCGGAATTATTCCGAAAACCGAGTCCCCTCTGTTGGGATGAAAGGATCTCATTCTATGAACAGACGTAAATAATTACTATTTACCGTTCTCCTATACTTCAAAAGAGCATGACGTTGTAAAAACAATTTCCCTTTTTTATCTGTCTCTACAACTGCTTAAAGCTGTCCTCTACCTCGGCATTAGTGTTTGTGCTCTTAGTCGCTTATTTAAAATTTAAGACGTTTGTAAGTAAAATTATTAGAGCGTAATATTTAACTTGAGCCCGCTTCGAGGTCGTTTTGTTTCTTAGAGTTACTTTTTTTTTTTGTAAAATAAAAACAACTTTTAATTTCTTTAAATTGTAAGTGACAGTGCTGTTGGTTTGCTTATTGTAAATAAATTAAACGTTAAGAATGCAACTACATAATAAACATAATTTTATTTTCTAATTATATCTTGTTCAAGAAAGCATAACATAATAACTTTAATCATTTCAGTGGTAAACATGATTGGCCTAGAAACATTGAACCCATTTTAAATTGCCAATTTGTTTGCGATCCGCAATAAATTGTTCTAGAAAAAAGGTGGATGAAAACAACAACGTTGGAACCCGGTAAAAAATCTTCATCAAATGAAATTCATAACAAATGTAATAATAATAAACGAGCAGCGTCCGGGTTGAATAAATTCGTTGTTTGTGTATTATTTTAACAATTATCACGATATATTAACGGACGATCAAAATGTTCTGGGAACAAATTGTGTTGATTTATGACGGGCCTGCCACCCATGTCGCCGCGCCGGTGTGGAAATAGAATGCATGTGCTGCCACCGCCAACTTGTAAAACAAAAATATTAAGCGTTATAAATTATTTATCACTTCATTTTTATACTTTTTTTTTAGTTACTGTGACGCTTGTTGGTACAATTTATTGTATTATACTGTTCTGAAACTGTTGGGTTTATTTCTTTAAGAGACAGCGCCGCGTCCGCCAAATTAAATCCAGAAACTTTAACTTGCCAAGTGTTTCCGTCTCTAACATTTAATTTAAATGCTGTTTATTAAAAAAATAAGCCACGAAAGTTCCATTTATTACATTGGTGGATTAATTCTAGATCCATCAATTAAATCACTAAATTAATTTGAGCAGCAAAGACTCGTCAACTTAATTACAAAATGTAATCTTCGTACGGTGTTTTTTTCGTTTAGTCGCCCTAAAACTAATTACATAATTTAGAGTCAACATTAAATATACAGACCTAGTAAATATAGATTTTCATAAAACCAACACGTCATCATAATCAATAATTACATTATCCTATAGATCGCGTTCCCTATTTTGTATGTACTTGTGAATTCCAGAACTATAGGAGTTTAGTGGTACTTTGCATATTTGTCCATAATTGTATTACTGAATTTGCGCATTAATAATCGTCTATTAGATCGAGTTACGCGACTGTGTTTTCATATTAAGTAGACTTATATTGGCTCGTTTTCAGCTTTTGTATTATAATATCCTATGAAATATTGTCCTATTTAAATATTTTCGGAACAACAAAAGTAAGCTTGTTAAACATTTCGATTGAACTAATCTCCATAATATTAATGTAATGGTTTACACGAGTAATTTGCGTAACATATTAAAATACGCTTAGCAAAACAACTCTTTGCGTACATAATTGTATTTCATCCATAATTTATAAAAAAACTCTAAGGCGTTAACAATAAAAGGTAAATAATGCTTAGTATCCGAAAGACCAGTTTATCTATTTGATGATGTTCTCATAAAGAACTCACTTTTACTAGTATTAACTGATTTCCTCTCAAGGCTTCTTTTATTGTCAGTTTTTACACGCATTGTTCAGACAAAATGGGGTTTTATTTACAACAAAGCATTCTGACTTTGTGTTATAACAATATTGTGTGAAATGGAAAAATGATTTCTTCTACATTTTCATAACAATATTTCCCGGGTTTCTCACTCTTTCAGTGCCATACAATGAACTACCGAATTATTATTTGGGTTCTAATTATGTTGTATGGTTTCGCTAAACGTAGTAGCAATAACACGTCGCCGGTCATATACCTATTTCACGTTAGTAAACGTATTAAATATCAAGTGCTGTTAAGGCAACGTTACTTACCGTATAAAATATGGGATGTGAGTGGGCGAGTGTTTAGGGTAATACTTACTTGTACAATACCGTAAATTATAATAGCAAAGAGCTGTTAAGGGCATACATCAAATATTTACAGGCGCGTACGCTGCGTCCACCTGTGTCCTCAGATTCAGATAAGGGACGTTATACATTATAGGGTTGCTCTTAGCTACTTTTGCAACATAAAACATTTATAAAAAAATTGATCCATCCAGGTTTCATAAAAGGTTAAGTAACCTTTTGTGATATTGAATGCTGACGACATTTGTATTAGATATAAATAAGTCGGTCAAAATAATTTATGTTTTGTTATAGGATTTCTTTTGCTTACAGAATAACGAAATATTATTATGTTATTGTAAAATTCTTTGTATTTTCGCCGCCGTTAAAATGATATTTTATGGTTATTTTACATATAAACCTTTGGGATTAGAAGAAAGCTGAGGGCAATTTCGGCATCATTGGCTTTACGAGTCATAAAACCTTTTTCGTGTAGAATTATGTGTGAAATATTTTCCTTATATCTGTGTCATGTTGTTATCGCATTATCCCGGAGAGCAAGAATATTTTCCAAATAGTTAACCTCATCAGTAAGGCTTTTATGTTTACCTGTATGGGTTGACCTGTATCCACTCATCTCTCGATGTTACAACAAATGCGACGACTTATTCACGTTATATTATTATCTCACCATCTTGAAGTTAGATTAAATTGTATTGCATCGTAAATTTCTCCCCTTAATGTTTATTAACATTTCAATTTATTTTCTGTTATAGTGAAATGAAATTTTGTGCACAATCTCATTTGAATAACTTGTTTAGCGGCGGATGAATAAGTGTCTGCTGGCATATTATTAGCCTAGCTTTTGCCCGCGACTCCGCCGGTGTGGTTGTCGGTTACCGCGGCTAAAAGTAGTCTATATCCTTAATTGGAAGCCAAGCTTACCCCACACCAAGTTTTATCAAAATTAGTTCATCGGTTGAGCCGTGAAAATTTAACAGATAGATAAAGTTACTTTCGCATTTATAATATTAGTAAAGATAGTAATTAGTATAAATTAACACACACCAAAGGTGAAGCGAAATGATTGTTTTAGATGAGTTTACCTTTGCCGAGGTATTTCAAGGTATTAAATCGTTTCCTAAATTACTAATTAATTAATGGACAACGGCTTTCACAAAGTCTAAACAAATAAATTAAACAAGCCAGATACAAGTAAGTTTTGGTTAATTAAGTATTTTGGTGAAATTAATTGTTGATTTCCAAGATCCAATTCAAGCAGCAACTTAAGTGACTTAAGTGCTTTGTTTTGTAAAAGGTTCGCGTATTATTTTTATTTACATGATTTGTATTTTGCTCCTTGATTTTTATTCCTTTTCGTTTGATATTGCTGTTCTGAAAAACGCATGAACACAAAAGGCTTCAGAAACCAATTAATGTTTTTTTTTACAAGCGAGCAGTATGCCGGGTATAATTCTTAGAAATAGGTGAATTAAACTATCAGTTGTAATGCGCATAACTGTTTGATGTTTGTAGTCTATACTTTCATCTCAGCCACTGCGCTGTCATCAGTTTCATCTGTTCTCGAGCTACAAGCAACCTCGGAGCCGGAAACAAAGGCTGCAAACTTATAATAAAGCTTATACAGTCCGGTGTATAACGCCGGGGTTAACATAATTAGCATTGATTAAAATAAAGACTAAATGTTCATCGCATTATTTGTAAAGTGTAGACGAACCCTAACGGAACCACATGGAAAGTATTTTATTGCCGAACCACCGAAATAAGTGCTTATCTTAGAGTAAACATTGACAAACATAGAGTGCGCGCATTGCTAGTAATTCCTTGTGCCGAGCGAAATCATTTTTTTTGCTGTAAGTAGGTACTACGCTCGTTTACTAATTTAAGTGCTTTTCGAGAGTGCGAGGACAGACGTTATGCGAAAGTATCGATGGTTCCGATATTGTCAGGGTAATATTAGGTTTTGAGATAGTTTTAATAAAAGTGCGCGCTCTGTTTTGACACAAATTTACTGATTTTACTTGTTCCTACAGCTATACTGTTCATACTCGATATGCGCACTCTATAGTCTACTTATTTTTTCTCTAAGGTGCTTATGTATTTATTGTCATTTTATTTGTTCAAGCGTATTGTAAACATGTATTATATTCGCGTAACCCTTTTCAGGGTGTCTGCCACTTTCTATTTATGTCAGTACGAGCTGGGTGGTGCTCCCTCTATAAATCAGAGCCGTTTTGTTCAGGCCCATTACGCCGTTTTACCGCCTTCCTACTGAGACAAAATTAGATCATACCGAAGGGAAAACCCCGTTCAAAGGTTCAGCCCATACATAACTTTTGTTGTAAAACCTTTAATACTTACAACGCAATACGTGTTGGCTTGTTTAGTGGCGGTCCGGAACCCGCACGCCTCGGTTTGTTTCATATCCGTTATCAATTCCGATCCGTTTTCTAATACAAAATGCTTCTGAAGAACTTCATAAACTTGAGAAAATGTGGGACGAATTTAAACCTTCAGATCTTAATTAATACAGCAGCATGACTCTATTAACCCATAATTCTGGTGTCGACAAAATCTGTTAATTCCCTAAAGGCGTAAGAGGTTTGAATGAATTTATTTTCATGATCTATTCTTGATTGACAGATTATTCATAACACAGTTGAGATGAAACTCTATACATTTATTCCACACCGCGAATATTGTCTAGAGACAAAACTGGTTAAAAATTAAGGATGACACTGGAATTTTAGCCATTGTATTTTGTTTCAGTTTTTCAGATATTTTGACGAAATTAATGGACGCAGGGGATAATTTATAGGTGTTCTTAAAAAACTAACACGTAGATTTGTATTAACATAAATGTAGAATAATAATAAAAAGGTTGTGGATTACAAGTTCACTTTAAACTGATTAAACTTTCTTAATAAATATTTCTTAGTAATCAAAAATAAAAAATTACTGACTTCAAAATAACATTAAACAAAAACTTTTTAACCCCAAAAAAGCTAAAAATAAACTGGATTATTTATTTACTCAATTCTTAAGTTATCTACTGATGTTTCTGAAGTCGGTTTTGGAAGTCGGTTAAAAATACAATTTTGTAAACATTTAATCAACTTTCAGAGTATTTATAGAAACAATCCACAAACTCCTTCAGTTACATAAACAAAGCGTTTTACATAGTAGCATACGCCATACACATCTTCTCATTTCATTCTTTACTTATTACGTATTGCTTGACTACGATTATACGAAACATATTGCTTTTATGTTTAGACTGATCCGCAAATAATAATGGTGACAAAATGTCAAATATCGCCTACAATTTGATTGATCGTAGCGTTTACTATTTGCTGAATAGGATTATGGATATTCCGTACATACATAATATTCTCATTTTGTTGCTAGACTCGACTTATAAGTACATAGATTTCAAAAGTACATAGTTACGTATTGGAATGTATTATCACATAATCAAATAACCTGAATTTTCAATTCGATGTATTATTAATACACCTTACTTATTTTATCAGGTTTATTGTATTAATTATTTATATTGCAAACCCTTAGAATGGTATTTAACAGCGATGATTTATTTAAAAGGCAGATAATTTATTTAAGTTAGTGAAACAGAAGGCAAGGTGTGATAAATAGGGGCGAGAGCGGCGCAAATACGGACGCAGGAGCGTTTAATTGGGTTTGCATCGGGATCGGTTTCCTCAGACCGATGTCCCCTGTCTTCTGTACCCTCGACCGAATATTAATACGCCCAGAGCGTCGAGAAGACCAATCATAAATCCCTCTGAGAGTGAATTACGCCAGAATGTTTAATTTAACAGTCGACAGCTCCTCACCATGTGTTATAATAACATGGTATAGATTTGCGAATGTGTTTTATGGCGCATGCTCCACGCGCCCATAATTATATTATTCTTTGCTTTCCCGGAAACTTTGTATTATCCTTACTTATGTTTTATTTCCGTACCAAATACCATTATAAATCCGCTTCACAATTTTATAAAGGGTTTTTTGTAAAAGTATATCTTTTACTATTTATTATTTTATTGGTCTAATGGCTCAGTTTTGCAAATTTCAATAAACACTATAACACTACATTCCGTGTTTTGGTTCTGGTGAACTGACAATTAGTAGAAATGCACCTGTCCTGTCCTCATAATTAAGTAAGTATATATGTATTAATTTATATAGTCAATAACTGCCGTTTTGTTTAATTATTATTTAGACCAACAATAAAAACAAAATCAAGTAGTTGTTATTTCTCATAAACCTTAAAAAGGCGCATTACACAAGGTTTTAGATGGTCTCTGAACTGGCAAGAGACGCCATTGGTTACTCTTTTAAACGTTGATACACTATTAATTAAATAATATGATGACTTTGCTTTAAACAAGTACTAGTATATGAGGCCTACGGCCTTTCTCAAATATTTAAATTCTGAAGGAGCAGTTATTTTATTTTAACACAGCAACGGTCCAGATAAGTTTCAAAATATCTCAATCATCAGTCTCAATGAGTTATTAAAGATATAAATAATAAAACATGATTGAGCATACACAAGCTTAGACAAAACAAATTGAGTTTCAGCTAGCTAGGTTGGAGAGAAAATGTTCTGTAAAATAAAATGTATTTTCCAGAATTTCTCGTGTAAAGTGTAAAAGCTTGTGCGTCATTTATCTCAATGATGGCCATAGACAGATAACGGGCGTTTGAATGGTGCCAGAACAAAAGATAAGATTTACATACGGTGCAACAATGGCTAGTGTAGCCAACATTTCGATTTTCAAGTCTACGAGTACCACAGAAAATAAAACAAAATTATTTTGTAATTCTTTTCTATTTGTTTTCTTAAAAAATAACAATGAATCTTTACAATCGATTTGAGCTTTCGACGAGACAATCAACGATAAACATTGATATGATTTCGTTGCTACGTTTATTTCAACTGTTGATAAAATAATCGATTAAGCGTTACCAACGTTTATTTGAAATCGTAAGTAAAATTATTCAGGAGTAATTTAGAGATAGTTAGTTTGTATGTTTACGATTATTTAGTGTCGAGAATGTGGTAGTACTAAGGTCAGGCTACTATATGACCGGTAGAGCTAGTCATTAGACCGCTTACCTTCCTAATGCTCTCGCTATTGAGGGTTAAATGACGTAGTACATACTACTGAATCGCAGATAAGTAGCGTAATTACCGACTCTATAGTCACTACCTGAGTGGGGTAATTACGGCATGTCAATGTCGACGTAGCGTTCTATAGCACCGATGCGACATTTTCCTACTTAATACACTATTTCTATGGAGTCCGTTAACGAGCAACGAGCAACATGTTATAATAATTTGAGATTGCGTAGCTTAGTTTTAAATACGGGGCTCATTTGGTAAGCGCGCTTCAACTACAGATAATCCAGCTTTTAGTTGGACGGGTGACCTGTTACATACATATATTGGAGTTGAAGCTCTCCGTGTACTATATCGCTAGAGTTTCTGACTGTGTTTGATATCCGGTTTATGTTCAAACTTTGATACTGGAAAGCAGAGTTAGTGAAGACCTTAGATTACCGCTGTCGTGTAGATAAATCACTTTATGAACTGCGAATGTTTCTGATATAGTTACATTTTCGAAACAATAGTGCCATAAAATAAAAGACGATCCTAGCAAATAAAATAACAGTCGTGGGTAAAAAAGAAAGTATCGACGACAGTCAGAAAAATACATCCAATTTATCACCGGAAGGCAAGTTATATTTGGTTCGGAAATTGCGGCGGTGTAGTGTCGTGTGTGAGTCACATGTCACCGAGACTCGCGGTGTGACGTCACAGCTCAGCCCCTTCCCGTCATTGATCACTTAACAGGCACCAGATATAAAATCTCGCCACGCTTGTCTCATAAATTAATTTGGTCTTCCTTAAGCGTTTTTAATTCGTTTTTCAAACATCTGTTAATGAGTTAAATATACGTAAAAGTTCTACACGAAGTATGGGATATTTCTGATTTTAATTAAGGGAAAGGATCGCTTTGCTTGTCGTGTTATGAATATGTCTCACATGTAGGTGTAGGTACAGTTTAGAGGTCGTAAATTTCTGGTTGTCAAAAAAGGCTGAAAGCGAATATTGTAATTTCTTTGTAAAATATTTCAATTATATCCTTAGATTATAATTATGACAAATTTGGGTCCGCACATGTGTCCTTAAATACTCCATTAGAAAATTGAGCGTACAACATAACCTACTCCTTTACAAGGCTTTAGGAGGGATTTATGCGAGACATCTACCTATGTTGTGGAAAACACTGATTGCTTTTATTTTAATATTATTTTTCAGTAAATTTATTTTTTGTTTAATGGGGCTCGTTAACAAGGTTTGTCCGTTATTTGGCCTTAGTTCACATGAATCTAGAATTATAGGTTTTTAGGAGTACCTACTCATCCAGAAAAATCTTACTTTAATGCTTTTAGTCTGGCTTTTCTCTATTGAATAATATAAGGTCTAAATTTTTTTTTTATATATATGTAGCCAGTGAAATGTTTTGAATTTGATTTGAAACCTATTTAGTTGACACCTATGTTTGAACAAAGAAGGTTTACACCTACCTCTTGAGGACTGTTTCGAATTCAGAATAGTAAACCAACCACTAGCCCGAGTGCACTTCAACGAAAGCTTCGTGTGTCGAGTGGTATCAACACGTTATGTATTGTTTCATAAAAATGGGAAAGACCAGAGAAATATGCATGCAAACAATATTGGCCTGTCAATCAAATATTTTCATCGCATTGTTCCAACTGTCTGTGTCCTGTTTCTGTAGAATGTCGTAGTTGAAATGTATTTTAAAATAATAATACCTACCATAATCTAAAAGTAGAAATAAGAATTTAAGGTTTTTATTTCTATGTATTTAAGGCATGTAGAATATAGCAAAGCGCGTCTATGGATTTTGAATATTAAACGATTAAATCGTAAAGGCCTTTTTTAAGATTTTGATATATTATAATTTAATTAAATCGATGCTGAATGATAATGCGAAAGTAAATCTGTCTGTCTGTCGCGATTTCTCGCCAAAACCACTGAACTGATTTAAATGAAATTTAGTACACATATAGTCTATAGCCTGAGAAAGAACATTGGCTACTTTTTGCCGCGATAACCGATATCCACGCACTCGGAGCCGCGAGAAACAGCTAGTCTATTATAATTAAAGTACAGTGGACATAAACTAGACTTAGATGGATTAGAACTTAGATGTATTGGTATCCATCATTCTGGTGAATGGTAGGATAGCACTTGAGAGATACGACCAGAAAAGTAGCTATGCAATACTATATTGTTTGGCTCGTAAAATAATGAATGGAGATAGAGTAGGTACTCATTGTTGTACTCCAAAAATATAGAATTTACGTCCATTCATTTTTACATAAGAAGATAGTACAAAAGGAGGTCTTATCTCAGTCAGCGATCTCTTTTAGGCCATCTCATTGTTGACGTAAGTGCTATTTGCAATATCTTTTAAGTTTTTTTGAACATGTAGTAGTGGAAGCAGACACGTGATGTTTGTTTGTATAATAACTCACTCATCATTTTACACTTAAATTAATATTCGGTGTAAGTATATAAATACCATTTAACGTTTCCTTGTTTACGTTTAAAGTATCTACTGACGTAATTCAACGTAGACTAGTATTGGCCAATTATATTTTCAATTTAATTCCTAATTTTTTATTTGATTTATATTATTGTTAATCACTAAATTATCAGACATTACCGTTTCATTTAGTTGGTTGTGATATACTTGTGTTAAATAAATGTATCAACTTTTTTTTCAAGTCATACTAAAAGTACTACAGTTTTGATACTTCATAAATACATTGACGTTAACAGGAACCAAAATGTTCAGTATCAAAACAATAAATGAGTTTTTATTTTATTTTTTTGTTTTGCGGTAGAATATATATCGAGTTAGTTATCAAAGGTACGTACCTAATTAAAGTTCAAAAATTGGTATTCCTTATCAATCCCTTGCTATCCCTACGGAGTCGCTAAAAAACTTTTTGTTGAATACTGTTTGCCCTTTGATAGATAATGCGTAATCTTTGGTTTGGGTAAAGTTATTTTTTTTCGGTAACTGGACTAACATAGTAAATTTTATTAATAGTATAGTTGGCTACCTTAGCCAACCTGGAAGTCTCTGAACTGACGTCGGACACAGGTTTGCCGAAGCAAAGATAATTTGTCTAGGTGGGGATACATAGACATACCTAATCTAAGATGCAGATGTAGTATCACTCCCCAAACAATGGAACACTTGCTATCTTGTTGTTGGTGCACTTACTCATGCCCTTTGGACGTTTTATTAAAAGCGATTGTTAGTGCAGTAGCAAAATTCTAGGCCGGCACAATATAGATTGCCATCGACACGATAAGAAGAATCATAGTATAAAAAACTTGTTTTGTTTAAATTATATTTTCTCAACTTAACGTATAATAATATAACGTATAATAAATAAAATTTTATTAAAAATATTTCGTTTCAATAATACAACTACATAAATGTATATTTCCGTTTAAAGTTAGCAGTAATCTGATTGATATCCGGACCACACAGCTTTACATGAAATTAATCATTCATACATTTAATTAATGTGATAGAAAACATTGATCATAGGCTTATTCGCATGGTAAATAAATATTTCCATTGACTTTTACATTATAAATGGTTTGTTTTTCTTGTAACCGTATAATATGTCAAATTCTTAATTTTATTTGTTAATTACCTGGTCTAGGAATTTTTCAATATATCTGTGCTATAATTCATTAGATATTGACTGCACGGATAGCCGACTTGCTGCGGGTTCGATCCCCGCATGGGATAAGCATTTGTGTGATCCAAGGATTAAATTATTTAGTGCGAAGTCGTTTTTAAAAAAACAAAAAAAAAAGAATCCTTTAGCATTAATTTCCCTCTTCCCAGGGGTAGTTAGAAAGGTTAATTATATAGCACTGCACCTTCACGTGAGAAACAATCTTGTTTGTTTTCTTTTGTTAAAAAAAATATAAGTTACGTCTGGCGACACCACACCGTTTTTCAAGATGTCGCTAGCTCTGAGGTCCCGGGTTCACTCCACGGGTGGGTGAATGTAGAGAACCACTTCTACATTGGCTCGGGTCTGAGTGTTTGTGGTATCTTCGTTGTCTCTGATTCCATAACACAAGTGCCTTAGCCACTAAGTTTGGTTTCAGAGCAATGTATGTGATGTTGTCTACATTTATTTCTTTATTATTTAAAAAAAAAAGAGAGATAAAAATGTTGTCGTTGCTAGATTTTCTAACAATGTAATCCACTAGTTTGTGTCGCACCGTTGCGATAAAAATGGTCTGTGATAGTATTGTGAATAGAGAAACATTAGTTTAAAACTTCTGTACACTCATTGTGTAATTGTATGTACAACAAAATACAAATATAAGCTACCTAGTTTTGCTCGGCTTTATTTTTAATTTGTTTCATGAATAGGCATTTGTATACTCGAGTTTCAAATAATACAATTACCCAGATAACCCCTACAATGAACAAATAGGTTTTGTAATATAATGTTTTTTATTTGAGTGTATTATTCGTTTCATCAAGTTTTTATGCTGTTTCTTTTGAATGAAAGAGAGGGTGACTTTATCCTCATACGTTAGTGAAACTATTATGATTTTGATATCATTAATACTTTCATATTGACTTGATATTTATGGCATCAAAAATCTATTACCCATTACTTTGACTGGTTCTATCTATAATGAGTAGAGCCTTGTACCCAGCAGTAGGACATTTATGGGCCGGTATTATTTCGATATAATAATTATGATTGGAGTGATGGGTTTAGATGCCTCACGTCTATTTTGTTGTTGGTTTCTAGAAAGAGTAAACTTAAGTGCTTATTTAGACCACGCGTAGTGTGATAAGAGTAAGACTTATTGTCTTACTCTTGTGCGTTCAGCCGCGCTAACTGTCTTACGACGTACGCCTTGCGAATAAGTTAGCGTGTGATATTCAGCGCGTTGTAATAGCGAGCTTGTCTAGAAGCAGACTAGTTAGTCGAGACAGAATATCGCGTAGTCTAATAAGCGCTTTAGTCAATGCAGTATTCAAGAAGTTAATATATATATGAATGTAGCGCTTATGTGAAATACAGTTGTAAAATGTGTTATAACTAAAATATTATATAAGGATTGTAGATTCCAGTAGGTGAACAGATGTTGGTAGGCATGTAAGAGTCACACGTGTCCCACATATCGTCAAAAACTTTATTGCAAGAAACCTGCCGGCCGTACGTACTGGCGAACACTGACTTTACTTTGCATAAAATGGGGGCGTGAGCCTTACACGTGCGAGGTACAACAGACATATCGCCTAAGTATGTGGGTTTTGCGACCTAACCTTGCAATAGTAGGTATTTATATACGTAACGGGTAAACAATAGATATGGTTTTACTGTTCGTATAAAACACAATTTTAGTTATTTTTTTTTGAATATTAAATACATAAAATAAACTAGTACTATAGTGTTTTAAAGGTTAATATACGTCTTAGAAAATTATATCTGTCTCTCCTTATCTGTCTTAGAAAATTCTCTAAAGTTTTAGGTACCTCATAATGTTATTTATCTTTTTGAGATGAGGATATATTACGCATGTCGACAGCAATTTAAAATTATTAAAAGATTTGAATTATTTATTGAAAAATTAAAAATAATACTTTTACTTACATATTACTTTTGTAAGATTCAGTGACGGTAACAGACTTTAAAAATACGGACTTTCCAGATTCTAAGGAAGCGGATAGTAAAAGCTTAGTTTCGTAATTAAACTTAATAAATCTTATTTGTTTCTGTAAATTCAAAGTTATTGTATTGTCATCCTTTACTTAGGTTTGTAATCCAATATATTAATTTAACACCTTAACCTCCCAAAGACCCTAACCTTAAATATGCAATAAACGGTGGAAATAAGGTTCAAATTTGCTAAAAAAAAATATACTTAAATACAGATTTCAAAATAAACACTAAAAATGTTACTTCTTGAATGTCACCTCAATAAAAGACAACGGCAAGGTCCACACACGTTATTGTTATGCTGAACATTAACCTCCATGTCTGTTACAATGAACTGCTACTTAAATAAATAACTGTTAATAGCAGCAACGTTACAAGTACTCGTATTCGCTGCCCATTTATGAGACCCGAGGGGAGAGATGGTACCCGAAACCATATGACACAACCATTGTAAATAATTGTTATGTTTATACATGACATATTTTAAATATACACAATACACATACATTGTATATAAACCTGCGTTCAACATATTTTTCTAATATGTGACCTATTCTATTTGCAGAGGGATTGCGCCGAGATATTATATTTCATAACTGGGTTTTGTGGCTTTAATCTAAGATTTTCATTTCTTTTCTACTTTCAAAATGTTAATAGTTTTAGTTACTTTGTAGAATTAACGATGTTTTTTGAAGGTCTTAAGTGTTTAAGTGTAATGCAAAACAAGATAACTGATTAAACTCTAAGTGGAGACTGTATTGCAGAGTCTAGTTAAGCTTCAAATAAGAAACAAAGTGCTCACACTTAATCTACTACTTCACTTAACCCTTTTGTGGACCGTCTTAAGTCTATAGGTACGCCGAAACTCAGTCGTACAAGTGGTACAGCCACTTATTATCTTTGCAAAGGTTAATGAACTGACGTACCTACTGTCTAACTTGAAATTATATAAAGTATCAGTAAAGTAGACTCTATGTACCTTTCAGAATACCAATTATGTTAGTAGAGTTAAACTCCTAAAGTATTTGATCCTTAATTTTATGTTTCTAGCTACTCCAAAGGAATTTGGAACATTTTTATAATATTATTTTATGCAACTCTAATGGAAGACATAGCAAAAAGAAAGAAATGCAAGAAAATGGGACCTATTTGCAAAATCCCTAGCTCCAGATGTGACTCGTAAATTATTCGCGGTATAGTTGTGCTTTTACGAAAGATCACATTGTCGGCACATAAAGCATTCTCGAGGTTTAAAATGTACTGAATCGAGTTTGCGATATTCGTCCTACGAATTGATTTGAAATGTAGATAAAAGCAGTGCGCCCAAACCGGTCGCTTTCATGCTATGGATTTCCATAATGGGAAATGAAATAACTGTAGTTACCAATATATTTATATCTTGCCAATTGACAAGACCTTCAAACCTTGTCAATCACGGGTACCTAATTAGGTACCCGTGAATTAATAAGGCATTTTATAAAACGCTACAAATAGAAAGAGTTGCCTTAAAATACATTATATGAGCTGTCCCCCGCGACTTTGTTCGCGTGTTTTAGTTTCAATGGTTTTTCATTTTTGCAACATTTTTCATTTATGCTCCGCTCCTATTGCTCGTAGCGTGATGTTATATAACCTATAGCCTTCCTCACTAAACGGACTATCCAATACGAAGAATTTTTCAATTCGAACCAGTAGTTCCTGAGATTAGCGCGTTCAAACAAACAAACAAACAAACTCTTCAGCTTTATAATATTATAGTATAGATTAAAAAATTAATTGAGTATTTTGGTGTATCGCGCGCCTAAATCGCGTGGTTTAACATTACAAAAAACTTTTTAACATTATCATGTATGAGTGTGTAATTATTTTCCAGGTATTTACTAAACATGTTCATCACTGACAGTTAATTATTCTTAATGTTTTGTTAAACATCAAAGGAATTCAAGAGGGTTTGTTTGCTTAACAAATTAATAAATCTTATTAATCCAACGAAAATTTCACTTTGATTTGTTAATCTCAACGTAAATTTCTACCCAGTTGAGAAAAAACGTACTTAGAAAATTCACTCAAGAATATAAGGTGTGTGATTTAACAATTACCTTAGCTTAGTTACAAGAATGTACATTTTACAATCATATGATTATACTGGATTATACAAACGTTTGAATAATTTTTCAAGCTTGACTTGGTATGACAGCCCGTCAAAACATATCATTGGAATGTTTTGACGTCAAATATTTGTTTAATACGGACGCAGTGCCGAAGGCTACGTTTAATATATCGGTGTCATTCCGTCCATATAATATATCACTTTGAAATCATGCAAAATGAAGATTACGTACAGTAACAGTGACTAAGTGATTGGATTTCCGGTCGCAATATGTATTTTCGAATGTTACACAAATATTTGTTCCTAGTCTAATTGTTTTTACTCCTGATTTTTTTGTTATTATGTCCTGCAGAGCGAGTTGTGGGCTAATATAATAAAAAAAAAACAGCGCGTCCTAGCATAAATAAATATAAGAAACAAAAAACAAACGATAGGTGATGAGGAAACACTTTTTAAGAGAGAATAGGAAAATAACAAATCTAATAAACTAAAAAAATATATATAATTTGCTGTACTATTTTGAATAAATAAAGGCTTATTATTTGCATTTCAACTCTAGACAACGAAAATTGTTGTTCAAAAACAATTTTGCCAAGACAGCGAGCCGGCACAAATGATTTCAAGTTGATATTCAGGCGTCATGAGTCAGACACTTTACGTTAGTTGTATAACTCATACATATTTTGGCCGAAGCCCTAAAACCTAGTCACATGCTGGTGTGGGCTGGTCTTGCGTAACATCCAGTGCGCACAAATGTCACAGGTGAAGTGAGCTAGATTTATTGCTGTGACTTAGATTTCAAGAGACAGTTTACGCAATTGGATTTCTTTTGAAGAATTGCCTACAAAAGTTAAGACACAAATCTTATTAAAAACATGTTTTACCGGTAAAAGGTTTGGTTATTACTCATCTGAAATATACCATTAAAATATCCTATTAGGTACCTAACAGAATAACAACAACTTTAATCTCTTATATCATCAATATAATATCCAATATTCTGAAAATAATATTTCCTACAGTTATTTAATTTACATTGGTAACAGGCTTAAAGTATTTTATTCAACAAAAGCTATACAAACATTTAAAATTGATATTAGCTGATAAATGACCCATTTTTTTATTTAACCTTCAAAAATACCAACAAAAACTCCTTAAATTAAACAGGGAACAACATTGGAAATGGAATGGAAAATTACTAAGTGCTTACTTTAATTTTTCCAGAACAGAATGTTGTAATAAAAAGTATAAGTAGGTAACCTCAATGATCAATTAACCTTTACATAAAATAAATTATAAAATGTATAAAATCATATTTGAGTGTTTGTTTTCAATAAATATTTATGGTTTGTATTTATATTAATTCCAATTCCATTCGCCTTCTATTTTAGACGGAACTTCAAAAACTCGTTACTCACCTTACATAGAAAACGATGTGTAATTCACGCAGTATTTTGTGCGGAATGTTTGTTAACAGTTATTCATGCCGCTGTCATCGCATGATGTATGTTATGTGCAAGGCGGTTCTATCTGATATTTTCTATTTCTGTCACGACGTTGGTGGCGGCCATACCGTAAATCCAGCAATATTTTTGTTAAGGTACATAATCCGTATATTTTTTCGTTAGTGGAATGTGACCGCAGCCTGATAAATGTGCCTGCTAAACTGAGATAATGTACAACGCGTCCGACGCATTATCTCGCTACGTTTTCTCAAAGTGAATCTCTTGACTATACAAATGTCAACATTAAGTATTACAAATTGTTTAGGAATGTAAAACAGAACGTTTAGTCTGGAGTTTGAATAGATCGTTTGTTATAACTTGGTTTACCCGAGGCCCTTAAGCAATTTATTGATTGCGATCAAACTGAAAAGTTATTGTTAGTTTAGGTTTAGCGTGCGCAGCGAGGACTCAGAAATCTAATTAATGAGTACGAGCTTCCCGCGCTCGTAGATTGCAGCCACAGCACTGCACCGGATGAATGAGAGCCCGTTTCAATTATCATTTCATGTTGTTATTGCTCATAACGCCATTCGTATGAAGGATATAAATGATGCTTATTAAGCACCGTCTTTTGTTTTAAGCAATCAAGAAAGATGACTAATAATAGCGCAAAAATGAAGGAACGAATTAAGTTACTTATTAAATTTTTCATTTCGTTAAGAGGCTGAAATTAAGAAAAAATGTTTTCCGTTTTCCTTTTGTTCTTTATTTGTTTTAGTAAATCCGTTTTATTTTTCATGTCTTTTTAATAAAAGGCCTATGGATGTTTTCTCCTCCGGTCCTGTCAAGAGTGGGACACTCCTATTTCCTATCGGAAGAAGTTAGCGCTTTGTGTTATCCTTTCTTTGTTTCAATTTAAGTTGGACATTTATGATAGTCTTATTGTGGAATTACAGGACGGCGGAATCTAGTAGAATCGTCGAGACGTGCTCTACTCATGAGCTCTGGGGGATTTCTGTAAATCCTACCTTAGTTCCCTCGTTCAATCTGTAATGATAAAACTTTAATGTACCTACAGTTATTTTAGTGAAATGGAAGGAGTAATTCCAGTAATCTCAATGTATTTGTTCAGTGTTGTTAATCTATGTAACTTCTAATTAAATATACTACATAATAATGTAAATGTAGGAATAGTAAATATATAATATCTTACCTAAGATTATATATCTTACCGTTCCTAGAAGGTACGTAAAATAAAGTAAAGATATTTATTTTAATACTCAGAAATAGTAGTCGTACCTACGGATTCAATATTTTGTATCGGTATGACAACAAAAGGTGCGGAGGCTCCTTTTTACGTATTTTAGAGGCAAAAGACAGGAGATTTGGCGGCGAGAGGCTTTTCTTGGGGTTTTGCGGATACAGGGGCGTAACTAACTCTACGAGTGAAATGTGTTTCAACATAAATATATTTTAGATCTATGTAACTAAAATATGTACATTTATACTTTACCTGTTTTCTTCGAAGGGGTTCCTGAAGGTACTGCATTAAGGGTTGCCATGACCTGAAATAAAAAAGGCGGACTGGGTGCTGTATTTTGCCGGACATTTAGCCCTGAAAGCCAGACATTTTTTTCTAATAGCTATACATAACTTTTATATAACCAAACGTATTTTTTTATATTGACATAACTACAATAGTAAAAAACTAAGAAAAATCTTCTTGGTACGAACACGGTCGCACCCCCTGCTTAACACTACAGGGACTGCGCATATAAGCGTATCGCATAGATCAAAAAGCCTGACAAAAGCCGGACAATCTGGACACATAAATATTTGGCCGGACAAGACCTAAAAAGCCCAACATGTGCGCCTAAAGCCGGATGGAAGCCAACCCTCACAGCTGCATACCTATATTTTGTAAGACGGAGTTAGGTGGTATTAGCCTTGTGTCGTCTTGTACGGTTTAAGAAAACTTTAATTAAGTCTGTGCAGTCGCAGAATAACTAAGAAATTATTAATGCCGCACTGGTTACCTGGCATTGTATCCACGTAAGCCTTTTTGTGTATTAATCCAGTACACTGACTTTGCCTGATAAAAAATATACATGTAAATGAAAAGTGAAATATAATATAGAATTAAATTTAAAGTTGTGTTCGTTAGTAACACCAGGAAAGCGGCTGCTCTTGTAATTTACATTCGTAAATTAAAACGTGTCAATAGCCATCTTGCTCTTGTTTGTACGAACTTCCCCGCCGTTCTTTGTTTATTTTATTTAAGTAGCACTTGCAGTATTTATATTGCACAATTCGCATTGTTTATTTTTCTCATTTCGTTTCCACGCTTTAGAAAGGAAGTGAAAGTTACATATAGAGATAGAAAATTTCATTACTCTAGAGGTTAGAGCAATGGTGCTATTCCAATTAGTTTTGAAAAATAACTCGAACGTATCCCACAAGTGAGATTTTTCAACAAGTTTCTCAATTTGGGCGAAGGCTTAGCAGTTTTACGACACCCAGGGGACTCTCGATCGTTTGCCTACAAAGTATTATTTTATATGAATTTGCTTTCACTGATAGGTATATAACATTAAGTCTATGTTCTCAATACTTGGTATTGGAAGACGCAAAAAGGCTCGTATTCTTATTTCAAAGGCCGAAATGGACGATCGACGGTCGCGCTGTAACAATTGTTACAAATTGGATGTGAAAAATGATGTAAAGTTTTATGAATTTAGAATTTTATTGTTACTCGTCGAACTGTTATGTAACGTAACATCGCGTATGTTATCACAGTAAATGGTACAGACTCTTGATTCGCGTTGCTTTGCCAATCGCGATCAGAGCATTCGGAACGGAAAAGATGTATATCTAAATGCAGATAACGGAGCGTGTTGTGTACACTTAACAAGCCACGCGAATAATTACCATACAAACGATACTAATTAGCGTATAACATGGAACTTTAATTAATGTTATTGAGACGAGCGACGTAAATTAAGGGCAACTTTACAAATGTCGTAATAACCAGTGTTGTCATAATCGGTTCGTTGTTCATGAATAATTATTTAGCTAGTTAATATTGTCTGCCATTTCTGTAGTCGATCGTATTCTAGCTATCTGGATTCGGTTGTGAATACATTGAGTTCTGATCTCGGTTGGTTGGTCACTTACAATCCCGTCTGTTATGACTATATTCCAGCAGTTGTCTTGGCTCTTTATTAGATATTATTCTACCACAAATTACCGACTTAAAAGTAAGCTTTAATTCAACGCGAATATCCTTAAGTTGTTGTTTTTGTCCTAAACTAACAACCCTAAACTAGTGAACTACCTAATCAAGTTTACTATCTGATTGTTTGATGTTTAGATATAATTTCAAAGGTAAAAAGGTACTGATTATTAAGTAGCACTAACCGTTATTCAAATAACGTTTCCGACCTTGTTAGATGAAACGGTTGATTACTTGTTTAATCGATCGGTTGCTGGAGAACCAGAAACTTCGTGTTAAACTTCTTGCGGGTGCGGGAATGTTTACAAAAAATGTTTGATCCTATTATTGGAGATCATAAAACTTTCTCGTATGATTTCTGAGAAGAGTTAAATAAAAAATTTAAAAAATGCAAATATTTTTGTATGATTATTTGGGGAAAGAGTTCAGTTTACAGTTAATTGGGTATTTGACAAGATTTATTTTATTCATTTAAAAAAATGGGTTTTATACTGTTGAGTTGTAAAAACAACAGATTATTTACTTTCATATTGAACTAGTTACAAGCATTTTAATATTGCTAATTAGACAGAGACAGATATACCATCAGGTGACGTTACCTCGATAATTCTACATACTAATCTGGGTACAAATCGTCGTTTTGCGAAAAAGAGATAGAATATGCGTCATCTACTAACTTTAAAAGGTTATAACTTTTGTATTCGTGTATATTTTTTATGTTATTTCGCAGTTCTGCTTCAATTTAATTCTCTTATTAGAAATATTTGTATAAATAAATAATTGGATAGTAGTCAAATACCCGATTCGAAAATAACGACCACTAGTATTATGTTGACCTACACAAAGCCGAGATCTGAACAAAATTTAAAGTTAGTTTTCATTTTGTAGCTCCACGAAATCAGACGAAAAAATACTTTTGTTTGCCTGTTGGTGTTAGTTAGATTACGTAAATACTGCCGAAACGACACTTTACTTTTAATTAATCCAGACTACATGAATAAATTAATGAAGGCAAAGCAAAGAGATGACTACGGATTTCGTGAAATGCCATACAGATCCCTCGGAATATATGCTAGAAATGCTGTATATTTTACTTGTTGATAATAAGAGTTCACAATTGTTTAATCTACATTTAAATTTACTCCCTGAGGTTAAAGTTGTAGTCTTTACGTTATCGTTATCTATCATTTAAATTGTATAAATAACATTAATTAACATCAAAGACGTCTTAACCCCGAATACAGAAATTTTGAGACGTTCTTAAATATCTACCTGTCTCTACTTTACACCTTTAAGCGATAGAGATCTTTCAGTGTTTGGCCAATAAAGTCGTAGAATCAATCATCATTATAATTGGTCCTTGCGACTAATAAAGACAATTAAAACATATTAGTAATGATCACCAAATCCACACCCGAAAACAAAAAAGAAATCGAGTGAAATATAACCTATACGTATCTAGTAGATACTGTTAAACATAAGTTAGTAGGCACTGTAGCCTGTTATCGAAGTACCAAATAACCACATAGGTACCTGTGTCTATATAAGATATAAAAAATGTATTTGACGTTTGCTAGTCACGAGATATACACGAGGTATCGGTTTTGAATATGGCTACGTTTGCGTCTCGAGAGATTTGTAGTCTTCTGGGAAAGCTGTCTACATTTACATAAGTATGCAATACATCATGTACAATAGCAACGTTAAACCCTTTACGAGGTGCCTGAAACGAAAAGGGACGTAAAACTATTTTTGTTATTGCGTAATATTTGAAGTAAAAACAAGTTGTGGTATTTTATAAGACCGACCGTTTTTGTAAGACGGACCCTATACCCGAATACTGAGACGCAAATTAACTTTAAGACGTTCTTTAATGTCTATCTCTCGCTACATTACACCTTAAAGTGACAGAGACAGCATGAGACTTAATGGCGACTTAAAAGTAACTGCAGTTTCAGTATTCGGACAACTGCTTTTAAAGTAACGCTCTATTAGAGTTAAATAAATTGCAAAAACAATATTAGTTCAGTCATAACGTTTCTCATAAATTTAGTACATTTTCAAAATGTTCTGTTAATTTAATAATGAAAAATATGAATAATAAGTATTAATTTAAATATTCTATAAAAGCATTTATTTTAAGCCTCTTGAATCTGCCTGAGTGCACAATCACGTGGGCGCAGTCAACGACCAAAACTAGTATTAAATAAAATATAAACTTACTATAAGTATTTCTCTCATTTGTAAAGTAATTTATTTACTAGCTACTTCAACAGTACAGTTTTATAGGGCCATCATTGTCCCACTGTAGGGCCAAGGGTTTAAACTTTTATTTTGGACTACCACGTCATTAAAATAACCATATTTTATTATGGAATTATATAATAGTTATTCTATTTGCATCACTAATAAAATAATAAACTAATAATATAATTTGTTAAATTCAGTGGAGATTACCACGTAGTTAAATATAGCCAGTGGGTGTACCACGACTCCACAAGCCACCGGATATTGCTCAGAGCATAGAAATGAACATCATTTGACTGTTTTAGTACCCTTTTCATATTATTTACGCACACGGCGTGGCTCATGAATATTTTCAATGATTTACACAGTCATCATACTAAAGTTGTATATTAATAAACTTTGTTTATCCACTGAACGTTATGTAATATTCTGATTTAAATAATGAACTAATATTTTTTGTATTATTGACTAATTTGAAATATTCTGTATGTAAGCGACAAACTGTTGATCTTGATCGAACCTGAAAAAGCAAACCTTTTATTTAATAATAAACATAAATTTTTATTACTTTAAAAAATACTTTAACATTACTTGGAATATAAAATTGTTTAATAACAAGTGTCCCAATAATATTCTCTAACAGCCAAATATAATTTCTGAGCACAAAAATATCCGAACTCATTTTCATGATATTGACATTTAATTTATACTTACAAAGATTGGATAGAAGTGACAGTGTAGAGCGCTGTCGTCATATTAACGTTGTGGACAGCTGGGAGCCGCCGGATGTTCTCGAAATAAACTAACCGAGCGCCCGGCCCCGCCCGCGCCCGCGCGCATCTCGCAGGTGCCACTCCAGCCATGCATCATACTTCAAGTATAATTAAGGCGTGAAAGATCGCGGGAAACATGCAGCGTAAATGACACGCTGCAACAACATACACCTAATAATAGGCAAGTTAATTAATCTTAAAAAACACCCAGTAACATGTCGTGTACTTATTACGCTAATGTAGCGACGTCGTAATTTAAGTATTTAGATTTACATAACAAGCTACAAGCAAAATACTTCCGTTACATAAATTCGTAAGCCGGCTCCTACATTTCAATTAAATATGATATACGTTGAAAGGTTCGAATCTTTAGATTAAACCAGTTTTCTCGTGATATTATAAGGCTTTTAGGGAGGCACCGCCTACCGTGTAATGGCGATAAAGTATGGAATAGAAAGCTAGACACGCTCGCAATGCGTTGCTTTATGAATTCACTTTGTACGAGGTTTTACCTTACAAGCGACTATAAAACTCGCTCGTATTTTCTAAAAGGTTTTGAAGGAATAATATTTGATGTAGAAGATCCAGTAAATATTATTATCTTAGAAAGTGAACCGCAGCAGTAATCCTCAAGGATGTGTTTCCCGCACACGTTGAGATTGCATGATTACGAAATAGGTATGTGTACCAACGCCACTTTATATCAAAATATTTACACAGTTGGCTTGTGATTTAACTTTGTAAGACTTACTTCTGATTTGATTTTATAGACCTAATAAATCTGTTATTAACGTAATTTTATATCTTGGTATTTAATTTGTAATAAAACCAAAAAGACAATATACGAATAGGCAAGCATATTAATTAAAATACGTTCAATAAGGTTACAATCAAGATATTAATTTGTTCATTTTCATTTAGACAAAAGAATTTTTAATAAAAGTAAGTTGACCCATAAAATATTACTGGAAAGATCAAAACACTCGTTGAAATGTTTCAAAAACCAAGTGTGCAATGCCGTGGAGCTTATAAAATGTACCTGTGCTTTATGGAATTGCCCGCTCGGGAAAATTGTGTAGCGGAATCATGTATGAAAATATTTACGCTTCAAACTACGATCCTAGAGTGTAATATTGAAAAATATCTTTGTTTACTCATTCATGAATTGGACTTTAATAAAAATGTGTTAACTTGATTGTTGTTGAAATAAAAACAGTGCGGTATTTAGTAAGGTATATATAATTCCAACACGCAATGTGCTATTTTGTTTTATGGTTTAACATTAAAAAGTTATTTTGCGTTGTTTAACTGTAGCATTTTCCGCGGAACTAAATAATTACATAAATAGCAAAACATTCTCAAACAAAACATGTCATGAGTTAAATACACCGCGGGGCAATGCATGACACGGGTTAAATAAAAGGGATCCGGATAGCTGATACAACCTTTTGTTTCCATAATAACTCGAGTAACTTTGTGCTTGCGTGATGGAGTAACAAAGAATCCTCTATTTGTCTAGTAAGCATTGGTGTGGCAAAGTTTTCATGTTTCGCACCCCGCGCAACATGGCTGCTACGGATGTCACCACCCCAAATTTTCCTCAAGCACTCCGCAAGATTTATTTGATATTCTCATAACGGCTAATACTCATATCCCAGTTGGTCAGCTTTACAAGCGTGCTTTGTTTATAACGCATGTTTATTTAACCCTTCGGAATTAGGGTTCGCGTAGAAATTGTGCAATATAAATAATTTATAAAGCAAATAATGTACAAATATGCTCGCCTGTGTTAGATCGGAAAGAGAAGCAATAAAACGCGTGAGGCGTGTGCGGTTGGCTACCGAATAAAAGGACGAGTGTGTGTATAAAAAATCTAACGAGGATATAGGACAGCCGCGGCCGGTGCGTCATGCCGCCCTCGCGCCATTAATCTCAGTTTTATTATAAACACAGAAGCCGACTAAATCATAAACAAGCTTAATGTAAACCTACTTCGTGAGCCCTTTCATACGAATGCTTTAAATAAAGTGATTATTGAACTATTTGTTTCACTTGACAATCGATATGACTGTTGTACCAGCCGTTACTTTTTATGAGTTCATTGACACTTTGCTAACATAAAATCTATATAAATTGCCATATTTTAAACTGAAAGCCTACTTATAAAATTTTATTATGATATAAAAAGAAAAAAGAATGAACGAATATTTTTATCGAGCTAGTACAGATTGTATGTCTTTGTATTGTATTTTTTTTTACAAACGATCAAGTACTTTCGCATTCCGAAGGATACCGTTTATGTTTACATCGGACAGTGAAAATATTGCATTGGGATTGGGACAGCAATAAATAATACATGTCGGAAAAAAATAACTCATTTCACAACATGTGCTAACAATGGCCTACAGGGAGATACAGGCTACATTTGTTTGTTAATTTTAAATGTTCTTTTTTCAATTCAATTGCCTTATTTTTTTCACTGCCCAATATGAATGGTTAAAACAATAAATGTAATTAATTATGTAAATCCAATTAAATACATTGCGTACAATAACGTGTTGTTTTCTCAAGGAATATAGCTACGACCGCTGCCAAAACTTATTATTACAGCTGTCTACGAGGATACATTATTTTATTTACTTCCTATTAATATCCGAATAAACGTACTACATATGTTTCCTTTTCTTATTGTTTCCTTCATAATTACGTCAGTTCAGACTTACGCTTTCTTTAGTAAAAGTTATTTCTAAAACATGTATTATACTCTACTACGTAACTGTTATTTATTGGCTTTAAATAATAGTTATAAGAAGACCCTAATAAATTTATTACTGTTATCCAAACTTCGATATTATAATCTCATTCGTGAATTTATACCGCTTTACATATACCTAATACTAAAGGCAGATTAACAACATTAAATAATAGGTATGTACGTACTATTATTGTCAAAGTTTTAATTGGTCAACTTCGCGATCCGTCAGGTACTGTGCAGCTGTTCTTAATAACTGTGCCGAAAGCTTTGCAAATTACGTCACAACTCACACCATATGCGACGCGAATCAAAACGTGGAACAGTTACCTGTTCGAGTATCGATAACTTATAAACTAATTTGATTAAAAAGAGTAGGTCATTTATTTAAACTAAGCCTGATAACATTTGCTATGATTAGGTAGTATAGATTGCATTTTATAATTGTTCTACTGGGTAATAATATTAATAGTTACTGCGCCGCCGCCGCAGCCGACACGACCCGACTAAAGCATTTGCAAATTTTGTTTTGATCTACATTTCTGGCGATTATTCATCATTTGTTGTTTTGTAATTAACAGACTTCAGACTCATCCTCTTCATGCCAAAACATTTCTGCTGGAACTAGAAAATTACTTTCAAATATTGTTCCTACATACCTAGTTGTTTAAATTTTACTTACAGGTTTTTTTTGACAACGACTACATTGTTTTGAACCCAAAGTAAGAAGTTAAAGCACTTGCGTAATGGAATCAGAGACAACGAAGGCACCACAAACACCCAGTCCCGAGATAATGTAGAAAAGTGGTTTTCTAGATAGACCCGACCGGGGATCGAAACCGGGACCTCAGAGCTAGTGACGCCTTCAAAACTGGTGAGTAAGTACGCCACTCGACTACCGAGGTCGTCAAAGAGAGGTTACTTATCTTTATTTAGCATATTTACTAAACATAGCTATCGATGTCATAGATTACATATCTATTACATCGATAGGTATATTTATAGATAGTTCCCACAATACAAGCTAACCACTTTATCTAAGCAACAAAGCTAATTAATTACAAGAAAATCATTAATGGAATGAAGGTATTCGCTATAGTTATAATGATAGTAAATTAAATGTTATTGGCAAAGTTTGTTGTAGTAGCAAAATAGGTTTTCGCATGCGGTATTAAATCTATGGAACATAACAATATTGCCCATAAAGATTAGGAAACTTCTTGCGACGTCCCCTCGCGGGCTAATGTAGTTCAACAAAACGACATAAATCTAAGTTAAAAGTTAATTTTGTCAATCCGGATAATTCCTCAAGGTTTAATCAGACTAAGTTGGGTGTAATTAATGTTCACTAAGGCCACAATCTAGGAAAGCTTCGGCTTAGCCCGCTACGGAAATCGGAGTTTGCAACGGGCGGGCGCGCGCATCGAGCGGGACGGAGCGCGAGAGCGAGCGGCGAGCGCGGCCGCCAGTGCCATGGGGGCGAGCGACCGCACGGAACGCGCCGCGAACCCGCCGCCCGCCGCTACACTACCCCCTTTATAAAATTTACGTCACGCGTCTGTCAAAACTTACTCAAACAAATAACACATCAGTTCTAGTTTTATAAAAGCCTCGTCTGATGCGAGTTTTAGTAAAATTAACTTACTAACTGCTGACTTAGAAGTGATTTTGTTTACCGCTGTTTTGTGCGAGTTTCAAGAGCCTGGAAAACTTTTTGAGAGACTTGACGGTAAAACTACAATGAATACTTATATGTATGGGTGTGTTGTCATTATGTTTTTTAATAAATCATAAGCTACTTCATTATTAGTCTACCTCATGACTGGTTAAGTTAACAGGAATTAATCATGTTAGAAATAACTGTATCAACATTAATCACACAAAATTTGTATAATCCTTATTTTATACGAGGTACGATAAAATGGGTATTGTAAGCACATATTTTGTTGATAATATATTTTCCAATAGGAACTAAACAGGATCAAATAACAAACAAAGCCATTGTATGAAAGGGCCAATAAATATGTAAAATGCCAGCTTAACAAAAATCAAAGGGAAAGAAAATGTAATTAAAAAGAACATGAGATGAGGGTCAATTTTATTACGTCACCAAAGATAGGAACAAATATAAGTTGAACGGACTCGTTCACTGAAACAATTGTGGCGATAGCGTGATTAAAATGCAGAACAAAGGTTCACCATTACGTGGTCGATTTCATTACGGAATTTGACGGTGGGCGGTTTCTGCCAAATTGCCGATACATCGACTTTTGGCTTGCGTATCTCCCTAATTTTCTTTTGTAAATCACAGGCCATCTACATAAAACAACGCATAAAGTACGAAAGGAAAGTCATCCAATTCGAACCATTCTGCCAATGTTAAATGAATCGGCTAAATACATTTCATTAATTGATTTTATACCGAAATAAATTTTACTGACTCATTTTATTCAGTACAATTTCATTCAATATTACAGGATTTTCCTTGTATCCATTACAAAATTAAATAAGTATCTGTCTTATTTAAAAGTAATAAGTAATTAAGCTCTTTAGTCGTCTCAATGGGACTCTATTATTTAGTCATTTACCAATTGTGGAATTAAGACGCCTACGATCAAGCTTGGCTACTTCAGTAGAGTAAATACTGTATATTAGATCTAGTAATAGGTTTGGATCTAGGTCTAGAAATCTAATAAGTGAATTTGACGTGGCTTTAGGTAGACCCGACGCTTTCAGAACGGCTGCCTCTTTACATTTACAAACAATCAATGACTTTTATTAATAAACCACTCTCTCGTTTGCGATTGATATTGATTTATATACAATTGATAGGTTTTGATATCACATTTAATTAATACATACATTGTTATAACACGCACCATATGTACCTACTTCAAATAGGTCGTATTTATTCTTTACTGTCCATAGTTGTAGATATAGGTAGTTAAATATTTGGATTATAGTTATTAATTTTACTTGTGCGTACATTCAAGACATACTTACATAAAAAAGTCTTAAAAAAACTGCTGTTAGACACGGTTTTAATTAATTAACCCGCTGCGAAATGTAAGCAATGAAAATATCGTTTAAATGGGTTAGAGATATAAGCTTAAAGCGGTTTCAAAAGTGCCTTTTTCATGTAAATTCTTCGTTGGATGGAACCTATTGACGACTGCTACTCATGTCTATTTTAAATTTTATCGTTGAGCAATTTTAAGTACGATTCATTTAAACAGGCTTTTATTTCAAATCGTCATTAAATACTTTCCAATGAACGAGTAGCAGTATTTTTTGTATACTTTTCTCTGAAAGAAGTTATCTTTTATGTACTTAGTTCTTTGCACACCAAATTGAAATCTATATTATTAGTCTCTAAAAGTAATCGCTTGCCTTAATGATAACACGCTATATTAAAGAGAAAGGGAGATAATGCTTTATAATAAGTCTGATAAAACATACATCTCACTAGATTATTGTACAATAGCCTGCTCATTCCATTACTCTCAGTTCAAAGCTGTAATAGTCAAACCTCAGATAGCTCGTCCAGCCATCTACGCTTACCACGAAATTCAGCATTACATTTTCCTATAAAAGAAAATTATAGATACTATAATAGGTACTACGTGACCATTTTAATGTAATGGTCATCATTCACCGATGCGACAGGTTGGCAGCGATCTGCTAGCTCAGCGTGCTAGCTTCGGGCATATTCTTCCTTCTTATCGTACGAAAGATACTATCTTGTTTACATAAAAATGATCAGATCTGGCTAACGTTTTCTGTTATTTATATCTTCTTTTTCGCATTTGTTTACTATAGACATATTTTAAACAAAGATGAAGTTGTAATATAACGGGTTTGCTCTTTTCATAGTAGAGACTGGGTTAAACGATTTCCAAAAAGTGACAAAAGAAGAAACTATGTCGAAGCTAACTATTGTCTTTGATTCTTACATTCACAAATTCTATTTAGATATTGAATGCTCTTTGCTTGCTTGGTAAATAATAATACCGAAAAGTTGTAGACCCGTCTTCGGATTTACCAGAAGTACAAAATGATTGCTAATAAACTGAAGCAATAGCCACAATATGTGGAGAAACAGAAAGGGTAATATTCTTAATCGTTTAACAGCCGTTCGACTTCGAGATACCTCGCAGAGAACATGCATTAAAACTTTTAAGACAATACGTAGTACGGAACTGAAATAGCCCAACGGCTACCTCGTTAAATGGGTTATTCGGCACTTATCGCTCCGAAGAAGCTACTTGCCTAATTGCGTTTGGTTTCACAGTGGGCTCAGGCCGCGGTTATCGTCTTCGCCGAGAACGTTCAGATCGTTTTGATCGTTCTAGACGTGTCGCTACTTCGATCGGTGGGGATCCCGCAAAATGGAACTATTCCGTGACTTAGGTACATATCGGGCCATAGGAGGTAACTAGGCGAACTTTATTGCTATCTTTTGTGTTTCGCTGTGGCAGGAGATACGTCATATACCATAAAATAGACATTATTACGACCTATATTACTGTGTCGTTAAATACCTTATATAATTAGTTTCTAGCTATGCCACTAAAATAAATTAAGGTTAAAATCTCAATTATAATAGTTCGGCAAACAGACTCATTAAATTTAGCGGCATTAACACGCGGCTGAAGGCAGTTAGTAATGAATTAAGCATGAGGATGTGGAAGCGAATTACGAAGCGAACCGGAAACAATCATATCAGTTCAGATTCTAAAATCATTTAGATAATATTGTGATATTCAATTTCAATTCAGTGCTTACGAGAGCTAATAAAAAAATATAACCTATAACTATGTTTATAAAATTACTTATTTAATTTTTAAGGGACTACTAATCTGAATGAAGTTAAAGACCACTTAGTCAATTTTATTTTAATATACTTATTATTTATTTTTCTATAATAAACACAGTTCTTTTAAAAAATGGGCCGTTTTTAAAACTTCTACCTAAAAATAATGTACTGAAAACCAAGCTTCCATTTTATCAATGGCCGGCTCGTTATTGCCACCAGAAAATGCGATATGACTACAAACGATAATTAAAATGATTTTGGGACAAACCGCAAACACCGAATGTTCACAAAATGTAGGTAATTTTTGACAATAAACCTCTTTAAACAGCTAGGATAAAACCATTCAAGTGGAACTCTACTGGTTTCCTAATAGGATAATTTACTTTATGTTCTCATTAAAAGAATGCTTCTATTCTTTTTCTTAAAATGGCGTATAAAATACTTGAAAATTTTCTTACAATTTTGCTCTTTATTCGGTCTAGTACAGCTGTGCTTTACCCATTACGGAGATTTATCTAGTTATAACAGACCTACAATTTCAACTTGCTCAAAATATATTTATAAGACGTACTCTCAAAGATAAAAATGCCTTCAGACGGAAGAAAGTTAGCGTTTTTCAAAAAGTCTGAAAGTGGAACGAAGATAGCTTCAAGATATACAATCCCAAAACACAGACCGCGCAGACTATATAAATACACATAAACTATATATCGAAGCTTATATATTACGTGAGGGTAAACGTAGAACCTTTATATGCTCTGTTTTCGGCGCCTTGCGTACCATGTATCTACTGTTCGAAATATACGACCCACTAATATATCATTCGATTGGCCTCTTAATTACAAGCTACCTTTTTCAACGTTAAGTAACCAATGTTAATTACGATAACCATTAATTATAATGAACACGACTTACGTAAAAAATATTTAAGAATATTGGAGCCGAACCCTTCAGTGAATCTGACTTGCTCACTCATTAAAACAGACAGTTCGAGATGGCGTCGACAGGAAAATTAAAAAGTATAAAATAAGTGAGTTAACGTATGTATTTACACGAACGAAATGCATTGGTGGTACGATTCATGTGAAGCATGAAGAATAAACGTTGGCATATCATCTCGTTAGGAAATATGGGACACGGTGCGACGCGCTCTGCAAAATGTGTTCCATTGCTCTTTGTGTCGCCTTCTTTTGTTCAGTGATACCCGCGTGCCCAGCATAACGTGTTGTGTAGTTTTTCAATAACTCACTGCATACCGCTACTAATTAAAGGGCTTTAGCAGGCAAGGGACACTTAAAATTCTTAACATGAATATTTCTCGATTCATTTACAACGTTATTATCTTTTTGACTACTATATAGGTATGTCACTGTTTATTTATTTATTTAAATCATGTACAAAGTGGTACACAAGGTGGATTTAATGCCACTAGGCATTTTCCGTCAGTCAACCTTTGTAAAATGATAACATGGGCTACCGAGTATCATAACTCATTCAATTATATTACAAACTAGCTTCTGCTTGCTGCTATACCTGCGTGGTTAGCTTCAAAAACGATACACATAAAACTTAATTGGTAGTAGTAACTATCAGTAAAATAATTTAGATAAATATACCAGAGGTTCCAGGCATCATTATCGTAATTCAGACAAACTTAAAAGCAAACAACCACTTAAAACTATCAAAACTAACAAATCGTTCAAAGTTTTAAAAAGAATTAACAAGTATTATTTACACTAAACTTTAAAGTTGTGGTTTTGAGCAAACCTTTTAAGTAACATGATATGGCGAGGAGAGAAGTATGCAGTGACGCGGCTATCTGTTTCACGGCGTCACTCAAAACTTTCACAGAAAGCTTTTCATCTTAGTATGTGCATCCGTTCTGAGTAGAATGCAATTGACCTTGTAGGACGTATAATATTATGATTTGTTAATTCGTTTGTACAAACAACAAATACACCTATTAAAATTAACTTAAAAACGACAAAGATATAATCAACCAGTTCAATCAAAATAAATTGGTCTTGCAATATTTATTTAATTTTAGTAATAATATTATTCTAACATTGATTTACATTTACGTCAATTATTTATTGACGTAGATACAATTTTGTATGTGAAACGTAATTACATTATTAAGTTATTGAGTCCGCCATATTTTAGCGTATAATAAACACACGCACGGGGTCGGATCCTACAGGGGGTGCGGTACAAAGCCTTCAATTAGTGAGGGATTCTCTTTTCTCGCTATTTCACTCGATTGATGAGGCTGTGCTTATGTATGCTTACCAACGGTTTGTAACAATACTCGGTATATAAGTGTTGCTTATTTCTTATTAAATAGCGCAAAATGGGACGTGATGTCTTTTGATGTAGACCCGAGTAACTGGGAATATAAAGCAGACGACCAAAATAGTGGGGAAAAAACCCTAGCAGAGGGCCTTGTCATTCATGATAACACCTTGATTAAAACATTAAATAAAGAAATAAATGTGGACCACATCACATCCATTGCTCTGAACCCAAAGTAAATACCTAAGCACTTGTGCTTTGGATACAACGAAGATACCACAAACCAGATCCGAGGCAATGTAGAAAAGTATTTTCCTACATTGACCCATCCGGGGACCGGGTACGGCAACCCTAGAACTGGCAAAACCTTGAAAAGCGGTGTGTACGCTATTCGACTATGGAAGTCGTTAAATATTATCTATCGAGCGAAATCTGCGCCGCCTAGAAGCAGAAATTCTTCCAACATCACCAGGAACACACATTGTCTGCTAGCCGTGTGGCCATTGCTGCCGCTCTCATATCGGTCTTACTAACCATTTGCGAAAGTTCATGTGGATACTGCTTAAATCCTCACTAATAAAAGTCAAAGGTCTAAGATGATAACACTTACACAATCATATCGAACTTGCTAGTCGGCCCAGACAAATAATATTGATTGAAAGAGGTAATTTTTAAAAGTTATTGAATCAATTAATATAAATAGTTTTTAGTCCTTAAAGTATTTAAGAAATAGCTTATTTAAGAAATGTTTGAAACTTTCGCTGACTAGCGGTTTACATAGGCAAGTTCAAGAACTTTTCATTGGAAAGTTTTAAACAATTAATGGAGTTGGTTATATTTCAGTATTGTATACGTATAATGGTAGTAAAGTTCGCAAGACCCAAAGCCAATTCGAGTCACCAAAATAATATTTAGGGGTTCCAAGTTTAGTTTTAAATTAGACTCAAATATCTAAAGTTACAGAATCAAGTATTTACATTATTCCTGTAGGCCCTGTCAATGCCCTGAAAGCTTTGTGTAATTGCAATATACATTGATGCTGTATACGATTTGGGCGAACATTGGGAAAATTCAACTTCAGTTTCACATAAATTGGCAGATAATTATTTTGCTATTTAATACCTTGTCCACCGTTGATCCTGAATATAGCACTTGAAGTGCTTCTGATCAAACGAATAAATCAAACAAACGATTATTAAAAGCGCCTTTGATACAATATTTGTAAACATATTTTAATCTCTGACATACATACCCATTGATGCATTCAACTTTTTTTAATTTTCCAATGTCTGCATACTTGCTACGAAGATTTATTTTCTACTATATTGTTTAGTATGTATGTATTGTCCAAAATACATACAGACTAAACAAATACAATACCAAATGTAATTTGAACAGAGTTTATTTTCTTCTTGTCCATTATTAACCGCGGTAACTCACTTGAAATGCGCGTCTTGAGAGTTTTGAGATATTGAAAAGGGAGAACCAAATTGAAGGATTAAATGTTCCATCTGTGTCAATATGATAAGAGCTGTGAAAGGCTCGGCTCGCAACCCCGAATAAATGTAAATTGAAACAGAGGACAAAGAACCAGGGCAACGAGACTGGTCAGAGGCGATCGGTGACAGCTGTGTTTCATCTCGCCGCCCCCCGCTGATCCTTTATGTTCCAGCTGTCGCAACACCCTTCACACTTCTGACTACTTCAAACTTAGGATCTGCGAGAATTGTTTATCATTAACATTTCATCAAACAAATGTAGACAAAGAAACGTGTAAAAAGTTAATAAGAATTAGCTTATATAAAATGGTTTTAACGAATATTACGAAATAATTTGTTTATCAAAAGAAAAATATTGTGGTTCTTAATTCCTTTTGTTATTGCCTCAACAAAATATTTTCGTACGTAACAAAAAAATAATCAAAACACCCTAAAAGTTCGCAGAAGTTTGTTCTTCAAACTTCAATTGCGAACACAAGTTGTTTTGACGCAATATTTGAGACTTACATAAACACGCTGTCGCCCTTGATCTGGATTCTTTTTGGATAAGTTCTATTGATTTTAAAACAGATTGCAAATGTACCCTATATTTATTAGCAATCTAATTTATTTAGAAAAATACAAATAATTTGTCACAAACCAATACAATTGATGTAATTAATTAATACCATAACCTCAAAAGCATTTTTTTTTTCTAATTTGATAATTTGATCTTTAATGGTAGCTAACTTACTGTTTAACAAAAATTTCTTTACTTTTCAGGTACCTACTGCACAAATTTCTGATGTCAAAAAATGTGCGCGATTTTGAGACAAACAATCGACTCTAAAATTGTGTTAAAAGTAATGTGAGAATAAGAACATAAATATAAGTGACTTTGTGGAACTCTATTGAACTGAAAACGGATTATTCTTTCAAAAATAAGTGTATTGTGTTATGTGGTGCGTCGGTTCCTGGATATTAGGTGTTATGGAGGTGATCCCGTCAAGCGGTAGCCGCATCCTTGTGGCTTTCTTCGCGACAGTTTTCTGGGGAATGGGTAAGTACCATGTAATAATATGATACATATAATTTGAAAAAAGAATCGATAGGATCAAGGAAAGCAACTATTAATTACAAGAGTAACTTGACAATCTTATCGCAATATCTTAGATGCTTATCGTATACATGAGGATAAATTAGATATTCAAAATATATGAAATCGTAATCTATTTATTATTATGTTTGTAGATTCTATTTTCTGTAAGTAATTAAATTTAATTGTAAATCAATTTATTAACAACTAGCGACTTGCCCCGCATTTTTGCGGGTAGCACTGCAATATAGCCTATGTTACTCAGGGATAATGTAGCATTCTAATGGTGAAATAATTTTTGTGCTTATTCAGTACATACGTACAAGAATACAAATCTTTCCTCTTTATAATATTAGTGTAGACATAGAATTATAATTAATGTATACAATCAATAGTACCTAATTTTTTGTTAAATTTAACAAAAAATTGGTATTATTTATGAAAAAAACTGAAACTATACTAACCTTAAAACTTACAATATAAATAACTATTTAATAAATAAGAAAACTTATTAACCATTGTCAAGTAAAATGTTTAAATGGTTAACAAGCTTATAAAAAATTGTTTCTATGTTTATCTCATAGAAAGAGATATAGATGTACTTTTAATAATAGAATAAGAGTAAAGTTGAAGAATGAATATTGAATAAACGTAAATTGTATAGCACCCAGCCAGGAATTGGGACAAATATGTGAAGACCACAAATATATATCTTGTGTGTGTGGTGAATGCGAGAGAGATCCTTGCCAACCGTGAGGAATCATCTTGGTGGTTTTGGTTGATCCTACTTCCCTCATAACCTCTACACATAGAGTAAACATAGACAAGCATAGAGCGTGCGCATCGCTAGTAGCCCCTTAGGTCAAGCCTAAGCAAATTTTTAGATAAATGTATTGCGCTCGTTTACTGATTTACCTATGTGATTTTCCGTGCGACGACAGACGTTTATGCGAAAATATCGACGGTTCCGATATTATTCGGGTAATATTCAGTTTTAAGATAGTTTTAATAAAACGGTGCGCTCTGTTTTGATCTGGGGGCACGGTAGTGCCCCCGCCAAGACGAGCCAAGCGAAGCGCACGGGCACTACCTACCTTTTCTCGAAGCGCTTCGTCGTTTTTTTGAACCCTCATAACTTGGGTTTGGATTATGCTAGATCAACAAAATTTTCGGGATATATTGTCAATAGCGGACTTATTGAACATATTAAGTTTTAATTACATTAGCTTTTATACTTCAGATTTTATTTATATCTAAAAAACGCTAATTTCGAAAAAACACTGACTCACTGATGATCATCAAAATTCTTAAGGTATTTCCTAATGTCCTAGAAAGCTGAAATTTTGTATGTAAGCTAGTATTAGCACACAAACAACAAAAAAATTATAAAACTTGTAACTTTCATCCCCCAACCCCTTAAACTAGGGGATGGGAGTAAATCAACAAAGAAAAAAGGCAAAGATAGAGAGTGGGCTATAAAAAAAGGCGTCTCTGATGTGCAAGAAATACACCCCAAAAAAAGAAGAAAAAAATAAAAAAAAAAATTGTTACAAACAACTTACAAAAAGAAATGAAATCCCATCAAAAACATTTTCATGTAAAATGTTGCCAAGACGAGCCCATATGACTCGCACTGTCAAAAAGTTATCAGATATCATGTAGAGCCAAGCTTCTAACACTACACGCCCTAACTCTACAAGGCCTAACTTCACAAACTCTACACCTTAGTCAAAATATGTGGCTTGGCCGTTCGTTACTACAAGAACTATTGTATAACACAAAAGTAATGAACAGTGAATTAATTTTTCACCTTACGCCGATGTGAATGTAGCGAAATGGCCAAGACACATATTTTGACTAAGGTGTAGAGTTTGTGAAGTTAGGCCTTGTAGAGTTAGGGCGTGTAGTGTTAGAAGCTTGGCTCTACATGATATCTGATAACTTTTTGACAGTGCGAGTCATATGGGCTCGTCTTGGCAACATTTTACATGAAAATGTTTTTGGTGGGATACTAATTTTACATATTCATACAAGTGACAACAGTTCAACATTTACTTATTTAAACCTAATATTTCTCAAAATAATTGTACAAAAACACCATGTGATACATGTCATTCATTTTTGTTTTCTCCGGGAAATAAAATCAAACGATACATTAGGACGAGTTCCTAGTAACACCGCCAAGAGGATCGTTTGTAGTGATAACAGTTCCGGGAAACACCTATCACTATATACACGATATTAAATTGCCTTCAATGACTGTAGCTGTATGTATTCGTAATAGCACAATGTTGTTTATTAGGTGTTAATCTAGCTACGGTTTGTGTTAAATTCGATTATCCTAAAGTGCCTTTGAATATGATATAAATTATTACGCTACGTCAAGTCGGAACTGAATTATGTTGTGAGCTCTGATGACTACACGTCCTCACACGAGTTATACTAAATTGCTACTCATGGGATATTCGAAATACGCATATTAAATAAACCGTGTATCTCGTGTGTTTAAAAAGGTGCAGAAAATAATATTAAATTATATCCATACACATTCATCATAAATAGGTACAACATTAAGGATTAACTCTCTCTCCTTTAACAATATACTATTTTGGGTAAAGTCGAAGTAAGTAAGGCTAGTAAAGTAGGTCTTCTTACATAGAATAAACAAGTCTAAAAATTGGCGTAGTCAGTAAAAATCAAATGTTTTAAAACCAAAAATAAAATGTTTAAAGATAGACAATTGATGTTCAAAGTAAATTTACTGCTCAAACGAGTATTTTCAATGAAAAAAATAATTAAGAAATATATAGAGTTTGGATAAAATATTAAAACGTATTCAATTATTCCAACACCGAATATTTGTGCACGTGAATTTTCAGTCTATGAGTACATAGAGTGTCGAAAAGGTATCGCGTTTACCATATAAAAGATATATCTCTGCGTAAATTGTAGTCAGAAACTGAAAGCCTTTAAAATTGAACGCGATATTTAAATATACGTATATGTGGGATCAAAGGTTGATTGATATGACTTCATAATAAAAATACTTTATTTTGATGATGATGAGACCAGTTTTCAATTTATGGTTACCTATCTGAAATGTCAGGGCATAAAAATGATTGAAACTAAACGGTTGCAGGCGGAAAATTTTAAATATAATGTTCATCTTTATATTTATGTTTATTGAGGGGTCGTGGCTAAGTGTAAGCCGTACGGTATGACCGATAACAAAAGGTTAAGCCGCGCTCGCCGCGGTTGGTCCGTAGATGGGTGACTATTTGTAAACATAACGAGACCCTCCGTGCTTAGGAACGTTAAGCTGTTGGTCCTGACTATCATACGTTGATCTTTGGCAGTCGTTTAAGACATTATAATTCTGACTACCAGTCTTACCATGGGATATGTGTTATCTATATTAAAATGGGTTGTTCAAATCAAATCAAATTCATTTATTTTCTAAATACAGGTACTTGTGCAAATACACAGATGGTAAAAAAAATAATAATTGTGAAACACTGTATTTGACCATTGCAATGGTGCAAATATTCTATAAATGTAACTTAAAATTACATGTTATTATTAATCACACATTATGGATTATTAACTTCACCTTATTATTAATTAAATATTTAATAATATTATCAATTACACATTACTATTAATTACACAATTGTTGAGTCGCTCCATGTAAGAATTATGGTAATTAGCTAAATCTGGCAAGACTGGAAGCCGACCCTGACAGAAGGTTTATTTTTCCTGTTTATGTTTTCGATTTACAGTTTTCTTATCATTCTATTAATTGTTTATATAGTTATGTAAGTATCCTATGGATGATGATTCATTAGTTGTTGTTGTAAAAAAATTGTTAATTTTACATTATATGAGGTGTAATCTTGTCATTAGATATCAAAAGAAGTACTGAATGAGTAATTAATGATTAGTGTACTGTTGTTTTATCATAATAATGAATAAGATAATTTGCCGTTTTACATTGTATAAGTGCGGTTTCAATCTTTGACTATGGTCACGATTTTTACATTCAATTATTTGTATGATATTTTTTATAAACTAGCAACTCTGGCAACTTTTAGTGAAACTTAAAACTAAATCGGACTGGCGCGATTATTTACTTCTATTGTTAAAGTCTTCACTAAAGTGCTCTTCAGTAAATAGTTTTCTTGTATCTTTTAAGGCTTTAAACATAGAATTAAAGAGTTACTTGGGTTTTATGCTCGTTGAAAACGAGGCAATGGAGTGAAGTCAGCTGATACAGTTATTGACCTCAAAATGTTCATGCTAACCCTAAGAAGATGTCAAAGGCTGTTCAGTGGTACAATCTTATGCCGAAGTCCATGATTGCATGCGAAGGGTTTATAGGCATGGCCTGACCTACTGAATATTAAAATATCAATCATAACGACAATAAGATACATAAATGATTGCGTTCATAAAAAAAAACATTTAATTAACAAAACAAAAACCTTCTGTTTATTTTTACAATGAACTTTTATGTCATAATTTGTACAAAAGGCAGGAAGGAGCCCCAACTTAGAGCCTTAATTATATCCATTTTTATCCTTCTAATTAGTTTGTAGCAAAAGAAACCTAAATATTTACTGTCCACCAAATCTGTTTTCAGAATAGATAATTATTTTTTGGAGAAATTCATTTATTTCTTTGGGCAGAATTCTATTGCAAATATGACCTGACATTTCCGTAGCACCCTGCATATACTGAAATAAGACATCAACAAAGCAAGCTCTTGTCATTGTTTACAATTTCTTGATAGAACAAACCAGATTATTGTGTATAGAATATGCTACTACGCTTCTCCTTTTCCGTACAAAGTGCTTTGTAGAAACGGTAACTCAAGCTTTGTTAAGGCAAATATTATTTCTTAGAAACAACCCTAAATTCAACCCTAGTCTATGTTTCCAACTGAACCATGGATATATTTCTCCGTAACTGTAAATTACAAGATAATTAAGTATCTACTAAAATGATAACTAGTATAAAGTTGTAGGTGCACATTAAAAATCTAGAAACATAAAATGAAAATAGGACAAGCATCAGGGGAAAAGGGTTAAACAAAAGTGTAAAATTTCCCTATTTAAAATATACAAATTCAAAACCCTGAATAGAAAATTCTAATCCTTTGTCAAATATAACGGAATTATCTTTATTATCGCACCTGTCGTAGTTTTTAATGGTATTTGTATTAAAACAAAGGCGTAAAGGAAAATGGATCCCTAATGTTATGCCTAGGGACTACACAGTATTACTTGTTGATCTTCAATATTATCACATATTTACATATTCGTTCATATAATTATCTTTAATAACTTACATCACAGATTCACAGCAACTTTGATTAAATACTTTTTCAAAATAAAATAGAAACCGTAAAATAAAACGAGCATTTTATTTAAGTAGGTACTTAGTTCCATAAAAGAGACCCGACTACTTTTTTACTGTGGTCTTTTGTAGAGTAATTGATTGTATAAAAAAGAAAGCTTAGGTATTTCTGCAAGCTACAATAATAAAGCTTTTCTTTATCAATTCAACACACACGATATTACACACTTAAATATACTAAAACTACTTGTACAAAAATTTAATAATATGTTATTACGAAATAAAAATAATAAAAATAAAGTATGATCACCCAACTCAAGGCATATCAACTGTTAATAATATTGAGAAACAATTTCACAGGATTATGGCTTGCCAAAATGCTGGCTTTGAATACAACTTACAACTATTGTACTTACGAACGTTTTTGGATACCAAACAAACAAAGAGCTCAACTTTCATACGATTTAATACCTACTTACACAAATGGAAGTGACCTCGCCCAAAATTCATTTTCACTTTGCTCTGTTCAACGTAGATTAGTATCTTAAGGTTTTGAAACTAGGTATAAAGGCATTCGAAGATCAAACAAGTCGTCAAAATTATCTCGTTCATTCATCTTTTGTTTGTTGTGTAGGTAAAGCTTACTTTACAGAATTAAAGAGCTGTTATTAATCAAATCTCTTTATGCTTTGAATAAATATGGTAAAGTTTTAAAATACCTAACATATAATAAGTTTTTATTAAAAAATAATATTTTTAAACACTGGCTTTTGAATCAGTCTTCTAGTAAAGACAAATCAAACTAGCCCAAACAGGATGTGATTGCGCCGTTAGTTAGAGAGTTCCTAGTTCCACCTTCTGGCTTCATCTCCAGACCAGATCGTGTTGATATGTAAAACAAACCGACGTAAAGATTAGGTGCTCAACTTAAAGTAGGTAATTAATATTTATTCCGACAAGCAAATTACTGATATAACAACAAAAGCAAAGATAATGATAACAGACATTATTAAATTCATTTGTTCTAAAAGCATAAAATTAATATTGACGATATATAGTAATAGTTGAGAACTGTAATTTGACAAAAAGAAGTGAGTGAGTTCATTAATAATGTGAGTATTATTCCGTTTCAAAGGTCAAACGTCGGGAGTGCGAGAGTGCGTATCTATAAGTTTGATTTATAACGTAATAAGGATCGTTGGGACCAATAATAGCTTTCGCTCCTCGACTTCCACATAAAGCCCAAGAAAAGCTTTTGCGGTATCGAAAATAACTAAACACAGACGTGTAAAGAAATGACCATTAGCGGAAAAGAAAAAGAAAACTGGTTTGATATTTTATCGTTATTAGGACGAGTATACATTTTTTTTTAATAAAAAATATTGAAAACTTGACTTTTAATGTTAATTTTTAAAGTTTGAAGTCTGTGAATTGATTTTTGATTCTGATTTAAATAAAATATACATATTTTTAAAGCGGAATGCGATGGAACTGTCCGTGTAGAGCTCGTCCTTTGTGCAGCCGTTTGGGCACAAAGACGACAACAGGTATCGCATCGATTGCAATGGCACACTGCGGTAAAATTCAATAACGCTAGGATTACTACAAAACTACAGACAGACGTTAAAGGATTTCTGTCTTTGATAAATTGCATCTCTAAATTACATCTGTAGTTTGATGAAGACAGCAGATATAGAAAACTTTTCTACCTAGAGCAGAGACAGTGCTGTTTAATGTGTATAGAGCTAGGCATTTCATAGTTAGAGCAAGATGAAAGTACAAATGAACGGTAGGTGAGACAAAGGCGGTGTATGTTGTAGCTCTTTTCAGACGTGCCAAGTTATACAGGTCGTATTGTACTCAATGGTAGAAGTGAGTGAAGCTAGTGTTTCTGTTCATTTGGTTAGAATTTACTAATAATGATAAAGTTATTCACAGTAAGTGTAATGAGATTGCCAGGAGCGCCTCATGAGAGTCTAAAAACTGATTCCAAGTAGGAAAAACATTGCTCTACCGAAGACAACCGTGTCCCCCATTTAGTATATGCGTAATTGCGTGTTCTACATAAAATTTGTAGTATTTTTCAAACCTCCGAATTATGTAAATTGCCTGGACCACTAATTAAAGCTATGGTGATTTGATGCGGTACTTAATCATTCTAATTTTGTAATAATGACCACCTATATTTTACAGTTAGAATTTCAAAAGGTAGTTTACAAATTGTAATTAAACGTAATGAATTAAGGTGCAACTGTGATTCAACGCAACTTGGGATAGGCCTATGTCCAGCAGTGAACCGCGATAGGCTGAGCTGATTGATTGATTCTTAAAATTTGTCTATAGTTTATAGAGCTAATACACAGCATGTGTAGATAGATGTTTAGTGATAAGATTTTTTGTAATCTGTGTTACCTTACGAGGCTGACTTGGCGCAACAGTGCAAAAAAGCCTCATTAAATAAATGATTAAAAAAAAAAAATACACAGCAGACGTTGGCAATGGGTTTAGTCTTATGATGGGTCATCTAGATCCATTAAACATACTTAACGTATGTATGTTATTTTTCTAGCAGCTACATAGCCGATAGCAAGAAAGCCCGCGGGTAAAATAGAAAAAGTAAAAAAAAATAAACATCTCCCACATTGAATAGGGAATTTAATCCTTGTGTGGCGGAGAGTTTCACAAACATTAAAATCATTTTGAGTATATTGTATTTACTAACATCATTACTGTAATATTACTATGTATGTTATTTAAATAGTGTAAGCGTAATTATATTCTCAAGCCTAAGTACTAAACGTGAAACAGGTCACACACTTAAGTCTACGAAAGGAAGTTATGGTCGCCGAGTGGTCGCCTTCAAATAAATTAACCCTTGTCTCACTAAGAGCCATTAAAGCGACATTTGTATCACTCAGTGGCAGGAAACTACCAATCTGTCTCAGTCAGTGCCAATTGGTGCAAACATCTCCGTTATGGTCAAATCCTAAATATGCCTTTTAGACAAACCGTTACAACCGAACTGGCTACTACGGCCATTTTGAACAATGCTACGAAATTAATTTCCTAAATTACATAATCATTCTTTTAATTTTTACAAAATAGTCATAATTTACAAATTTAATTCAATCTATTTCTCACCTAGCTACGCGCAAAATTTAAAACTTATAAATTTATCAGACTTTACTTTTAGAGGAATTGCTCACAGTGGGCTTTGTAGCCTCCAGGCCCAAGATAATAGAAAATATTAAATTATGTTTCTTAAAGTTACGGAACTGTAAGATGAAAAACAAAGATAGTGATCGGGTAACTTGAAAAGTTGTGGACATCAGCTTCTTACACTTAGTTTGCGTCTTTTCTTCGACTTGGACAAGGTACACCCCTTACCTTACCTTATTAAAAATTGTTTCAGCAAATTTTATTCTTCTTATAAAAAACTGAAAATTTTTCAAGATTATAATCGATGTTATAATATAATCTATTATTTTTTGTTTAACTCCATTTATTTCATAGAATTTCATTTTGTTACTCAACAATAATAAGTATTCATATACCTACATGTAAAACTTTGTACTGTATAAAACTAGATTCAGAGATTATTTCGTGGTTTGTTTAACTTTTCACGTTTCTCGACGGAAACTTAATGTCCCCAGCGACTATGAGCGCTACGTACAGTTCAGAATGTTGGGAAATTTCATTGTATAACATTCAAGTTAATATCAGAAATTATTATGGACGAATAAAGGGCAAACTTCTGCTAGTTCCTGACAGTGCTAAGTTTAGTTTCTCACCTATTCGTTTAACTTAAAACTAGACCTACGTAATGATTTCGTTTAAAATGATTTTAATATTGTGAAGTGGAATACTATATATGGAATACCATTTCATAAAAAATTAATCATCAAAATCGGTTCACCCAGTCTGAAAGTTCTGAGGTAACAAACATATAAAAAAATACAGTCGAATTAAGATACCATCCTCCTTTTTTGAAGTCAGTTAAAAATCGTTAAGTAAAACGAATAGGTGAGAAACTAAACTTAGCTTTGTCAGGAACTAGCAGAAGTTTGCCTTCTGGTGATACCACCCAGGTGAACAAAGTGGATATACTTTTAAATTGGTTGTATGCCCGGTCGTTTTTTTCGTCTCTGGTACTATGCATATTTAAAGAGCATAAAAAACACGTGTTTGATGCTTCAAAAAATTATGTTACAAAATATTGTATAACAAAAACATTGAATATTAAACAAAATACTATAGTAAGTATAAAATAAATACAGTTCCAACGCAAGAGAGCATTACAATCACATTTCGATTTGGGTGATCTAGTTTTTGACGTATCTAGAACGAGCGTCATATTTTAGTAGCGTTCGCGCGGATCAATAGATCAATGCAATTAAATACCAAATGCTGACCGCGAGCCCGTGATTAAACCACGATGACACGATATGTCGGTGTCGCGATGGCTTAACCGATACCTTAGAATAATAAATGACCGTCTATTTCCTAAGTCCCGAGTTTAATTGGCCGGAATATTGTAGATTGCCTTTGTATGTTTGATAATATAATTATTTGGTTGATTTATCGCAGTGTTCTTTTACCGACATGCGATATGTTTGTTACACGAGAATACACACAGCTGTTACACTTAATTGTATTGGGTTTAACAGGGCACAGTAACAAAAACAAGCCGGTTTTATGATCCGTGAATGGTATTTGGTTTGGAATCCAATTTATACACCAATCATTGTTAGAACCTTGCAGAAATTTAAAAGCTGTAGACCTTACATTTTTTAACCGACATCAATGTACTTTATGTAATGTATACTTATTATTCAAACGATTATGATATTTTAAGGATCTGTTCCTCTGTTATAGTTGTTTGTGCTTTAAATAGGTATCTTTATAAGTGCGGCAGTTACCATTAAAATCCATTTACTACGCATTCATATACATGCAATACATACAGTTGTATTGTGAACTACTTTTTAAAGTTAGTTGAAACCAAAGAGTGTCAAAGGTTAAAGTTTCCATTACCAAGTCGGTTGAAGTATTGACTTTGTGTAACGAAATTCTTAGTAGCTAGGGTTGAAACCCAAACCCACAATGTGTAAGTACTGTGTAATGGTTCACTCTAATTACGTGAAGATTAATACTGTAATTAGAAGACAGAAACACAAGGATTGATATATGTATTTAAATATATACGCCTAAACGTTCTCATAATTTTGCTTTTCTATTTATATAACCTAATAAAGCTGAGGAGTTTTTTCGAACTGTCTAATCTCTGGAACGGAAGACGGATTTGAAAAACTCTTTTTACACTAGATAACCTAATTCTTGAGAAAGGTTTTAGGTATTTGAAATCTCGTCACAATCCGTTGGACCAAAGTAAATGGCAGGGTAAAACCGCGGAGCAAATTTAACTAGTTACACACCGATTTAAGTCGTGACAAAAAATAATTTTTCAATTGCCCGTTTACTCCAATTTGAGAGTTTAGAATCAAGTATCTAAGTTTTAAAGTACAGTTTGCTAGCCCATTAAAATAAAAAGACTGAACTAACAGTAGATTTGTAAAATAACCTTTCGACAGCCACACACGTAACGACTAGTGCAAGTCCAAACTTGTACAAGTATATCGTTACGTGTGTGGTTATCATTAGATACATGTTATAAGTCAATCAGAGTAACACACAAAGTTCTCAGTAGACTAATTCGTTACGTTCTGAGAAATGTCATAGCTTTGCGTTAAGCAATGGATTATTATACATTCCTTGTATCTTTCTCATCTCTCATAAGCTTGTATCATGTAAGTCCTCACATAAACTGGCTCAGCTTAGTAACGAAGTCTTAGAAGTTTTGGTACATCTTAATGCCGGGACCTGGGCTACTCTTAAACAAAGGCTACAACTCAGACTTGGTTACTCTCAGAATTAACTTGCTTCATCAATCTTTTATTCGCGTGCAACGAACCCAAACAAAAGATTTACCTACCTTGATTAATGGAATGACAAAATTATTTTCCAATTTCGGAACAGCACGTTTTCATTTTAATACATATTTTACGGCAGAAATTAAATAACAATTTTTGAGCGTTCATGCCCGATAATAGTTGTGGATAAAGTTTAATGTACCGTTATTGAAGTAAGTGCTTCTTAAGCAATAGTGATGTAGGCTAAAAAAAATTTCATCATGCAGATTAATCTATATCTATACTAATATTATAAAGCTGAAGAGTTTGTTTGTTTGTTTGTTTGTTTGTTTGTTTATTTGTTTGTTTGAACGCGCTAATCTCAGGAACTACTGGTTCGAATTGAAAAATTCTTTTTGTATTGGATAGTCCGTTTATTAAGGAAGGCTATAGGCTATATAACATCACGCTACGACCAATAGGAGCGAATCATAAATGAAAAATGTTGCAAAAATGAAAAAACGTTGAAACTAAAACACGCGAACAAAGTCGCGGGGGACAGCTAGTATACTAATATATAAAGCTGAAGAGTTTGTTTGTTTTTTTGAACGCGCTAATCTCAGGAACTACTGGTCAGATTTGAAAAATTCTTTCAGTGTTTGATAGCCCATTTATTGAGGAAGGCTATAAGCTATATAACACTACGCTGCGACCAAAAGGAGCGGAGCATACATGAAAAATGTTGCAAAAATGAAAAACCGTTTAATCTAAAATACGCGGACAAAGTCGCGGGGGACAGCTAGTAGAAAGTATTAGGCATGTATTTATTCTATTTGTAAGTTACATAAAATTCAAGACGTAATATTTATTTGAAATATCGCATAACGTCCACACTCCTGTTCTTAGATTCGCTCTTTTTAAAGTACAAATTCTTAAAAAGAAAAACAAAATATGCGTGTCTAATATTCCATCATAATACGTGTCAATACATCCATTCGACATCCCTATTTTACTTCTAACGAAAGTTTATGTAGCTTTTTAATTATATTGTAGTACCTGCTTACGTAATGACGGGCTAAGGAAATGAACCCTACTGCTTTTAAATAAAGTTTTTGTTGCTATATTATCAAAGTATTACGAACTGCATGCCTGGTAGTCCATTGTACCTATATGAGTCAGTATTTTACTACCGTATTAGCGATATAGTATCAACTGTCTCGTTTCACTTAGCAATAGATAAGATCTTTACTATCTATAATATTTCTATCAATCTGTACAATCAAACTTATTTAAGGAAAACAATCAATACTTAAGTAAATAAAGATGTAATAAGCGACTCATTGAATTTTTATTAATATCGATAAGACTGTCACGAACGATTATTTAGAAAAGTAATTTAGTGAATACTAAGTATAGTAGATTACTATTAAAATATTATTTAAGGAAAAATACAATTATTATATACCTATTTCCTTATAAAAAATTGAGACTTATTATATACCGGATATATTGCCTAACTCGTTGTGCTGTGAAAAGGTAAAAGAGTCACTTTCGTATTTATAATATTAGTATGATATGAGTAATCTCTTTCCTCAAACCAACTGAGTTTTAAAGCGAACAAAACTTTCAGAGCTTGCTCTTTTTGCAAAAAGAGGTGTAAAAATGTTTTAAAAATATTATGCCATTTGCCATTACGTCAGTTTGATGTTGTATCCACTTTAACTTTCCTAGTAGTTTCCCAGCACTTATTTCGTAAAAATTCATAAACAAACTTTGTCTAAATAAACTATAACGGAACACTTTAATACACATTGGTAAAAACCACCGCCTAGTCAAAGTAAAACGTCTAGGATATTTATTTGCCTAAATTAAACTGGTTCCTAATAAATCTTACAATATGATTACAAGTGCTTATTAGCTTTCCTTAAAAGAACGAATAAAAATAGTTAATGGTTATTCATCCAATTAAATGTTAGCTCACGCAAACATAGCTCAACCGCAGCGTTGAACCGTGTAAATATAGCTAAAGCTAATTGTAGATCCCTTTTATCATCAATTTTACTAAACGTACCAAAATCTTAACGAAACAAATTACTTAGTAAAGTGATCTTGGCAGCTACGCAATATTGGGTTAGTAACAGGGGTCTGCAATGTAATTCAATGAAGCAAACAGTAGCGGGGCTCGACGCGCGACGTAGCTAGGAACAGCTATACACAGGCCGTACCCCAAGTCATTGATATCTCGCGCTAAAGTGTCCGCATGATTGATCGACGCCACGGGTTTCCTTTCAAGCGAACATTGATATTTTCCGTTATTTAGTCTACGAGTTATTTGGAATTTAATGAAAATAAAATGGTGTTAGGCGTTTATACTAACCATAGATAACGTTATAAAAAATTAATAGACTACTACTAACTTTTTCCACTGACATTTATTGGGCAATTGGACAGCTCGATAACTTCAAATGCGGCGGTGAATTCTGGCGCACAATAAAATTAAGTGTCCCGACGAATATCCATATTTCAGTTTTACGATAATTCTTTAAGTAATTGTATAATGTACCCCACAAATATTCTTGGGTACTTAATGTTATTGCTACCAAGACAGTTTACTGACTTGAGAAATTAATCGTCTTCATGCTAAACGTTTACTTAGTGGTAGATAATGAATGTAGCGCAGGCGTCTAGCCCAATAAAATTAGTCGTCAAAATTAGTAGGAACCTAGACATTGCCTGGCGTTTATGTGGCACGTTCGTGTGTGCAGGAAGTTGGCGTGCGACTTGTAAAGTAGGTAATTGCAGAACTTGTGAACGTTCCCAGAAACTTGTGTACGTAGTGAATCTTCGTATATCTATTTAGGAACATATCAAACTAGGAAGTACTAGGATAGCTTAACCGCCTGAGATAAATTAAATCGCTCGTGCTTCGTTGTACGTTGTTATGAGATTTTCTTGTTACTGAACTGAACATTAATAAACGATTCGAGTCCAAAACTTACGTATTGCAAATTATACTTAGACATTTGGGTATCGTCATCAATGCCCAGTTTCTAAAGAAGTTCGACTATTTAATAATGGGTAAAATTCTATACTAATATAAAAAGCTGAAGAGTTTGTTTGTTTGTTTGAACGCTCTAATCATCAAAATGATGAACGCTACTGGTTCGATTTGAAAAATTCTTTCAGTATTGGATAGCCCATTTATTGAGGAAGGCTATAAGCTATATAACATTACGCTGCGACTAAAAGGAGTGGAGCATAAATGAAAAACCGTTAAATCTAAAACACGCGGACAATGTCGCGGGGGACAGCTAGTATATAATATATGGCTAGCATAATATAAATAAACTTTTTAGTATCGAGCATGCACACACTTGATACACAGTCAATAGTAAGTAGTATCTTACTATCCTAACAGGTAATATGCTTATAAAGTAAAATAACTGAAGTAGTTAATTATGCTGTGTTTAACAACATAACTACAAAGTAATATCTAAAAAGAAAAAAAAGAGAGAGTCAGTTTATAAATAAAAGACTTATGGTAAATATTCCAACATTTGGATTACACCAGGCATGCTTCAAGGTTATTGGTCACTACGATACGCCTATATGCGCATAAATGTTCGCCTGTTCTTTTCCCTTATCCCATTGTACGATTGTTTTCTGAGCAGATAGAATAATTTACGAAGATACTGTATCCTTTTGAACCCAAAAAGATTCTCTATTGATATACACATATCAAAGTCTTGTAATGGCTCTTTGAAGTCACTTTACTGAGTTTCAGCCGCATTTTGTGGGTACTGTTCACAGTATCGTATAATTAATCTGTGCCTGAGATAAGTGGGTTTGAGAGTATTTTATGCTAATGTAGTTTATGTATCGTCGTCCTAACAATCTCTATGGTAAGCAGAGTTTAAACACGAACCATAATATAATTTACTACAAAAATGTCTATTTTATTTTTATTTCATTTAAAAAATATATTTTACGAACTAGGTCGAGTTGTAAAAACGGCAGATTAGTTACTTTCATATTGAACTAGTTACAAGCATTTTAATATTGTTAATAAGACAGAGAGAGCTGTACAATTAGGTGACGTCACCTCAATAATTTTCTATACTAATCTAAGGCTGCCCCGTACAAGTCGTTATTTTGCGAAAAAGAGATAAAACATGCGTCATGTACTAACTTTAAAAGTTTATAACTTTTTTATTCGTGTATATTTTTTGATGTTATTTCGCGGTTCTGCTTCAATTTAATACTATTATTAGAAATATTTGTTATAAGTGAATAATTTGATAGTAGTCAAATAACCGATTGGGTTTTTCTAAACAACAACTGTCACAAGAAAATATCTAAACCCAAAAACCGCAGACTTAGTGTTACAATCAGTTTGAAGTCAGATACCGATGATTATGAACCATAATTATTTATTATCAGATGACTTTTCGATTTTGGTTTCTGACTCATGGTCAAAATTATGTCATCATTATTAAACAAATTCCTTGTTAGAATCAATTTTAAAAATGTAGTACCTAGGTCACATGTAATTAGAACGTATTAAAAAGATTGAGGTTTATTTCTAACTAGATTTTAATCCATATAAAATTATTGAGACTAAAATACAGTTAATATTAATTTATATAAGTACTAGCTGTCCCCCGCGACTTTGTTCGCGTGTTTTAGTTTCAATGGTTTTTCATTCTTGCAACATTTTTCATTTATGCTCCGCTTCTAATAGTTATAGCGTGATGTTATATAGCCTATAGCCTTCCTCAATAAACGGACTATCCAATACACAAAGAATTTTTCAATTCGAACCAGTAGTTCCTGAGATTAGCGCGTTCAAACAAACAAACAAACAAACAAACTCTTCAGCTTTATAGTATTACTAGCTGTCCCCCGCGACTTTGTTCGCGTGTTTTAGTTTCAACGGTTTTTCATTTTTGCAACTTTTTTCATTTATGCTTCGCTCCTATTGGTCGTAGCGTGATGTTATATAGCCTATAGCCTTCCTCAATAAACGGACTATCCAATACAAAAAGATTTTTTCAATTCGAACCAGTAGTTCCTGAGATTAGCGCGTTCAAACAAACAAACGAACAAACAAACAAACAAACTCTTCAGCTTTATAATATTAGTATAGATATTAAGTATAGATATATTACTTTTATTCTATCAACATAATAATGAATAATTAACTTACTACGCTTGAATAATATTGACGCTACCTTATTTGTAAAATAAAATAAAAAGTTTTGACTATTTTTACAGAATCAGACCAGGAAAAATAAAATAGAATAGAGTTAATCAAGTCGAATTGGTATTCATGAGCGAGGTTTTTATGTATATTTTTTTTTATATTTCTTCAGTATGTTTATCGTTTCTATTTGTGATTTTAAAAGGAGAAGTCAATTTCGTGTATCCAGAATTCGTAATTTACTTTTAAACTATTTAAAATTTTCAACATTTCTAGCTGTCGCAGGATAAGAGTATGTACTATAGAAGAAACTTGTAAGGATCGCTATTCGCACTCGATTTTCAGTCGGAACGGAATTAAGATTGGAGTTTCGTATGTAAATAAAATTGGAGATTGCGATGACGTCACGTAGAACCCGCACAATCCTGCTCCCTTGCTTGAATATCTTCTCTCATAATAGGTATTAGAATCCCGAACGTTTCACATTAAATATTATTATACGAACTACATTTCTTGTGTTCATGAATGTATTTGGTATATAGATAATTCTTATTTTGAACTGGATTAGAAAGTTGTATTATCTGGGATATGTAAGTTGTCCATCTCTTTTACATACTAACTACCATTACGATGAATGTTAAAAGGTTTTTTGAGATCCATGCTTGGATTTGTTTAATAAAGCTAACATTCTATCTTATCAAATAATATAAAATTTTAAATTTCTCTTTGAAGTCTGTGTTCTATAAAGTAAATATTTAGTCAGTTTCTACTTTATTAAAAACGTATTTATTTAGCACATGTTTGCTGAATTCGAAATAAGGTTTTAAAGATCTGGCGGCATCCCAGGGGAATGTAGGCCAGCTCTCTAAAATGTTTCTTCTGACCTCATCTATTGTTTCCTGAAACAATAAGGAGACATTTTGATCAATGAAGTAGACTTTGAAGTTATCCCTCATTAACGATGATATACTTATCGTTATAATAATAATATCCATTGTTCAGGTGCCAATCACAACTAATATTATTTACACCGGATAACCTACCTATTACACAATGGGCGCCTGAAGACGGATAACGCCGCCGAGGCCAGGGTAGAGAGAGGTGGCAGGACGACCTACAGTCACTGCGAGGGTAGATTTAAGGTGGCCTTGGGGGCCGGCCTTTGCCCAACAGTGGGACATATGGCTATTGTCACGATGTATACAATAGTATTTTATTTTCTTTCAATATCTGGTCTGGTATGAAATTAATATTTGTACTAACATTATATTGGGCAGCTCAAAATTTGTACTATAGACTCATACATGAAGCGCTATCAGTAAAATCAGTTAATCAGGCTTCTTACAAAGTACACAATGACTAATTTACTAAAGTACTTTGTACTAATTTCTATTTATTTAAAAAGAAATTAATAACTTCAATCTCAATCAATCATTATTCAACTCAAAATAACAAACAACAACGCAACATTTAATTATTTTAAAAATAAGTTATTATTATTATACAGTAGACGTGTTGGCATGACAGCATATATATTTCATCCTCAGCTAGACCGTTAGATAGATAGTTAGGATCATAAGCAGCTTCCTTCTGGTAATATCACGCCAATTTGGAACAATAAATTGCTAAATCGGCGGCTTCCGTGCAATGAACATGTTCAGGGAATGTTTAAGATTGAATACGACTAGAGACTGTGTTTACTTCATTTTCCAGGTTTGAGAACATTAACAACTGAAGCGTTTTAGAATTTCATTCAATCCATTGAAAAGCTTTAACAGATTCGCAATTTAACGCTCGTCTAATGTTTTTAATCAACGCTTGTGACGCAGTAATTGTGGATTAATTTAGTTCCAATCTGTGATCAGTTGTGAAGTAAAATATTCTCTTTTGTATAATGTGATTTTGAAGGAATGGAGACCGAGATTTAAAGGCTGGCTTGAATTATCGTCAACGTCAAGTCGTCCGATAAAGCTACGGTTTTCTATAGAACAGTAGATTTGACAGAGGATTGAGTGGTGAATGTTATGCGACCTAAATGTATTTTGTGGTACGATAATAGAGCATTGTACTTTATAAACTGAATGCATTTAAGAAGGGTATCATGTTTTATTAAGCGACTGGTTTTACTAATTATCTTAATATTTCTAAAGATTTATATCAATAATAACTAAATTATTTACGATGAACAGATTTTCAAGGCTTTTGCAATAGGGTTCGTAATTTAAATACAAAAACGTAATACCTACTTGTACGAATAGAAAATCATGTATGCGTAGTTAATTGGAGCCCAGCGATTAAATAATGTTTTGGATATTCAAATTTATTTGATAATTACTAAAGTATTTTGTTCGGATTTCAAGGTCTGTAGATTAGGGCTTAGGTTATTTAAAATAGAACTCATTTTATTTATATTCTGGTAGGTAACACATAGCGACTACACGTGTCCTTATCGTTATATTAACCTTTTTGTAAAAGAAAAATAAACCTCTCATTCTCAGATAGGATTTCGATGAGAAAATTAATTTGTTTATATTATATAATATATTCAAATTAATTTTCTCATCAAAATCATTTCGGTTAAAGAGATTATATTGTGTTAGACTAATCTCCTATCCACATATTATTTGGGACCATAATAAATATTGAATATTTTCCCATTTTATTTTAAATAATTTACGGTCCCTTTTATAATTTTTCATGTTAAAATAAAGTAAACGTTGGTAACATACCTACTTGTAGAACCATTACCCAAGAGTTTTTTTAGTAATTTTAAAAGAAATAGCACAGAACAGATTTAAACAGTCTAAAATGTAAAGTTGCAAAAAGAGTTAAATTAAAAAGTACGTTTTATCACTTAGATCTAATTACACGATTGCATAGAAAACTGGCCAAGCAGATGTTCACTGCATCGTTAAATCGTTTCTTTTTCATTAAACGAGCAACATAAAATCCTTTTACTGCAATCGTCATTAAAGTCGCATTGATTTGAAATGAATGTTTGAAACCTATTCGATTTTCATATTATTGTATAATTAAAGTTCTGATTTTGAAAATAATGATTGAATCACTGATAATAAGTAGTGAACCATCGTTATGCTATTTCATATAATATGTAGGTTAAAACTAATATATAGATTTATTTATATTGATCAGAATAATTGAGAAACGGAAAACAATAATATAGAAACGTAGCTTTAATAACCGGATATTATTGCTTGATTGGATTAGGTTCTGCCTTAATTATTTAAAGGAAGGTCCGTGTATGTTGGAGCAAAAAATTTATAGATATCTACATTTTAGTAAAGTTAAGTTAAGTTAAGTTTTACTTAAGTTTAAACGCATGGCGCGATTTGGTCGTAGATGGGTTACCCTCCCTTTAAAATGTCAAAGTTCCCTCTGTGCTCGACTGCTATAAGTTAATCTTTTTACCAAAAACTCTTAGTAAAAGTATCTCTTGTATCTAATACCTAAAATGTATTGTTGAGGTCTGATAGGTAGTCACTTCATGTAAAAAGGTATCCGGTGGACTGGAAGTCGACTCCGACATAGTTTGCGAAAAAGCTTACCTATCTTCAGCTTCACCAGTAGATATGACACTGAAAGTTATTAAAAATACTTTTTATTCGCAGGCGTCAGGGGTCTTCACAATTTGGAGATCAACGTTCCTAACGCGGTGTTGGTCGGTGAGACCGTGACGCTGGAATGTAGCTGGCAGCTGGAAGACGAGGAGGCTCTGTACAGTGTCAAGTGGTACCGAGGGCGGGAGGAGTTCTACCGGTACATCCCCAAGGAACTGCCTCACACCAGGGTGTTCCCGCTGCCAGGGATCGAAGTCGACGTAAGTTAGAATTTATGCATTTCTTAAAACAAATAATCTTGATAAACTGAAATGGATATTTTGAAGTTAGTTCTGTGTTTGAAGTTTATTGCAAACGGGCTAATAGATAACCCCCTTCTAAAACTCCTACGATAAGACCTACATTTCCTACTCCTGTTATTTTCTTTTTTTTCTCCAGATTCTAAGTTAGTAAATTAGTTTGTAGGGACGCAACATACACAAGTATTACGGTGGTATTCCGTTTGAAAATCCATGCGAAGTGGCTTACAGAAGTTACAAAGACGGGATCAGTACTAATCCCCCAAAAATATATGGATAGGTATATCTTTTATATCAACTTAATCCTTATAATTACGTAACAATCCTGAAAGTACCAAAGTTTACTTAATTACTTTATCAAAACTACTTATTTACTTATAACGGTTCGTCGGTTTGGGTTTTAATAAAGTGAGAGATGGATCCCAGTTATAAAAATTGCTTTTATGTCAAAAAACTAAAAACTTTTTATGCGCACGCTGGTCGCCAACACAAATAGTTAATATTCTGTGTGCCTCTCTTAAAAAATAGAAATATAAAGATATTTTTATTTTTATGCTAGAAGTAAACAAACAAGAGTTTTAGATGCAACATTTATTTAATATTTCCTTTACCTAGATAGCTAATTTTTTTTAAAAAGCTAAACGAGTTGTTTTTTTTGCTCATATGGGACAAACGAGTGGTTTTAAAAATATTTTATGTCTTTGTAAATGCATCTAGCATTAAGTCACTTGTGTCGCCCATTGTGTAAGAAAAACAAGGAGCCGAGATAACTTAGAGCAAAGTAAAGAGCTTCTCCGGTACTTGTTAAGTGATACCACCAACTTCTTATTACGGTACACTATCTTCGTACTACTTAAGCTTGCTTAAGACTTTCTTATTTTGGTCTCAGGTATCTCAGTTTAAGTCATTTGTTTTAAACTTGAGAAGAACATAACCTATTTACAGGTACGTAATTGCAATGGGTACATAATTTATAAAAAAGTATTTGTATTTAAATAAAAATGGAGTAGTGCGAGATTGACTCGAGCACCAAAGATTCCGTACAACGTTGATTGATCGTCACGGTTAATTCTCCAAAAACAAACTTAAGTTTGTGGTTCAAAATATGTTCCTCATACATCAATGTATGACACCATCAAATTTCCAATTTAAAATATAAGTTTGTAATCGCTAATCGCTAAAACATATTTTTTTATGTTACTAGACTAAAAATTATATTTTTTTAATGTTTTTTAATAATACTTTAATAATATTCTAATTAACCTAATATTTTTAATTTTGTTTTCTAATTAACTTAATATTAAGTTTATAAAATTAAAGTGGAAATTTGAAACTATTGTACCTAAGTTGAAGTCACTAGAAGAATCAGTAGATATAAGTTACCTTGAATACTTTGAGAGTTTTATAATTAATGACAAATAGAAATGAGTATTTTGGAATGGTGAAAGGAACAACTATTTCTTTACTTATTGGTTTTAGTAAAACAACATCCGAAAAAACTTTTGTAACAGATTATTAGCAATAAAACAATGTTATTTACGTAGAATTCTAATGCAGAATCAGCAAAATAAAAATAAAATTTGTACTACTCTATACTTATAAAGCTAATCAAGTCAAGTCTTGGTATCCTGTGGCTACGCGTACACTCAAATTTCAAATTAAGCTCTGTCAGCAAGACGATCCCTCTTCAAGTGACCTACAACGTCTCCCTTCTAAATACAAATACTTAGAAATTTATCGGAACTTTCAACTTAAATTGATTCCAGTAACTTGGGTCATTAATTTACTGATATAGGCAACTTAACCTACTTTCACACTAGATGTATCGGGCACTCTGTTTTAGTACCTAATTTGGTTTTTCTTTAAGCTACCGAATTAAACTAATGCGTTTCTTATACGTACATGATTTGCTTTTTAATGTAGGTAATGTAATTAAAGTCAAATATGTACAGAAGAAGTATAAAGAAAAAGATCGTATCAAATAATTTTTCTTAGCGTTTTCTTCAAACGATTCACTGTACGAATTTATTTGAAGATATCTTCATTTGCGTTTTGTTTAATATACTAACGCTTCAGGCTGTATTATGTAAAGTTAACTGTATTCAGGAACTATCTTTTTAGGTGCAGCGCAGTTTAATAAAATTCGAATATAATCAAAAATAGATTTACTCGATAATAGATGAAAATGGAATTTAACAATTACGATACAAAAATATTAACATTTTAGTATGTGATTTTGGCAATAATTTTATTTCGGACTTTGTTGATTTCTTCATCTTGTTATAGTGCATATACAATAGAGCCTCATACGTTTATGACAATTTATTAAGATTTCGAATAATTTTCGCCCCAGTATTTAACAATATATGAAACATAGTTTACTATAACTAACTAGCACTTTGTCATAACGCCTATTGAAATTTTAATTGGGTATAAAGAATAACACAGTGACAAGTCAACAATATTGGAAATTATCTTTAGAAATAGGAATTAAAATAGTTTAGAAAATAATTAATTTATTATTAATCATGAGACAGATCGTTTAACAGACCTTAATTAATAGTGTTGATGACAGAAACACACAGCTAGTTCTTTTTAAATAGACGTCGTAGTATGTCGCTGCTAAATCCCGCTAAGATCAGTAAAACCTAATATTTACTAACTATTAATGGTAAAAGTTCGAAATACTAAGCATCGTTCTTTTAAAGTCAAAACTTGGAACACACCTACACTTTATTTTTTAAAGTTCTAAAGTAACCACTCAGGCCCCAAAAAAAGGAGCCTCGCCAACCAAGTCTTTCCTACAATTTTAGTCTGTTATTTATAAGCATGCACGTGCAAGAGTTTCGTACATGCACCAAGCATGTACCAAACTCTAATGGCTATAATAGAATAGCTCTATAAGCCCGACCAACAAATATTATGAAATCTAAAACATTTTTAATAGCCTAGTTCAGCACGCACTTTGAAGGTTTCGAGCTCTTTGTTATTTTATTCACTTAAAACCCAGGGTTAGTAATCTGTTAAGGTTCTGTGCGTGTGGTTAAAGACTCGTGTAACAAATTTCAGAAACTAATATCCTATCGCTACCATTTTAGTTAGATTCCAACTAAATTGTTACCGTTACCTTGACGTCATACAATTTTACAAAGGAATACAGACTACGTATAGACATGATTTTAATAATATTATGTATTTATATTATCACAGTGTAATATATATGTATGGATAGACATAATTCAAATAATTTTTCGTCCTTAGAGTAAACATAGACAAACATAGAGTGCGCGCATCGCTAGTAGCCCCTTTTGCATAGCGTAAGCAAATTCGTAGCTAAAAGTATTACGCTCGCTTACTGATTTAAGTGATTTTCCTTGCGTTATTAGGGTAAAATTAGTTTTTGATATAGTTTTAATAAAACGGCGCGTTCTGTTTTGACACTAATTTTACCATTTAACTTTTTCATACTAGTGCCTAACAGTTCATACTCTATATGCGCGCTCTATAGTTCCCTTATTTTTTTCTCTAAGATCTCGTCAGTAAATAATAAACAAAATGTTTGAGATAATTGTTTAAAATACACATTATGTAACTCACAGCTATGATTTCAAATAAAAAAAATGTTGGTATCATGTATGAATTTATGAAAAAAGCTCCAAGTAGTTCTGACTAAATACTCTAAAGGGATAGTGTGAAATAAGAAATATGGTAAGCTATTTTAATGCATAAGAATTAATAGTTTAAGTTTAGATTGGCAGGGCAAGACTGGATTAAAAAAGTTAGATTTATGAGTATTAACTATGAAACTAAAAACTACATCAACCCGGGTTGATAGTAAAATATTTTTCTTTGAGTAATTTATTTTGAGAGTGACCAGAACGCAAAAGACAGGTTTGGAAGAAGAAAAGGGAGGCCTGTGTCTAGCAGTGGGATCAAAAATAAGCTCAAAAAATTGGTTGCCTGTAAAGTCGGTATACGGGCGAAAGTTTTACGTGACAACGACTGTCAATGTCAATGTCTGTCTCTCTCGCTCTTAGGCGGGCTAACCATGCCCGAGTGGAAGGGACGCGTGCCTCTCACTCGCTCTCATTGTGAGCGCATAACGTGAGCGGAGCGTTACCCAGTTTCTTGAAGTGTCACCCGGCAAACCAATTTATAAGACGTTGTCACGTCAAAAATATTTTGAATATTTAGTCTAGTAGGTACCCACAATTTGATCCTTAAAGTTCAACCTTGCACCTGTCAGTTTGTAACCAAATCTAGGGAAATGCACTATCGTAATATTAGTGTGAACGCATGTGAAGGCGTGAATAATAGAATAAAATCTAGTTCATAGTAAACAAATTGAAAAGCAAAGTAGGGCTTATAGGTAAAGAGACGCGGGCACTTTGAAGCAGACCCAAAACTGTCGACGTGGGCTCACGCGAAACATAAACTATTTTCTATTAGCTTTTTATTTGACCTCTCTCGGTTAACACGAATGTTAGTAATTGGAAACTCACATTTAGAAAGATTAATTAAGAAAACTAATTACTTTTTAATAGAATTAAAGAAGATCAGTGTCATTTTAGGTACCAAATTTAATTAGATAAAGATAAATTTTATTTTGTGTTAAAACCAAGTCTTCTAATTTAATTTAATAAATCTATTACACCTTCTAAGTAGGTACATGTCATTCTGTGTAATGGAACTTAACCTTCACCCCGATAAAAAAAGGTTTGGTTACTTCCTTTACTACGGCGTTTAGAGCCATGTATTATACAGCAATTCACCATCACTACACAGAGTACACAGTGCTCATCTCAAGTCATCATTCGTTTTGTAATTAATGTTATTATGAGGGCTCTTCTATACAGGATGTTGCCGAAAGGGTATATCTATCCAAAAGGGGTGAAAAGTAAGTCTAATATAGAGTCACTTTATAATATTTCATAATTATTTAATTAAATCATTGATGTCTATTTTTCTCATCATTTATTTGATACCAAAAATCAAAAATCAATTCAATATCTTAATACGTTGCTTCAGTGGTCTGGTTATAGTATATGGTGCAGGTTAATAGTTGGTACAAAAAAATCCATTAATTAATTAACTTATTTTGAGCTGTTACTTTGTAAACACACTCTATTAGAAATCGTTTTATACTGTTCTCTTTTGAATAGATATATAACCTTTCGGTAACACCTGTATATATATTCTATGTCTACGGTTGGTATAAATGGCTATGGTTTCTATTAAAAATGTAAGATTGACGTAATCACTGCGGTACGACCAAAGAGGCAATAAAACAAGAAATGATATTTTGAGGAAACCGTATCGTTCGGTGTAACATTCATGGACGCGTTCTTATGACCCTGGAAGCTAAAATAAGCAATTCCGAGATCAAATCTGATGTACGTTTTCATAAGACTTCAAAGGCCAAAAAAGAAAACATGCGACAAATAACATATTATTTATAGAAGACAAAAAGTTTTAGGAAACAAATAGAATAATTCACATTTGTTCTTAAAATGTTAAAGAAAATATTTTTCCTACAAATAACGTTTAGACACGAAAAATAATAACCCTCAAGCTACTTTGTTTGACTTCAAAAATAGAACTAAGCGATTGTATGTTTGTGACAATCGATTTACATTTATTTTTGTTTAGGACGATGTTGTATGGTGATATATGGATATGTATAAAATGTGAATGGATTATACCTACTACACGTACCGTTATTTGTTTAAGCCCTAATACCGGTCACTCACATTCGCACGAATACGCAAACCCACAAGTGTAGGACGACATTTGCAAATAATTTCATTTCCAAGCTGTGTCGGAACCTTGTTCGAATGTTTGCGCACATGTGAATGATCGAGGTAAGAGTAGGTCAGGTGTGAAAAAAAAAAAACTAAAACAACCAAAGTAGAAACGAACTTTTGACTAGGTTACCAAAAGTTAAAAGGAGAGCAATGAAAATGTCAAGAAGTTATACAAACGGCACTCTCTTAAACTAAAGTTAGCGGTTACTAAGCCACGGCGAAGTAACAAAATAAGTATACGAATATTAATCCAAAACATGGCTAGCGCCGAGAAAACTTTGACGTTTATTTAATTAATGTATGTTTTAATCTAAATAAGAGGTGGTCTCTGTCAAACTAAGCCTTATCTAAAGTCCTTGCTGAACTTGAGTCACTATGTGTGTGTGCTGACTAATAAAATGCGAATTGTTCCCAGTGTCAGTGGTCTTGTTGACAATCTTCAATGAGAATTCTTTAATAATAAGGTTAAGATTATATTTTATGTCCCTAAAAGTAAGGATTTTAATACAAATATTTTTTGGTTAATACTTGGGCTTTACCTTATAAAATAATTATAATTGAATTTTAAGCCCGATCCGTACCTTGGTGCATATTTTCTATACCCAAAGACAACGCTTTAAACATGTTAATCAATTCAATTTCAGTCTCGCTAGACTCGGGTTTCAGCCGCTTCCTTGCAAGTAATCGTCTCGCACGGCCGTTTAACTCTGTAGTTCAATGCCACCATGTCAGTTGTTCAACATTGTGGTTCGTACAGCTAATAGAGTCTAATCGTTCGGTAGCGAACCCCAATACAAAACGGACCAATATTCACGTCAGATATAAATAAACCGAAGTAACTAATTGGTATTTTTATTACCTACTAAAACGTTTATTTGGGATCCGTTTCTAATATCAAGTGGCATTAATCTTAATTTGTGGCACAATAAATAACTTGCAAATTGTAGTATTCGGGATACTCAGCCTTGAAAGGGTGCTTTTAAAAACTTTCTTAAGATCGATATTTAGAGTAGAAGTCAAGTTTTTGGCATAGTTATTAGGCGTTGTCGAAACTGACTTTCCCATTGAGTAATGTGACGCGTTCAAACATAATATTTCGTCAGAACACAGTGTATAATCTAATACCGCTGTAATTAGTGGTATGGAATTGGATAGACGTTGGGCGTGTATGATCAAAACTATGTATTTAGCTTAATAAGCAAGTGTGGAATATGACATTCGTATATATTTTTCAACTATGATAAATCTTCGTCATAAGTTTATAGTGTGTACTACTTATAGGTACCTTAATATTTAGAAATGCTATAATACAAAAAAAAAATGAAAGTTTGAAATCACAGTTTGCTCCGAATACATTGGAAAATACGAAGACCAATGCTCTCTCTTTTAACGATTGTCGCAGTATTATATTGTATATTTCTAAGTATTTTTTTTGTAACAGATATCACGTTCGGGCGCTCGCCGCGTGGTGCTACAGCAGGCGACACCGGCGATGGCGGGCCGGTTCCGATGCGAAGTGTCAGCCGACGCTCCCACCTTCCACACCGAAATACGATCTGCTCCTTTAGAAGTTGTCGGTAATTAATATTATGCTTATTAAATTGTGTTAAACAATGTGAAGGCAAACCCTTACAAATTATACTATCACATATGTTTCAAAACTGATTGAGTAAGGAAGCGCAGAATCTAAATAAAAACCGTGCGCAAAGATTACAAAGAGTATTATTAGGAGATAGAGAACAGCTGATTGCCATATCAAAGACGGATGTAAATAAAATTATCAACCATTCGTGTAATTAGAAATATCGATAACCATCGAAGTTACCCTTAGCGGTGGGGTGGTGACGAAACATAAATTAGAGTAATACCGAGCATAGTAACAGTAATTGTCGTATACACAATTACCGTCTAATTATATCTTGCTATGAATCTGATTAGATTAAAAAAATGGCATTTACAAATTCTGTGCGACAGTCACAGTCACTTGGAATGAGAGCTGCTGTTAGGTGAAATTAGTTCGGGAACCCCAGACGGGTTTAAGTAAACATCTTCTAACCAACAAGTAAAGTAAAAGTAAACGTTATTCCAGTACATTAAGCGCTAGGTACTACATAACTAACATAAGACTAGATTCAGAAATAGACTACACTTTGTTTATATAAAAAAACAAGTTTTTATAACAAAATTTATTTGAGCTTTGATTAATATTATTGAATTTATATTGCCAGAATCAAATTAATTTAATGACTATTAATCAATTCTAAGATGTGACGCATTATACACGTTGAAATCAACCTATTTAAAACGAATTCAATAGCGATTTTTTTAATAGGACTCTACCTCATTTTAATTAAAAACTAGCTGACCCAACAGTGGTTAACTTTAGATTTAAATTTTCAACATTTACTGCAGATTTGTCAACCTTGTCGTGGCAAATACAAATACTTAAACAGCCAAATCTGAAAAATCCTGAATAATCAAAATCCTGAAAAATCCAAAAGCCAAAGATGAATAATTGTATTATTTTATTACTACTTGCCATAATTACTGGTTTCGGTTGAAAGTTATTATTTTCCGGCTTAGGTAATACAACGTTTGAGTGTATTTAACCAATATCACTTGAAATAATTGTTAGGGTATGCAATATTTGATTTTTTTTATCTATTAAGAAAGGCGTTAGTTTATATTTATCCAAAAAAACCATAGTTTCGTATACTTTTTTTATCTTATTCGGACATTTTTATAGTATAATTTTTCTAAATCTATAAATATTAACTCTGGAATTTCTTTATTTTTTCAAACTTTAATTTTTTTTAACTGAATTTCAAGTCATTAGGTTAGTATAAGTTACTATCTATGAAGTATTTATTCTGATAGAAACTGAAAGATTATTTAATGGTCTTCGTAAAGGTTATTTAATCGTACATACGTGATTATAAATAACAACCTTGTAAAACGCAATGTAAACTAAAGATGACATGATAAAACAACATGTTTTTTTTTTTTAATATATCTTGGGACATCTCACACACGGTCATCTGATCCCAAACTAGGCAGAGCCTGTGCTATGGCAACCAGACAACTGATAAACATACTTATATATTTCTAAATACATACATATTATAGATAAATTACACCCAGACACAGAACAAATGATCGTGCTCATCACACAAAGATTCGCCCTGGGTGGGAATCGAACCCACGACCTCCGGTTTAGCAGTCAGGGTCACTAACCACTAGACCAACAGGCCCGTTTTATTATACTATTTTGAATATTCACATGACTCTGCTATCGCTAATTGTTGTCAAATAAAATATTTGAATATTTTACGCGGTGTGCCGATTAAAAAGCGTTAAATGACGTTATAAGATTATGACGTCAGCTGTTTTAATTGGCAAATAACCGATATAGCAGTCACACCACCAAAATAATTATCCGATAATAATATTCTACAGTTTTCTTCGTATCTAATCTTAAGCTGTGATTGTAGCTATGTACTTCAATGTACAGATTTATTTTTATTATAATAAATTTAAATAAGGATTAATTATTCTTTCATTTGATCTTTAATTATGCTAAATACCTTATTGATTCGGTTTTATCACGATTGATAGGCATTATGTTTGATTACGTTACGTTGAGAAAAATGTATCATGATTTTGTAAAACTGATTCTATTAATTAAAAGAGGTTGGGACTAATCGCAAGGAGTATTTCCTGTTTATGAAACTAGTAGTAAAATAAAATAATGACCTCTAGCTAGTTTCTTAGTTTTTTAGAATGAATTTACCAAACAAGACTTTTTATTTTATTTATTTAGGAAAAAAACCGTCTCTTACAAACCAATAATTACAGTCAGTGATATTATGCATAAGATATGTTACCTTCATACTTACCAAAGTTTTAAATCTGATCGCGCCGGTACATGTCAGTCTTGTCAAGTTGCACTAATGAATAGTAAAAAACAAACATAATGAATAATACATATAATTGAAAAGGTTTTCAAGTCCTCAAAATGAGATTCAAGCGCTAAAAACGTCTGCTTATTATTTATAAAATATATATATACTATTATAATATCATTGATTATTGCAATTAGATACGCCTACATGCAGACTTAGAGTTCCTTAACATTAATTTTATCTATAAAAGAAAGGTGGCAATTATTTTTAAATAGAATAATCTGTATTGTAAGTACAAGTAAATTCAATGTTCTTTTTAAAGATAAAGAAAAAAAAGACGGGTTCATGAAGTCTGGCTGCGATATTCATAGACTGTATTTTTTGTGACCGCTTCACATCATTGGCCTTATTCCTTATAAGAGATGTTTTTACGAAACGTGCAACACATTAAATTTGCCATCGTGACTAAATAAGACGACACAGTTATTAAGTTATATCATCTATGTCAAAATCAAACAAGATCACTGTCTATTTAATCAGCGACAAACGTAGCGCCGAACTCAACGAAATGTAATATATTAGGTACATGAGTTATACATGGTTTTGACGTCAACGCTGCGTTCGAAACTGAATGTTTATAGAATAGCCGCGCTTGTTGGACAGTAGGGCTCACAAACGCGCGACGAAAATACAATACATTCACCAGAAATTTGACAGTATCTGTAGCTCTTTAGAATGGTACGGACCAAACACTTGTAACCACAGACCACTGAAAGTCTCTCTTACTGCTAGCTTGCTACCATATGACTGTCGTTGATATCAGCATTAACTTAGATATAACACTAACCATAGATTATTATGGCTTTATTAATAAAAATCGTGACGGAGTTTAGCAATTGATTAACAGATTCTAAATTTAAATTCTCTACGTATAGAAAAATTTAATTTAGAATCTGCTAAGCAATTGCTCATTGCCGTCAATTTTTTTATTAATAAGGCTGTAGAGTTTTGTTCACAATGATGTTATTAGGTAAAACTATTTTATATAATCATTACGTTTTGTTTGAAAACTGAACTACGAAAGTACAAGAAACATATTTTGTGTAAGAAAAGACAACAGTCGAAACAACTTAAAAATACTATATTTGTTTAATCAATCATTTATATATCAATTAATCGTATAGCAGGTAATTAACCGGAAATTTCAATCAATTTATATTATAATCTGATCACGATAAAGTAACTCTGTACACGATAAGTAACAATGAAATATTTCCACTTAATTATATTATACGTAGTATATGTAGTTATTTCAAATAAACTTAACTATATATACATACAAAAGGAATAATAAAATAAACTAATCTAATTGAACATAAACCTAAAATATGGCATCAAAAAATTCGTCCACATCGCTGTCCACTGGGAGTGTTCCCAAAAGGCTGGCGGCATTGCCACGTTGTATGGCAATGCTTATCCTCTGTCCAAGGTAAAAGCCAGCCCTTGGGTCAGGCAAAGTGTCAACGAGGCGTTTGGCTAGATCTTTAAAAAGCATGTGCGCACTTGGACTCCACGGACACACACGTATGTGTAGTATAATATAGTTATGAGTTAGTTTAGTTATTAAGGGCTCATGGCTTATTGTAAGCCCGTACGGTACGGATTGACCGATACTAAAGGTTAAAGCGAACTCCGTGTTTGTTGCGTGGATGGGAGACCACTACAAATCTCGGAAAGCACTTTATGACGTTGGTCTCGACTGTCATAGAGTACGTTGGACTGTCAGTCAATAAGTCATTACAAATTTGACAACCAGTCTTAGATCTTATAGGAGGATCCTGTGTTGTCAGTTAATTTAGCTGAATTCGGTAAGACCACGGTAAGACTGTAAGTCGACCCCACCATAGATTGGAAAAAGGCTAGGCAGAAGAAGATATTATTCAATATTTCTGTGGTCGATGATCGAATCTGTTGCAGTTGGATACGGGGCAGAAAATATTACCACAATTTCGTTTGTACATTTTTTTAAGAACCAGAAGAGAGCCTTATATTGGCAAAAGTCAGAAAATATTTTAATATTATTGAATTAAGACGATCTTTATTATCCAACATAAGAAGACTTAAAGAATAAATGTTGTGTCTTCATTAGTTAAGAATGTATTACCGTCACACCTCTTCGACACGCTTATAAATATGAGACATGGTACAGACCAGACCTTAGAGCATACATAGGCAAGCACAGAGTGCGCGCATCGCTAGTAGCCCGTTGTGCTGAGAGTAGGCAAATTTTTAGCTGTAAGTCCAACGCTCTTTTACTAATTTAAGTTATTTGCCGTGCGACGACAGACGTTTATGCGAAAATATTAATGGTTCCGATATTATTAACATAATATTAGGTTTTAAGATAATTTTAATAAAGCGGTTTGCTCCGGTTTTACACAAATTTTACTCGTTCATACTAGTGCCTACAGTTCATACTCGATATGCACACTATAGTTTACTTATTTTTTCTCTAAAGACCAGTCATAATTTTTATAAGTATAGGTCATGTATTTATTTCAGGACAATATCAGATCATCAAACTAATAATGGTATGATTTTTTAAAAGAAAATTTTATTCGGTCACGCTTTCTTGAATAACATGAAATAGACATAATTAGGTCCCAGCAATATTTAATATTTAACCAACAATTTTATTTTATAAATTATTATTGAAATTTTCAAAATATAATATTAAATATCAAGCGTTTGAAAACCTCGTTATTGGTGTGGTTAGTAAGCCTACGTTCAAAATTAATTAAACTGGCCACGATTTTTATCCACCCTAATCCATTTTTTGTACAGGCAAGATTAAAATATATATTTTTTAAGAATGTAACCCTATACCTACAAAGATTTTCTTGTCATGTAATAAAATAAATTTGAAGACTGGCTTATCAACTACCTATATACGTCGCGTGTTGGGAAAGTTCGATTTAATTGTTTCAGATTTTGGTGGTCTATTAATTAATTATCACAATAAGATATATTAATGTAAAACCAGTAAGGTGAGGAAGTCATTTTATTTCATACATAATTTGTTAGTAAGCATGCTACTGTTTGCCCGATGTCGTTACTTGACGCGGCACGAACTGAACACTGTGCCACGGTTGTGATTACTGCCTATAGATTTCTTTTTTTTTACGTTCACTCGAATCGAATTTTTATGTTCCCTTTATAATTTACCGAAACGGTGTACAATGCAGTAAATTCTATTCAATTCTACCCAGCGATATCACCCTCATTAGCTATACAACTTTGTATAGAAACCATTAGGTTAACTACCGAAACAGTCACTCGTTAACGAAAAGTTTGTTCCGTAAAAGTCGTTATCTTTGTTCACATCGATACTAAAACATCGTCACCGTCGATTGATGTTATTTACCGATTTCATTTAGAACCGTTAAACAGGGCCTGGTACTACCTTCGGTCACGCGATCGCGATCGTGACAATTATCCACATCCTACCCACTACCACTCACACTATCACCGTTTTAGACGTACTTCCAGTTTTAGACATGATCGACAAACTTTTGGTACCAATCAATTTATTAAATACCAACTCACATACATTTTCAAGGACTCCATTACGGCTCTTGTTGTGACAGCTAGGAGGACGCACACTTAAAACTGAGGCGAAGTTTCAACGACCTTTCCAGTGTATTGTTTATAACTTAAACCTCTTACAAATTCATGTTTATGAAATTACAAGTTTTAATACGTTGAATCTCAAACCATAACCATAAAAAATATATATTGAAATCTTCAGAGTGCTTTAAGATGTGATTTAATAGCCCGTTTCATAAAAAGTGTGAACTTTTTACGACACGATCTATTAAATTTTAAAATTATTATATTAAATGTGGATTGTATGTATTTCAAAGATCGTCATAATATTAGTTAATGGCAGTTGTAACGACGCGATACATATTGTCTGCGAAACGAAACACGATACTTTGTATTCCTATCTATTAATAGACCCCTTGGGATTCATAACCTTGTGCTTTACCTTCATGTTCGTCTCGGAATTATATGACTTTACCTGTCCCATCATGACGTGATTCTCTGTCATGAATCACGCTGACGAGCTCATTGTGTGACGTGATTCTATTATACGGATTAATTAGCTTCAAAGGATTCTTGAGATCTTAGAGCCGCATTTTCAATGTTTCCCGTAGGTATTACGTGAGTTACAAATTTAACGGAATACGTTATAGGTCTATGTATAGCTACGTATGGTATTATAATGTGATTAAACACATAACACATTCTCGCAATGTTCGGTATTTATTTACACTCTGGGGAAGGTTCATAAAGTAAAAGAAATCCCTTACTAAAAGAAGATTCCATTGTGACCGGTTGATTTTATCCTCTTTGGACGCAACGCATGACCTATTGGGAGTAAACAAACGTGCCATAGACACAGCTGCCGGTATTAACGCTATAATAACAATAACATAAGTTCACCTTTATTTTATTTATTCATTATTTTTATTTGTTCAATGAATATATATATTTAAATTTTTGAACTAAAAACGTTCTAACCATAAGTTGTAAATGACAACCTTGAAAAACGGTTCCAGTGACCTACGAGTCTTTTAGGATTCCGACGAAGTAAAGTGTAAAAGCTTTTGAGCGTACTAACGTCGGACATAAAGGGAATTTTGTGTTTCTGACACTAGAAAGCGAACACGCCTCTATAAACACATATGCATACATACAGTTTCAAACAGCAAGTCTGCCTGTTAGGCATCGTACGCTTTGCTGCGAACCTACGACATGTTTCCTATACGGGTTATGTCATCCACCCTTGTTTAAGTAATAATTTTCTGTACATCTTCAGCGTAAATTAGGTAAACTTATATATATCAAAATGCTAGAGAAGATAACTTCCCTACTTTTGAATGTCAAGTACCTACTTTGTAGCACTTGTTTCGAGTTACCGTGTTCATTAAAAATTAAACCCACGTACGTACTAATTAATGTAACGACGTAACTTTGTGGCGAGTGCGCCCGCAAAAAGTACAGCATCAATATATTTTACATAATTTTCATGCCTCTTGACGAATTTTTAACGAAACTGACGCCGAGTGGGTTGGATACTACCTACTCGAGTCCAAACTTTTTGGACTACTATCCCATATATAACTGAATTTCTTTTTGCGTCTATTAAACGTGCCAAACTTTTTGCTTCATAATTAAATTATGGCATTTTCGTTTGCAAACAGTTCTTCTTTATACTTTGAAATATGAGATAAACTAGTGTTGGACTCTTTCCAGGAACGACACATTTTCTAAGCCAATAAAGCTTAATAGAGGTTTGCTTGTCAGACTGGGTACAAACGGCCGAGGAGCTTTTGTTATCGCCATGTGCAGACAGTATACATGTGGGAGTGTGGACCGGCACATAATGGTATCAAACTATCTCTATGATATTTCGTCGAATACCTTTCCAAGAAGCCGCTAAAGATTGTCTTTCAAGCCTGTCAAAAAATAGTATTTGATTTTTTTTCAAGTGTATTAAACGTCTACACTTTTCTCTTGAAAACTGTCGGTAATTTTACATAAAACCAAGTAAAAAGAATGATCTTATCTTCCTATTCCTATTTCACCAATTAATCAGGAATATTTAATACAGGTCGTAATTTACCCTCAAAACTACGAAACCTCTAGGAAACTTGAATTTTCTCTACAGCACCGGCGTGTTAAGGTTCCCTGAAGCCTTTAATTTTGTGGTAAAACGTGCTTTTACAAAGAAAGTAATAAGCAGAGTATCTCCCATAATATTTAGTAGAAAAGAACATAAGACAGAAGTCAATATTTACAACCAGGTTTTTTCGCAGCTCCATACGCGTGAATATCGTTTATCAGTAATAACTCTAAGATTACTCTATCGGATACCAAGATTTATCACAATCTTTTCAGAGGTTTACCCCTGAAAGTTTGAAATGAAGACAGACCTTCTTTCGCATTATATTGAGAATTTAGATTTATTTACTTAAATATTTCTTCTGTACATACAGAAGCTCCAGAATGGGGTCCAAAACTGGTGTCAGACCGGTCATGGTACGGCGTGGGATCAACTCTACGCGCGACGTGTGCTTCACCACCTGCACTACCACCGGCCAACCTTACATTTGCTCTTAACGGACTAGAGGTGAGATTGATATATCTAGTTAAATATAAGAAATCCTTAGCACGACGGTATTCTCTTTGTACGTCAAAAGTAATGAAAAGTTGAAATTCACTCAGCTAACCACTAAAAATCTTTGCTACCAGTTTTCTAGTGTAAATAGCGACAGATAGGTTTGAGACCGTCTTAAAGTTAAATTGCGATTGAGTGTTCGGAGTTTAATAGCGAAGTGAAAACAATTACATTCCAGAAAGTTTGGTAGCACAATAAAACGCTAACAAAGTACTGCTTTTATAAGACGAAGTGTTTGATGTTAAAATCAATATTATACTCGGCCGCACCGCATTGAAGTTAAAGATAACTAAGTACCACGTTATAATAATAACTTAGGTCAGAAGATCGCCGATATATTATTATTACACAAAATAATAGGCTAAGTTATTGAACTTCTCTTTTCAGACTTCTTTATTTAAAGAGTCATTGGGAAGGTATATAGTTACATGTTATAGAATCGGAGTAATGTTGACAATGTTGTTTAATAAATGTTTGCTTTGCAGTAGTTATGGTGTTTTCTTAATTTAGTACCACAAAGGTGTGGCTCGTAAACTTTGCTTTTTGAAAGTAACTAAATTCTATGTCTGGATCACAACTTATGAAATAATATATGGTAATCTTCCAACAACAGAAAAGGTTATTTAAAATAAGAGTATGTTAATGTATACGTTTAGCTGAAATTAAGGCCACGATGTTGAAAGGACATTAGCAACACTTAACGCGAAGCACGTGCTACGCTCAGGATTTTATAGTTCGTATTAGCTTTTTAACTTAACTTCCATGTGTGAAGATGCATTTTTAATTAAACCAACAAGCATTAAAGTCCTATAAATAGTTCATTAGATTTAAGTAGTTGTGAACGCTAGACTTAAACGCTTAGTACGTATAAGCTACGTACACGTTCTGGTCAGGTTCAGGTACAGTTAAAAGGTATATAAAAAGTTGGTGTTAAAGTTATCAAGTTGTGTTTTGGTATCGAATACAAGATAAAACATTTCTACTCTTTATTTTCTGCCATAAAATTGCGAAATGAATAACATAAATTGAATAAAATTGTAATACACGTCAAGAAATAAAATCCGTAGCTTTTGAACAAGGACATTTAATTTGCATTTATTATTTACAATATCTCGAAAAGTTCTGAATAATTTAGCTACAAATTAAATAAAATTTCATTTTACACGGCATCTCGTCCATTCAGCTATCCTGTTCCTTTCCTACGATGTATACATGACACAAATTCCCGTCCAAAATTATTTCACTATAAATTTTCTGACGTCGTCGCGAGGATTTTTCCAGCGGGCTATATTATTTAATATTGGCATTTTAAAAATGCGTTTGCTCAGCGTCCGCCGGACAGCGACAGACAGGGGACGGTGGCGCCCACCGGCGAATAATGGACCCTTTCTACTTACTTCACTCTGACGAGACCGTTGTTTTTGCCGCCGTCACTGCCCGCTGCGTAGGCGAGTTCATTAATCACAAAACAGTTCAGAGCTATATAAGCTTCCTTTATCTAACGCAGAGTTGTGTAATATCCGTAACATTTTCCGCTGAACCGCTGCGTCTGTCTTAGAATTACATCCTTATATGAGTAATATTTTCACAGATTGACATGGAATCTTTCATCCATGAGTTGCCGTCCGGGTTTAAATGGGATCCGCCCCCAAAAGCAGAAACTACTACCACTGAACAACCTGACGATGACATGAGTTTCAATATTTTCCACGACGAGAGCAACATTCAGTATTTAGACGAGTCTTACATAAATCTACATAAAGAGGAGATTCGAAGACCCCCGAAGGAAAGTTTGAAGCCGACGTTTGAGAGGACGGGCCCCGATAACAGAGTGCCGTCTGTCGCGGAGGTGTCGTTCGTGGTCCGCAACGAGGCGTTCGAGCGCGGCAGTCTCCGGCTGACCTGCATAGCGAGCATATACAACCTGTACGCGGCACGCGCCGAACTAATTTTCGATATGGAGCAACCAGAGGTTGCTTCCGTGCTAGGCGTCCGTAATAGAGCAGTAGGTAAGTGCAATCGATACTAGTGTAGCGACTTCGTGTCGCGAAATAGCTTTAGGATAAAACAGTCAGCCCTCTTGCGGCCACTTTACAATCTTTTATAGATTCTAGAAAGAATACTGAGCAATTTATTTAATATTGCATACTTGGCATTATTTTTTTTGTTGAGGGTTTTTGTGGATAATACGCGTATTTCCATTTTTGTGTAAATTTGCTTTGTATCAGTTAACATACAACGTTTTTTCCCCTTTATACATGTATGATAAAAATATCTAACGACTAAAAGGCAAAATTTTCATTTTAATTTCCATTAGGCATTTTAATTTCCATTAGGCATTTTCCACAAAAACTGTTACATTATATGACGCCTGTTATTAGAAAAAGTTTCAACTTTGGTTGATGAAAACTATGTTTCAGTCTTCGCTGGAATTGTGTAATGTATGTGACGTCTGGGGTAGATTTATAAGGGTAGGTAACTAAATATCCCAGAGAGCGGGTAAAGAGTGCATTGTCCGGTTGTGTGGTTTAGAACTTGGTTCAAACCAATTTTCTGCTAGTGGAACTATAAACAGGGCCACATAAACAAAGAGGAAGTTCGAAGTTTATATTCACAAAAAGTTTATGTTTTTATGTATTGTTTCAGATTCAACGTCTAGCAGTGTTTGGCGAATATCAACAACTCTAGTGCCACTGTTGTACAGTGTCCGGTAGTTCACTATCTAGGATCAATTAAGTACAAATTTATTTTTAAGTACTCGCTGTTCGCGACCTTCATTGTGTACAAATTCATTGAACATATCCAATCCCATGAATTTAAATTTTGTTGAAAATAGTAAACTTTCAAATGTATAGTTGCGAATAATACATGAAAATTCAAATATGGTTTCTAAAACAATCTGTTAACGTTATGTTTAGTCGTAGGTCAAACTGGCCAAAAATAGATTTAAAAATGAATTAATCGGTTATAAGGAATTAGATGAAATATATGAATAATACATAAATAAAGTGGTTTTGAAAATACAGCCGAAAACTTACTTTAATAGTATTTTTTTGAACAATGTTAGATGAATGTCACTTACTTGTAACCGGGACGAATCTGTTACAAATGTTATATCTTTAATTAAAAGTTTATTTTGTCACCTCTATTCTAATAAAATTTGAATAATTATTATATTTTAAACGTGAAACGTTGTTAATGCAGATTCAAGTCTAGCTGTAAATATATTATATTAGGTAATAATTAAAATGATACATAGAATGTCTGTTTTATAAACCTAATGCGAAACTGGTGTCAACTGTACTAATCTTCCATTCTTACGAAGTATATTTCATTTTATTATAAGTTGGGGCCATATTTAAACCCTTGACAAAGACTGATGCGTAACGATTAAAGCGAGGAAGAAACATGTGCTTCTGTTCACTGTACATAAAGTTGATTTATATTTTAACTCTATAATGTTAATTTTTTTTTATTTGATAATTTTATCGAAACACTTTATCATAAAAGTGTATTATTGTCTTTTAAGAAATAAAACTTTCGACGTGTCAATGCGGTTAGTTTATTGTTATTAAAGATTTGTAAAGAAAATAGTTATAATATGATAAAACTATGTAAAATAAATATGAACAAATAGAATAAAGAAGCAGTTGGATTTGTCTAAACGTTTTATTTTTTACATCAAATATTTTATTCCCAAAGAAATATTATATTAGGAAGACTAAAATCAACGAAAAGGTAAGTATAAATGGAAAGCCTACTCATAATACACACATTTATTTGTAAATAACATACCTTTCAAACTACTTAGTTGCTAAAGGAAACATTCAACATTATTCTCGTTCACCCAAGCAAACCCTTACATTATGACCATTAATCCAATAATACAGCGCTTAGTCGATATTGATAGTCGACAATCACGTCTGTAGCTAAGTACTGAGGAAGAATAACGAAGTAATTTCCCCTTGGAAGAGTTCCACCTAAGCCTCAATCAATCATAGTAGGAGATCGAGTCCACAGTAAACAGAAGAAAATCCAGCCATTATCCCTATGGAGAAAATCATTTATTGAACAGTTACGTTGTCAGAGAAAATGGATTATTCAGCTTCAAATCAAGCTTGATGTATTAGTTGTATCTACTTTGACTTGTAGAGGTATTCTGCCGATGTGTTGTGCGAACAGATACTCCGAATATAATAAAATAACAAACTTTTCTGAACGCTTTTCACGTTATTGATAGAATGATTGATCACGATATAATTTGTTTATAATACAAAGCATAATACCCGTGTATGTGGCTTTCATATTTACAGTAATGAGTATAATTCTCATAAAACCATGTATAACATAGCCGCAGCCTTGGGACGGGGTTTACCCACAACATAAAGCCAACAATTTATTTTTCAGTGTTCACCGATGTCGGCTGCCGGCGCGGGTGTGTGGCGCTTTTGCAAAACCAATAACAATCAGTTATCCCGTTCTAAGGCTTTCGCCAACCGACACTATTGTCTGGACTCTTCGTTAGGCGTTCTTTTCATTTACCCAGTCGCATTGATTGGACCAAATCCATCACGGCTCACAAAGTCCCTTTCTGCCTGCCCATTGATTATTCCCCGAGTTTCGTGAAAATGTAACTTTTATGAATTGACGACGCCGCTTGTGGCCTCTAACTAACTTAAACTGGCAAAGGTTGAACAAAATCAAATGAAAAATGTATAAATTATAATGTTAAAGTAATAACAATGTGAGTTTACAAGCTAAATGGATTACGGTAGAGGTAGGGTGTAGGGTCGTGTGTAAATTATGGACTTTGAAAATACAGGGTCGTTTAGTGAAAGTTTAAATAAATCTACAGTCGGTCTTAAAAGCAAAGTTGAAGGTTGTTTGTAATAGCCGCCGGCTTGTTCTGGACAGACGTTGAAAGCACTCATGAATGGCGTTGTATACAATATATTTAAGTTCCAAGTAATGGGCGTGTAATTTAGCGTTGTTGATTAAATGTAAGTAGCTGACACTGAATTGCGATTAAACTTAATTGAGTAGACATAATAACAATAACAAAGCGACATGCAGACTACTTACTACGTTTCGTCATGGTTGTACATGTAAAGTACTCATTTAATTTTTTATATGAACATGTATTGAAATGATTTATTATAACGCACAATTAATATTTTTAATTTATTTATTTTTTTATTTCTATCTATGATTTATATTTTGTTCGTTATGGTTTATTAATATTATTATTTAAATGTTTATATTCTCTTACAGATCATGACCACGACCTCGCTCAAAGATCCCAGCGAGATCGTTCAAAATAGTATTTTTATGTTTAAAGAAGAAATTTTATTCTTAATAAAAACATACACAGTCACTTACTCGAATACAATACTAATCTTAGCTAAGTTATTCTGCCATCATCAGTAATAGTTAGTAATTCAATGCATTCATTATTGAGTTTAATCTCTAGTTAGATACACGAAAGCTGAACTATTTTAATGTAATATTTTTGCGAATTAAAATATTAAGCATAGTACATAATCAAGGCGTGGTCGTACAACAAAATAATAGCATGTTGCGTGAAAAATCCAACCGTTCATAGTTGATTAAAACTTCTCAGTACCTTAATTAAATGTTCAGCATTTAAGCCGACCTCAGAGCCCACTCGATGCCTATTCAAGGGCAAGTGCTCTTTAAACTGGAAGAAAATCTTTCAGTGAAATGAATTTATTCATGTTTCACTGAGAATTTGGGCTGTAAGTAAATCATTTTCGCATTTTTAGGTTTTGTACCTTAAAATATTTATCATAGCATTAGAAACGAATGCAATCGTTTAATTTACTAATAAAAGTTATAACTTAGGTTCTTCTTTCATCTCTTATTACACTATGGCGAAACTTATTCAGTGTTAAACCTTGTTTTATTTTAATTTTGTTTCTCTTATTTCTAATAAAAGGTAAAATTAACACAAATAACTACTTTTGCTTTAATTAAATGAAGGTTTTGAACAAATTTCAATATTAGTTAAACTAAAAGATGATTATATAACAAGCAAGATTCTTAGAAATTAACAACATTATCTATTAACTTAACAATCGTAGTACTTACTAATAAAAGCTTATTTTTTAACAAATAAAGTACCTGAACTTATTGACATTCTACTAATTACTAAAATAAACAAATCTTACTTTATAAATATTTAATTTATAACATATTTAATAAACATTACATACAACTAGCGGTTCCCTGCTAATTCGCTCGCGTTAGTAGCGCCCTTTCCCGTCTGACTTCTTCTTTTTTCGATGTTTTTAAAGTTATTCTTCTATTCGGTTTGGAGAAGAACCTAACAAACAATGATTTTGAAAATAGGTCCACCCGTTTTTAAGTTATAAATGGTGTTACTAACCCAACTTTAGACTTTACTTTTAAAAGGAGGATAAATAATAAGGTTTGTTTTAAACTACGGAAATAAAAACACAATTGTTTTCTAGGTACCTTTTTTTGACAGAACCATTGATGTAGAAAGTCAAAGATAGAATAAACAAGGGATGACATGAAATATTGGTAGTTTTCTGTCGATACGAATTGTAAAGTATGAGTGATAGGTATCGACGAGAACAGCGTGACAAGCGAGCGACGGGACGGGCGACCCCCTGTCAACATTGACGTGTTTACTTTGACCCTATATTTGTATGACTAACCTCCATGCGTATGACGAACAGGAAAACACTTCTAAACGATGATACCGAGATGCCCTAGGGCCGAGCCTATCAAATTATTTACTTAAGTAAATGTTTGTAGTACGTGACCTAGTCAAATATTGCAGTTTAGTTAAGAATTTGCTTATCTTTATAGCGTGCTTACAAGTAAACTGTCGTTCAATAAATGAACTTAGTAATCACGAAAATTCAATGCATGATTAATTGCTATTTTAAGAAGACTTCAGAGAAAGTAAATTCTTTAATAAATAGTTTTCTAATAGGTATGTCTAACGGATAGGTTCTATTACTAATAATTAATTTGAAAAAGTCTTATAAATATCTAACACTTGTGTTCTCGATCTTATATGTATATTTACCACTAAATTGTATAAATGGTTTTATGGATTAAAATGGTTTTCGGTATTGAATAACTAGATAGATTTCTTTTTAGCGATACTTAGTTGCAAGCTGCAATTTCACGGAATTAAATGTTGCGACAAAATAATTATGCACGTACAATCAAATGTAGCATAGGTATTTTATGGTAAGTGGGTTGAAACATGGATCGAATTATACAATACTAGCTGTCCCCCGCGACTTTGCCCGAGTGTTTTAGTTGTATATTAGTATGTATAGAAGTATAGATTACCGATAAACTGTCTCTATATACCATTTTTGGATTACCATTCCCTTTCGGTAACACCATCTATATTATTATTATTACTCTCTCAGAATAAAGTCTGCACACCCACTTTTCAATATATTGCTCAAGTGCCATTCACTTATAAATTACAAATTAGATAGCGATGAGAGAGGCTCGTCGGCTATGTGTAAGCCGAACGGTTTGACCGATAATAATTATATATAATAAGTTTGTTAACGAACTTCTACGAAACGGCTGGACCTTTGGATTTGGCAGGCCTGAGAATAAGTCAACAGGCTATGTTTTATACTCCTAGGTGATAAGGCTGACCAGACTTTTGTTTTTTATTTTTTGAACACATTCTATGGAATAACAAGGTTTGCCGGGTCAGCTAGTATTATTATTATTAGTGTACAGTGGACCGCACGTCAAAACCTAGTACGGTACAAAAATGCCACTGACGTGTGGTATGTTGTGTATTATTTATCACAACGTTTATTAATTGACATAACAGAAATTTTCACTGTCAATAATTAATTAAATTTTTACTGACATTTAGTTTTCGCTGTAAATTAAATAACGCTTAAACAGAATTTCACGAAATTCTATTTGAGTACCTCTCGAGCTACTACTATGTTTTATTGTTGTCTTGTCTGTTCATGCAGTAAAAGTAATTGGTTAGTCAGCAGAATTCTAACAAGGTTTACAGTTCAGGTGGCGCCAAACGAAAATTTTATTCAGCTGTTAATTTGTTGAAAAGCTTTTTACTTAAATGAAGATTTGATTAGTTGAAGCTTAAGGTTTATTTTCGTACACTTGTTGTGGTTTTTTCGTCAATATAATTTTTACTTATTGGACAATAGCTGTTAGTCGCGCGGAAGTCGGATATTGCGGCAAAATGTAGCCTAACTCCTTTCTTAGGATTCAAGCTTACCCGGTACCCCTCAATAAGTTTCATTCATATCGATTCAGCGGTTTAGCCATAAAAGCGTAAAAGACAGACAGAGCTACTTTCGCATTTATAATATTAGTATGAATTACATTTCATTATCATTTCTCTATCATGAAGACGCAAGGCTTACAATAAGAGCTTTTACATATAATACATCTCGCCGTTATACATACTCGTATATCGTATTACTGACAAAAAGTATCTCATTTATTTACAGTAAGTAATACGTTCTTTAGTCTAATAATATTACACATCTTATTTGAATGAAATAAAATTTGATGTTATAAAAAGGGTTTTACTTATAATGTTTTATTCTATATTATCTATATTTGCTAGTAGGATCATGAATATATTATAACACAAAATTATACAACTTGTTATCGATGATGAGTGTGTAACGGGTGAACTACTGATTTTTTCAGGTCACGATGAACAACGTAAACTACCAAGATCAGTAGGCCTAATCGCTATCTCCAGTTGACAACCCAAGCGATGTTTACTATATACAAATAACAGTAAAAAAGCAAATTTTGTAACGGCTAAAGTCGGTGATCAACTACGCTGTAGTAGGTCTAGTTGATCACCTACGTTAGAAGATACGAAATTTGTGTTTTCACAGTGTTTTTTATAAAGCAATTTAAGTTGATAACCGCTATAGTGAATAACCCTGCAGATCAGAATAAACGAGCTAATAGTTTGTCAATTTAATATCTGTACCTAAATAAAAATTAAAATAAAATTTTAGACTAAAGATTTCTAAACAAATTTAAATAAAAAGGGGAAACCTTCCGTTGTATTTTCCGGTTGGGATTAGGTTGCTGACAATCTTATCTTGTTCATTATGTTTATGGACAGATTGCATGAATGAGATATACTTCAATGATAAAAATAACACCTGCGTGCCTACTCATTAATCACTCGGTTAACGGTATGGTTCTGATACAAAACAACTTATCTGAATGTATTGTATAAGCCTGTTCTGTCGGCATATAATACTTAAAACAGATTTTCTGATTATTTCACCTATCTTAAATTTAAATACTGTATTAAAGCCCGGATTTAATTCTAAAACGGTGATTTATATCTATATATATATAACTCGATTTATATAACATATAAAAATCTCGTGTCGCAGTGTTTGTTATACAACTCCTCCGAAACGGATTTACCAAATTTTTTTTTTTTTTTTCATTGGATCGATTTTAATGTGTTTATGTTTGGTAGGTCTGAGAATAGGTCGTAGCCTATTTTTATATCTCTAAGTGATAAGGGTGGCCATTTAAGAACTTTATGACGTACTTACCTAATTGGCCTATTGGAAATTTTCTGCATTCTATCGACAAGATGTTTATCAATAGTTTTTTGGGTTCCGTACTGGTGGGCCCCGTTCGGTCGCCTATTCGTTTGTCGTAATATGTTGTAAACGTTTCCACAGAGTTTGTATTATTACCCACTATGATAACATATAATATTCTATTATCTTGTAAGATAGTACGGAAATCTTCTTGTGTCCGATTCGCACTTAACTGTATTTTTATCTACACTTTACCGATCTACTTTATCATAAAGTCTCTGATTAACAAAAAACAGATACTTACGGATATTATAATGAATGTTATCGAAATTAAAGTTCATGTCATAAAATACATTGTATTTATTGGTTGAAAGTCTGAAAAGCATTCAGATCTTTTAAGTAAGATTAATTCTTCTTTCTGTTTAACTAATATTTAAACATATATCCAATATTAAAAAATATTATTTTTCATTGATAGTTGGATAAGATTCCGAAATTTTGTTTCTGAAGTTAAACAAAACACCCAGGATCCCAACAACCCGATCTTTGATAATTTCGAACATATGTCAACAGATCTTTTTAATCCTATTGGAAGAAATACAAATTACCTACTTCATTACATTTAAAGACAGCCGTCAAAGACAAAATAATGTTTTTTCCTCTATAAATTGAATTTTTCATAATACCCACATATAGTTATTATATATCCAATATAACTACTTTAGACAGCAGGACAGATATAATTTGAGTAGCAATATAATATTCAGCGACAGTCCACGTAAATTAGATCACTCAGTATCCTTTCTTTGAGAAAATGATACGCTGGTGGAAGGAGAGATAATCTCGTTAGAATGACGAACTTAGTTTGGGCTACTAACTAAGTTTGGCTCATAAATACGGGCACGAAATGTCGTCGCCAGCTGCCACTGCCTTAAAAAGGATATAATAAACAAGAGACGCTTGATCTTCAGGAAATAGAACGAGTTTATTATTAAAGTTGAATGACCCTGCAACACTCACGATCACTTAAATATCCATTAAAAAGAATATATTATAAGCTCGCAAAATAAACACAGCAACGTACTTTTTTTTTTAATGTTGTTAAATGAAAAGTGAAATACAAGCTGCCAGTCATCTATGACACATTCACATCAAATGCGCCCGGCTCTGTGTTTATTCAATTTAAAAACATTATTTTTAAATAAATCATTCTCATAAAATCATGTATTATATACATTATGTAGTTTTTTAATGTTACCATATTAATTCAGCTTTTCGGTTAGAAAGAATAATTAAATCTAATGTATGATTATTTGGACTATGATTATGATTTAATGACGTTTTACTTTACTATACTATATACTGTACTAGCTGTCCCCGCGACTTTGTCCGCGTGTTTTAGTTTCAACGGTTTTTCATTTTTGCAACATTTTTCATTTATGCTTCGCTCCTTTTAGTCGCAGCGTAATGTTATATAGCTTATAACCTTCCTCAATAATCGGGCTATCCAACACTGAAAGAATTTTTCAAATCGGGCTAGTAGTTCCTGAGATTAGAGCGTTCAAACAAACAAACAAATAAACAAACAAACAAACTCTTCAGCTTTATATATTAGTATGATTAGTATGATATATAATTTCTTAACTAATCAGATTTGAAAAATTATGCGTATCAGTAAAATGATTTTAATCGTACAGGTGCGCTTTACACTGCAAAAAAATTGATAATTTCTTGGCAATTTTTCTTCAATTTTTGTATTTCCATACATTGTGTGTTTTTATTTTTGTTGGTATATAATTTAAACCAAAATTGCTAACAACCGTGCTATTAATTGCCCGTGTAAGCGCACTGTTATAATTAACTTTTTGTTCCTTTTTAGAACTTTGTCAACATCTACCAACGCTTAATGCACTTGAAATAGACGCCTCAAACAAAATTCAAGAATTCCGTATCAAGTTTCTTTTAAATAAATAGTATAGCTTATGTTATTATATGAGCGCCACTGGCATGTAAATCTGATATAAATTCTTTAAAAATAAATCGCTTTGGTTTATATGACGCAAGAATAAAAGAGCCACTTACCCCAAATATCCCACACGGTATCTCTATAATAGCTATAAAACGAATTACCGCTTGCAACTTGGTGTTTTCGCTTATTCTCGTCCGATGGGGCAGGTAAAAGGTCTATGTTTATTGCTTACCTTATTTACATGACTTTTGATGCGGGTGTCTACTTAAAGCAATGCCATCCCGACCCGTACTCGCTTGGCGTTTCATTTATTATTAATGGAATTTTCTCAAAATATTTGTCTAAATTACATTTTTTGAACAATCGCAAAAAAACGACGTCATGCTATTTTATAAAAGGGAATTCATAATTTTATTTATTTTGTTGGTTTTTATGTAAGTATTCATATAATGTGTAAGGTTTGCGAAAGCTTTTAACCAGAATTTATTAACCAAACACTTTGTGCAACTTTTGATAAATATGAAAAAACGTTGTTAAATACCTTTATTGATAAATAAATATCACCTCTGTAAATAGTTTATTTTATTTTATTTTATCAAAAGAGAAACAGTAAATGACTTATGGAAACCTGTGATATATAAGTAATAATGCAGCCCACAGCACTGTCCACAGATTAACTTAATTAAATAAAACTATAGGTCGCTCGGTAGTAGCTATTTATGCACATTGGCATATATATTATACATTCTTCAAAAAGCCGCCACGATATAGCAACTGAGCCATCCCACATTCTCCAAATTTATTTTTTAACATTATTTTATTTATTTATAATTACACAATATTGCATAACACAACCATCCACACCACAACGACTCACCAAGAGATGTAAGATATAATTACAAATTATATAAACATTTACATTAATATAAGTATTGTAGTGTTCATTTGTTCTATGAAAATAGAGATTCCCATTATTTATTTATATTTTTATTAGGTCTTTGGCGGTCTTTCATTCTGTTGTATATTTATTCTTGTGGTATTAAGGGATTAAGTCTTGGTGAAGTCGACAGTCGACTACATCATAATTTAAATAATAAATAAATAAATAACAAAAATATTATCATCCAATTGAACGTATCTTCCATTTTCATATTTATGTTTTTCGTGGGATTCCCTGTTACCTCGCGCGAGATTATATTGTCAATGAAGATAACGATGTGATTTTTTTCATACAGTGTGATAAAAAAAGCATTAAATGCATCGTTAAATATTCATATATTATATATTATATATATTATCCTGTGGTATCCCACTTTATTAATTATTTATCTATTATGTACGATATTTCAGTGTCACGAGGTTACACCATAAAACGCCGCATCATATATCATCGTTTTCAGCTTCAGTATCTGAAAAATCGGTATTCGATATTTCGGTTTCAATGCAACAGTCCTGAAGTCCTTTATCCTTTGTACCTACGAACAATTTACTTGCAAACTGACCTAATATTATGTTTCAACACTACCTAGATTTCAAAATAAATTAATTGCATTCATGTTTTCCTCGACTTTTCATGAATTCGAGTTTATCGGCGAATAATAGTTTATATATCTCCATTAGCCACTTATAAAAGATATATATATAATTATATACATATATAAAATATGCCACAGACACTTACTACCTCCTTTAACGTTATGGGAATTATTTAGAGTTGATTACTTATTATTTTGTAATAGACACATTGTAGTAGGAAATAATCCATCAATGCTTAACATCACCTGAACTAATTATGTAGCCATATTTGTGAAATAAATTTTTATCTTGTCATACCTTATCTCATAGATAAGATTACGGGGCTCCCTGAAATGATAAACACAAACACGCTGATTTGCATGATGATAATAAGAGTTATCCATATAAATTTATTTTAATATTATATTATTATATATTTATAGTTGTATTTGTTATATTATTAGGCCCTAATTACTTTATTTTATTTTGATACCTCATTTGTTTTACACTGTGTCTAAGTCTCTTTTAATGTATCCTGTCGCAGGTCTGCAGGCAGAAATTTCTTCAGAAATAAGCAGTACCTTTGTACCTATTTGTTTTGTATATGTCGGTGTTATTTTTTTGTTGTGTGTACATAAATAAATAAATAAAAAATAATAAGATCTTTATACAGTTCGAAACACTGAATTGCTACTAATAATTTTCTTACCAAAACTATTTAGGTAATTATTTTTCTGTAAGAAAATATTTTCGACTAAAAACCCAAATCTTGTGCTTAATGATCACACGAGCTATACTGAACTATGCTTCCTGGGTCACCCTCCCACAAAGAATGAATGCGGTTGAAAATCACGAAAAACTTATATAACTCGAAAACTACAAAACATCGCGGAACCTGCATGGGGTGAGTATACCTCTAAGTGTATGTAAGTCTACCTCTGGATACCCGATTATCCACGCTTTTGGAAACACCCTGTAAATACCACCTAATATTGAGTAGATATAGATTACTTAATTATCAGACTATGCAGTAATCAATGTCATGATAAAAATCATTAGAAGAATACCTATATATAAACCCTAAACCTAATTAAACGACTATTAGCAGAAGTCCACTTCGTAAATCTGTTTTAGTAACGTTAGATTATATCTTTGTGTTGAAAAGTGTTTCAGTTAAAATGACGGATAAGTATTGCATTGTACAGCGTATGAAAAGATTTAGGAAGCTGGCGTCGGCGAGATATTGTCTCAACGAAGATGCAGTTCACATCGGACATCTCATTTTGGAGTCCTTGAATTACAATCCCGACGGCATTTGTCAGGTACGTTAGCAATACATATCTTTATAAATTAAGGAATTAAAAAGATATTAATTCAAATCTTCTTAATCATCATACCTTAAATAGATGTTTTTTATATTGCAAAATTTAATAAATAATTATAAAAATATTAAACATTTTTTTCTACTTTAAAGTATTTTATTTCACCATTATACACTTATCTAAGTAATTTATAATACAATTGATATTTAATATTTGCTTAAAACTTTAGCTGGTAGTGTGCAATTTTAGAAAAAAGAATAAAACATGAGGTGTAAAGCAAAAGGGACACTAAATTTGAAAGAATAGCGTGGTTTACGACGCAATTACAATTTTAGCTTAAAATCTTATAGCAGTGCCAGCGTCACGTATTTACATAATAAGCAGTAGTTTAAAAATAAAATTATTAATTCGAAAGCAAAAAACAAACAAATCAAACGAGAACTATATGACCTTATAAATCGGATATAAAAAGGAATGGTTTAAAAAACAATTGAATAAAAAATCGAATACCAACACTATATCCGTAAGAGTTTTACGTTAGTTGTTATTTTTAATTAGTTATAGGATTTTGTTTTGTTAGGTTATCGAAAATTTTATTCGTTTTTATAACCAATAAAGAAAAATAATTTTCATTTGAACAACGATTACAACATCACCTTGTATATTTGTGATTATTTTAGTATGTTAACGGATCCTCAGACCCGTTATCGTCGCGAATTTTCTCGGATATTCGACACCAATGGTGTCATGGATGCGAAAAATATATAGTGAATTCATTTTGAGCTGAAATTTGGTAAAATGACTGTACAAGATGACCTCTTCACCCCTTGTGGAGATACTTTCGTTAATACCCTGTATTTTGAAATAAAATAATTAGTAAAAATCTGTCCCAAAAGAAAAAAGTTAAAGCGACCTAAACATGAAATGTTCGTACAGTTTGTACCTACTGATAACACATTTTCGTTTGATTGATCTTGGTATTTTATTTATCTTTGCTAAAAAATCTGATGTTGTCTGGTATCATTTATACTTATTATCACTATTGCATTAGGTTGTAACCTGTAATGATAGATGCATATGTGTAAGATAATAATAAATAAATAATAAATCATACTCTATTTCTGGTTACAATGTTTTTTTTACAATTTGTACGCTATATGTGGAATCTAAATAATGAAAAATAACATAAATAATGAATCAATTATAAAAAACCAAATGCATTTTATTATTAAGTAGTTAATTAACCCAATTCAATTGCTTAGTTAAGTTCTTGAGAATAAGCATTTTTTCTCTTGACTCCTGAAACAGATGCTCTTTGAAATATTGACTACTTGTGTTAGACTTAGATACATTATGCACTATAGTTTCATTCCGGGCAGCACTAACTCCAATTCCCATACAAGAATTGCATTTTCCTTTAATTAGGTTAATAAAACTAACTAATCAAAATTTACGGTTTTTTTATCGTTAGGATTTATAAGTTTATCGATCAAGAGTTGACAATTTGCTTTTCAATCTTACGTTTTAAATTTCTAATTATTTTAATATGTATTGATTATTAGATCGATGCTGTAACAGACCAGCGCGAGACGAATGCATCGGTGGCTAAACGTTGCAGCAGTCTTGCTAACGCGATGGCTAAATCTGGCTTGAAGCCTGGAGACGTCGTCATTATCATGGGACCTAACCACTTGGACCTCTGCATTCCTTTTTACGCTTGTAACCTTGGCGGTTTTACGTCATGTACCATAGATCTTACCATTGGTGCAAGTAGGTTTAATGCCAATTCTAACACTCATTTATGCAGACAAAGCTAAACAATTAATTTGCATTATTTTTTATTTTTGGGTTTTATTTAAACACGCGTCTCTGGAACTACTACTAGTTGGATTGAAAAAAAATGTTGTAAGATAGATTCAAGACGAATAGTAAATTTTGATTTATTTAATTTAGAACTCATGAAATTAAAACACGCGGTGAAGTCGCGGTAGACCACTAATGTTTGATGTTTTTTATTTATAGGTGACCTAAAAGATATGTTTACCTTCCTGCATCCTAAGATGGTGTTCTGCCAGAAATCTTGCGAAGATAAGGTCATAGAAGCATTCAATGCTACCAAACAGCGTGGTGAAGTTATTGTATTTGATGAACCTGGGAATGACATCAAAGCTTTCGTTGAGAAACACAATGGACACCACATTAACTTCAGGTAGTGTCATTAAAACAAAATTTAGAAATATAATTCTAAAAAATTTATACGAAATGTCCTAACATATTTCAAGTCCACTCATCAATTACTAATCATTGGAATAATATACAGTAACAGTTAGTTACTCTAACATCAATTTTAAAATTACGAAAACTAAACGAGCCTACTTATTTCTTTCAGATTAAGATATCTTATCTGACTGATAAAGACTGAATAGTGCTATTGCGAGTTTCATTGTTATGAAACGTGTTGTTATCAAAAACCGACTTGAATATTATTATTGGTGATAAGGTTTACTATAATTTGGAAAAAATATATGAATGAAAAGACGTGTGTTTCAATGCAAGTGTTTTAAACGACTGATTTTATAATACAATCAAGTTATATAAGTATATCGTTTTTAATCTTCGTAATGGTCTCCTTGTATTTGATGTTGTATAAAATGTTTTTAATTTAAAGACCAGCTGAAATAGACCAGTCTAAAGTTACTGCGTGGCTGATGCGGACGAGTGGAACAACGGGCCCGCCAAAAGTAGCGATTATACCTTTCGATACGTTACTAAACGCAATTATCTCTTGGTGGTATGTACAACGATAAATTCGAGCTTATTTCTCTAGTTAAGTTACGAAAAGCCTATAATAACAAACGAACTAAACCTATAACTATTATAAGCGCTGTTAGGTTTATTTTTAAACAAACTAAAGGTATAATTGTATTTACTTATAATAATTTTATTGATTGTGTGACTCGTTGACTGAGGCCAAGCTCGACCTACCATGACCACTTTTAAAATCAAACTATGTGTTAGCTATTGGTCCATTTTATCCAAAAGTTGAGGGTGCTTCCATAACTAGCCCATAAGGAAGAAATAAGTTAATTTAGGGCCAAAAAAGGGAATATCAATTAGGGTAATGGCATGTTAACATCAGTAATTGAATTCTTAATTTGTCCAAAGGACCGTATACACCATAATGTCGTAACGTACAAGTTATATTGTGTATATCGTCGTTTGATTTCCAAACGATTCAAAGATCATTGTTTCAATAACATATTCCACTAAGCTTGTTCATTCCTAAACCGGAGGTCGTGGGTTCGATTCCCACGCAGAACAAACCTTTGTGTGATCAGCACGATCATTTGTTCTATGTCTGGGTATAATTTACCTATCTATAATAAATATTTATTTAGAAATATATTTTCTACTACTATATATACTCTGCTACTTTATTTAGAAATATAGGCTTTGCCTAGTTTGCGATCAGATGGCCGTGTGTGAGTTGTCCTAAGATAAGATGTCCTAAAATATATTATTTTTATTGATTCGGTTTGTATTGTTTTACAGGACTCCATTCCCGGAAAGTTTGGAATCATGTCTCGCTGCGATGTCACTTCAGTGGGTGTCATCACTTATTTACTTTACGTCTTGTATACTTAAAGGCTTCACAAGAATTCAATCGTCAGAAACCATGACACCGGACAAGTTCGTCCATGTTATAAACAAATATAGGGTAATTATAATTACAATAACCAATAAAATTATGGTGTGATATACGATAACCCTAATCACGCTAATGTTACATATTTGTTCACGTTTCAGCCCGCCACAACTGTGTTTACGCCGTATTTACTAGGAAAATTCTTAGACGAAGCTGAAAACATATGTGATTTGACGTGTTTCGAAAAAATTGCCATTGGCGGCAGTGTAGTAGAAAAACCATTACTGGACAGGGTCAAAGTAAGTATTCCTAACAATAAACATACTTATATATTTCTAAATACAATTTTAAATTTTTACAAACTTAACTATATATACATTACACAAACACAAAAGGAATTATAAAATAAACTAATCTAATATTAAAAATAAACCTAAAATATGGCATCAAAAAATTCCTCCACATCGCTGTCCACTGGGAGTGTTCCCAAAAGGCTGGCGGCATTGCCACGTTGAATGGCAATGCTTATCCTCTGTCCAAGGTAAAAGCCAGCCCTTGGGTCGCGTGAAGTGTCAACGAGGCGTTTAGCTAGATCTTTAAAAAGCATGTGCGCACTCGGACCCCACGGACCAAGGGTCTCAACCCCAAACGGCTCGAATATATAATTTCCAACTAGGTTGTTATATTTCCGCCGTTTGAGGTTCCCAGCAGCCGCAGCGGCGGCACCAGCACAGCCCGACGAACTAGGAAGATGGGATGGCGCAAGAGTATCGACACAAGTTGCGTCCCATACTAAAGGCCTACCCAACTTCCATGGGAACAAAGACATGCCGTCCGGTCTCTTGCCATCGTCGCGTGCCAGGCCATTGGGTTCTAGTACAGCCGGAGCGCCGACGGCAACAAGAGCTCGTCGGATGATGTCATTAACATTCGCATGCCGCGCCATGCGGCCCGCACTACGGCTACATGAAAGGCCGTAGTGTCCGAGGCTGTTGACAACTTCGCCGCAGTGGCAGCGATGTGGAGAGCAACATGAAGCACCTAGGCGTAGTGCAATAGCGAGGCGGAAAGTAGTGTCGTCGAACAAGGTGCCTATGTTCGAAGACGGCAGTGTGTGAAGCCAGAGGCCCGACTCACCCACAGCCAGCAGGCGCGCACGCTCTGCAGAAGTATTAGATGTTGAGATAAGGTTGTCTTGAACTAATCTGCAGAGCGGCTCATCCCACCGCCTCTGGGAAGATGGGAAGTCAGGGAGATTTGAATTTGGGCAAGCGAGTCTCCAGGCATCCACAGCCTCGGTGAAGCACGGCAATTATATTAAGTTACCAGAGGAATCCTGATGGTTTCCGTCTGCCCTAAAATAGGCTTTGGGGTACGCCTTTTGTTTACTGGCTAAAACTGGCTGCTTCTCCTTTCCTTTAATACGGGATGGGCGAGAAAACATTTGAAAAATCAAAAAAACATTTAGTTAGGCCTTAACTGACAAAGCACTATAAAATATAGTATAATAAAAAAAAAACACGAACGAATTAAAAAAATACGTAAATAATACAGTTTTTTGAGGGTAGCTAATGTGTGCCTAGACTTGCTAGCAGCCCAAAAGGCGCATAGTCCAGCCTTTTTCCAGACCGAAGTCCGGCGCTGAGCTTCAACTAGGATCTTCTTTCTAAACACTTATAGGCAACCTAAAATAAACATTATTTACGGTATTTATGTAAATGATTATGCATTTTGACAGTTTTATTTTTTGTTTTAGAAAGTATGTCCTGCATTCCTATTCTTGGTTTACGGTATGACGGAGCTGTTGGCGCCTATCTTCGATTACGATGACAATACTCCATTCGGTTCGACTGGTAAACCACTATCTAATTGCGAATTCAAAGTAAGTACTAACACTTCCTTACAATATGCAACCTTTATAAGGTAGCGTTAGTTAAACTAGCCTATAAAAGTTGCACAAAAAGTGAACGATGATAATTTTATTCTATACTCAAGCTTTAAATGCTATAAGCTACATGACCTGAACAATATTATTGCAAAAGAAGAATTAACCCAGTGCTTCTTGAATTATTAGCACATATTACATCATTAGCAAATATTTTCGAGCTATATTTCACTTGCACACATCATAACATGCTTTACTTTAGTGAAGAAACCTGTACTATTCCTGTTATTTTTCCAGGCATACTCATTTAATTACTATACAATATTTAGAATGTTTGTTTTTTTTTAATATTGTTTACAATTTTATGGAAATACAAGTAGGTAGGAAAATTTGTCCAATTACTGATCCTAATTATTGTAGGAAAAATCGTCTTTGTAATAATCGTCTTTGGAAAAATCATAAAAGCTGTCAGGCCAATAAATGCGTCGAACGATGTTGATTCGATTTATTTAATTAACGTTTTGTTTCATTTCAGCTCACGGAAGACGACGGTCAGGCTTTGGAGGGACCCAATAAAACTGGTGAACTATGGGTTAGGAGCAACTCATTCTTTAAGGTAATTAGTTAATCTGATTTTTAATAAATGTGTTTTTTTTATGCATAATAATGAATTGCGCAGAGCGCGCGTCTGCAGTGTATACAATACGTAAGTACAATATAATGTAACACTTAATAATACGTTTACACTGAGGCACTACCATTGCACGGGACTGGGACTGCACGGGTAGCCGAGTGGTATAGGTCACCACGCCAATTACCTCTGTGCGCGACGGGCCGCGGGTTCGATCCCCGCATGGGACAAGCATTTGTGTGACCCACAAATGCTTGTTTCAAGTCTGGGTGTTCTTTGTGCATGTGATTTAAATGTTTGTGAAACCCCCCGCGACACAAGGATTAAATTCCTTAGTGCGGGAGTTGTTTTTTAAAAAAAGAGAAAAGAAAAAAATACCTACGAGAGTACGGGTGTCAAAACAAATGTCGGAGTGTAGGACATTTATTGCAATACACAGACACTATCTAGACTTATGAAAAATAAAGGTGTTGTCAATGTTAAAATGTCACCATATGTTTGTTTCTTTTTAATATACAAGTCCCATCAAATTATTAGGTATACGTATTTTACAGTAATTTTGACACACACTTAAGTCTAAAAGTAGTACTTATTAAATAGCAGCTAATTATTCGAAAAATGATTTTCATAAACTTAACCCCTTAAACTTTAAGGGATTAAGTATATGAAAATCATTTTTCGGCTTAACTAACAGTTTACCCTTTAAGGCTTAAAGGTAAACTGTTAGTTAAGCCGGGCAGTGGAAGATAATGCCCTAAAGATTAAAACAGAATCATAATTTATTTTTGTTTTTATACTACCTTTATTTTGAGAAATTAGTGTGGTCATAGTAGCATACTATAGTAGGATAGTCATATAAATATATCAATCATTGTATTTTGTTGTTCTTAGGGCTACTTAAACAACGAGGAGGAAACTAAAAACATGATCACAGAAGACGGATGGCTGAAGACCGGAGACATGTTCTACAAAGATGAAGAAAACTATTACTACTTCGTTGAACGAAAGAAACTACTTATTAAACACTTCGTGGGCCTGGAAGGATTCATGGTTAGAGCGAATTCTCTTTCATTAATTTTCATTTGCACAACGAGTATAAATAACCTTTCCTAGTTTGCTAATATAAATTTCGAAAAAGACGAAAACAAAATGATTTCGATAAACAAAAATGGATATATTAAATCAAATCATTATGACGAACTTAGACATTAAAAATGACAACGGCGGTAAACGCTTAGTTGGTAGTCGCGATAGGCTACATTATTTAATTTGACTTACTAAATGTTTAATTTGAAATCATTTTGAAAAAATACTTAAATATAAAGGTGACAACTCGGTCAGCATAAACTTGCTAGACTTATTTCAGTCACGCTCTGTCTCATCCTGGAAAAGCACTGTCTCGAGTCGGTTGATCGGCGACGAACGAAAACTAAGTCTCCTTTCACCAGAAAATATTATTCCGAATCTGGAATATTATTTCAAAAGTTACTAGGTATATTGATCACATGTAACACGTTTTTTTTCATAATTATATTTATATTTAATTTAATTTATTATGTAAATTGGAAAACTCTTTACTCATTTTTTTTATTTATACTTCCAAAAACATTTAGCATGTTTTTGACAAACAATTATTACAGCTTGTGCATCAACGATGTAATGAATATATATTTTTAATACGTAAGAATATTTCAAATATCTAATCTCATCAATTAATCTCATCTAATATTTCATCAAATATTCCTATCTTCTATATATATATTTTTTTTTAATGTAGATCTCACCTTTGCAAATGGAGGAAATATTAAAGTGCCATCCTAGTGTATCCGACGCTTGTGTGGTCGCTCTGCCAGACCCCAAACATATGGAACTACCAGTGGCTGCTGTGTTAAAAAGAAAAGAGGACACAGTTGACCCACAGGAGCTAGCCGATTTACTCAGAGGTATCGTAATTTCTTTTTAAGTTTAACATGACTACGTTACATTCGACAGCCCTATTAAAGATTTCCAGTTTAGACTAACCATAAAGTGCATACTCAAAAATGTATAAAAATATTACTTGTACCTAACAGTTGGTCCGTACTTTAATATTAACTTAAAAAACAACGTAGAACTGCGACTGATTTTATTATTTATATTTTTGTCATCGTGTGTTTTGATTCAGCTCTGTAATTTAGATGTAACAAAAACAAAACGTTGTTGTCTCACAGAATTCAAAGTAACGAAAATATTTGTTTTTAATGAATAAGCCTTTTTACTCCCGCATCGACTTTTCTCTCAAAACGAAACCAGAGAATCATTTCTAATCTTCTGAAATCGGGAATATCATTGTTGCCACATAAACCTTTTTAAAAGACCTACATTTCTCTGACCAAAACATGTGTTACCCAGACTCAGGTATAGTGCAACCACCTGCGCGCGATTGCCCCCAACGATAAATTTATCTTCTTCTTTGACAGTAGTAGATTTGAACTGGTATCCCGATATTTAAAATTCAACTATCTGTGCTAAAATTTATTTGAGGTAGGTTAACAAGTGACCACGAATCCTTACCCTAAATAAGGGTATTTGAATCATACTTGGATTATAAAAGTTTACAGTGTGTCGGTTATCACGGATTTCATTCCACCTCAGAATGGTATTTATATTGCGCGAATATTATGAAATAAATAAAACGGTATTAATCAAACCCAATTTGTTGGAATCTAACACCAACACTAGTGACTAACAAATAATCCTTGAACTACAGTGTATTAATGCTATAGTAGGAAAGTCTAACTCCGCAAAGTTATTGTTTACGTGTGTCCGTTCGACTAAACAATTTCATTGTTACTAAATTAAAAACTTATTGTTACAGAGAACTTGGAAATAAAGAAACTGAAAGGCGCTATCGTCTTCGTAGATTCATTACCCGTTACGCCCTCCGGTAAAATTCATCGGGCGAAAGTAATGGAAATGGCCCTTGGTGCGCCACGTGTCTTGTTCTAGAGATGTACTAAAAAACACTAGTGCTCAATTTTATCAACAATACTGTACGATCTCTATCGACTAAGAGGAAACGTGGGTGGTCTTATCTTCAAACGCGCTCGCCTGTTTTCTCGCTGTTTTATGACTTTAAAGCAATGGTTTTGTACAGTAATGTAATAATAGGTAAGTTATTTATTTATGTATTTTTTTTATTTAATTATATATTTATTTCCTTGTTATTGGTTTGAACTTTGCCTAAGCCTTTACATCAGACCTGAGGTTTGACTAGCCAAACTTAGAAGCCAAGCTTCGATGTGTGACTATATCACAAAAATAAGTAGGACAAGTATTTGGGTGATAGGGAAATAATATTCTTTACTTATATTAAGTCAAATAAATGTCTAAAACACTAGGAATTTAATCAATGATATTAGGTAAATCAGAAGTTCATGAAATATTTTGATGACAATATTGTAGGATTTATAATATTAGATAATTGCAACAATATCTACTGATTATCTGAAAATCTTCTTGTAATTTAAACCTAAGTAATAGATGTTAATACTTAATTTTAAGATTGTTATACTGTAGGGAAACATGATTCTAAGATACCTTACCAATTTTTTATAAATAAATTTTTTATACAAAAATAAAACATTTTATTATTTATTGTGAGTTACCAATTTACCAGTGATTTTACTACAATCGTAGACACGTACACAGATTTATAATCTAAACTTACTAAAGAAGATGGAATTAATGCCGTGGCAATTACCCATAATTTATATGCGTTTAACAACTTAGCTGTCCCGCCAGTAGACATGTTTGTGACTCACGGGACAGGGAAGTGAATAAACTGTCCTTTTATCCATATTTTTTTTTAAATATTTATAGAAACCTTAAGTTGGAAATAACCTACTAACAGTAACCTACTAAGCTATACCTGTTGGTTATTCTGGGCTCCTTAGGACTGTTTGGAAATTATCTACGTTATACCTAATAACTTATAGTATGTTATATATACAATAGAGAGGAAGGATGATATTTAATTGTAATGAGAGAAATGTGCCATTAGTTGGTGATTCCCCTAATCCCGGTATTGGTCTGATGCCGGGATTGCCAAATGGCTTATGGAGTTGCCTAGATCTCCTAAGCAAGGCTAGAGGAGTATCCTGCAAGAGGTTTCCGCCCGATCTCGCCAATTAACTTAAGTAATGGGTACAACAGACACCTCTGGCCGTTTTGTACCCCTTATCCCATCCTCACTCCTCAAGGACCCCATTTTTCCATTCCCAACTTCTTCAAACCCAACCCTTATATACTAAGCCTCAATCCCAACCTTACTCCCTATCAAAAATCCTCTTCCCAAAATGTACGGACCACACCACCACAGGCCAGTAACGCGATCTTCCACTCCACCGTATTCTTCAGCCCAACGCCTTTACTACAATCAAAAGAGATTTTATCCCAAGAGGGAACAACGAAACGTGGGGCATATGAGAGAGACAAAAATTTGTGCCTAATGTTAGGGTCATTCCTCGACCTCACTGGCCTCGCAGAGACCATACAACACCAAATCCAAATGGAGCATAGTCACTCATCACCTTTCTAAAAAAATTGCGGCAAGTAAAGCGGCAGGTCCCGAAAATAGAAGGCAGAAGGCCGAACTGAACGAAGTCGCCTCAATAGGTACCCGAGACGGGAGGGCCTTCTGCCAACAGACACCTGTGACCACACACGGAGCGGCTACGCAGCACGAACCTGTAGCGAATACATACGCTCCCAGCCATGCGCGGAGGAGGCATCAACCACAACATCAACTCTCGACCCTGAACCTTCCATCTCAGCTCCCCTGAAGGGTTTAAATGGAGTCTGACTCGCCGCGGGAAATGGGAGAGGGAAATAGCGACGAAAATGATGCCCTTCGTATTCCATAACACCCTGGAGACCCCACACGGAAGAGCAGTAGGTACGTAACTTATTTAGAGGTTTACGCCATATCTGGCGCAGTTTATTGTTTTTACAAAATATGTATGTGTTATTTAAATTATGTTTGCCTACGTCCGAAAGTGTCAATGTGGGGTGCCACATATGACAGTGCTAATGATAAAATTTTATTGTTATCGTTTCCTTGTTCTATTTTGGCCGCACAGCACGCTTACCTATTTTTATTTACCTCCAGAGGAATCGGCTGACCTGCCCCCCTAGACAAGTGACATTTTGACAAGCGATAACGCTGATCGAATCGTTCAAATGTATGGAAGTGACAAGTCCAAGTAACGTGACTTATCGAAACGAAATGTCATTTCTATACATTTAATGTCATTTGAGCGATTTCTATCATCGTTAACGCTTGTCGAAATGCCACTTGTCTAGAGGGGCTGGTGCAACAATGCGACACCTACGCCCATCTCTGCAGACTGCAACGCACAAGGGTGTTGCAGTCTGTGGGGAAGTAAGGACACAAACAAAAGGAGTGAGTAACTAACATATATATATTCTAAACGAACCTGAATACTATGAATCATGGTACGGAACCTACTTTTGTAAGCTCAAGGTACCAAACAATCATAGACAAAATCCTGGCAACGGACGCGGCAGCTAACCTAATCGAGCTTCAAACAATACAAATCTGCTGCGTAGGACGGAATATTCTCCGCCTTACTACAGAGGCAAATCAACCAGAACAAAGTACTTAGTACTGAACGTTGCGATACTGGCATGTAAATATGTTACTTACAACTTGCAACTTGGTGTTTTCGCTTATTCTCATCCGATAGGGCAGGTAAAAGGTCTATGTTTAATACTTATCTTATTTACTACGACTTTGAATACGAGTGTCTACTTAAAGCAATGTCATCCCGACCCGTACTCGCTTTGCGTTTCATTTATTATTAATGGAATGTTCTCAAAATATTTGCCTAAATTACATTTTTGAACAATCGAAATAACGCCGTCATGGTATATTACGAAAGGAAATGAATCATTTTATTTTTCTTGCTGGATTTTGAATAATTTAAATATATAAGGTTTACGAAAGCTTTTAACCAGAATTAATAAACAAAACACCACATTTCGTACAACTTTTGATTGCTATGAAAAAATTAATTAAAGTATATTGATAAAAAAATATCACCTCATTAATTAGCTCACATCAATAGTGTTCATTTGATCTATGAAATTAGTGATTGCTCTAAAGATTGTGCCTTATCCTACATGTTATGTGGCCGCTACTCGGCTGAAAATAGAAATCGATAAATGAAAATAATTTCGATTATAAGGAAAAATCCGCACACAAGCGACTAGAAGATTAGAAAAGGTACCTACTCTATAATTATATTTAACGATAATTAACCTAAGATTGATAAGTGACTTCACAGAAAAGATTCTTTAATTGATTAACAAAACATTAATTGTTCCATTCATCAAAAAACTATCTCTTTCCTAATTCAAACGTTTAATCTACATCATTATACTATGTAAAACAACAGCCAATTTATCAGCCAATGATCACCAATTCATCACTTGAATTGGTGATCATTGGCTGATAATCAAAGCTGATGGCGATAGAGATAGACCTTTAAATTTATTAGAAATGATTATGGTAACAACAACGTTATCTTAATGTGCGTACGTTTACAGGTGCTTAAAAACGTGCCTACGCGACGCATTTCTATGAATGAGGCATATTATGAAGGGGTTTTATCGCGATTTATTCACTTTATCTCGACGTTTCAAACTTTTTGGAGTTTAGTGTCTTTTTTGGTTGTTATGATGACTTCCTGTAAGTCACACCAGATAGACACACCAGTGTGACTATCAGGATTTTTTTCCCTGATAGTCACACACCGCTAACAATTTTACACCTTGTATCATGAAATTAATTTTCTATATAAGTTTTCGTTTTTTTAAAGTATGGTAACAACATGTAGATCAGGTATGTTAGAATTGTGTTATTTGTTCTAAATAAATAAAATTTTAATTGACTGAGAATTTTTTGTCATAAATACACAATAATACTTGCATTTAAAAATAATAGGGATAGGATACCGACATTTATTTTCCGCTATCTTGAAAAAAGAGAGTATAATCGAATATTTGTATAATAACTTTCATGAGGAGTATTCATAATCATTTAAAACAAAACGGTTTACTCACGTATATTCTCGGGATCGCCCGACTAGTTTCAGACTAAATAGGAGTCCCTAATCATGAGCTAACGCGGCGGCGGTGGTGTCGCGAGTCGAACTAATATAAAATTGTCGTGTTGCGGTGTTTGTAATTAAACTCCTCCGAAATAGCTCGACCGATTCTCATGAAATTTTGTGTGCATATCGGTTAGGTCTTTACCCTTCTACGATTAATTCCTATTCATGGGTCAGCTAGTATTATTATAATAATACGATTAATCCATATTTATAATCAAAAAAAAAATAGTTAAAACCTATTTAAAATTTCAAACGTCATCAAAGCATAATTACCTCGATAGGTATGATAATAGTGTCAGTAAAGATAACAATGCGTATTTTAATACAGAATAATATTATATTAGCATTTAATACCTACCTACATCGTTATATTTATTCACCTCCTTTATTATGATAGGTTATTACTTCTTCAAATTGAATTAGGTCATGGTAAAATATCTAGAAGATAAATACTAAAACTAGGTAGATTATTTAAAAGTAACAGTGGGCTTACACGAGCAATTAATTGCGCCATTATTAGCAAATTTTGGTAATAATAGTATTACAAAATTTGTATGGAAATTATCCAGAATTCCCCAATTTTAGTTGCCCGTAGTATTTATTTATATTTGTAAAATTGAGGGCATACACGAGCTATTTTTAAGTAACATTGTTCCATATCCCACTATAAGATGCGGCGTTTTATGTTACAAACAAAACACCACATGAACTTCATAGCATAGTTAGAAATTGCTAAGAATAGACAAATTTCAGTAGCCCTAGTGAGCATCTTGATAAAACCTCCTCTTCATTTCAAAGTATCACCCTGTATACTTAATACTATACGTTCCATATGCTCATATGATCCGTATAATAATCTTCAAATCTGGTTCTGTGATTATCATAACAAAATAGGAATGTCCTGGATAAGCAATGTTTAATCAGTAATATCTTTCTGTGTAACGCGGTTTTCTCTGTAAGCTGCGCAATACAATTATATAGTGGTTTCTCGTTTTATTTGTAGTCAGGAATATTATGTAGATTAGGGATTTAACCAAGTCATGCACATATATATTGACTTCATGTTTTACGTTTGTATTCTTAATAACCTTTTTTGATTAGAATACATCCCATAATGGACCGCTCTTTTTGCAAAATAGAAATCGCTAGGTTACTTTACTTGTTCCAAGTTAATGTTCATTAATATCTAGGTATTCACATCTGTAATTCGCTAGAAAATATAATATAGAATTGAGTCGTAAATAGTATTCGGAATTTCATAATTGGTAACACATAAATGAAGAATCAAACGGTTTTCAATTAAAATCATATTTGAAATCCTCTCGAAAAGCCTTTTCAAACGATACCTCACACAATATATTTTATTTTGGAAAGTATTAAGGGAGAAGATCAACGTACTCGTGTTTTTTTTTTAGTATTCCGTCATCAACTACTTCGGCAGTTCGGCTATGATAGTGTAAGGAGCTCCGTTCTAGATCTCCAAAGTTCTTCATCAGGGCATGACAAAATTTCTATGTGATCAATCGAATAATATATCCTTTCACACGAAAACGGTTCATAAATAACGGCATTATGAGATAACAAACATAAAAAACAATCAAAAAGAGAACCACCTCGTTTTTTTTAAGTCCGTTAAATCCTTACTATCTATATATATACTATATAACTCAAAGGTGACTGACTGACTGACATAGTGATCCATCAACGCACAGCTCAAACCACTAGACGGATCGGGCTGAAATTTGGCATGCAGGTAGATGTTATGACGTAGGCATACGCTAAGAAAGGATTTTGATCAATTCTACCTCCAAGGGGATAAAATAAGGAATGAAAGTCTGTCTGCCTGTCGCGCTTTCACGTAAAACTACTGAACCGATTTAAATGAAATTTAGTACACAGATAGTCTAGAGCCTGAAAAAGAACATAGGCTACGTTTTGCCGGAATAACCGATACCCACGTGGGTAGAGCCGCGGGAAACAGCTAGTACATACATATATAACTATATGATCTTAGGCTGTTCCGTTTATAAACTACGAAATATGGTCCCGACCTACAGAATTCCTGCCTTCTAACGTCGTGTGAGTCCGGAAGTCGTGTTGAGCAAATCGTCGGTTATTCGGTTTATATGTGGAGTTCTTTATGTTGCCGGTTTCCTATACGAATTTGTATATTCATATAAGACTACTATTTGAACAAGAATACTTTTGCTAACTCATGAAGCCATATGTTTTTTATGACACCTAATTAAGACCTCCGGCGAATAATTAATTAGCATATTTATATATTAATATACTTGAAATCCTATTAAATAAATAGGATTAGTGATTACGTTATCAAAATTCGTCGTGCGATTTTTAAAGGTGCAGTATAGAGATAAAAGTAAGATTAAGCTTCAATCAAATTGACGACGATCTGATACTAGTAGTAAAACTAAATTGAAATAAACAAGTGCGGATAACAAGATGAGAGACATAACAATGCACTATTAAGCGACCAAAGTTTCGGTTTCGACAAGTTTCGGCAAAAAATCTAGTATTGGTATCAGTTTCAGTTTCGGCACAATATCTGCTGAACCTTCGACCGCACCGAAAATTATGTGTTCGCGAATTATCGCGCTTCGTTCAGCTGACTTCGGGTGACTCGTGTATCACCCGTCATCATCAATTAATATTTACAATTATTTTATACTTCAATTCTTTTTCTACTATTTGAGTTTCCATGTAATAATTTATGAACATCAGTTTTGAAGATAGTAGCTAAACTTATGAAAGTATTTAAATGTGTTTGTAAGAACTTTCGGTTTACTCACCTTTTTTTTTCATTTAACTCTAGTTATATGGCTTTGTTAAAAATAAGCCTAATTTCAGTAAACAATAGATTTTTAAACTGTCTAAAAAGTTTTGGTTTCATTTTCGGCCGAAACTGAGACAGATACCGAAGATTCAGTTTCGGTTTCTGTTTCGGTAGAAAATTCTGTTTCGGACAGACTACAATCCACCAATATCACCAACACGTAGACCACAGGTTATTTATTATAAAGAAAAGTTTTCTTATGGGAGCACAAACAGAGGCAGACACAATAACGGGGTACAAGTTGGTAAATTGGATTCGCGCCCCGGGGACGGCGACAGCGGCGGCCGTCGACGAGGGTGGGTTAATCACGTCACGCCGCGTGCCGAGCCTTGAGCCTGCCTTCATCACTTCTCAATGACCTCTTTAAACTTCTGAGGTTCTGCTATTGATGTCCAACGTAATGAGTAATAAAAAACTGAACAAATTGACACTTAAAAAAAATCTTAAAATGAAAATAAACACGCTGGTAAAAGGTATCTTTGCAATTCTTTTATCCGAATCCCACCTAATAATTATAGATTGATAAACCATAGTTCCTATGTTGTCTGTAAAATTATAGTTCTATATACGAAAATTTTGGGTCGAGGGGAATCTGGGACCGGGACCGCGGTCCCAGATTCCTCTTTTGAATTTAATATTTATTTTTGAGTGGTAAGTTGGGACCGCAAAAAACAAAAGAAATTTCTGTATCAAGTAAGTACAGTTAACTCAAAACTTTTGGGAACAATAATTTAAGTATAAGATACATTGTACAACTATGAAGGTTATTATTGTTAGTTTAGAAATCAATATCCTTAAATAATAACATTAAAGCTATAAACGAATAACTTGTACCTTCTCAATAAAATATATTTTTAGTGACTACTACAATAACGGCGTTCTTTTTTGCTCAATAACTTCTATCATTCAGGGAAGACAAGTATGGGAAAGGTTGATTTTTCTCCCGGAAGAATGTACAGCGTTTCAAGCGCGCATAACTTTGTATTGGGTTACTGGTTGTGTTTTTTATAAGTTTGTTGTCAGCAAGTGGATTTTCAAAAATGAAATGTGCTGACAATCTAAAATCACTTACCGATAGTGAGTGCAGCTAAAGTGCCCTGGTACATAAGTATAATTTTAAAATTTCTTAATATGAAATTAAGGATAGTGAGACAGGAACCCATGGTGCCCTAGTACTTATACAACTTTTAAAATCTCTTACAGTGAAAAGTGAAAGAGTTAGACGAGCAGCTATGTTGTCCTGGTACTGTTCTGGTAAGGTTAAAGTCTTCATTTCAGTCGCGCGTTTCTTACGGTCATTAAAGAAAGCGCTAAAAAGCAATAAGCCAAGGTCTGTAACCAGAAGACGGTTTCTCGAGTCTCGCACTTGAGGGTCGAGAGACTGCAGTCTTCTTGTCTTCTCTGAATGATAGAAGTTATTGAGCAAAAAAGAACGCCGTTATTGTAGTAGTCACTAAAAATATATTTTATTGAGAAGGTACAAGTTATTCGTTTATAGCTTTAATGTTATTATTTAAGGATATTGATTTCTAAACTAACAATAATAACCTTTATATTTGTATAATGTATCTTATACTTAAATTATTGTTCCCAAAAGTTTTGAGTTGACTGTACTTACTTGATACAGAAATTTCTTTTGTTTTTTGCGGTCCCAACTTACCACTCAAAAATAAATATAAAATTCAAAAGGGGAATCTGGGACCGCGGTCCCGGTCCCAGATTCCCCTCGACCCAAAATTTTGAAACCATATCAAAAATATTCGAATTAGTTTACAATGTAATATTGTTGCGACTCTGATATAGAAAGTTATTCCAAACATTGCATTTTAACTAATTTCTCCGACACCACTTAATTAATCATATAAAATTTTCGTTCAATACATAATAATAGGTGTACATACTTAATATATTTTAATTATTTGTTTCAATATAACAAAGCAGTGCAGCTGAATATTATGAGTCAAATTCCATTGTAAAACCTGAAAATGTAAAACAATATTTAAGTAGCACGATTGAAATTAATTCAGCGCATATTTACGTCCTACGGTCTGTTCCGAACTTAAATGGTATTTTATTCATTTATTGTCAACGATGTAATAATTGGCGGTGGAGTTTAATTTTCATTCATGGCATAAATTGATTTATGGTATTGTGTACCGGGACACGTTCTCAACATGTTAATAATCTGATGCATGATGTATATCAAAAAGGGACTCTTTATTAATACAATTGATATATAGTAGGTCCAAATATTATATCATTGTTGTATGTGGCATTCAATTGTTTTGTTGATCTGAACTTTAGCTTTTAAAATACCATTATATAGTTTATATAGTTTGCTGAAAATAATTGCGTGTCGATCATGTTTTATTTTGTATTAGTGACTGCGTTAAGAGTTATAATCTTGATGGATGAAGAAATAAAGTATCTTAGGCTGTCGCCGACCAATCCTAACATAGACGAATGGGTGATCTTGGATCCTGACCTCTGCGTAATCCTGGAGCTTACAAGGCTCTGTCAGTTGTCATCTAAATTATCTACAACAATTGTCGCTTACAAAGAGAGAACCTCTCTGAAATTTCCATAATTTAAAGATTAAGTATGATGTTGAAGTGTTTTGAAATTAATTAAAGGTATTTTGATAAGCTTAATGTCAGCGTCGGACGGAAGCGCTGAAAACTATATGATATTTTGTAATAGGATGCTTGTACGCTTAAGAGAGTTAAAGTAAACAGGTAGTATTTAGGACGCAAAACATTTACTTACTTTTAAGTAAGCAAACTAGCAAGGATTTAAAGCAACTAATGCACTGAACTTTCACATCGTACCAATAATTCTTTAAGTAGTCAATTAAGATTGCGTAAATCAGACATTTTCAGTAAAAGAAATTCACAAAGTCACTAAATTGTCAAGTATTTATTTTTGTAGCTATCTCAAAATCTGGTAGCAGCGAACCGAGAGTGATAGATGTATTCGTTCAATCTCTGTCTACTCAGATTATTTAGAATTTACATTTACTTGATACCTTGTAGTAAGACGACACGATTTATTATGGACATTATATTTTTGGAAATTATCATTTTTATTTTACGCGGAAAAAGGAAGCCTCTTTAATTAATAATAAAACAAAAAAATAATAAAATATGTCTAGCAGTTTTTATGAAAAGTTTTAGTCCAACAAAATTAAATTCAAAATATTTTTATTTCAAGTAAGCCTTTTCAGGCACTTTTAAAACGTTAAATTACGCTAGTTGCGCAGTTCTAAAATGTCACTCCTATGAAGATGAGCCACCAAGAAATTCCATAGCTTACTCTTTTAAAAAAAGGTAATATGTACATACAATGTTTAAAAATACAATTATTTAAAAAAATGCTAGAACAGCAGACATAGACTTCCATAAGAAAGCTCAATACGAAGACCTATTTATTTTGAACTTTCTTTTCTTTACATTGCTTTGAAATAACAGTGAACAAATGAATGTAGTGACGTAACAATTAGTAAAAAAGTTTTTACATTAATTTATGTTTTATAATAGTACTTAGTTCGCAGGGATTTACCGATATTATGTAGCTTTTCATAAAACAATTCAGTCGAGGAGTGAATGGAAACGTTTTCAACGTACAATTCATTGCATTCCAGTTGGAAAATAATTGTTCGCAGCTAATGCTCATTGCTCAATACTTTTTTCCTTTTATAGACTTTCTCATCGATAATATATTCTCTAGCAAACAATTAAATTAAAGTGGTAAGTGCTAAGTGCTCTACAAATATTATTTTTTTTATTTATATTTATCGCACAAGCAGATGAAATACATACCAAACTAATAAATAAATCACACTTGTATTGTTACAAATTAATTAAGTTCTAAAAATGTTGAGGATTAAATAGGCGGTTTAAAAGCAAATAGCATGTAAGTGGCCGACATGTTAGCATGGAGCAGCACTTAAGGCCGGCTTGAGGGTACATCCGTGTCTGCGCTACGTTTTTTGCTCAAAACGAGTTGCTACAAAGTGCTCTTCGGCGAGCCAGTGTACCTCCCACTCGACATTAATGCATTCCATTACGAGTTATGCTACGTCCATGCAAATTAATGTTCATAATACTTCTCGCTGTGTGCTCTTCAGTGTGTACCGATTCAAATTTTGACGTACCTACTCCACGAATCATTCTTCCGAGCGTAACCAAATACAGTAATTGAAAATGGAGTTTTCATATGAACAATAATAAGTTTCGCGGCACGTACCCTCAATGAACGCACTTCGAATACAAATAATCCTAGCCGTATATGATTTTTGTGTCGGCCCTTCGATTATTTTTGTGAATTCTCTCATTTCTGATGTCATCGTAAATTTTGTTCCATGTTTGTGCGAGTCTTGTAATTGCTTCGTCGATTGGGCGAGCTCTAACATACTGCGATTGTTGTGCGCAATCTAATCCAATTAATTTGCGGTTTTCCCGATATATGGGTAACCAATTATTATACCCATTTGTAACTACAGCTCCCTCATAGTAATATCTCATTAAAGTGTATTTGTATTAATAGTGATTGTCAATGTCACTGTGGATTATAGTGTTATGCTTAGCAAATAATGCGTAATTAATAAAGCAATAGTATTATTTATGGACATTAACAGTAGACAATTAAGTAACAACAACACAAATCGGCTAAAAATCATTTTCCTAATGGTAATATACCATTTATTAAATTTACTTACCTACATAATAAATAAAACTAGGCCTTTACTTTATTTTTTAAACGAGTCTTCGAATGAGGCACATTTATTGCATCCCACAAACCCCGTCCAGTCACAGTGAGAAAATTCGACTTAATACTATACCTTCTTTGCAATTTAGGTAGGATGTCAATTCTTACTAATTTTATAAAAGTGAAAGTAACTCTGTCTGTCTATCTGTCGCGCTTTCACAAAACTACTGGACCGATTTCAATGAAATTTGGTACTCAGATAGTCTAGAGCCTGGGAAAGGACATACTTTTTGCCGCGATAACCGACATCCACCAGGCGGAGGCGCGGGAAACAGCTAGTATAGAAATATATTTTCTAAATATAGTAGTACATTTAATATGTAGTGACCGAATTCCGCTGTAGATATATATATATATTAGGGTGGTCCTTATTTTTCGACTTTTAAATTATCCCCGGGCACTTTCTCATTTGATTATAAACCTCTAAATATGAAATAAGTCTGTTTTGTTTTTTATTTTTGTTAAGATTTAGAGGTCGCTACCAGCTGTCAAATTTTTTACAAAAAACTTTAAAAAACAGCTTAATTGATGGTTTCATTAATGTTTCATGTGCAAGTAAAACTCGCATAGACAATCGCTTTTTATCCCTTCCTCCCCTCGAACCTCTCTTCTGTATCGACGCGTGAAATTTAGACCGTTCATACAATCAAAAAGATAAGTCATTAACGAGAGCGCCCGTGTTTTATTTGTAAAAATCATAGTAACGTGTTTCAACTTGCGATGGCGTCTACAAGTAGCGGACTCAGAAAATACAATAATTTTGTAATATTTTTTATGTCCTAGCTATAAAAATAAAAAAAAAATAAAAATACAGATTTCGAGTTTTTATTTAAAATTCAAACCTTGGTAGCGACCTCTAAATGTCATTGCAAAAATTAAAAAAAAATACTGAAATACTTTCTTATGGTATATAATCAAATAACATGGAGCCCCGCAAAATTAAAGAAAAAAACTTTTTTCTTAGGAATAAGGACCACCCTAATATATATATAATAGTATTACATTTTATACAAATGCCTACCGCTCCACAACTTATTTTCTATACTAGCTGTCCCCCGCGACTTAGTTCGCGTGTATTAGTTTCAATGGTTTTTCATTTTTGCAAGTTTTATCATTTATGCTCCGCTCCTATTGGTCGTAGCGTAATGTTATATAGCCTATAGCCTTCCTCAATAAACGGACTATTCAATACAAAAATATTTTTTCAATTCGAACCTGCCCCCCTAGACAAGTGGCATTTCGACAAGCGTAAACGATGATAGAAATCTCTCAAATGACATTAAATATACGGAAATGACATTTCGTTTCGATAAGTCACGTGACTTGGACTTGTCACTTCCATACATTTGAACGATTCCATCAGCGATATCGCTTGTCGAAATGTCACTTGTCTAGGGGCTCAGTAGTTCCTGAGATTAGCGCGTTCAAACAAACAAACAAACAAACAAACTCTACTGCTTTATGATATTAGTATAGATTAAACAGTACCCCTTACTTAGATTGGTTTAGAAAGTAATACTCTTGTAATATGTTTTGGAATCCACTACCCACACATAACTACGTCTCATTAATTATTTCCTAAAATGTTGGCTTCAAAATGTTAGGTTTCAGTAAGAATACCGTATCCTAAATAACTAAATACAACGTTCTATATAAATGACAAACCTAATAGGTATACAATATCAAAATATAATACAAATGACGATACAAAGGTATTGTGGTTTTGTTTGAAATCTAATTGAGCTAATCGGATGTAAATCTCAGTTACGTAATTGTCAGCCAACAGCTTACAATTTCACGACATTTACATTTCTCGAGGGATCAATTACGATCGAAACAGATCAAAACAAATTAAGGTGACATATCTGCGTGTAAGGTGACAGGCTAACAGGTAGGAGTCTAAGGACACCGCAAACTTTTTGTCAACGAAGTGATGGATAGTATCCTCCTCTATCTTCATACATTTTATGTTAACCAGGCAGCTTTCGAAAACTGATATATAAATAAGAGAATAGTTGCTCACTCACATAAAACAATTTAGGTGCCTAAATTTTTAATAATATAATTTTTTTATTTTTCGACGACCTCCGTGGCCAAGTGGCGTACACACCAGTTTTCAAGATGTCGCCAGCTCTGAGGTCCCGGGTTCGATCCCCGGTCGGGTCAATGTAGAAAGCCCCTTTTCTACATTGTCTCGGGTCTTGGTGTTTGTGGTACCTTCGTTGTCTCTGAATTCCATAACACAAGCTATTTACTTTGTGAGCAGAGCAATGTTGTCCACATTTATTTATTTTATTATTTATATATTATATAAATACAGAATCGAAAATGTAATTATAAACAGTCTTATTATACGTGCCCGATGTAGCCAGTATGTACAGTATTGTAGACTTTATATTTACGTGTAAAAGCTCCACAAAGCTTCAATTTAGCTGACAAGCTTACCTAAACAGACAATCCAGCAAGGTTCGCTTAAACGTGTATCATGTGTTTGGAAACATAAATAGGAATTTTGCTTTCAATATTCTGTAGAACAATATTTCATCGAAAATGATTTAAATAAACAGACCATATTATTTACTTTAAACTAAATAAACACTCGAAATCTAAACCGCTGATGCGACAAAATACTCTCAACGTAATAGTTTTTGAATAGGTTGTTAATATTATATTCCATTCAGAAAGCAAATTAGCTAATGTATTTCAAATCGCTACTTTGTAAACATTGTAACAGACCTTTAAATATTTGTAGGATAAGAGACGCTCCCTCGGGACAAAAAGCTCTACAACAAAATACTTTAAAGCGCACATTCAAAGATTTCGTAGCTAATCCTTGTCTTGGCAATTATAATCCTTTGAAATTAAACAAAACACATCCGTTGAAATTAGACAAGCATTTGTGGGGAATTAAAATAAACGTTGCCTCCCGGTCGGGAACGTGAGTCTCCGTTTAAAGAGGGTGATTAGAGCTCACGTCGCGCTGGAATTGCCGCGCGACACCGCGACACGCACCTTCGCAGACATCCGCGCCACTTCAAATTACTCGAATACTGTTCGCTGCGCAAACAATTTATCTCAAACGAGACAACACGCCTCGACATCCCTGTGGAACCGCTCCAATACATTTTCATATTCATCTAAATAAAATCGGACTAAAAGTAGCTTCCCGTTCCTGATACATCGATGTAGATAAAAAATTCAACATTTCAACAATTCCAATGACCAGAATAAAGGCAGATCGCAAAAACTTTTCACATAAAATGGTGCAATTCTATTGTCGTTGGAGAGGCAAATTTGAAATTGAAAATAGCAGTCGGAGCTGCAACGTTTCGGAGCCGTTTATTTAGTAGCGGCGACTTCGCTTTGTTCTAATGTAGCCGCGCGATGCAGGTGAAACTTTCATAATTTACTATGTCGCGATCTAAGGTCTGCGGGCGAAACAGTTGCCAAATTTATTACAAAGTTTTGTAAATGTACAAGTTCTGCTTCGGCCACCTCTCAAAGATTGGGAACGCTTATAAATGTTTAAGTGAATAAATGAATGAGGTCAGTATTGAAAATTCTTTGCTGAATTAAATGCAATTTCCTCGTACAGTGTTTAATTTCAATACATAAATCCTCCTTCATTATACAAACATATATGTTTGTATAATGAATGAGGTTATGGTAAATATTTCATATTCTACGCGAAATATACAACAACATTTAATTCTCATTTCTAGCTGTTGCGGGGCTACAAACTTTTGAAACCATCTCACAAAATATTTTTCTAGTTAGCTTACTAACTTACTGTGGCGCTATTTCGCAATATATGTGGTAAAACGGTCCAATATGTGATGCGAATCCCAATTACTGCAACGAAAAAACGTCAGCTCCATTGCTGTAAAAGCAGTATTAGTAGGAGAACGGAGTCAGGTTTGCTTATGTAGATAACTACGTCTGTGAGACGTTGTTTTCCCTACGTGCTCCACATCGAAGTAGGACGCCGGCCAATATTCGGTTCACGACAGGAACGCATGTTAGTTGGACCAGTTTGCGCACTACTCAGCAATCTTAACATTAACTTTTATGTGCACACGCGGAAAATACCCGTATGATGTAGTTACATGAATCGAATTTTGTGTATATTTGTTTAGTACCTCTCGAGCCCTGATGTTTTCGCTCTCAGACCGGAAATAAGGTTCACATTGACTTGTGCTAACAAACACCTTCATAATAAGATAAGCTTCTACCAAATGGAAAAGGAATGATGTAATAAAGTGGTATTTTTACGCCAATGTATTATTACGTCTGCTATAGTTTCTTGGGTATGTAGTTAACTGTAAGAGCTGAGGCATGGAACCATTTCTTAGTGAAGCAACGGTTTCGTTTGTAAAAAGAGACACTGTAGATTCGTTTAGGCGAAGTACTGAGATGTTTTCTATATACCTGAAAGAAGAAATAAAATTTTATATAACAAAATTAAAAATAAATTACTACCTACTTGAACTCAAATTAAGAAGATTCTGTATCTGCAGTCTTCTAAGGAATAGTGCATTTTTATGCACTCTCTACTAGAACCTAAACTTTTTCATCTGGAGATGCTGAACATAAAAATTGGAGGTGGATTTACAGTAACAGTAAGTGGATCGTTAATATTCTCGGGGCAAAGCGCGATAGTATTCATGTGGGCGCACATTTAGAGCCACGAAATTAACGGCAAGTTACAATTCTTAGCTTATGTCTTTTCCTAGTATTTTTTTTTTAATCATTTGAGATACAAACGCTCTAAAGCGCCTTGACCGAAAATATTTGTATACTTTTAAAATACTTATACACAAACTAATCAACTTACTAAAATATCTGATAGATTTAGGCCAGCTGGCACCAGCCTGAGTGATTTTTTTAACTCAGAGTTAAATGCTAACACGAGGTTAAATTGTCAGTTTGTCATTCATTGCTGTAAATTTAACCTCGTGTTAGCATTTAATTTTGATTTAAAAAGATAACTCGGGCTTGTGCAAGCGGGCCTTGATGGCCTAACACTGAAACATAATCAGTTTTAAGTCGTCGTTAAGGTTACATTTCTATAATAAATGCATAGCAATAGAATCGCTTCATTTACCTAGCCTCACTCAGTGCTGGGTAAATGAAGCGATTTTATTGGTTCTAAACAAACACATCTTTTGCTACGCATCCTCAAATACCTCTGTTGAAAACGCAGCCTTAGACTCACTCTATCTCTGTCACTTAAAGGTATTAAGTAGCGACAGATAAACATTAAAGAACGTCTTACAGTTAAGTTGCATTTTAGTATTTAGGTTCATATTTATATTTAAGGATAGATAAGTTTTGCTGAGGCACAAGTCAGACTCGAAAATAAAGGCAATAGCAATTAGATGTGTCATTTACACATACATAATTCAAATAGGTCTGAAATAATTACATTATATACTGTCAAATCACTTGCAATCATAGTCTCTCAAATCATGATTAACATTATTATAATTGACGTAGGTAAGCATCACCTGCGCCAATCATTCATTAATTGAAAGATTTTTGATTATTGCGTTAATACGTATTAATCAAGAATCTTAGTTGATATTAATAATTATGGAATGTTTTCTTTTTAGATACCTAAGCAGATTATGCTAAAAGGTTAAATTACAAGTAGAGTCTTTGTGAAAACAGTTGTGGGAGGTACTGCGATTAATCTTTCTTATGTTAATTATTGACGTTACCGGATGCGTGGATGATATTATATATCTTTTAATTCCTAGCTACTGTTTCAATTTTTTTCATGTATAGTATTATAGATGTTATGACATTACGAGTAGATACCGGTGTAATTAGAAGTAAGTATATCATTTATACCCGGCACTTGAATGACGAAGTATTACATTACACACAAGTATTACATTTTATAATGTTTTTCTATCTATTTGTACCTAGTTATGGTAACCAACTGCGGTAATTTATTTATGAATATGCTCGAGAGACTTACAAATATATTATAATAGAAAAGATTATAATATAATAACAATTATATTATAATCTTTTCTAGATAATCAAATTTCTAAATACAAGTACACATAGGATTGAAACAATAAAATAATACTAGTATTTTCGCTTTCGCTACCCGCTTCTCTTTGACGCGTGTTTAGGGGGCTACATTCAAGCACGCCACTCGACTCCACCGCCCTGCCACCTCGCCGCAGCAGCCACGTGCGTGCACTTGATTTTAAACGGTAAAAGTTAAGTTACGCTTAGGTAAACAAAACTTAACTAATTAAAACATTTACGTGTTTCTTGGGCATAAAAATGCAGAAGTACAACACTAGTTTCAAAACGTTTGTAATAATTGTCATTGTGTAGCAGGGTTTCAAATATTTTTTAACGTAAAATGGCCTTTTTTATTTATTTATTTATACTTTATTCAAATTATCAGAATAAATTTCATCAGGCATTCTCTATTAGTCAAACGTTGGATGACGCAGAGACAATGAATTTAGATACCTTATCAAATTATTGTGTATGGACAACTAAATCGCTCGTTAATAAATATTAATATGATGAATTTTACATAATTAATAATTATATCATGATTTCGCTCCCATCTGGTTCAATTAGATATTTAATTAGATGCCTTACGTTTAGCCAGCAGGCTAAATGATGAAGTTTCATTTAGCCAGTCAGGATATCGATGAATTTGTGATGTTTGGTTAGGGTGACTAGTGGGCACCTTGACACGAATAGGTTAGGTTAGAAGGAAATAACGAAGCTAATGAACGAGCGAAGCTGGCGAAAAAAGCTTGCTCCTTCGTATCAAAAAACGAGCCCTGCGAAAAAAAATTGTATTTATAAAAAAATAGGCTTACGTTGCTGACGCGTTTAAAATTATGTGTTTTAGTGACTACTAGCGCCGCAGTGGATTAAACTGAACTAAATTTTAATGACTTATCTAAGTTTTTGTCAGTCATCGTTAATAGGCTGAATATCGATACGACAGTAGACTGGCATTTAATTGTATGCCGCGTTTAATGAACCGCCCAAGTGTCCAATTAAATATCCAGTTTTAACCAGATGGATCGAATGTTTAACATATACGTAGCGATAAAATATATTGTGGCATAATTCAAACAATCGACGATAATGATAGGAAAATTTTACGGCTCACTGTAATTATAAATAAATTTATTAAAGTCATTACGAAATAATATCATAAGCAACAGAGTTACATATCTATTATTAAACGTTCTTGCTGTTACATTAAAACGGTTTGCTTTGTCCAAACTTCGAATTGAATTAAGTTAGTTCTGTCCGTAATTAAAACTTAAACATAATTTCATATTGAGTTGTGGCCAAACTGTGCTATGTTCAATAAACAGAACAACGTTAAACTTTGTTCAACCTGCCTAAGATAACAAGAAGAGGCGAATCTCATTAAAGTTTTATGTTCGATTCTTGGCGCCGCGCATCCGCTACTGTTGATCTTCCCCACTTTTGGGAGTTAATTATTTCTAATAGGTAAATACTACATCGCTAATAAGGTACATAGAACACGCCTGAATATTAACCTGCACCGGCAAGTAAGCGATCGTTTACTTTATTTTATCAGCAGCTCTTAAGACTGGGTAAACTTTCTTTTGTAACTTTATAGTTGTATGCGATAGCCAATCTTCTCCGGTTCATATTGTTCAATGTTTTCCGAAAGTTATTCTTGTTTGTAGTGTTACGTAAGAAGATGATATTTTTAAATCGACCTATCATTCGTTTCGTAATCGTGATTTAGAATAGACATTAAATACAAAAAGTAGAAAGGAAAATGAATAAAAATCGTTTCTACTATGTATGAAAATCTAATAATCTCTAAATATTATTGAATTTGATTTATTTATTTATTATTTACTTTTTTAATGTTTTTAGATGGCAATCAATTAAAGTCCCTTAAAACTCAAACTGTCAAAATACAACTTGTGTTTCGCTCGAAGTGTAAGACATACTTTGAGCAATACAAAATGAGGACATGGAGATCTTGCTAGTTTGCGGTGACAGCATTGCTCCTTCTTAAATTTAAGCTTATACCGAACCTATAAAAAAAAATCTATGAAAATCGATTCAGGTAGGATTCTGTGTGAAGTGTAACCCAGACACACAAACAGCTGTTAGCACCGCAGCCAGTAATGCATACACCATCGACTTAACTGGCATTCAGGGCTGTCACGCTCAATATAATTATACACTGCAGACTACAGTCAGTATAGTGCTGAGCTGCTCTTTAAGTTCCTAGCTATTATGGCTGAAGTTAGCGGCGCTGACATATCCGTCACGCTCGTAAACTGAGCCATCAGTCGAGACTAATTATTGTTGTAACCTTATGACTTTATGGCAACCCTAAACTACATCGTTCTCACCTAATTGTCTACACATTACCTATATTAGATGTTCTTAAAATAAAATTTTGTAAAAAATTTATCAATCATAAATAAAATCAGTTATTAAAAAATATATAAATTTCAATTATAAACAAAAGCTCGTGAAAAAGTTTTTACACAAAAACCATATTTTACTTCATCGTGTTAATAACTTTATCACCTTCAACGGTTATGTAAAATTATAATAGAAATTCTCTGAATATGAATTTAAATTTGATTGTTAAATTGAGGTAAATTAAGTGCGACTTTAAACTTCTATACAAATCTTACTAATAAAAAACGTTTTATACCCACAACGACTAAAGCACATGTGTGTACGTCATTTTAGTGAAAGATAGGAAATCTGATTTCACTCAAACGCTGAGTGCAGCCGTTCTCGTCTAGCTACCGCACCTTATCATCCTCTCAAGCATTTATAGCTCTTTCTCTAAAGTTTTCAGCGCCGGTATCTGAAAATATGGTATTCGATCTTTCGATTTCAATTCAACAGTCTGGAAGTTCATTCAAAACTTTCCTTCATCCTCTGAACGATCTATTTAGTTGTTCACATAATATTTGGTTTCAACAATACCAAAATTTTAAAATGTTGTCGGAAACAATTCGACCGATATTTTCTTTGCAACTAAAGTTGGCCGCGTATGCCAGTGGTTATCAGACAATGTAGTAATCAATGACATGATAAAAATCATTAGCAGAATGTATATAAACCCTTAACTCCCCAATAAAAAAATATTAGTAGATGTCTATTTCGTAAATCTGCTTTAGTACCTGTGAATTTTTCTTTGTGTTGTAAAGTGTTAAAATTAAAATGACGAATAAATATTGCATTGTAGAGCGTATGAAAAGGTTAAGGAAGCTGGCGTCGGCGAGATATTGTATCAATGAAGATGCAGTACACATTGGACACCTTACTCTGGAGGCTTTGAAAGACAATCCCAACGGTATCTGTCAGGTACGTCAACAATAGTTTTTGAGAAATTAAGGAATAAAATTGTCAATACTTATATATTTGTAAATTATGTATTTTATCCCTTAATTTAAAATAATTTCCCATCCTGCAAAATACGTGAAAAATTTATTAAAAGACTTCTTTTTTCTACTTTTAATTAAGGATGTTGCTTCTCAATTATTCTTATGATGACTAATATAAACAAAGTACTTTATATGACTAATATTTAATCTACACAAATAAATAAAATTGAAGTGTCTTTTTGTAATATTAAAATAACAGCTTTTTACTAAATGCATTTGTTACAATTTTTATCTGTCCTCCTATATTTAGGTAGCTATCTAGCAAATTTGACGGGACTTTCACTGGCAGATAGCTGATGTAATAAGGAGTAACTTAGGCTACTCCTAATTTAGTATTTTTTTTTATCATTTAAAAAAATTCATGCGGGCGAAGTCGCGGGCACAGCTAGTTTATATTAAAATTACAAATGCGAAAATAACTCTGTGTATAGTCTGTGTTGCATTTTCACGGGTAAAACACTAAACCGATTTTGATGAAACTTGGTATGGGCGAGCATCACAAGAAGGACATGGGCTATTTTTTTTTTTGGGTATACCTACTCCCTCGCGAACAGAACCGCGGGCAATTTAGGGTAATAAATATAAAAACCAGTATTTTATATCCTAAGCGTAAGAATGTAATGTGGATTGTTATTAAAATTCAATATTTTAATAACATTGAGGAAAAACCATTGGGATGGAAAACAAAAGTGACATTTTTTTTTTTTTAAAGGATTTTTTTTTATTTTAAGTGAATGTATTAAGTTCATAGTTTACGGTGCAGTTGCAGTGAATTCTGACGATAAAACTTACAACATTGCTAGCGCCACGAACATAATAGTAAATTTAAAAATAAAACTAATAATTCGAAAGCAAAGTGCTAAAACAGAAATAAGTCAGCGAAGAAAACGTGTTTTCGTACATAGTTAACACCCTCACGAATGTCACGTACAACGAAAACTATTTGTTCATTTGACCCAGTACTCGTTCGTAGTGGTTCCAGTTAGATAAAACACAAACATATTCATTTGTGTATCCAAAATAAAGTAGACGTTGATATATCAAGGCTCCTTTATTTTGTAGACTCTGATTTCACAAGCTGACTCTTTTTTTTTAATATTGACTCTTTATTTAATAGGTACAGTTATTACTGAAATAAATCGCTTAAAAAATTAGCTGTTAAAATAATTTATAACGTCAACAGGAAAAACATTATTTAATTAATTGTAACTATCATCATACCTAAACTACAAGTTGTTTTCGGAGATATATAAGTAAGATACCAACTTAGTTTACAGATACTGTAATCATATAATGATATCACAAAAAGTGCATATCTATTGCAACAATCACTACTGCAGTGTAGTACTACCTACTTTTATGCAGAACTGATTTTAATTAAGTCAATAAAAATAGTTTTTTTTTGTTATCGATACGATAGAGTACTAATCTATACTAATATTATAAAGCTGAAGAGTTTGTTTGTTTGTTTGAACGCGCTAATCTCAGGAACTACTGGTTCGAATTGAAAAATTCTTTTTGTATCGGATAGTTCGTTTATTGAGGAAGGCTATAGGCTATATAACATCACGCTACGACCAATAGGAGCGGAGAATAAATGAAAAATGTTGCAATAATGAAAAACCGTTGAAACTAAAACACGCGAACAAAGTCGCGGGGGACAGCTAGTAATAATATAAAGTTTATTTCAGACCAATCAGAATCAATATAGTTTTAGTAACTTAAAATATCTCCAGTATCTATGAATGCCTAACAATCTATTCATAAAATGTTTTATAATTGGAGGTGGTCTCTTCTCCACTCAAACGTTATCGCCTGTTTTCTCACTCTTTAATGAACTTAAAGCAATATTTTTTTGGCAGTAATATACATATAAACTAGTTGAACTATGCCCATATGTTTACCTTCTTGATGATACGTTATATTTAAAAGCACTAGAACCTTCCAGAATTGCCTATTTCGACCGCTATTTTCAGAGGCGTAGTGTAATTTTCAAAAAAAATTTGCTGATAAAAGAAAAATATAGGGGTATAGTCTATATTCTTCTGATTAAGTATATGACATATCTTTTAAATTGGTTCTATATTAGGAAAGTAAATAGGCATAAGCCAAACCTTGAATTATGTAACTTTTTACGGTCGGATCTGCAGTTGTCCTTGTCACACTTAGATAGATAGGCCGGATTCCGTGAGACATCGATAGTTTTTTTTACATACCTAATTTTTAAAAGTCTCTCTGACCGCCTTTTTTCACCACTGTTCTCAGTACTAATGTTTTTAAATTTGTTTATTTAAAAACACAGCATTTCTATGGCCCTAAATTTCTTTTTTTTTAATATGTATTTATTTTTAGATCGATGCTGCAACAGACCAGAGCGAGACCAATGCATCGGTGGCTAAACGCAGCAGCCGCCTGGCTAGCGCTATGGCTAAATATGGCTTGAAGCCTGGAGACATCGTCATCATAATGGGACCTAACCACTTGGACCTCTGCATCCCTTACTACGCTTGTCACCTCGGCGGTTTCACGTTGTGCGCAATGGATCCTACTATTGGTGAAAGTAGGTTTACTACGAATGATACACTTATTGAAAAACAGCAGACTAGTTAAACAATCGATTTGCTTATATTTGATATATGGGAAAAAGAAAGTTAAATTTTTTCATTATATGATTGACAAATCTTTGATATTTTATTATTCACAGACGACCTGGTAGATATATTTCCCTACATACATCCTAAGATGGTTTTCTGTCAGAAAGCTTGCGAAGATAAGGTCATAAGAGCATACAAAGCCAACAAACAATATGGTGAAGTTATCACGTTTGACGAACCAGGGAACGATATCAAGGCTTTTGTTGAGAGACACAATGGACACCACATTAACTACAGGTAAAATTAATATTTAAACTCACTCATTAATTACTAATCAGTAGAATCAATACCTATACATAGAAATAGATAGTTACGATAACATCAATATTAGAGTTTTTTTTAAGAAGTCTTTTGCAATTCATCATAGCGCTGGCTTTTGTCCGGACTTTTTTGAGAAACCATAAGGGAAGGTAATAGAAAAACTAACTAAGTTGGAAACGTTTACTAAGGGTTCAGACCGACTTAGTGCGTTGCTAACAATCTTACTAAGGCAAACAGCGAAAAGAGGCTGGATCTTTTTTTTATGTTGGGACATATTTTTATTGCTTGTTTACCGGCTCAGGCCTGCTTGATAAAAGGACAGGGATATCAAGGTTAGTGTTACGAAAACAAAACAAGCCTACTTATTCGTTTAGGATTTAGATAAGATTATACACTGAAACTCGTTATCGATACTATTGACTCATATATTTTAATCTTTTTGTTTTACTATTGTCAATAAGATAATGGTATTGTTGTATTTATTGATTTATGACATGTTTAATATTTTTAGGCCAGCTGAAATAGACCATAGGAAAGTTACTGCGTGGCTGATGCTGACGAGTGGAACAACTGGCCTTCCAAAAGTAGCGGTCATACCTTTCAACACTTTACTAAACGCAGTTATATCTTGGTGGTAGGTACAACGATAAAATCTAAGCTATTATTCTGGTAAAGTTATGAAGAGTCTATAGTTACAAATGTACTAAACTTTGAATTAGATACAAGGTCTGTTAGTAAAACTGATTAAGTAATAACTAAAAGTAAATAAATTGACTTATAATTTAAGTCAGCTAACACGTTGCCACATGGCAATATTTTAAACTTTTACATTATTCGTTATATAATGTGCTATATGGTCTTCACGGTGAAAGCAGAAGGTAATACTGTAAATAATAAATTGACATCAAAATCCGTGGCTTTGCCAACCGACTGGCCGATTAGTTTAGGCGTACCGGATTATAGCGGTCGCCAACATCAGTAATTGAATTATTAATTTGTTTAACAACTGTATATCATATTTAATGTACCTACTCATAAATCTATGTCGTAAGGTACAAATAATTATCGTTAAATTTTAAATGGTTTAAAGATGATTGTTTTAATAACACATTCTACAAAGCTTGTTTATTGATTGGGTTCGTATTGTTCACGAAAAGGATTCCGCTGGTTTCAATATGTTCTTAATTGGACTAACTCCACAAAGGGTTTTAGGCAGACTTGTGTTGCAATTTCATACCAAACTATTTTGATCAAACTACTACTGTCGGTGCGTAATATCGATATTGTTAATAAATTTGTTACAACTAGTGGCTGATCTGAAAACTGTAACTGTTGTAAATAAGTTTGTAAATTTAGAGCAAGTTCAGTTAGTTCGTAACGTCTTGTATCGGTAAATTAATGGCAGTACTCCTAGTTGACTTGTTTAATTATAGTTGGGCATCAACCCTTAGGGTCCACTCCGCACACATCAAACATTTTATGTAGTTTTGTTACATAGTTTTATAGATAATTTGCTGTCGAGTTATTTTTTGATCAATGATATATTTATTAGGTAGTCGTCAAATTTTAATATCTACATGTGGATATAGAAGGTACTTACAAATTGAAGTGTTGTTCTTTCTTCAAATAGTTAAATCAATAGTAACTATTGTACTTACTAGATAACAGTTTAGTATTAAATTTAAAATAGATACTTGGCACCGATAATTATTATTAAAATCGTTTACAATAACAAAAAATGAAATTAACTTATAGTGTTGTTCCGCAGGTCTCAATTCCCAGACGAATTAGAATCATGTCTCGCCATGGCGACACTTCAGTGGGTGTCATCACTTGTCTACTTCTCGTCTTGTGCTCTAAAAGGTTTCACAAGAATCCAATCGTCAGAAATCTTGACACCGGACAGGCTCATCAAACTTATCAACAAATATAGGGTAATTATAATTACAATAACCGATAAGGTTTTAGTTTGATGTATGATAACCCTAATCACGCTATTGTTACCTGATTTATAATATTTATTTACGTTTCAGCCCACCACAACTGTGTTTACGCCGTATTTACTAGGAAAATTCCTAGACCAAGCTGAAACCAAATGCGACTTGACGTGTTTCAAAACTATTGCTATAGGTGGCAGTGCCATCGAGAAACCATTACTGGACAGGTTCAAAGTAAGTATCTTTTACAACAGTTCACAACTCTTTTTTAGCTACCGGAGAGCGGTTTATGGAACGAATTTGTGTGCACAAGGTTGCGGGTTCGAACCCATTACAGGCATTAAATACCAATCAGACTTTTTTAAATTTATCCTAACTACTTTCTTAATTACTCAAAGACACCAATGACATTTGGTAAAAAAAAACGTCGTGAGGAAATCGGGATTCCAAATATTGGAATCTGACTGAAATCGCCAACCCGCAAGTGAGCAAGCGTGGTAATCAATGCTCGTTACTTCCCTATATGAGATGTGGCCTGTGCCCAGCACTGGGAAATTTATGGACCGGTATTTATGTAAATGATTTTGTATTTTGACAGTTTATTTTTTTGTTTTAGAATATATGTCCTGCATTCCTATTCTTGGTTTACGGTATGACGGAGCTGTTGGCGCCTATCTTCGATTACGATGACAATACTCCATTCGGTTCGACTGGTAAACCGCAATCTAAATACGAATTCAAGGTAAGTACTCACACTTCGCAATCCCTTAGGCATCTAATTATACATCCTACAACGGGTAGTGTTGATTAGACTAGACTATAAAAGTTAAAAAAAAGTTTTTATATGTAAAAGATACAAAATAAAAAAGATTCCGATGAATTGAGTACTTCCTCCTTTTTTTGAAATTGGTTAGAAAGTGAACGACGATAAATTAATTCTACACACTAGTGCGAAAGAAGAATTAAACCAGTTCTTCTTAGTATTATTTTCACATGTTGTATAACAGTAATCTATACTAATATTATAAAGCTGAAGAGTTTGTTTGTTTGTTTGTTTGAACGCGCTAATCTCAGGAACTGCTGGTTCGAATTGAATAATTATTTTTGTGTTGGATAGTCCGTTTATTGAGGAAGGTTATAGGCTATATAACATCACGCTACGACTAATAGGAGCGGAGCATAAATGAAAAATGTTGCAAAAATGAAAAACCGTTGAAACTAAAACACGCGAACAAAGTCGCGGGGGACAGCTAGTATATTATAAAATATGTGGTAATGACATATTTTTGAAAGATTTTCTGTAGTACCTACACTACGTATGCTTTAATTTTTAAGGGTAATATTTTACTTCTGTGAAGAAACTTGTACAGTTCCTGTTATTTTTATTTGCGTACTCATTTAATTACTATGCAATATTAGGATCTCTTTTTATTTAAAAAAAAATAAAAATGACATGAAAATACATGTAGGTAGGAAAATTAATCCAGTTACCGACCCTAATTCGTTCGTCATTGTAATTATTCATGAAAGATGTCGGGCCAATAAATGTTTCAAACGATGTTTGATTCGATTTATTTGATTAACGATTCATTTAATTTCAGCTCGCGGATGACAACGGCCAACCTTTGCAGGGACCCAACCAAACTGGTGAACTATGGGTTAGGAGCAACGCATTCTTTACGGTAATTACTCAATTTTTTTATTAAATAACTTTTTTGTGTCTGTAGATATGTGTAAAGAACTTCGTAAGATCGCGCACTGTACTGTATACAATACACATAAAGGAATAATATAATACTGTGTAACTGTAAAGCTTCGTTTACACTAAGATACTACTATTATACCCGAGTAGGTACAGGAATCAAACCGATTGTCGGACAGTGTAAATTTATTGCGATACACAAACACTATTGAGACTTAAAAATCCCTTAAATTAAAGTGCTATCGATATCTAAGTGTTACTATTGACTTATTTGATTTAACAAAGATAAAGACAATTTACTGTCAAGATATTAGATATAACCGACAAGTCCAATTAATTATTTTACCTATTTTACAGTAATGTTGACACGCACTTAAATCTAAAAATAGTACTTATTAAGTAGCAGCCAATTATTCGAAAAATGATTTTCATAAACTCAATCCCTTAAAAGGTAAACTGTTAGTTAAGCCGGGCAGCGGATGATAATGCCCTAAGGATGAAAGCACATTCATAATTTACCTTCGCTCTTATACTACCACCCTTACCTACTCTAAGCAACTTTATAAAACATACAGAAAATACTTTCAACATTTATTAAAAATCTCTGACAACAATATCTTAATGCTATATTTTCAATCACGGATTTTTGTTTTGATAGAAAAAAGTGTAAAAAAAAAATGTAATACTATTTGAAATACATATCTAAACTAATATTAAAAAAAAAAAACTATTCTTGTATGTTTGTAACGAATAAACTCAAAAACTTTTAAACCGATTAAAACAAAATATTTCGCCATTAGAATGCTACATTATCCTTGAGTAATATAGGTTATATTGCTGTGCTACGCGCGCGAAGCCGGGGCACCTGCCTTACCAGTGTCATAGATAAAGTCATTAAATCAAATTAACATATTTAACTATAAAATATTTTTGGTTTATGGCCAGTTCCTATATTTAACTGCAGTAACGATTCGTTTTGCTTTTGGACGGTAGAATTTTCTTTGTTTTGCTTAAAAAAATCTACCGTGCGTAAGCAAAACTAATCGCTTCTTGAATATGGAAACCAGGCATTCGTAGGTTACTTACACGTGTTTATTTACTTTGTGTATAAATACATGGTATTATATAGATTGCTTATACCTATTGTGTACCTACCATACATCTATTAATATCGTCATTCGTCTATTTAACCAAAATATGCTCATATCAAAATATACTCTATTGTTTTATATACAATAGAGTATATTTTGATATGAGCACATTTTGCTATTCTATTTTTTAAACTAATCCTCTTTGTAAATAGCTTATCAGTAGATTAGTTACCGCTCCGGGATTTCTCCATTGAATTTGTGCCGTCGAAAATCTTGTTATTATGTGTTGTATCTTTCAAAACATTTCGATTATATACAAGGAAAAGATATTTCTTTTCGAACTCTATGAAACAGACTTGTAGTGACTTTTACATTTAACAGTTTATGCTAATAAAATAAAATGATAATATAAGATACACATTTACGGGTTCGATCCCCGAACGGGTCAATGTTGAAAACCATTTTTCTACATTGTCTCGGGTCTGGGTGGTTGAGGTACCTACGTTGTCTCTGATTACATAACACAAATGTTATAGCTACTTACTTTAGGAGCAGAGCAATTTATGTAATAATGTCATCCACATCCACATTGATTATTTATTCTTATTCTTATTCTTTATTGTACACACATAGACAATTTACAGAAATACAATAATTTATAATTTGATGTTCAGAGGCGAGCTTAACCCATAATTGAGTTTTCTACCAGCAAACCTTTGAGTGATGGAGAGATTTGATAAAAGTTGATTTATTATAAGAGATAGAGAGTAACTTCCATAACCGTTACGTTTATTTATTATAGCTATGCTACACCGTTTTGCGTAACTCTTACATGTTTTAGTTGTGAATAAAGTCTTGCAAATTATTGTATTTTTTTGATCTTAGGGCTACTTAAACAACGAAGAAGAAACTAAGAAGATGATCACAGAAGACGGATGGGTGAAGACCGGAGACATGTTCTACAAAGATAAAGAAAACTTTTATTACTTCGTTGAACGAAAGAGACTACTAATTAAACACTACGGATTCCTGGTAAGAGCGAATTCTCGTTCATTAATTTTCATTTGCACAACGAGAACCTAATAACGTTTCCTAATCAAAAACATTAATAAGTTTGCTAATCTGAATATCTTTGCGAAGGAAAAACAAAATAATTTCGATATACAAAAATGAACAAAGAAAATTAAATCATAATGACGGATTTACATATTAAAAATCACAATGGCGGTAAACGCTCAGTGACCTTCTTAATGTTTAGTCTGAAATGATCTTAAAATAAAAATCTTTTAAATACAAAGACAAAAACTCAGTCAGCATAAACAAGCTAGACTTATTTCTGTCACGCTCTGTTTCATCCTGGAAATGAACTGTCTCGCGTCGGTTGATATGCGACAAGAGAAAACTAAATCTCCTTTCACAGTAAAATATGTATTCTGAATCTTTCATACAAATCGACAAAATTGGACTGATAAATATATGACACGTTGTTGCTCACATTAAAGATATTTTATTTTCTATAGAATTAAAAATGTTATTGTTAGAGAAACTAAGACTGTAAAAGTCAAATTTATATTTTTTTATTCAAAATAGGCTACCAAATATTGTTTAGGTAATATTTTTAGATTTATTTTTCATTTTTTTATTTAGATCTCACCTTTGCGAATGGAAGAAATATTGAAGCGTCATCCTAGTGTGTCCGACGCTTGTGTGGTCGGTCTGCCAGACCCCAACTATATGGAAATACCAGTGGCTGCTGTGTTAAGAAGAAACGGGGATAAAGTTGACCCACAGGAGCTTGTCGATTTACTCAGAGGTAAAAATATTACATCCTTATTAGTTTAAGCATTTGACTACTAATATTAAGCAAAACTATTAAGGATTCACAGTTTAACATCCAGCCAAGTTCACAATTATCCTAGAATAATCTTTTTAAAATGTCGAAAAGATTAACTTATTAGAGTCAAAAAACCAAACGGGGCCACACAACTCTTTTCGGCAGAGTGTTAAAATAGTTCTTTAAACACTCCCACCAAATGGCTAGGGCTATAACTACACCCAAAAAGCCGAGTCTGAGGCGAAAATAAAAATATTTACGTCCTTTATCGTCCATTTCGTAAGCTTAACTGCCTCAATATAACTACAGCGAAAACATTAATTCTAGGTTTAGTTAAGCATTCCACCGGATTTTTGTGGACAAATACCCGAAAATAAGTCCAGCCAATGTTTAAAAATACTATAAATTCGCTAATCGTATGTATGTGTTAACTATTTATTAGCCAACGGACCTGCATGGACACAATAAACAATAAATTAACCTTAAAAATTATTGAAATCGTCAATATTCTAGACGTTTTATTTGACTCATCGGGCATTTAAAAAGTAATTCGTCATCGTCGTGATTATAAATCGGATGTAATTAATAAACATGAATGTATTTAATTTGTTCAATATACCTACACAATATCATTGAGTGATTAGATAGGCGATAATTACAGTAGAATAATGAAACAATGAATATGTGCATTACAAAATCAGTGTTGGTATCCGATTAAATTATTTTATCGCAATAATCCTTTAGTCAAATGTCATTGTTCTAATTATAAAACATAATCTTTTTCTTTAACCTTTGCCCACTCGGCCATCACGATGAATATAAGAATTGTAAGAATGTTTTTTTTTATAATTTACACAGGCACGTTTCGTACATAAACATTATTACCAAATTCCTAAACAATAATACCAACTTGTTAGAATATTTACAAGTTTGAAGAAATGATAAATTCAAATGTTTTGTTAAAAAAGAGAAATCACAATTAGCGTTATCATTAGATAACTCAAGAAAACGTATTCCTTGTCATAATTACTTGTAACAGTTGGTCCGTATATTGCGCTGTAATATTCATTCACGGAATAAACGTACAACTGCGGCTAACGAATTTAATTTTAAGCAACATCGAGACAGAAATATAGAATCTGTTTGCTCAACCAACATGGTGACGGCGCGCGTTTTGATTCAGCTCTTAGATGTAATAAAAACAAAACATTCTTGTATCATAGAATTCAAAGTAATGAAAATATTTGTTTTTAGTGAATTAGTAAGTATAAACCCGCCTCCCCGCTCTTTCACTCCCGCCTCGATTTACATTTTTCGGTATAATTTTCGTTTATTTACAAGCGTTGAGATTGGAGTACACCCTCGGTATTTGCTGTTATAAAATGACAATCATGTGTCGTTTAATTGGATGGTTATTGTGGTCTGTACAATATAATTTGGGTTAAAATATGTTTATATACTAGCTGTCCCTTGGACTTTGTCCGCGTGTTTTAGTTTCGACGGTTTTTCATTTTTGCAATATTTTTCATTTATGCTCCGCTCCTTTTGGTCGCAGCGTAATGTTATATAGCTTATAGCCTTCCTCAATAAATAGGCTATCCAACACTGAAAGAATTTTTGAAATCGGACCAGTAGTTCCTTAGATTAGCGCGTTCAAACAAATAAACAAACAAACTCTTCAGCTTAATATATTAGAATAGATAGATATATGAATGGACTAAAAAAAGTAAATCTTACCCATCAGGTGTGTTATTTATGTATTCTTCTAGTAGGTAGGGTAGACTTTCTTAGGAAGCAAAGCATTTCTATTCTTCTGAAATATTTGTCTTCTAAAAGTCAACATCTAAGAGCTGAATTGTTGACAAATATACCGCAGAGTCGAAGCGCATTAAAACGTCAATCTAAAACTTAATATAATTATTGCAAACTACGACTTACTCAACAACGTAAAGCTTAAATTACGAGAGTAAAAAAAACTCGCGTGCGTGGTTGGGAATTGGCGCGCGTTCTCGCACCTACGGAATTATCTCTATGAGCATTATGTGGTGGAGTTAAGGATGAATATGCTATATCAAATTTTCGATTGACGCTTCAATGCTCTTCGACTCAGCTGTAGAGACTATGGCTGTGGTATGTTGACCATCATAGTACAACCAACAGCGTTCGAATTTCGATTGTCGTCAACGATATTTATTTTTCTTTGACAGTCATTTGTTTGAACTGGTATCCTCGTCATTTAAAATTAAACGTTCCGCGATACAATTTATTTAAGGTAAACAAGTGACCACGAATCGTTACCTTAAATGAGGGTATTTTAATCTACCCATTGGATTATAAAAGATTACTGTGTCGGTTTTCACAAATTTCATTCCACCACAGAACGGTGTTTAAATTGCGGGTATGTTATAAAATAAATATAACGATATAATCAAACCCAATTTGTTGGAAACAAAAACACACACCAGTGACCAACAAGTATTCCTTCGACTACAGTGTGTTAATGTTACATTTAGTAGGTCCGACTCCGCAATGCACGGTTCAGGTCAAACTCTATGTATCCACGTCGCCAGTTCGCATTCAGGGTCGCAGGTGGTGCAATCTATCGCCGCTTATGGCACTGCACGTTTCAAATTTATTACTCACGTGTGTCCGTTCGACTAAACAATTTCATTGTTACTAAATTGCAAACTTATTGTTACAGCTAACATGGAAGGGAAGAAACTGAATTGCGCTATCGTCTTCGTGGATTCATTACCCGTTACGCCCTCCGGGAAAATTCATCGGGCGAAAGTAAGGGAATTGGCCCTTGCAGAGCCACGTATCTTGTTCTAGTGATGTACTAAAACATCACTAGTGCTCAATTTCATCAACAATACTGTACGATCTCTATTGATTAAGTGTTGCACTCAAATAATGTCGGAGCTTTCCGATATAATTATTGTAAATGTATGAATATCAATTGATCAATTAAGTAGATAAGGCAATAAATCATTACCAGTAAATAGGTGTTAGGGAAATAACATTAATTAATATTAAGTCGAGACGGTATGTAAAACACGAGGAATTTATAAAATTAAATAATGTAAAAAAATAAGTTTATAAAATAATTTTTATTACACTTTATTGTATAAGTTATAATAATAATAATAACATCTAAAACTACTAATTGATGAATGAAATAAACCTAAGAATAGATGGATACTTAATTTTAAGATTGTTTCAAGTTATATAATTTGAATATAGGTACACCTTACTCATGTTAAATAAATTATTCATACAAAAACAAAACGTTTTATTACTTATTGTAAGTTCCCAATTTTACCGGCGGTTTTACTACAAATCGTACTGTAGTACTCTAGCAGATTTATTTACCAGAGAAGATAGACTTAATGCCGTAGCAATGACCCGTATTTCTGCATTTTAAATTTTCATTCTTTCACCTAAATATATTTTGAGAAATTAGTAATCCTAAAACAGTAAAAAGATTATTCTGCAGAAAATATAGAAAAACCTACTATGGAAATACCTACTAAGCCTTATAGTTAAACTTAGCTTATTTTAACTATTTATTAATCAATATGTGCCATCACAATAAGTAAAAATTCCATCCTACAAGTGTGTGTAGACTTGATACTTTCATAGGTACATGGAACACGTTACATGTTGTGAGTCTCCACACGATACCCCACTCGTATTCGAAAGCGGTATCTCCATAAACCAAAGTTGGATCGACGGAAGGACCCGTGCTATCAAACTTTTGAATTCGCATTGATTGAACGAACGCCTCTAGTGACGTGACCTATCCCAGTTTCGTAGCACTTTACCATTGGAGACACACTCACAATCCAATTTTTAGTTTTCCGAATCAGAAGTGGGAAGTCGAAGCGAAAAAAAAAACAAGAGAACAGTGCGTTCGGGTTTTCTTTTGTTATTCTAATTTCGTTTATCATTTTCAGGAGTTTTATTCTAGTGCCCGTAATGTGAAAATCTGCTAATTTCGTTGTTAAGTTTGATTTTAGGTGTGGTAATTTTAACTAATTTCTGCTTTTTGCTTTGAAAACTGGAGTTGTGTCGTTATATGTTATATCTTCAATTAACACACACACAATAAGGATGGACCTTGTCCATCAAGACAAAATGGATCGCTACATTGATCAAAGCTCTTGTTGTCACGTTGTGTCATTGCTGGCATCAGTACGTAGAATTGGTATTGGCTTTTGAGTGGACCTTGCGTGTACAGTTCTCCAAAATACAAACAGAATGTATGCCAATTAAATTTAACCCTTTGTGAGAATATAATAGAAATGGCTGTTCTGCTAAAAGAATAGTCCTGTGACTATTTTAGTTTATAAGTAATTTATAAACTTCAACGTTAGAATGATCTTATAAATTACATTTTCGCAAAAGCCATATATGGCATAAACAAAACATGATATAGTTAGAAACATCAACCAAAATCAAAGCCGTAAATATAACAAAGACCATTCTTCTTAAGAAAGTTCTTTCATATTTTATAAAAATGATATTAAACATAACATGAGTCTCTACAAAAATACAAGTTTTCATGAGAATAGCTAACTAAAAAGTTCGTTCGTTCCTTATAACAAACGTCCGTCCTTTAAAAACCAGGTCAGGTTTTCTTTTTAAAGCCAGGTCCTTGAGTAATTAATGATGCTTTTGTAAATTTATGATAAAGAAAAATAAATTTTCATGTTATATCTGCTGTGAATTAAAATTTACATAATTCTCTTTTCGCCGACATTCGATCCTCTTGTTTATAATTTCAGTATTAAAAATAATTATTTCTTTATTAAAATGAAAAGTTGTGTTATCAGCGAGCTTGTTTCTTATTCCCTACACGCCTCTGAAAAAGAATATATATTTCTTTTACCCGCTTCCGAATTAAAATTTAACTTTTCGTAATCCACGTCCGTAATTAAGGCATCACTTCCTGCGACTAAGTCGAATTTCAACTTTCTACATTAAAAGGTTTCCGAAAGGGTGTGGCCCGAACACATAAATGAGGTTGTTCCATTAGTGTAAAATTTCGTCTTTAATATCTACTAGATAATGTAGCTGCAGGTACTGGTTATTAATATTCTAGGTTATACCAAACTGATAAATACTTAATTATCTTTTATCACGGCTTTTACCAAGGTTTTATGTTGAGAATGGTGAATAGTTAACGGTATTTGAGAAAAATGTTTGCTCAATTATTAAACAAACAATTTTTTGTCCTTGCAAAAGACAAGTAAAGCTTATTTTGTTTAAAAAATCATAATCAATGTTTCTATTTTATTCTGTTACTAATTAGAGCACAGGTTAAAACATTGGGAACTGAGATGTTTTTGTTGTTTTTCCCTACCAGTATATGTATACACCTACTAGTAGGTAAAACCAACAAATTGTCTAAGTCTAAGTTATTCAAGCTAAACGGATATTATTTCAGAAGTATAAAATATACATTAGCAGAACGAATTCCCGTATTGCGTGAGCTGTGAGCATAATCAACAATACTGTCATCAACTAAATAAAATCAAACATTGAAATAAGGACTATGTGTTAACCTTATCGGGTACATTACATTATGTGGATCAGTGCCAAGTATTTAGTGATCACATACACAGATAATTGTTCACACAATCTTGTTTACACGGATTACCTTGTTTGTTTGTACTATTTATTAGAACATTAACTTGTTTACTCGAAAACAAAGTGGATATTACTTAGAACGGTGTCCTCCCATAGTGATCAAAGTAAGTAAGACAGTAACAATGTATTGTCCGTCCCAATACGAATGCTTACTATCTCATACAAGTCAATAAGCTTCTATTCTCTACAAGGTTTTTTATTTATCTGTTAAAGTAACTAGGTCCCATACGTACGAAAAATTGTTTAGTAAAAGAAAAACGAACAACATAACGAGACTGTAAATTCTACAGCTGACGGTAAATAGGGTTTTTAAGTTGGCACGTATTCATAATTTCGTTTTTAATTATTTAATAAATATAATTAATTTAACAATTTTTTTCATTTTATTTGACTTCTGATTTTACCATCATAATCAAACGTCAACATTCCAATAGTTATTTTTTGGTTCAACAAACAGCCATATCTGATTTACCTACTGAAACTACATACTTAGTCTTTCGCAATATGCTAAACATATTGCGATAACGTATTCAAACCACGAATCGGAAAAGGTTCCTCTCAACTTCACTGTCATAGCCCCTAATTTTTTTTTCCACTCGTAGCAAAATATAAACTCTTATCCAAACTTGTTCGTCTCGCATTCTCAAATAAAACTTGCTGCGTACTTCAACATTCATCCTGCCGCTAATTAGCTGTCAATTCATCAGTTCAGACTGCCGAAATTTGCTACGAAGTGAAAAATTCAATCAAACCGACCGAGATAGCAAAAAGTGGGAAGAAATCTGCCGGATGCGTCTAATTAATTACCCTGCCAACATCGTCTAATCAATCCTCTGGCTAAAGGGATGAACCTGCCGCTGTCTTACTAGTCCAATTAATCTGTATCCTGTTTTTACTTGACTTTTTCTCTTTTCAAATCTAATATTCGGCTTCTCAGAGTCAACCCCCAATATAACTTTATTTACAGAACCAAGGCAAAGGGTATTCTGTTATCAGCCAGTCTATTGGGGATATGTATATATTGTAAATTTGTTTGTTGTCGGTGTAAGGATGATTAATTATGTTCTCCAATCCGGAAGCCGGGATAAATGTCGTAAAATATCTGAAATTTATTGCAGCTGTGTAACCGTGATAGCCGAACTACTTACATTCACATTAATTTTAAATTCGGCAATAACATTATATTATTTTTTACGAAGTAATTATGAGCTACCAGAAGCAATACATTAATTATAAATGAAATTCGTTTTTAATAACTTGTTGCTATGCGAGTGTGTATAAATTAGGTCGGTTATATCGTAACCATTTTATTAACACTAGCTGCACATAGTTGCCATTGAGCTCACATATTTGAGGAAGTATAAAGGAGTGATAACATTTTACGAACGTAACATGAGAGAGGCGATCAGAAGGCACTTGTGAACGCTACTTTAGTTGCTTCAGTCACAGATGTACGTGACGTGTTACACGAGACGACTAAATAATGACGCGCACCGCCATCGCCAGTTGTCACCGACATTGTTTGAACGTTATTCATTATTTGTAGAGCAGCAACAAAATTAATCATTTACATTACATAAACGTCCACTACAAAACATTAGCCTCTGATTAAGTAGGCTATTTCGATGACCATGAATTGTTAGTTCTAAATTAGAGATTTATCATTTAATGAAAATTTAAATTTACTAGATTAGTATTACTGGTTTCTTTGCTGTTGCATGTAATTTGCGTTACAAAAGTAGCAAGAGGACTAAACATTTCCATCTCTTAAAAGGCGAAGTACTTAGCTTAGCGCAAGCCAGTAAATCCACACTTAGAATAATATTACGATTGATTGAAAATAATAATAATACAACAGAACAAGAATATGTTCCTTTTATAGATATTGTATATTTAACCCTACTCTATAGTTAATCCTTTATTCGATGTCACTCTGGGGTAAGATAGTTTGTCTTTTGCCTAAATCAATAGCAAGTATCTAACCCTAATGCTGTCTCCTCCACAGAAGTTAGTTTGGCCAGCTCAGAGAAATTAAACGTATACTTTAGCAAAGAGCTGCATTGCAACTGCGTCAGCGAGACCAGAATAGCATAGAGGACGAGACACGAGCGACAGCGACTATAGTTTTAAAGTAAAAGAAAGATAGTTCAAAATTATTTAATATCTTGAAAAGGAAAATATTTATCGCAATGTGAAAAAAATGTGTACATAAGTCAAAATTGCTTTCATTTAGTACTAACCTACATAAGGTTTTATTGGCACAATGTAGCGTAATATAAAACAGTTAAAGTGTTCAACTTAAACAAAACGTATCTGTGCAACAGTACCCTAATCCGCTCTTGAAAAGTAGGGTTGTAACGTTGACCTTAGCGGAAGCGGAGGCGAAGGCGGAGGTGAAGAGAAAGTATATTAATTTGTTAAAGTAAGAAATAAAAATTCAAAACTTTCATTTAAAACTAGCTGACCCAACAATCGTTGTCCTGTCAATCTAACAAAATAAGGTAGAGGTACGATTTCTTACGGAAGTTCCGCACTTGCGGAGGCGGAGCCGAAGTTCCGTTACAACCCTATTGGAAACATATGGTGAAAACGTGCCCAAAAATCGCATAATAACTTGAGTCTCCCCTCCTAACGAGGAATTCATTGACACGTTTTCAATTTTCTTCGATCCTTTTGACTATAGGTTACTAGACTATAATAAAATAAACAAACCAAATTAATATGTTATCTTTAAAGATTAAATTAATTGCGCCATAGCTTAATCCGTGATAACGGCTATATTTGTGCCATAAAAACAATCAATATCGTTTTGTGCTGTTGAAATCCGGGCCATCAGTGTCAATCATCGTCTGGAAATAATTACAAAACAATAGTCCGTCAACTGTTTAACGCCCTGTCGTTGCATCGGTGCCGACATTGGTCACCGACCTGAGTTACATTAATTAGGCATAGAAGTTTTTGCAACTTCTCCAAAATTTGCGTGATGATATTTTTTTATTATATTTGTTGTAAGTTGTGGCCTAGATTCCTGTTCCCGGATGCGTGTGCCGGGGCCGCAAACGCTCGTCGTTCTCTGAGCGAAGTAGACTGAATCTGACGTCACAATTCCGCTATGGAGCGCGCCGGAGCCTTCCGCTACAACGTCAACTATACTTGTTTTCGTGAGTTCACTCCACACCACACCTACCTATCTATTCATATTATAACTAAAAAGTTCAGACAGTTTCTGTAACTTTGCATGGTTAAACATTAATGTTGTTAGGAATAACCTGAACAGCACATGGTCCAACAATACCACACAACTAATAAACAGTGGTTATGTTATATTATTAAAACCTTTTTAATATGGGCAAAACAATTTTCTTTTAGACCATTTGTTTAAATAGGTAAGATATTAAATACTTTGTCATAACTTTAAAAGGATTCCATTATAAAAGTGCCTTCAACTGATCCGTTACTTCTTTTAACAAAAAGAAACAGTATAAATTGTCCTGAAAATGTTGAGGTAAAAGGCTAATTAAAAAAGTTCAATTGAAAGTAAACAGGATTCTTTCAACACAATTGAAATTTCTTTGAATGTCTGCGGCGGCATTGTTTTAGTGAAAAATAATAAAAACCAGTTGAGACTATTTTGTTCTCAGTAAGGTGGAAGATTTTTTATCGACAATGGCTTGTGGTTGGGCTTTGCTTGGTCATTTGAATTGTGACCGCAGGCGGACATTACAATTCAACCGCCTGTAGTTAATCTGGCGCACCTCCCGTTGTCTCTGTGGGTAAACAAACACATATGTCAAGCTGAATACCTTTTATTATTACCGTCCCGGAGGTTACGTTGTTGATAAATTTGTATTGTCCGCAATACATTTGGCTATTATTTTCTTTATAAGCCTTCTTACTTATATGACTTTTTGTTTGTACAATGTGAAACTTTGAGGATATGTTTGTTGAGTAACCACGCATTAAGTTTGTATTTCGTGTTTTTTTCTTCGATTAACCTACAATATTACTTTTATCTCGGTACGAAACTGCGAGACTTATCCCCGAATGCCGCAACGCAACTTAACTTAAAGACGTCCATAAATTACAGTCTGTTGTTGCTTTACACCTTAAATTGACAGAGACAGCATGAGGACTTAACGGTGACTTAAAACTGAGTGACGATTCAGAACTCCGCCATATTTTTTTTAACAAGCATAGCTTGCATGTATTAGTGTACTTATTTAAACATATATATATTCTATATCTATCTATAGGTACCTACATATTTTTATATCTATATATATTATAGAACAAAGTCCCTCGCCGCGGACTGTGTAATAACAAGAATATTTGATTAAACAAACAAACAAGTCGTTTTATACCAAGAAGGTTAGTTATCATGAAAATTGCTTAACTAAATAATGGTATTTTCTGCATCTTACTCTACAAAAGGTAAAAATAGAATACTTTATTATTCCAAGGAAGTAGATTCAAATAAGTAGAAAGAAAAGAGAAGTTATTATAGCTTGGGTATCCCGGTCAGCAACTAATATTTGTTCATAAACCCAACACGTTATGTTTATGTATTCGTGAGATACAAAGGGTGTTGCTGTGAACACACACATACACGTGTTCGTAAATTCCAATATTAGGTACCTACCTATAAATTCAAAATGGAATATTAAATGAAACTTAATGAGTACTTTTGGCTCTCCCAATAATTACGGGTAATATTATATGCTTTCACTGCTTGCAGTGTTACCGTTACAGTTAACATGTTATTTTTCATAATTTTTTGATGAAAGAATTTCAATATTCATCACATAGATTATTCTTAGGCAGCCCTAGGCTGGTTAGGCTATTTTTTTTTACTAATTGTAATACTAATCTATACTAATATTATAAAGCTGAAGAGTTTGTTTGCTTGTTTGTTTGTTTGTTTGTTTGAACTCGCTAATCTCAGGAACTACTGGTTCGAATTGAAAAATTATTTTTGTATTAGATAGTCCGTTTATTGAGGAAGACTATAGGCTATATAACATCACGCTACGACCAATAGGAGCGGAGCATAAATGAAAAATGTTGCAAAAATGAAAAACCGTTGAAACTAAAACACGCGAACGAAGTCGCGGGGGACAGCTAGTGAAGTATAAACACTTAATTTATTGCGCAATTATGCTCAGAGTATACGTCACTCATTACCAATAGTAATTAATAGTACACAGTACCTATTATACATTAGTTATTATGTTATTCTTTATTAGAATTTCAATAGAATAACAAACATAAATCTCACAGCGTCTTCTCTGTAACTTTGATTAATCTTAGCTCAAACAGCTATTAAAGAGGTACAGTTACGTTCCTAGAAGCGATATCATATTCATGAATAATTATAATAAGAACGCTTAAGTAAAGCAACATAATAACTTACTTACTATGTAATAAATAAATTTATTCTCAAAACTAGAATTATAATCTAATTATTGGTTAAAACGGGTTCATTATATTCTCGGTAAGTTTGATTACTTGTCGACCGCTAGTAGAATTTTAAACACGATTAAACTTTATCCCGAACTGCTCCCTAGACACCCTGAATTCTTTAGTAGAATACCTGATTACTGTATTTCTAGGGCATCTAGTTAGCCAAAAATAGGCACGCGAATATGATGAATATGCAGACATAATACCCGCTTTAACACAAGATAAACTTCAACAAAGAATGCAAATTTTAATTTTATAAAATGTTTATTATGAATATTGTGCCGTAATAATAGTTATGTTGGAAATATACCATTTAACATTACCATACTGCTTGTTTCTTTACCCCTTTATTTCTACGTATACCAGTAACCGCAATGAAAATATTAAAATGTTTTAAAGCACTAGATAATGTTGCTACAAAATAAATATTACGAGCTTTGTGGACCACTTCTCGTGAACCGTTCGTCGTTTATGAATACTAAAATACAATGTTCCGCATAATGACACTATTGTCTATACAAAATATCGATTACAGATTTTGTTTAAATTTTATAAACTCATCGTGTCCGTACAATCAGCTTTCTCCATTGTTAGAAGTGAGTCAGCAGTTCTTTACATAAAAAAGAATGGAGATATTTACTTTCGTAAAATTAAAGCCTAGACCGAGACTTAGTGAACATTTAGCCTAATGTATTTGAAGCGAAGTAAGCGTTTTGTTAACCGTTTTTGGTATCATAACATTGTTCAATACGAGGCCGTTACATTCGAGTTCTTAGCTTTAGGCTGTTGAAATAATTGGATCGGGTTTTATGCATACGTATGTGTATTTGTTTCTTAAAGTAACTCGTTGTGGGGTTTTAACATTTAGGTTAAAGAAATAACTAAAATGAAATACCTACTGAATGAAGCTTAATTGCTTACTATAAATACAGAAGCGTCAAATTATAAAACATTGCTCTTGTTTTTCAGACGCAGAAGTGTTCAATTTCATTTATAGTATGCAAAATTTGTAAATATCTTGTAAAAATACATAACAAAAAATATACTGGGTCATTGTGAAAATTATTCGAGACCCCTACTTTAAACTGTAAGAAAAGCGTGAGTGATTCTTAGTGTTATAACATGACCCTTAAAATATAATATGCATATGTACACAGAGTTATCAATTCAGTACCCCTAAGCCGCAAGCGAGTTAGATGTTAGACCCCATAAAGCTCCTTTGCAACTTTCTGTTTATATTACAAAGTGATCTTTATTTGTTATCATGATTTAAGTTTACAGGACTGCACATTTAAACACTGTTTTGTCAACCTATTAAACAGGACCAGTAGGATTATGTACGAATTTTGTACTTCTTTGGATTATTACATAAATTTGTTAAGTCGTTTCCATCAACTTTCAAATTAGGTACCTAATACAATATTCATTATTCCTAGGTATTCATCACCAACTATATTTTTGTCAGAAGTATTTTTTATATATTTATTTATATTATGTATTTGTGTTTATTTTACTCTTTTAATACTACTCTATTCCAACTACGTAATTTTTTTAAAGAAATTTCTTTCAGCAGCTTGTGTGAACGAAAATTTCTTCAAAATCAGTTTAGTTGTTTTTGCGTAAAATAGTAACAAATGTTCAACCTATAAATAAAAATGACCACGATGACAATAAGGTGCTAGGTTGATGCACCCGGACCATCATCGGTCATCAAAGACCGGAGAGAACCGGACGTAAAAGAGATATGCCTCTACTGTCTGTGACGATGACTTAAAAACTTTCTTCACATCAGACGTCAGCAACACAATTTGCTCTCATAGCATACTTAAAGAATATTAATAAGTGGGATTATTCTTATTATTTTTATTAAAGACGAAATCTTTACGTGATTTCCAGACAACCTTGGGATTTAAAAGAAAGAAAAAAGAATTTGCGTCGGGCTATTCTGCGGTGCTTCTAGTTATATTACGAATAAAAAAATAAGAGTAATATTACGAATATGTATAAAATTACAATAGTACCTACGTAAGAAATTCGCGCTCAAATTATTGAATGACATGTACAACTGGCTGTCATATCTTGATCGCTAAATAAGGTTATATTTAGGTATAGTATATAATATATTAAATAAACATAAATGCCATTACGCTAAATAATTATAAAACCGGGTAAACCCGGGGACTATTTCCTAAAAAAAAAAACAACTTTGAAAAAATACTTGATAAGAAAATGATAGCTAAAATGCAAAAAAAAAACAAAGTAAATATTTGTAGTTTTAAAACAAAATAAGAGTTTCAAGCTTATTTTTGGTTGCAATAAATATTATATAAAAATATGTAGCACAATTTTGAACATTTAATTTATTTTCATCAAAAATATCTAGGTACCACTATAATACGCTGGCCCGCTTTCAAGAGAACCTACAGAAGGAATCCTTATCGTCCTAATTACTCTGACTACTAAACGTCTCTTCAAGGCGTCACTGAAGCCCAAAAAGGCTTCAGCGGACTTAATTCCACCAAATAATTTAGTAGCTTGCACTTTGAGACTCAAGTCATTTAAATAATTTAATTAACAAAGAATCTAAAGCTTACAGAAACCTCATTTATTATTTCTCAAAAACAGAATACCCAACTTTGTAACTTCCATCATGTTTGAACATTGAGTAAACTTTACGTGCGAGAATTATTTGAATTAACGAACACACTGAGTGAGGATTTCGGAAAACGTAAAAGTTATCTCAGTGAGTTCAACAAATCTTCATATAACAGTTTTAGTGGTGGCCGGCAAAAGTTCCAGAGGCGTAAATCACATGATTCTTGGAGATGGTAGTTAGGAAACCGCAGGAGAGCCGTAATGTAGCGCCCTCTGCGCCCGGAGCCGGCGCCGCACCTCCAAACTGATCATAATAAATGGACGCCTGAATTTTCACTGCTGTTAAAATCACTAAGCCGTGAATTTTAACTCGTGTTGGTATGTTTTCATTACTGTTATAGTATTCGTATATGCATACCGCAGTTTCGAGTCGCGGTCATATTAGTCCGGTAGAATTCAAGCGTGTAACTGTCCTGCTGCTACGCTATCAAAAGCATAAACTTGTTTAAAACTGTCGAAATGTTAGTTTTGTTTATCATCTTAATATTAAATTTATTCACTCAAGTGTCTTTTCATATTATACAAGAAAATATTCATTACATTCATTATTCATTCTAATCTATTTATTAAGATGCAAACGATGAATAAACACGTTAAATACATATTACAATATTTAAATCTTCAGTATAGAATAATAATTATACGCATGGCAGCTCGCAATCCGTGTTTGACTCGAACTGTCGACTTGTCGTTTACAAAAAATTTGGCGATAGCTCATGCACCGTCAATTTGCGTATTCATATAACAAAAAAAAACTGATACGAAAGAGCCATTTCGAAGTTGCGAAAAATTATTTTATGAATTTGGAACAAACTTTTCGCAACGCAAACGAGGTAGGAAAAAGCTATTAAACAATAAATGAGCCCCATAATCTCCCTACACACTTGTAAGTTGGGGAAACTATCGTAACAAAATACAATGAACGTATTTCCTGAAGGAGGAGCGTGCGAGCGAACAGTGGCTAACTTTGATTCAATGTTGGTCTCGCTACGTGTGAATGTGTAGGGTTTCATCGGATAAACTTCCACAAGGTTTTTGGTTGTTTTAGTAATAAACAACATAGTTATTAGTTATTCCAACAACTAGATCGTAAGATACAAGTAGGTATATTTGATAGTTATGTGTTTAGTACAGAATATATTTTCGATATCGACAAGTTATCTGGTTAATTTTAGACATAGGTGCACTTTTATTTAAAGTAGCGTTTAAGTTATTGCAGAACGGGGTTCGATCCCAGCGTGGGACAAGCATTTGTGTGCTCTACAAATGCTTGTTCCAAGTCTAGGTGTCTTTTGTGCGAGTGATTGATATGTTTGTAAAATCCCCACGACACAAGGTTTAAATTTCTTAGTGTAGTTCTTTGCTACAAATTGTTACTGAACAAAAATCGTACAATATGTTTATCAATAATTTGCATGTTATTTTCGAATCCCCATTGTAGCTATTTAACATTCAGTATAAACAAACAAGGAATTAACTGTAGCCACAATAACACTAAATGATCGACAAGCACGACTCAAACATAATAAGTATGCGGCCTCATTATGCGGCAGAATATTATTAACAAACACTTTGCACACAAAACAAAGTCAATATGTTTAGACGGTAAGCCAGCAAAACGCCTCAGCTAAGGGAAACGTACTTTAATACTTATATTATTATAAGCGGATGCCAACCCTAAAGCTTTGCGGAAAATTTCTAGGATTTCATCCCTGGGTGACGATATGGAAGCCTTATATCCCAACACAATAAAACTCTATTGTCCATAATCATGAGATTATTGTAGGACTACCGTTTACCGTTATGCAATCGTATCGCGTTCTCTTCAGATACAAGAAGACAGAGTCAGATACCTAACAGCTACCTAGGGACCCTAATATGAACAATAAATACATTAAAGCATTGCTTTATTTTTTTCTTTATACCACAGAGGCATGCTTGTTTTTTTTTTAGGAACATAAAGACTTATAAACATTTTTAAGTCCAAATTACATGTTATTATTACTTACCTCAATCTACAAAGAAAAAATTCAGTCCGTTGGGTACAACTTTTTCATAAGCACATTTTGAGTTTTCTTTTGCACATACAATGGCTCTCGTCGGTGTGAGTTTGTGGTAATATGGATGGAGCTTTTATCATGCATAGGATAGGCTTCAAAAACAGTGTATGTCCAATTTTTCTATTGGTAAAAATAACAACGGTGACCGACGAGTAATCTATTTCTAATGGCTTACAAATAGTATATGGTAAAGATCAATTATATTTAACACAGAATTTGTACAATTTATTGACTTTGTATTAGAACTTTGTCATTGGGACTTATAGCCATTTGTAAAAAATCTTTGATGAATGACTTGACTTTGAAAGCAGCGATAAAACATTTACTCCAGACATATCGCTCATCTCCCTTTTTTACACTCTCGCCATCAATATCGACATTTCTATTTCCCTGGCGTCCGTCACTCATGGTCATTCGAAGTTTTGAACTATAGAACTGTACTTACGTCGTAAGTGGTAGTGCAAGTTGACGATACAACCAAACTTCCATGTTACATTCTATCCTACTAGAAACTTCTGAGACCCTACACGGTCCTATAGGATACTGAGTACTTAGTTAATAACAGCGTTGTTATATCAAATTTTGCCTAACTTCGTAATTCTCACTAAATAATAATATGTCTGTGTTAGTCTTCAAGTGCGAATGACATGAAGTGTAACTTCAAGGATACAGTGAATTGGGTTTTAAGAACATCGCTTACGTTACCTCCCCGGTACCGGACCGGTATCGTCAACGCCTGTGTAGCACTTACAATCAAGTGAGAACGCAGACAAGCTCCAATTTATGTAGAATAAAAGAAAAACCTAAAAAAGGTTAAAATGAAGAACGTTAGCCTTTTCAAAAACCTTAAACGTTTATTTAACGCTACATAAATCTCATCGTCATCATACATCATCGTCTCATCTTCATATCATCCATAAAGCACTTAAACGTCTCATTTACAACCAACTTACTTTTCTTCTATAAAAATCGTCTACTGAATTCAATTACATAGTTAGTCAGCAATATCGATACAATACATTACGTATGGTAATGGAAAATCTGACGGTTTTTCTATTTGATTTCAATTTCTAATAAATATCATACATTTATTTAAAGGAATAGCTCTTGTAAACTTTTTATTAATGGAAAACATTACTTGTATCTCTATATTGCATATATTTATATTTTGTGGAACTATTCTACGTAAACACACAAAAAAATAATAAATGTAGCATATTACTGCAGGTGTTTCTAAGAAAAAGATTGTTATTTCTCCCAATATCGTTTTAACAAAGCTAAAAGTAAACCCCTTACTTTCAGCGTTCGTGGAACTGTTGGAGCGTCTTATTTGTTATGTTTAGAGTTGTCAATTTGGTACGTCGTAAACGAGCTCAGTAAAGTACATACTCTGCTATTGGTGTTCTCGACTCAAACGGTACCATGTATGCTCGGTGCACATATTGGTAAGCTTTTCTTTAAGCTTTGAGGTTTTAATCAAACAAGTACATTTTTTGTAAAAAAAAAAAATAGTATCGCTCGTATCGATATTATTTTTGTTATTTCACGAACGTTTCTTGAAAATTTTATTGTAATGATTATGAAAATAACTGTCCCAACTTCACTGACGAACTGGTTTTATTACTGTCTATTCAAGGCTTCAAGCGTTCAATTTAAAAATACTTATTTCAGAACCAATAACGATAGACCTTGCTATTAATAACAAAAGTATTTTTTTACATAATTGAATTTGAAATAAGGAGAATTAATAACATCGGAGCGAAGTAAAATCGTTATTCTCAATGAAAATCCATCGAAGTTTTGACAGAGAACGTCACAAGACATCATAAGTAATGAGAAGGAAAATACATGGTACTTGCAAATGCCGGTTTCGAGCTAAATCGAGAACTCATTAGCAAGTCGAACAACAAGATCGCAAGTCATTGCATGGCGCGAGTCGGTGGAGAGGGAAAGGGGGGGCGTAGAGGGTAATTCATCCTCTATAGTTCAACTCAATGTCTCCTTACCCTCGTGCGAGAAACGACTCATTACGCTTCTTTGTGCCTTTAGGCATCCCATTCATTAATCCATGTATGAAACATTAAGGTTCTCTAGACCGACCTTTTGTTACAGTATAATGCACACTGAAAGTTGTGCTCGGCCCACTAAAGGCGACCACCCTTTTATTAGAACCACTGAGCTATTTATTATGTCTTTATAGTGCTTTATTATTATGGGCTAAGAAAACATTTATTCTTAAGTAGAGTACAAGGTATAACAAAACTTATACATAATTATTTTGGAGGTCATTAAGTGCCTTTGTCAAGTCCAAGTTCATAAAAATCTTTTTTAATAATTGGCACTAAGAAGTGTAATTGAATACGAAGTTCTCGAAAGCTGCCAAAAAAGTAAATTGTGTCTCGTTAATATTAATAGCCTGAAAACCTAATAACAGAAAATATTCCACATTTATAAAATGTGGGCGTGAAAGGTTGTAAATTAGTTTCAAAATGTTGTGGCTAGAAACTTATTAATATTAATAACTATAGAGCCCTGTGTAAATATACCCGTGTGTTTACCTAAATAAAACAGAGTGCTACTACTCAATTTGGCAACAAATTTGCCTGGTGATGAAAAAGATGGCAAACGGATATAAACCTAACATGCTGTAACGAAATTAACGAGTAGACTAGCACCAAAACTTTATGACGTACGCTATAACCTATTTCACCAAAATAATTCAGGTAAAACATCCAGCAAAAGTGCCTCCACAATCACGCTTGTTGAGAATTCCAAATTCTGAACTCCAAATGTTATTAAAGCGAGCAAAAGTTTTATTGTCAAACCACTTTTGATATTTGATTTTTAGCATAAATTTCACCGGTGCTCTATTTATGGAACTTTATTATTTCCAGTCAGCCTTTGTCTTTTTCGTTTTATTTAATTAAGGTGCAGGAATAAGCTTCAGAACGCCTGAGATGTTCCCAACATTTTGAGCAGTCGGATTCGTAATGAACTTGCTGTCTTTGCAATTTTTCTTCTTCTCACAAATATCTTGACTCAGCACAAGATTGTTCGATTTCCTAAACTATCTCACAACTGTATTATTTATTTTTGCTTATACTGTTTTTCTAGGCGTCTGTAATATGTAGGTGTTATTTGAAGTACCTATCTCAGAAATGTGCGTGGGAAGATTAATTGGGGCGTTAAATCAGTTTATGAAACAAGTTATTGATATTCTGTGTAAACCACCTGATCGTAGAAATTATGTATGCTTAGACTACTAAAACAATTGTCAACAATTAATAACATTCATATAACTTTAATAGAATACAGAATCGTAAACTACGAAAATTCTTTTAATTAAATCTCTATTTTATACGTCAAAATGTTGCTGTATAAAAATATTCTATCAAAAATAAATACCACAGCCAGAACAAACTGCCTAGTAGCGAAACAAACAAATAACAAAAAATGGCGTCGAATTTCCCCAAAGAGAGGACTGCCAACGTTATATTTTGCTAGTATTGCAATCACTGTAGCTATGTACCTACACCTATAGTCCTACACCCTTAGTGATCAACAGTTCTATCACAATATCTACATTTACAATATTTGGTGGATAACTTGTTCTATACACAAGCTACACAACCTAACCAACATGTTACGTGTCCAAACTCTGAGCACCAAGTTCCACGCAACTCATGAATTATAAATTATTGACAACAGAACATAGGTCAAATGTTTGCTGCCTACGTAAATTGTAGATGTATTCTTAGACCAACATATTAGGGATTCAAGGTATACTTACATCTTGTTTTTATCAAGGCATACAAACAATACTGATCCCCTTACTAAGAGGTACCTCTTTTGTGTTTCATTTTACTTTACGTCCACATTAAAGAAAATTATTTTAAGATTTATTTATTTTTACATTAATTTTAATACAAACGGGATTTTTAGCAGGCACTTTTGCCAACAATATTTTGTCAGAACATTTGGTTGCATAAAATTTCACTTCTGAATCTTCTTGTTTGAATTTTCTAGGTATTCGAAATGCCGAGGCTTCGATGCAACTTTACATTCAAAAGCACTTAACATTAGGTAAAGTGTTCCCTAGAACGAAGCGAGTAAACGTATGAACGTGTAATAACTATCTCCCTCTTAAGATAAAACGTTATCCGAACGAATCTTGGCGCTAATTCTAGTTTCTCAGAATTTAGAACGATACTGTTGGGAAATAAAGCTTTCTAGATGCAACTAAAATTATTTTGTAGAAGCAATAGGTAATTATTTTATTTTAATCTTAGAAATTTTACAAATCACGTGCACAAAGATGTTGGAAGAAATTATCTTAAAATGCTTTTTCCTGTATGACTGACGGATCAACGCACAGCTTAACCGCTGATCGTAAAGACCTGAAACTTAGAGGGTGTGTTTTTTGCATGACGTAGGCATACGATAAACGCATTTTAAAAAATTCAACCCTTAAAGGGGTGAAAAAGGGTTTTAAAGTTTGTATGGGACAACGTGATTCCTTGGCCCAATCTACTTCAAATTTTGCATAAACATTCTTCAACATAATTTATGAATGGCGTGTTTCGAAAAAGTCTAGCAAATAAAGATGTCTTACGGGAACGAGGGCTACTTACGCGAGTGTAACCTCAAGGCGCAGCTAGTCATTAAATAAAAGTGGCCATTGGTTTTTCTAATCCCAAATTATAGAGCAGTAAGTTTATATACAAAGATACAGACATACAAAAAAATTAAGTAAATAATTTACAAAAAGCTTTAAAAACCATTGAACGTTGAAAAGTTTAAAAAGAGATTTCCAAGTTACAAAACGTGTAAAATGTCATCCTCACACATTTATTTCAATGACGTTCCTATTTCTTGGCGATTAAGATTGTCATCTTATCTAAAGGGCTGGCCTATCAAAATCGTAAAAACCGAGCGAGGGTAGCCTGTGACTAGTGGTTATGGCGAGGAGCCAGCGATTTGTTACAATGCTCTCTCGCGTCTGTATAATTATACAAGTACCAAACAACCACGTAAGAACAGGAGGCTCTAACTATAAGTCGCAGTATATTTATGATAACCTACATAAATATACTGCGATTTATAGTTATAATAAGCAACGTATGATGTACAGTAAGGGAGCTAGCATACTTTTATGAGGGTCATGTAATGTGTAGGTCTATTTCCATTACTTCCTACGTAACTTGAATAATTAATTTTTCTCATTATTTCTTGATTGTCTGGTAGATAGAAACGTACGTTAAAAATGTATTAATACACTTTATAAAGAGATGTATTAAAACATATTTCCGATAAAAAAAGGCGGAGATGTAGAGTGTACACTCAGTCCTTTTGGGTTCGTGTCCCTAAAGGCGATTTCAAGTTCCATATAATAAAACTAAATAATTCAGTCATTTGATAAATAAGATATAAGGTAAGGGCTAAAGTAGTTTGGAAAAGTAGTTACGTGCAAACACTATCTTCAATGAAAGTTGTTAGGTTGTTCAATAAGTATTTTAATAGACAGTTCCAACTTCACAACTCGTCGAGTTGGTACTAGAAGAGAAGCATTTGTTCGAGCGGAAGCAAACAAAATTTTATGTTAAATCACGTTTTCAGCACCGCTGGAAGGAAATCGTTTTATTGGAAGTAGAAATTCTACTTTAATCGAAGAATCTTTATTCAAACCTAATGTTACAAATCACGTCATATCTTCGTGAAATGAACTGTAAAATATGGCTCGAAGAAAAATATGGCCTTTGCTGGTCGTTAAATAAAAATGTAATCTACGTTGCTTTGCCGCATCGAAATAATCAGAAACGGTGGAAGGAACTTGATAATTCTGTAAATGGACTTAATTCTAAGCAACAATCATCCATTACGATAATCCTCTCATTTCATATGCCATTTTTATTTGTATGGAAAAGTCATATTAAACATGCCGGTCGTGTTCCTTAGCTCGTTTACGGCTCGAGATTATCCATTTGAATTCCATCTTATTACGTAATAAAAATGCCACAATGAATGAAGCTACGCTGCTTGCCTGTACTTTTATGTGGAGTGTTTTGAGAATTTTAATTTGAAAAATTCTTTTCTTTGAGATTTTGTAGATGAGTAAGTTAGAGCGTTCATTTTTTATTCTCATTTATGTTTCGCAAGGATTTTATATTTATTTTTTGCGAACCATAATGTCTTTAAAAGCCTTAAAATATACATGATGTTCTGTAGAATGTACTTTTCTTAACATTGTCTGTTGTACAGATTTACGGTATAAGTCGTTTCAAAATTAGACAAAGTACTTAATAAAAACGGTCTTCCTCTCAAATAAAACGATTGGAAATAAACTGTACCCTCGCCATATATTATTTTGATTATAAATTAACGGGGATAAATTAAACCCAAAAAGAATGGAATAATGCATAAAACTATAATATTATGTTACATTTTTCAAAATACTAACGATTTTTATACCACGACATAAAAAAATACCATTTCGCTGCATTTACTTCATTGAAGATACCCACCAAACATAAATTGAATCGCAAAACCGAACACATAAAAAAATCACACACATCAATCTTATAATACTTGCTATAAACTTAAAAACGTAAATCACCCATAAACTTTAATCATCAGACTATGCCATTAATGTTGCAGTTTCCCCTCGAGTGTTTAGCAGTGAATAGGTCTAGATGCAGCTGAATATCGGAGCTGTACAACGTATATGACCTCTGCATCCAGAATATCCCCAGAGAACGGTATCGGGACATATTTACATTGTAATTTCTTAGTGCTAGTCGCAACCGTCATGAATGGCGACGACTTCGAGCTTTTGAGAAGCGTAAATAATAAAATAAACCCTTTTTCTGAACATGCCAGAACAGAACATATCTTTTTCGCTTTAACCATACATTCTGTGAAGTATATTATGGTTTTGTATTTAACTTTATTTAGCCCGTTTATTTAAATTAAAACTAGTTAATTACATAAAGAAAGATGTCTATACAAATTATCTTTTTATTCTGAAACTTTTAAAATGAACTGTAATGGCAACAATGAAGCGTTGGCGGCGCAAGGACCATTACCATTAAACGTACATTAAATCAAAAGTCACTTCATCAAACCAACATTTTAAACTCGTTATGCAAACTTAACTTATCTTAAGTTTCTAAAGTCTAAAATTCAAAGAAAAAATGTAATTTGAAAATAATAATTGGTAATATGTTTATTAAAATACTACTCTACAACCTAAAAATTACCGAACTTAGTCGATTTTTTATGTGCTGCGACAACTATTGACGGTGTAAACTATTTTTAAAGTTACTTTAGTTTTATAATTTACATATAAGGTATCTAGTATAAAACCGAGAGCTAAATATTTTTTAATAAAACTTTGTATCTAAGTGTTAATATAAAACTTGAATCAAGTTGTAGTAAAAATAACTAAATTTTAAAGTTTGTTAAAGAAACTTCAACTTTAAATTGTTTAATCTCCTAATAGTTTATCTTACTGAATTTACGACTACTCTATAGACTGAAGGCTCACTTTAATAGTGACGGCATAATATAAGTGCCTGAGTTGTTAGGTAGGGCTATGGACAGAAAATATACTTCTTAAAATATCAAAAAATAAAACTGAGAACTTTTACATCGATCAAAGTCAAACTGAACCTAATTATGACTTTGTTGTTTCTATGAAATTAGATATAATTACTGATTTTTTTTTTCTATGCTATTAGGATATCAATCATTTTTACAGGCCGGTTTTTTTTAGCTGGCTGGAGTCGGCATTTCCTAACTGACAAGACCTTAAGGAGAAATGTCAAATAGACTCAGGGGTCATAGTCTCTTTTAAAGTCCAGACACTTTTTTATTTAGCTACAAATACAGGGTATTTACTGGACTGGTCTATCCATACTTCTGTACTACCTACTCATACTTACACATCCATATCCATACTTCCATAATAATATAGTAAATAAGAAAGTAATCTCTGTATGTCTGTTTGTTACGCTTTCTCGGCTAAACCGTTAACCCGATTTGGATTAAACTTGGTATGGGTTAAGCTTGGATCCTAAGAAAGGGCTTAGGCTATATTTTAGCGCGATAACCGCCACCCACGTGGACGGAGCCGCAGGTAACAGCTAGTACTATATACCTAAATCTAGTGTATAATTAAAAAAAAATATTTAAAGCACTCTGACTATAGAGATAGCGAAATACTTCTTACATACACAGTTATCTCAAGTCTACCTATACTTTGTATACGTTAATTAAAAGTTTTTAAACCCACCGGAACGGAATTATACATAGATCGGGAATCACTTTACAAAAAGAAAAAAAAAGGGAACTGTTGACAACTGTTGTAGGACAATAGGGCCGAGTGGTCGCCAATATCGGTGTGTGGAAAGACCGCATATAAAGCGGACAACCTATACTGTTGGACTTGCCTTTATGTCCGATGCAATCGTGTAGTTTGTAAACAAATACCAATACGAGTTCACAGCACTACTATTAGCCTGACTTCACCGTGAATTCTAGTATGTTGCGAATATAAATGTCAGTGAAATAGACTTTTTCTATTTCACGCTTAGTTTTTGTCTCGTCTTTTTCTGTGCACTAGGTATAGGTGCTTATTAAAATTGTGTGAACTTTGAGTTTTGTATAATATATTTTTTTCTTTTATTTTACAGTAGTAACATAAACTGATACATATTAATGAAATAAATAAGACAGGGCCGATTTAAGTAAGCCGTACAGTTTGACCTAATAAAAGTTAAGCCGTGCTCGCCGCCGAGTGGGTCCGTGGATGGGTGACCATTTATTAACACACCGAGACTCCTCCCTCCATCCTCCTCGTGCCTCCGAAAGCACGTTTAGCTCTTGGTCCCGACACCCGTCTGTCATACGTTGATCTTTGACAATCGTTAAGTCACTACAATAGGGATGTTGACTGGGTATGAAAAGTTAAAATCTATTTAGTCCGTCAGTTAGATAATAAAAAAATATTAGACAATTAGACACGTATTTTTTCTTTTATCAAAACAATAAAAAAGTACAAAGATACAGCGCTTTAAAGTTTCGGAGTGGGGCTTATGACACCTCGCCTTGGTAAAAATTGTAGCGAGGAGTGACGTCTCGCGAAATTTCCGTTCTCTGTATTTTGATCATTTTTGGGTTGCAGGAAAAAAGAAAAAATACGTGTCCAATAAAATTCATTAATCTACCGAGCGGACATAAAAAAAAGTAGGAAACATGCCTATTCTGACAGCTAATCTAACTATGGGATACCGTTTTACTCAGTAAAATGGGCTGTGGAGATCAGATAGGTCGTCGCTTCATCTGCAATATGGTATCTAACTCAATCCGGTAATACTGGGTGCGACCCAGAAGAAGATTTACTTATACAAATTGAGTAATGAAACATTGCTAACATTATCATACGATTCAAATATTTGTGTAACCAAACCAAGATTCAAATTTTCGTTCGTGGAGTGTTTGTGCAGGCGACATTTATCCGAAGTAGGAGAGACAATCCATATTATGAACCAACAGTTTATTTAATAAATAAAGTTGTTGTCTTACTTCTCTCAGTCTTCTTATAAAATTGCAATCGGTAAAACGTATACTTAACACATACGCTTTACCGATTGCAATTTTATAATGAAAGGTTTTTAACTGTGCAATCAGGGTGTAGGTACCTACTGATTTTGATTTTATATTAGACGAGTTGTTAGATATACACAATGTTCACTTTTATAATTACAGCATCAAAAATAATTAAAAACATACGACGGGCTACTGAATAAAAATTAATTTTAACTTACATTTGTAATATGGTTATTGTAGGTAGCTGACTAGTCAATACACACGTAGCGGGACCAAATTATATTTAGATAGATTTAATTAATTTCATATACGTTATCTAAAGGATTCTAGAAATTCATTTTGGAGAAGTGCTATATTTAAATAATTATCATTCAACACTCCCGAATCTCAGCAACTAATTTAATTTAGCGTCCTATTGTACGGCACAGGCTTTATTAATTTCAAAAGCTTAGTTAACTATCGTTTAAGGCACAGAGACTTAGCTAGTTTAAACTTCTCATAAGACCTTATGACATTATTGCCACAAGTAGAAATTAAACACTTCAATTTCAAATATGTATTTTGCTGCGAAATTTAGAACACAAATCTATTTGCAATCTATTTAAAATCAATTTGAACTATGTGTACTTAATTCCGTAGAAAACCTTTCACAAAAGCGTTCGCGAAGAAGTTTACCGTTTGTAACAAACTAGTGAAACAGGATAGGAAGTTTGCACAAAACATAAAACTCGCAAGTGCAAGAAGAAATGTCATTACAGTCAGAGGCGAGCGCAAATTTGGCCCCTTTCCTCTTCATTTATAATATTAGCAAACTCTCGCGGAAACTTCCTTTAGACTCGCGTTAACCGAAACTTAATGTAAAGTACAGTTGACTTCTGCTCTTTTAAAGTCACGTAGACTCAACTTCTATATCTTATAACTCTTTTTGAATCCGGTCGAGTGTGAAACTTGGATAACTCGACCGACTCCTTACACTACAACTCGTTAAAGCGTACTTATACATGAAGAAATACGTAAAGAACGAAGTTATGTTGCTTCTTACAATTAAACTACTTAATGAAAATAAACTTAAAGTTAGTCGGTTGACTTGGAAACCTTAAAACTTTTACTCTCGAGTGAACTGCGCACCTATCGGTAAAAGTAATAACAGAAAATGTCACATAGGAATCCGGTATCCCGCATTCTCGATACATTTTATCAAATGCGCATTGCCTGAAGCAAGTTCCTGTATTACGCAATAACTTAGTTGTATAAGATAATGGCATTTTGTTCGTGGTTGGTGCAGCGGGTACGCTTCTAAGTTAATACTTACGTTGTTTTGATGAAGTTCTATTCCTAACTAAAAGTAAACTAGAAAATTATTTGTAACTGGTATGTCAGAGGGAGCATGAGCATGTGTAGATAAATGACCACCGTCTGGAATAAAGAAACGTTTTAGTTTAAGACGACATAAGTTTAAAATTAGGGCAGTTTGCGTGTGAGTTCAAACTCATTTAAAATACGCTGAACAGGTTAATTAAGAGAACCAGCGGAGTGTGAAATTGTAAACGTATGTGAAAACATTCGGCGGTTTCTGGGAAACCACCCCTCCCCCTTCATATTTACCCATTACACGGGATTGACCTTACATTTGACACCCCTAATGCATGTTACGATATACATAATATTACACAGTGCGCAATTGCCCTAACTAAAGTGTCTTAAGATACAGTTTCACAAACGTTTAGGTAGTCATTAAATTGATATATTGCTTTGGAAACCTTACCCATTATTTTTGTATTTATTCCACTTCAGGCCCCATATATCACAAGTCTGGTACTTTATGTGCGTGTCATATATGTCTGGAAAAATGTCCGTGAAATTGATAAGGGTGGTGTGGGCGGTGCTCTGGGCTATCTATGTATAATCAACGTAACAATTGGAGGGTCTGATTAACTGTCAGAAACAAAAAATCCTTCGAAACGCTTTATAAAGAATCTGGACGGTGAATTGTTGAAAAGTGAATGAATTCCATTAGTGGAAGTGGAATTAAGGTTAGTCCCGGCTTGCTTGAAATTTAGCTGTGAGTGAAATGATTCACACCAACTCGTTACTGGAGGAGAGATAATTTTGCTTTTAAGTTTACTGTCAAAGGACTATTGCATTGTGTACGTTATCGATCGCTGCACCCGCCACCCTTATTCGGATCACGATCATATTGGTCAGCCGACGCATACGGGCTACAGGCGTAATATTTTTTTACAATAAACATAACTGTTTTAGGTGAAGCTTAAAACGATTATTAAAATAACAGCTAAGCAAACATAAAGGGGTTAAAACATGGCCCAGCGGTGACCTTATTGTAGTTTTTATGTCCACTAATAAATTAGAAGGCTAGAATTAGTGCGTGCTGTTTAGTGCGTCTTTAGTATTTTAATACTTACTTGACGATTCTTTTGCTTATTTTGTTATTCGTTGCATTAATATTATGAAAACTTATTACCTAATTTACATTTTTACATAATACGGGTCAAAATTTACTTCCTTTTATGTACCCACTTGGGATTAAAGTTGTTTAGATTCTAATATGGTGTTATATACATTTATTTTTAATCCTTTAGAACCTATCTAAAAATATGTAAATAGATATATCTAATGATGTATTTTATCAACAACCAAAAGAAAAATCCGTACAGATACTCAAAACATCAAACCTTCTTTTTATGAAACATAAAGGTAACTTTGTTAAACATATAACATCAAACCAAACTCTTCTATACGACCGCATTTTCAACTACCACGCTACGTCTTTGAAACAGAATCTTACTGAGAATAGACAGAGTCCTTACAAGTACGAGTGTCTGTGTTTACGATGTCGTAAACCAGTTATGGAAGACACGTTAGAAGCAGAAACATCTATTTACAAACTACTTAAACATTTGCAAAAGCACATTGTAGTTGGTCGTGATAATTATACGTAACAAAATCAAATCATTCAAAATCTTAAGATTTAGTTCCCTTCAGTTTAGATGTTAAGATTTCCTAAATATTGTCTCTTCTATACTTTTAAGGGTTTTTTATGACTGAATAGTTAAGGAGCGCATATTGGAACATAATGACTATTTTAATTATCATCAGTTCATTACACAAATTAAAAAAAAATGTTAATGTAAAATTAATAGTAATATCGCAGTAGAGTCTCTGCGGAAGGAGAACCGTCGTGACATAATGATCATTCTATAAAACAATTCTTAAGACGTTATTAAGACGCAACATTATTTTCTAATATAAATTTATATATATCCAGATGTAACAGTCGCACTATAATGACGCAACAGTGTTTACATAAGAAATTCTGTAGTTAAACACCGCACAGAATCTAATAGAAATAATTGTTAGCCTGGTAGTTTAGATTTAGCGACATAGTAAAAACTTAAAAAAAAACCCTATTTCAGGAGCAATGCTAAAGTTTAGAAGACGTCTGATGTTGGGATACAATTTTCTCCCCGAAGGGGGGGGGGGGGGGATGTAAAGAAATTATACCTACTTACATACCTATCAATTCTTCAATTTGAATTTACTGAATGACACTAATGAAAGCCCTTTAAATCAGTATCGATTACAGATTACGTACTCGACTGTGGATTTACGAATCTGTTAATATAAGGTAAAAAAGTTAAATCATTCTCAAATTGCTTCACCAGTTTGCGAGATTACGTCGAAAAACAAACAAGTTTAACAAAGTTTTTCTATTTGATATATTGTTAAAGTAGGTAAATCCAATTTAGGAAATAATTCAATTAAGCTGGTACATCATCTTGAATCTCGAACTTAGGAAGACAATTTTGAGAAATTAGGTAAATAAATATGGATGCTAAATAAAAAAAATTGTCATTAGGTACAACATTTTTGTTCTTTAATGTAAGTATTCAGAAAAAAAGTTGTATTATGGATTAAAAAAGAATGAATATAGGTATAATTATAGCGCCATAAAGTCTAACTTTGTCAGTCGACAATAAATACCTAGCTAATAATGTATTTGGTTTAATCAATCAGAACAAAATTTAATTACACTGTTAGCGTGCCTAATAACCGAAAATCACTTACAACAAAATTACCCATTTTCCGCAAAAAATCTGTAATAGCCTAACAGAACAACAATAATACATAATGTATGCGAAATTTCCGCCAATCGTTCGGCATATTAATACGAACAAAAGTGGTTGCTATGGGAACTATTCCAATTACAAATAGATAGGTATGCCATTATTATGATAGATTCGAAATTGAAATATTGTGATGAAATAAAACAATTGCGTGGTAGAAACTATCATGGACTGATATATCTTGTTTACAAACACTGAAACAAAACTCAATCAACAACGCAAACGGCTTCATCCATAGATGTACCTACATCTATGGCTTCATCAAAGTATCTAATAATTGTCTACTGCCTCGTCCGATGAAAACACGATGATTGATGAACGACTACACCCGGAAACCGGTCGAACAGAAAAAAAACTTTGTCTTTGACGCCGGAAGCCGCATTGTTTTTTCGGCTTGACAGCGGAAACGCAACAAACATCTCAGGCGATAAATTTTTTGGGCTATTGAGTTTTGCTCAACTCTTTATTTTAATAAAGCGTAAAGTGTTTTGTTTGTATTTCTCTTAATATTAATTCTATACAACGAGAATAATTGTGAACATCTAATACTAACTTACTGAGTAAAGTTTAAGGAGTTGTTCTTTGTTGAAAGTTCGTTTTAATTAATTTTGAAGATCAATATTTTAGGAGTTTTTGTTTATCATTCCGAATTAGGAATTTAATAAAGCTATATGAATATTAAAAACAGATGCGTAATTGCCTTCTATACGTATACTAATTTATAATGTATTATACATTTGATAACCATGGTTCGTAACATTACAATTCACACGTTTCCCTGGCTACGCCGAATCCAAGGCAATAATAACGGAATTGCTTATAAGTTGGTGCAGTGTGGGGACTAGGCCTTCCTGAGGGACCGGCGGCAGTGTTACCTAATTGTATTATTCAAATGGAGTAGTAGGTACAATATAGGATATTTGTATTGGATTGTGGGCTTACAAACCTTGATGTTCGTAGCAAAACATGCAAGTTTATGTTTAAAAAGGATTATATATCTTCTTGTTAAATCATTATTTAGTTTTAATAGATGTTCACAGTGTTAATAAGTTGATTTTAGTTTACATATTTACGTACTAGATTTAGCCTGCGTATTCGCCCACCTGGGTGTCGGTTATCGCGGCAAAAGGAGCGTTTGTTTTTTAAGGTCTGAGCTTACTCTTTACCAGGTTTCATCAAAATCGGTTAAGCGGTTTAGCCGTGAAACCGTAACAGACAGACATACGAAGTTACTTTCGGTTTTATAATATTAGTAAGGATAGTAAGAATAGTAAGGATTAGTATGGATTATAGATTTTACTTGCTGCTTGCAAACCACTTTACCGCTTTGCCTAATAGGTACTTGGTATATAAGTACATATAGTCCTTAGGGTTAATAGGTAGTACCAAACCCATCTGCAAAAATCGGCACTTACCACGAATGTTATGATACATTATTCACAGGGTCTGTGATTGTATCTCAGATATTCTTTCGCTAGAAGACCTCTAATAGAAATATAAATCTCCAAGTCCGTAGGCTGACGATTTATGGAGCCACCCAACTTACCCTTTTTATTAGTCACGTTTGCAACATGAAAATTTTTCTCTTTTCACTACTTTATCTGGCAGCATCGAATATTTTTACAGCCAGAGAACACAGCCACAACGAAGCGAAAACCATTACTGGGCGAAAGTTATAGACCTCATAAAACAATAATGTCTCGGCGTAACTTTGAAAATGAAATTTGGCGTAAACGATGTAAAATTAATCTTAGTTTTAATGTGAATACATTTTCAAAGGATAGCGAGTGACAAACCTCTATTTGCTGAAATTAATATAAACACGGGCAGTGAATTTGAAAGTCGCGTTAATGAGCCGTTTAATTATAACATTTGCTTGGTCTGTTTTTCATTCCGTCGGCCGGCCGAATTTATTGCCAATCAGACTGTGACACGTCCGGGCGACATTAATACGTAACACTTTATCCTCTGGAGATCGTGACCGAGCACTCAAATATTTTAACGCTGCTTTCAAACTGCCGCTCAGCTGTTTTGTAACAATTAAAAATAAGTAGTATGATAACTGCTATAATCCCACAGGCTATGCTGTATTAGTAAGTAAGTATTATAAATACAAAAAAGACAAAAAAACTACATAAAACATTAAATAAATAAGAAATATGTGAGACCCGTCCCAAATAACTTTCTACGAATCATTTAAGTATTTTATTTCCCGAACGAATTGAAATAGTTGTAATGTGCAATGGCCGATGTTCAACATTCATTGATTAATACCTAAATACTACGAAAAGTGGAGATATAGATATGTTGGAGTGCAGCCAAAGCCTTTGTCTGTAACTACTAACACCGCAGGCGTAAGTTAGGAAAATTGGTCATAATAGCTCCATAGACTCCGAATTCCTCATAGTTACTTACGTCTAGTCTATTTCTCGTAATGACTTGATATAAAGCTTTCAATCGTCATCAAGATATTCATTATTATTTTTAGCCATGATCGTCCCACAGCAAGACAAAGGCCTCCCTTTCCTTCTTCCATCAATATTATAAAAAATAATTTTATTCTTTAGGTGTTACCAAAGCACAGCAAATCACATTTTAAATTTTGTAGTCTGGTTATATTCGTGTCGTAAGCCATGAAGTTATTTCAATAAATTTAAACTGCGAACAAAGAAAGCTGCAGTAAGCACAGTCTATGTCACAGATCAAGAGCAGACGACTATGCGAAAGCTATTTTAGGGATGCCACTCACAACTGGAATTGCATACACATCACGAGTCACGACTATTATTCCCGATGTGGTAGTCATTAATTTCTCAGGCACACAGATTGTGACTATGAATTTCCAGTTCACACAAGTCTAGCGTACTTATGTTGCTAAGTTTGCAAATAATAAATCCTCACTTACTACCTTTTTTGGCCACACATCCGTCGTTTTTACGACACCCTAAGGAAGCGATTGAATGTTGCTTTTCTTTCAAAGAACCACAAACACGGTATAACTTAAAATAGATAATAACTATATACGACCAGACTATTGTCGCTATCTCTACACATAGTCTAGTCTTAGCTACGAATTGACCACTCGATTACTTCCCAGGGGTGTCGTAAGAGACGGCAAAGTGATTTAACTAAATAGAGAGAGTAATATTCGTCTATGTGCTAATAAATTGCGATTACTGATCTGGAAAGCCTTTAGTTAATAGAATTTAGGAATACATGAACAATTCATTCAAGCTGTGGCTATATATAAACATCATGGACGTCATTTTGAGACTTTATGGAAGGAAGATGTAATATTTAAATAAAATTGTACACACTAGACACACTAAAACTACATAATTATTCAAATCACTTGCCTTAAATGATGATCTGGAAACTAGTTCAAAGCTTTCAATAGTCATCAAGATATTTATTATTATTTTCAGCCATGATCGTCCCACTGCAAGGCAAAGACAATAAAATATTAAATGGTTTTACATACTATGTGAATTCGGAGAGTATTATTTTAAATAGGTAAGTAGTAGGTACCTAAGGCCTTCTTAGATAATATAATTTATTTGAAGAAAGAAAATTACTTCGCTGTATGGAGTGTGTTTCATATACATATTTTAATAGGTAGTCTCCTACTACCTATTAAAATATGTATAACGCGGATATGGAAATGAGATGAAGATACGATATCCATTCATCCACACATCCGTCGTCACATCTCAAGCCATTGACACCATATTCCATACAAGGACGCGACCTTGTGCTTTGTTCAGGAACCCCTATTCGGCGGCATCATGTCCTTTTTGAATGTCACATCGTTATTGCTTTAGTAAATCACTTTATTGATGTATGCGACGAGAGCGCGACTTTTAATCGCCATGTTGATGTTCAACCAAATGGCAATGACTGGAGTGAATTCAGAATATTATATCTAGTGACCTCGCCAAATATAACACACTAGACTAGACCATAAAAACAACTTAATATTATATATTTTTTTATAACTCTACCAAATTGATATTATACAAACTCTAGAAGCGAAAACACAAATACGCTTGATGCTTTCATTGAAAACAAATTCTGAAATAACATTATCTACTTAAGTAAGTAGATATAAAGTCGTTACATTAAATGCAGAAAACATTAATAAAATCGACGTTTAATCTAAGTAGGTACTTGTTTTAATAATCATGGCGCTGAATTAAAAACCAGGTACATCCTCGAATATGAAGGATTACTTTGTCACTTACTTAACTACAACTTAATGTCAAAGAAGTCAACAAACTTCGATAACTAACCTTGACCTAAGATCACCCTTATTCAATCTGTGTCGTAAGGCGGCAAGGAGGAAACACCAGTAATTCCTTTAAAACTTTGGAAGCAAGAACTAAGACGCTATTTTCTCTGTGGGACTACAGTAATGGTTCGCTGAAATGTTTATAGCGCTCGCTTCGCGTCCTGCGAGCCTGAAACAAATCTCAGATCGCAATAAATCGTACTACGAGGTAGGTAGGTACCAAGATTTATTCTTTGATTAGCGTCTCTCTATTCAACGAACACGTACACAACACTATAAATTGGGAAACAAACAAAACATATAGTTAGGTACCTACTTTCACAATAATTTAGTACTAACAAATGCACGAGAAAGCATCAGGTTCAAAGCTAACAGTTGAATATATTTTTGTTGTTGAGTAAAAATGAACTCATCTTAATCTTAAGCTGTCTTCCCGGGATAAAATAAATTGGCTAAGAGACTTATCCTCGTTTCCTATTCAAGATTTTATAAAATGAGACGTAAAAAGTTCCACTTGCTAACTGAAACATCAAAATGCAAAACTTTAAAGGACTGTAGCGCAATAGACTTGGCGTGGTAAGTAAGTAGTGCGTTTATACCTTATTGTAAACAAATACCAATCAGAATCGGTACAATCTGCAAGTTCAGTACCTATATATGTATATACCTAGTACCTACTCTAAATAGTAGGTAATTGTTTTATTATTTGTTGGGTAATTACTTATTGAGCAGAGAGACAATAATATTTGTTACTATTAACTACCTATATTCAAAAACTACTGAACAGATTTTCATGAAGCTTAATTTAACTAATATAGGTGCCGAACCTCAGAATAAAGCAGATATAAAAACAACTTACCTAATCTTGTGTAAATAGAAGTAAAACCCCTATCTTAAAGCATCAGACACCACCATTAAAGTAAATAAGCATTCGTAAAACGAAAAAGATGAACAAAATTCTTTTATGTTAAATAAACGTCACCCAATACTGTTACAAAGGAGGTCTGAAAAAAATTAGAAATATTTATATTAAAATAGAACCTTATGTGTAGTACCGTAGCGAAGTAAATAGCGTGTCAAGCTTTCCCTAGATAGTTCCAATGTTTACGTTTAATCAGCTCGTGGCTAGAATGTTTGATTTATACAAACTTGTGTCCACCGCAGTTCGCTTTTCAATGTCTATAGGTACACTGGTTTCGCGTTTGTAGATACAATACGAAACTGACTGTATTTCCTGAGAATAAGACAGCAACAGAATTTTATACATAAGTATGTACATATCAACAATATTTTGGCTTGTTAATAAAACAAAAAGTCTGACGAAATCAAGTCGACAGGTAACAGTCATAACAGATACACGTCGGAAAATTATATATATTTATATAGTACACAATTATGTTAGGTACCTAATCCCCACAAAGATCTCATACTTTTAAGCCAATAAATATTGAAATAAGATACTTAGGTACTTCCCCTACCTAAAGTGCCTTCTGGGCAATGTGACCTTTGTAAAAAAAACTGTTTATGCTAGGTACACCTACAACAAAAACCAATACTTAAAACAACAATCTATCTAATAAATTAATTATAATTATATGCATTGCCTTTACAGTCATGCTACGTTTAAAGAATCATTGAACTGTTTTTTCAAGTGTTTCAAAAGATCGAATTACGATTGAAGTTATCGTCTATTCTAGTCACTGACTCACTGATCTGGGAGACTCAAAAGGTTAAGGGTACCTAAATAATTGATACCATCGAAGTCAGATTACGTATTCAGCCCGTACCCTCTTATTCTGCATGGTCCGTTTCCCTTTGTATTCACACCTTGCCAAATATCTTCACAACAGCAACTGATATTCAGCGAATACCTAAACTAAATATACTGTATTTATTAAAATTAAATGGATTTTGTATGTGTTCGACTTACGACCTACCATGAAGCGCTTCAAGCCCGCGACTTTCGTTTTGTGCAAACTTGCCATGCCTCTGGGATTTTAGGTAAACCTTTTCTTAGACGGTGGCCAACCTTATCTTGCACAACATTAATTATGCTCAAATTGCTTAAGCTTTACCCTGGGTAGACAACTAGAGCTACCGTGCAACTCGATGAAATTACATCGCACTATTTTACCATTATTTATTGTAATATCAGATTTATTTTAACGTAATTTTTCAATGATAATTTGTTCATCAAAGAGAGTAAAGTTTGTTCTGTTCTAAATTGTTACAGAATGAAGGCTACCGTTATTGCGCTCACCAGATAGCGCCACTGGCGAGTCAGCTGTAAAAACCTACCAACAAAGTATGGAATTTGACATTATGGACATTGCGTGCGACAAGCGCCCCTGGCGGCGTCATTCGGCGATCTCGACCTTTTGATTTTAATCACATCCCTGCATAAAAATCGAACATATCGACAATTGTCAAACAAAGGTGACCTTAAAATCGAATATCTTGTTATGTTGTTAGTTATTTAGTATATTATTATGTAGCAAACTGGCAACATTAAGTACTGCCTAAGATGACTAGGCAGCATGGCCTATGACTTTAGCCTTTTCCGGGAGGAATAAATTAAAATAATAAAGAGTACCATAGATATACAGGCAAGATTTATAATCTGTATTCTGTATTATCTTTGAAGTTCAAAAGACGTGTTGTTATTGTTATCAGTTGTTATCTATTCGTTCCCGGGCTCATTAATATAAATATTTTTAATTCAAATTAGGTCTCGTAATATATTTACACATTTTAACAATTAAGCAAATACACCAGTGAGATCCTTAGGAATAAAATAAAACTACTTATGAACAATGGTGCAACCAATGTCAAAAGTTTTAGGTAAGATTCAAAGTTCTTATAATATTTCATAGATAACGATAATTATCTCTGTTGTTAAAATACGTTAAAGTACGCTATCTATTATAAAAAAAAAGAATCCCTTGTAAATTTCATAATCTTTCAATTATTTTTTATAGCTATGTATAGTATTCATTTAATTTTGCTTTGCAAGACATAGGTACAAATTAACTTTTTGTTAAAACTTTTCAAACTGTAGGTACATAACATTGCAATGTAGCCACATTATAGATTGTACTCTAATTCTTTTTTTAGTTTTTACCTTACCGTCAATATGTTAATTTTTATTTACCATATATACCTATAAAGTAAATAAAAAATAATGTCATACACTATACATTTATATACTAGAAGCTGTTTCTCGCGGCTCCGCCCGCGTGAATGTCGGTTATCGCGGCAAAAAGTAGCTTATGTCCTTTCCCAGGTTCCAGACTATCTGTGTACCAAATTTAATTTTAATCGGTTCAGTAGTTTTTGCTTGAAAGCGCGACAGACAGACAGACAGAGTTTCTTTCGCATTTATAATTTTAGTAAGGATGTATAATAATATTAATGAATTTTTAAGATAAGAAAAGTTTGAAGAACATTCACATCAACAAATCAAACGTTGAAGCACAAATTAAGACTATACTGGAGACAAACCTTGTGACATCCACTGCTAACTTCAATGCTTGGATCCTTAAAGCTATCACAGTAATTGACCTGACCACACTTGCCGGTGATGATACCAGGTCTAATGTTTTCAGACTTTGCACTAAGGTAAAATATTAAAATACTATATAGAAATACTAAGACTTGGCTAATATTAAACTTTCTTTTATAATTTTATAGCTAGCTAAATAAAATAAAATCTTTGGAATTTATTTTCATTTCAGGCAGCAAATCCTTTGCCAGCAAGCTTAGTTGAAAAGCTAGAACTAACAGAAAATATAAGAACTGCAGCGGTATGTGTGTACCCAAACAGAGTTCAGGATGCATATGAAGCCATCAATCTTATGAAACTTACCAAAGAAATTAATATTGCCTCAGGTACATTAAAAAACAGTCATAGTTCTTTTGGCATCTACACTTCAGTAAATAATATTAGACAACCTGGGTACCTATCCCTATATCTATCATGAGCCATGTTCCTATATACCTATAACTTTGCCACCAATCTTCTGGACTATCATCAGCTTTTCCTGTTCTTATTGTCTTTCATGTCTGACGCACAATTTCTATTGACCACACTGACTATGTGAACTTAAGTATCACCACAATTAGAAGTGTAAAGGTTTAATATGTATTATTTTTTCCAGTGGCTACCGGTTTCCCTTCTGGATTGTACCCATTAGAGACTAGATTACAAGAGATCAAGTTTGCAGTTAGTAATGGCGCTACAGAAATAGATGTGGTCCTTGACCGAAGTTTAGTGCTAACAGAGCAATGGGATGCACTGTTTAATGAGGTCCGGCAAATGAGAATTGCTTGTGGTGATGCTCACCTTAAAGTGATACTTGGAGTTGGAGAACTAGGAACTTATAATAATGTAAGCCTACTTCAAAATAATTTTTAGTTAAGTTTAAAACTTTATTTATGAAGAAAGTAACCTTGGTCCCCAATTAGGTGTGATACTGTTCTTTAATAGCCAGTTATTAAACTCTATATTACTATTGCATTACATTAGCTTGTAAATTAACTTTTTTTTTTGTTTTAGGTGTACAAGGCTTCTATGACCTCTATGATGGCTGGAGCAGATTTCATTAAGACATCGACTGGAAAAGAGGCAGTTAATGCCACTCTACCTATAGGCCTGGTGATGTGCAGAGCTATACGAAAATATTACCAGATGACCGGTGTCAAGGTAAGATAAAGTATCATAATTTTCTAGAACATACAATCAACTCAACATAAATACTAAGTCCACTGCTGGACAAAAGGCTCTCCCAAGTTTTGCCAGCTACCTATATTAGGAAGTCGATCCATTGAGCTCAATGGTTTACTAATGAGCCCAATGCTGGCCCTTCACAGCTGACTCGTCAGTGGCACTAACTGGTGAGTGCAATAATGATAGCCCTCATTACATAAAGACCACATTTTGTAACCATCATAAGTTTCGCAAATACATTTACCATGATGTTTTACCTGCCTTTTTAATTATTCGAGTTTTGTTCTCTAGGTTGGACTAAAGCCTGCTGGAGGCATTAAGACTGCAAAAGACGCCGTAAACTGGTTGGTCCTTGTGTACACAGAGTTAGGACCAGAATGGTTATCACCAAAACTATTCCGTATTGGAGCTTCTAGCGTTCTCGACGAGCTTGTAAAAAATATTGTGGTTTGATATACGCATGTTAAGAATCTAAAGGCACCTAATGTAAAAATATTTTTTTTACTAAAGTAGATTTTTTATAAAATATGAAAAATTATACCTAACTTTTAGCTTTTTTTTATACTATTTTTGCCATATTTCGTAGGTAATCATTGTTTTCATATTATAATTATTTTATATTGTATTTTTGATGATGTGTAAGTACATCTTTGCATTGTACGTTGTTTTTTATATACAGTTATTATATGTAAATGTTTAATATGATATATGTATGTTTTATATGTACATACTGAATAAAACATTTTTAATTTGTAACACTTTAATTTACATTAATTTATAATATTATAAATAATTACATCTTATCCTCTATATGACACTTATGGTAACGAAATATCTTATAAAAACAAGCATCTAAACAAAATACTAATTCAGTTACTTTACAGAATGCAAGTATTATTTTATTTCGTTAAAAACTGTAACTATTTAATCCATTTGTCTGTCCGGATTAGAATATTGTACCATTACTTCTGTCTCTATAGACCAAAATACTGCAATAAATTCATTAAATACATAAATTCCCAATTTTGTCGTCAGAATAAAGTTACAAGTTAATAAAATCATATCTACTAAATACAATATTTACAACATACGCACTCCATCCATCGTCAAAGGTCATGAACGATCATGAAGTTTAGATAATTGTTATCGATATAACTTAACATACCCGAATCCGACCACACGTGTATTGTATAAGGATGATGACAGGGTATGCAAAGATAAAGAGAACTATTTAGTTCATCAGTTAAATTTAAAAAGAAAAATATTAGACACGTATTTTTGCTTATTTGATAAGAAAAAACTACTTCGATAAAGTACATTAACGCTGAAGGCTTGCTACATTATAACGTAGTACAAAATGTACCGAGTTGTCACGTCGTGCGATATTTCATATCAAAGTATCGTCATGTTTTTTTAACACGCTTTTATTAGCAACTGTACTATAAAAAACAAGTTTCCGATTAAGCTGAAATTTTCGCAAAAATGTTATAGTTTGGATGACAATTTTGAGTGTATTATAGTTTGTTTTTTAAAGATTTTTATAAAAAAAATGAATACGTATCCAATACTTTTCACTAGTATACCTGACGAACAAAAAGAAAATTTGTAGTCATCCCTATTCCATGTTATTATAAGTTCTTATTCATGGCTGTTCGGCCACTGGTTCTTCGGCGCGGAAACCGTACTCGGGGTGCGCACTATAATTCACAACGCGAAGTTTCCCGGACCGGTCCACGTATCCGTAATGGCCTTTAACTATACCGTCGTTGTCGCGCTCCTCAAACCGGAATTGACGATTTTTCCTGGAAATTATTATTAAAAGTTAGTAAATAATAAATAAAGTTGGCTTTATAATTTAAAACTTATATTTTTATACCCGAAGTGCAGTGCCGTAGGATTAGATTGTCATATTTTAGCACCTAAAACTCGTTGAGTCTAAGTTTTATTATTTCAATGGCTTGATAGACTAAGTTGTGAAGTTAACAAAAAGCTGTACGCACATAACTTATGTGTATTTCATCTATTCCGAAAAAGCTGAACTTGTGTGTGAGTTAGATCGGGGTAGATTTAATTGAGAGAAATGTTTCTCAAATAATTAAAGCTAGACAAGCAGATTGTTATTACAACGGACTCGTAATAGAGATATCGTAACAAAATTGATGTAAAAAAAGAGTCATGTAGAAAAAAAAGCCAGTGTTCACAGCATGTCAGTTGCCATCTCTGTATAACAAAAAGCCTTTTGCATTACCTACATTAGGATAGTTTCCTACAATCAAGTATTTTTTTAAGATTACTGTTACATACCCTTTGCCTGTGTCATATCCAAACTGATAGCTGTGTGGTCCTTTCATGCCGTGCATCCTAAATTCCGTTCTGCCATCTGGCGCCGGAGCCGCAGCGTTATGAGATGGAGAAGGAGGCGGTGCTTGACGGATGGGAGCTGAGTACGTGTTTCCTGAAATATTGTAAATTAGATACATATAATTGCATCCCTAGTATTACCAAGGGCTTAGTATCACCACAGAATAATTAATAAAACTACGTACAGAAGGTTCAGCAAAAAAAAAAAAAAACTAAAAAAAGTAGTGACTAGCTGGAACGAAACGAACTGCCATTCACCAAACGCCTGTCTGGCGTGGCGCTTTAGTATAGGGATGTTTCCTGGGTATGAAAAGTTAAAATCTACTTAGTCCGTCAGTTAGATAATAAAAAAATATTAGACACGTACTTTTTACGCTTATGACGCCACGCCTTGGTAAAAATTGTAGCGAGGAGTGACGTCACGCGTAATTTGCGTTCTCTGTATTTTGATCATTTTTTGTTTGTAGGAAAAAAGAAAAAATACGTGTCCAATAAAATTCATTAATCTACAAGGCGGACATTAAAAAAAAAATAGGAAACATGCCTATTGTAGACTTGTCGCTTGCTACAACATAAGAATTACGCTAGCGACTACGGCTAGCGGGAACGCCTGCCCAATGTACCTAAACTGGCTGAGAGAAACCCTGGAATTACCGATAATTTGCCTATTTTTTTTATTGTCCTTGGTCAGTTATAGGAATGAAAGAGGTTAAAGCTAATTATAGTTTAGAAGCAGAAGATCTCTCTCTAAGGTAATTAGACTAGGCACAGTACCTAGTGCAAGAGAAGAGACTTGAAAAATAAGAATAAAATTACGCTTTTACATCCTTATTATTCTTATTTCTGACTGGTTGTAAAATCACTTAAGGTATGTGCTGAAGAAGTTGGTAAATATTGATCAAATAACGCATCCCCAATTATAATAGAAATACTTTGATCTTCAAAACTGTTTGATCAATTCCAACCAAGTAAAACACAATAAGCATTTATCAATAGTCAACATAACTTAGACCACGAGTGTACGAAATTGTATCTTTAACAATAATATTATTCAATATATTGTTTGGGCCACTGTTAGTAGGGTCGAACAATCTATTGACATTATATTACAGTAACTTTAGTCATACAACAAGTTTTTGATTTATATATCGTTACTCGTAACCCACTTCAAACAATAATTGTTCTGTTATTATTAAGTTATATTACACGTACGTCCGGGGTATCTCAAGTTAGTTTCCGAAGTTTCTTGTTCGTCTGAAGTGGGCTCGCCATATGTTTCCTCAGCCGCGGCATCAGCTAACTGGTGTTGCTGAGAACATAACAAGTTTATAAGTGAATTTATATTATTACAACTATGTAAATTCAAAACACATTTGAATATTATACTTAACTAACCTTAGCAATTTCCTCCTCTTTTAGTTTTCGTTGATGTTCTGCTTTTTTGTAGAGATATAAATTCTTATCGCCGTTCGGTGTTTGTTCCATTTCGGCACTGGGTGGAGCTTTAAAGTATTTCGCTGGCTGAGCTTTTGGTGCTATTTCTGGTACTTCCTCAGCGTACTGAGATACGGGTATGGGGATGGGCCGAACCAGATGGAACTTCTTGGGGTACAATTTAGTCGGCGCATTTATTGATTTTTGTACTGGAGGTGTAAGATGCAGCGCTAAAGAGGGTTCTTCCGGTGCAGCCGGTTTATTTATTGGTAAACGTTCAGTACCCTCGTTATTATCCGCTTCCTTTGGCACCGGTAAATAGAACTCATTGACCGCATGAACTGAAGGTGGTTCAAGATGAGTAGACGGTACAGGTAGTACTCCTTCTGGGCCAGGGTTAAAAATTATTGGAATAGCTTGATGAGGCAGTCTTTGGTACCGGACTTTTCGGGTATTTTGAGGTTGTATCTCGATCATAGGTAACCAGTCACTTTGTATGTTGCGCTCACTAGGTAGGTAGTAATCTATTTGCTTGTCTTTCGAAGGTGGTATAAGGAACGTGGCAGGGCTATCGATTCCTGCTGTTGCTTCATCAGGCTTTTGTGGTTCTGGAGATGTGAGATAACTGTCGACATTGGCATCGTCAGTGATGTAATATATAGGTGTGTTTTGTGTCCCTTGGACTTCTGTAACTGTTACTGTGGTACTCGTCTCCACATTGTCCACAGGTACCCTTATAGATGTCACGGATAATAATAACGGCAATATCTGGAACAAAATATCTCGATTTTAATAATGCAAACATTGTTTCATATCTACCAACCGTATCGGTTTCCAAAAGTAGTACAAAATCATTATTTTAAAATAGATTCGTAAGTAGCGACTCCAAAATTTTAAAGGTACAGTAGAATTGGATTTACTTTCTCGCAGAAGGTACATTCCGTAATTTAGATTAAATTAATATGTAAGTATGTAGGCTGTTACATAAACACTTTGAAACAGAACCTCCAACTTAATCATAACAACACACAAAGTTTAAATTAGAATTTTAATACAAATGTTTTTAGACAATACATACTAAGAATATAAATGTGATAAGATATTCAAAATTTAATAAAAACATAGAACAAATTTTGTGCGTTTCCCGTGAGGGTTGACATTTTTTCTTTTAATAAGTTACTGTCATACTTATTCACGGTGTTAGATATCTGAAAACACGTTTAACCTCGTAAAGGTTACTTAGAATTAAAAGAATCAAGAGTTTCTTATATTAAGTACTTTAGTACCTACTAAAAGTTTTTAGTAAGTTTTTTTCTTATACCTTATTAGTATTTTACCTTTACCTAGGTATTACCTATACGAGACATTGTGACATTGGCAATGTCACATTGCTTCGACAAAATAAAAGCTGACTATAAAATATGGCTGACCTTTTGGCCACGTCTGTACATTCACAATTATAATAATGTCAACTCTTAAAATGGATAAATTACCAATTAATACTCTGATGATGGTTAATAAATTTATTATATACTAATTAGTGAACATTAATTGGACATGGTCACGAAACGGTTATAAGGTTGCGTGTAGGGTACATGTGTAAGTAGTTAGTTAAGAATTAAAATGCTTAAAAAGTATCTACTTACCGTATATAAATTATTAGTATTTATTGAAAGAACTTGCTGCAGAGAAAAAGTACCTAGGTACCTAGTCTTTAGAAGTCGCTTTCAAGAGTTCAGTACCTACTTAAGTTCCAGATACCTACCTACTAAGACTACCTAGGTACCTACATTAAATAAGATATTTTTAAGTCTAAGAAATTAGTTACAAATGAAAACGTTTCCTATGCCGTTCTATTCGGACTAAGTATTGATATGTAGATTTTTTTTATGAACTAATCCTGATCTAGACCAACAATCACAGAAGTCCAAACTTATTATTAAAGTCCCAATAGGTTATTTTTCAATTAAACTGTCCATTACATAATAAGAAAGGGTTATGAGAACAGTCATTGCACTACATCTCAAAGAAATAAGTAAACGACGTAAAAGTAAAATTAGTTTTTCTATTAGATCATGTTACGTAAAGTTCAATTACAGATAACTGTGTCACAATAATGAAAAAATGTATGAACGAACAAAACCAGTGCAACTGTAAAGGTGTGAGCGAACTACGGCGTAACAGTTCAAGTTACATTAAAACCCATTAACTATCTGTATTGGCTTAATTTTATGCCGAATTAAATGCTGAATGCAAAATTATCGAATATGTTAGGTAGTACTTAATAATTAATTAAATTTAATATAAAGCCAAATCGAAATGCATATTACGCAATAATCATTCTCAAATTTTTAAATTTGTACGCAACTAGAATAATTTGTTTATAGTACCTAAATCCACATTACATATTATCAATTTATAATCTAGGTATTTCGATATAAACCATAACATTCAAAATATTTAAATAGGTAGGTACTAAATAGATATAATACGCCTACATAGATCTTTTGCTTAATTTTACCATTCCCGGCTACCCAGATAGCTACTACGAACCAAAAAAAAAAACAAAGAACGTTTAGTAAACGCGTTACACTTGCTTAGTGTACGCATTGCTTTATTTTGAGACAAGCGTGAAGAATTGAATGGCGTCACAAAGTGTATTTATTAGACCATGACTATTACCGAATTATTTACTCATGTTTGTTTTAATTTAAATGTGTCAACGCACATTGAAATAGATATATAAAGATTGCCTGAAATAATTAAATATGAATCGAAAATAAAGAATTATAATATTGATCGGTAACGTGTAAGGTATGACTTAAAATACTTATCATATTACTACAAACACCTAAACTTGGAACGAAAATAATCGACAGGTACTGAAAAATAGTGCCAGCCGGAAAACGAAAGTACAGTTGATGGAAAACCACAGTCTAACCAACAGAAAAATACCTAGACTGTTTTTACAATTAGGTCATGCCTAAATTATATATCAAGTACCTTTTAATTAAAAATGTAGGAGTGAAGTATCTATTGGGTCATGCCTAAATTATATATCTAGTAGATAAATTTTTAAAAAAAGTTAGAGTTAAGTAATTATCTATTGGTTTATCTGCACGTCGAAACTTAATTAAAATAAGTGATAAGTATTTCAATTCTTACATATTTCAATACCTTACTAAGTTATCTTTAACTCGAAGTATCGACGCAAACCTGTGGATATTTATTTGTAGAAGGTAAATCCGGAACTTTCCCCCACTGCCGGCAATTCTAACCACTATACTAACGCCTTATCTGTATCTACTTTCAATGCAGTTAATCTCGATAGTCTTGCTATAATTTCCTACATAGTTAAACAAGCTTAACAACAAATTACGTAGTAAATACTAACTGTTATACTCTCAAGTGTATAACATATTAGATATGGTCCACATTTCCCTAGACTTGCCTACAGCCTTACTGCTACGTAATAAAAAAGTTATTTACTTTTCCATACATAGCGCCTATCAGGAAACAAACTTGACTATGACATAACCAAAGAGGAAGTAGAACAAACTGCACAAACTTAATATTAAACATATAAAAAAAGTTTTACTTGTGCAATATCAAGACGGTGTACTTATTTACCGACAGTAAAAACCTGATGGCGGTCGTGAAATTAATGAACCGTGTACGGAAACTAATTTTTACTTTCCATGCCGGTGTCGCTAAGAAAGTAATGCTCGTTATTTGTGTTATAATATTTTAAAACTCGAACACTTAAAAAAATGACAATTCGATTCTAAATGAGAACGAATTAAGCATGTAACCTCTATGTAAGTTTACTTAAAGGTGGTCAGAGGTTTTCAAACCAGTTTCCTTTTTGTTGTAAGTTTGTATACCTACAAACTATGTATTATTAAACAAACTTGCTGGCTAGCAGCAAGGTAGGTAACACTCAAGTAGTCTCTCTGACGCCACAATACTAAAGGAAATCCTTTTGCTTTCATTAGGCAGAAATGAAAGTCTGATTTTCTTAATTATAGCTGTAAATCAATTATAGATACTACGAGTTTAGCTGTATCTATAGTAGGTAATTCCTTAATTAAACTCTTTAACAATTAAAGACTATTACCATTACTATATTATAGTGAAGTTGCATCGAAACAATAATGGCTATTCAAATCGATGATCAAATACTTAGTATGAAACATGCAACGAGCAAAAGTTATCTGTTTTTAGACCTTTGACTCATTTTATTAGTATTAAGCTGCGTATAAACTAAGCGCGGCAAACCATCGAACATTGGCGCGCGCGGCGGCCGCGCGCTATGTAGACGGGGTTGCCGCGCGCGGCGACTCGAGCATTGCCGCGCTCGAACGTGCCGCGGGGCGAACCGTTCACTGTCGGTTTTTGAGACCGCATCAAAGGAGCTCCAGTCGTTCGCTCGCGCGCAGTGGGGACGGTGTAGTTTTGGTGATTTGGCTCGCGCGGCAAATACGTAAAAATGGACAATGAAAAGTGCCGTCTACTAATTCAATTGTACGGCGCTAATGACTTGTTGTGGAATAGCAAATCCTCACACTACCACAATAAATCGTTGAGGCATGATGCGTGGGTACAAATAATTAAAAAAATGGATATACCTATTCCTGACTTAAAAAGGAAAATAACTACACTTTTGGCGTCATATAGAAGAGTCCAGAATAGCTAAAAGTTTACAAGTTTTTAGTTTTTTAGTTTACAAGAATGAACTGGTCTGGCTCTCCGTCGCGGGGTGTTCGACCTGGATCGCCTGCCGCGCGCGGCAGCCGCGTTCTACGAAATTTTATTTCTACATTTTGGCTCGCGCGCCAATAAACGACAACTCTGGTCGAACATTGGCTCGCGCGGCTGCCGCGCTTAATTTATACGCAGCTTTACACAAATCACACACAATATAATGTCAACTTGATAATTCATTAAAATCAATGTATTAAAATATTCATGATGGTTATTAAATAAAACCACAAATTAGTTGTCAATAGTTGGGTTCGGTCATAACATGGTTTTTTCAAGGTCGCATGTCAAGTAGGTATGTTAATATCTTGTATAGCAGGTAACAATGCACCATAGTGATTTTTTGTATCTGTATTATCTTTATTATTTATATTAGTCTACTCATTATCATCATGCTTGATGACTAAGATTTTTATCGAAGATTTTTAAATCAGATAACTACCTTTTATATATTATTAGCTGACCCGACAGTCGTAGTCCTGTCAATCTATACAAAAATACGATGTCATATATATTTATTTTTCGACATATCCTGCGGATTTGTCGCAATTATTCTTTCGTACAAACCTTGTCCTGCCCCCCTAGACAAGTGGCATTTCGACAAGCGTTAACGATGATAGAAATCAGTTAAATGACATTAAAAGTATGGGAATGACATTTCGTTTCGATAAGTCACGTGACTTGAACTTGTCACTTCCATACATTTGAACGATTCGATCAGCGTTATCGCTTGTCGAAATGTCACTTGTCTAGAGGCCCAGGCCATTACAAACGCAACAAAATAAACAGCGAAATTGGTCGAGTTGTTCTTAAGTGATACTTCGTCATAAGTACATGTGACAATTGATTTTTAACAATAAAGATACTGGATACATCTTTTAATATATAAAAATCTCGTGTCACAGTTTTTGTTATCGAACTTCTCCGAAAGGGCTTGACTTTTTTTTTGTGTATATTTTGTAGGTCTGGGAATAGGTCGTAGCCAATTTTTTATACTCCTAGGTGATAAGGGTGGCGCTCTCCAGTTTTTTTTTATAAGTATATGGCAAAACAACGTTGACGGGGTCAGCTAGTATTATTATAGTATTCATAATTCAAAACTTTGCGATGTCAATAGGGTAACTGGTGAATGGGTAATTTTCCCTCATCCTGGACAGGCAAGAAATCACATTATATCATCAAACCTCTATATAGTAAAAAAAACTATAAACAAATCGCAATTTCTGGTAGGAAGCAAAAAGGAAAAAAAATTAACCATTATTTAGGTAGATGACGTATTATCAATTAATTTTCATTTATTCAAAATTAAAAAATAGACGGGTAGTAATTAGTACACCTAACTGCAATTGTTGACTTGTAATTATAATCCAGGTGTGTTATTTGCGTCAGTTTGTTACTTTATAAAGCTACATTACGTGATTATAGAACATTTAATTGTCGATTATTAACGGCTTCCTGTATTCTTTGTGATCAATATGATAATAACAAAAAAATAACGTTTAACAAAAAACTTTGATTCTAAAAACAAAAGTCATAATACATTATTTTGCATAACCGCTCCTAATGTTCGAAACTTAAGTAAAAAAGTTTGTTCAGTTCTATTTAAATTAGGACTAATGCGAATCTAGCGTGTACAAATAGTTGGTTTAATTTATTAAAGGTACAATGAAAACTATCATTTATTTGCCAAATTATTAAGTTGCTTATACTTTTCAGACGGATTCGGTCTTCGTGAAAACCACCTAAAATTTATTATTTACTGAACACATGTATTCTAAACCTTCAGACTAACATGTTACATGAATATGGCATTTTACTACTGACTATATTATGTATCAAATATAAAAATAGACTACTCAAATGTCCCGGTATTGCTTCGACACTAAGTAAAACCTTACAGCATTGACAAGTCAAACGAATAAGTACTTAATACGTATTAAATAGTTGTACTAAGTTTGTTACGTTTAACTTTGTTTCTTAAGAAAATATAGCCTCAATATCTAGGAAATCCTCATTTCATTATGCCTACATTGTAGTTAAATCAAGTTTAATGTGTTTTAAGCATTAGAAAGCGATTCTTTAAAGGAAGGAGTTGAGAAACTTCCTGCACCTCTTCTCGATAGATAGTGAACTAAAGATTACGAGCTAGACTGGTTAACTCTTGGCTACTAGCATGTACCTACCTTATATAGAACACTTAGGTCCAATACGTACCTCTTGGAATTCGGTAGCATTGAGAGTATAACCATAAGAGACACTGTGGTACCAGTAAATAGATTGATGATAATTATCAGTGTCAGATAATCAGTGTATGTAAAATACCGGTTATCTAGAGCATCAAATGGTTATGAAAACTGACTCTATATAAATTGTAAAATGGCTAGGTCAGAATTTACAATAATTACGTTACGTAGTAAAATATTATGTTCTACAAATTATATGTCTTCTTCCGCCTAGCCTTTTCCCAAGCTATGTTGGCTTCCAGTGTTACCGGATTGAGCTTAATAGGTAAGTACTGTATTTTACAAAAAGTGGTTACCTATCTGACATCCACAAACATTACTGGGTAACACACAGTATCCCAGGGTAAGACTGTTATCAGAATTGTAATGACTTAACGACCGCTACAGATCAACGTATCAGTCGGGGCCAACGGCTTAACGTGCTTTCAACAAAAAAAATTACCTACTGTAATATATTAATATCAATTCCTAAAATTATAAGAAATTCAAAGTCAGTCTTAGAATAAGGTAGATAGGCTAGGTACTTTGTAAACATAACCTGATACCTAATAGATCGTAGGTCAAGTTTTACTGTGGGAGTGGATTTTTTGCAGGAGAGCAACCTTTGCCTAGAGATTTATCTAATGTGGGCCTAAGGGACATATTGTGAAGTACCTAGTAAACTCAATTGGATTGAACTAATCAATGCCCAAGTATGCAGCAAAGACGATACATATCCTTAGTTTAATAACTCATATTCTAGTAAAGATATGGATTTAAATGGAATATTTTAGAAATAATCTATAGCGTAACGTATACGAGGTAAAATTAAATAATTTTATCTATTGTGATTTCAACTTTAAAGATATTTTAGGGGTGGTGGTCTAGCTTCGGATTCATTCACTAAACTGCATGCAGCTAGGTCGAAAGCTAAAATATAAGCTAAGCGTTTTGATTTTCTTCTGACTGACACTAAACAGGATCCATAGTATTGCATTCTGGTAACGGCGAGATCTTTAACAAAACCGCAGGTTGTCTAATAAATTTTGCGTTTCTATCACACGGTGGAACCATAAGTGTTTCGTGGTTTGACGAACATGCACACAGTTACCGATAGTCTAAAATATATTTTCGTATGGTATCCTACCCAAAAGTCGAAACAATCTAACTTTACCTAAGACCAATAACCTAAGCAATGTCATTGGTTTATTTTTAAAGGAATTGTGTCTTTAGGCCGCCTAAGTTTAACTTGGTATCAGACTTTCATGAACTAATAATATTATGCAAAGATTCCATGCTTGTTTGCGAAAATCTTTACTGAATGAACTTTTGCGATATAAAGTGCTAAGTAGAAAATAACAAAATAATAAGTAATCTACATTCTTCCCGAAAAAGTAACGAGGAAAGTTTTAAGCACGTGAATAATTTACGTTGTGAATTAATTCTGTTTAAGGTTTGTGTATTAAGATGATGTCGCCTGCGGTCACGGCCAACAGCGTTCATATTTTATTACATCTACTTTCTAGGAACGTCGGGATAGAAAGCCAGCTTTCAATAAGTGACGATTGTAAGCGATACCTTTGCGGCTTCGCTGCAGGCAACCCACTCAATACACGACTAATTAAGCCATCAAGTAATTAACTTATATACCTTGAATTTTCCTGATCCTGTAGAAAACTTATTAATTAATATAATTGGAAAAGATTCCATGAAAGTGAGAACTTTACGAATGGTCGTTTTCATTTGTTGTGAAAAGTTATGTTCCTATGTTAAAACTTTCAAATTATTTAAGTTTTTATTATTAATCATTGATTAAGTAGGTATAATAAAGGGCTATTATATAATAAAATAATGCTATATTTTTTACAATACTTTATCTTACACGAAGTTTTAACTACATACTTGCACGAATGTTAAATATTTACATATTACAATAAATATTTAGTGGTACAATAATTAAATTGTTTTTGCGTGGCTTTTTGCAATTAGGAACCCAATTAATGGAGTGTCGTTAAAATGTTTTACAAAATGTGTTGTTTTTGTTACGCTTTGCTTGCAAATGACTTCCTAAAGTAAATTTTATATTTTTGTTTACATAATACCGTGGTACAGGTGTATTTCCTTAAACTTTAATAACACCAGAGAATTTGATAACACGTTCAGTTCGTTAGGGAAACTTAGAGCCATCTACGTAGGTCGCTATTTTCAGGAACTTAAAAGGTTTTTAGATAAACAGAACAACGAAGGAACTTGTCCTAAGTACCTTGATGTTGATAAGATAAAGAACCTAATGCTTTTGTTGTCAATAGCGTCGTTAAATTAGACGTAGGTGCTTACAAATAGAACATAATAACTAATAGATAGATATTTTTACTATAATATAATTAAAATAGAGGTGTATAGTTTGAGAGTAAACAAGAACAAATCTAAGTATTAAGTATTCCAGAGCATTTAAGTAGTAATAATGTGTTATTTTTAAGTATTATTGAAGTGACGACCCAGGTGGTGGTGGTGGTAGCTCTGAGGTCCCGGGTTCGATCCCCGGACGGGTCAATGTAGAAAACCACTTTTCTACATTGGGTGTAACAAAGTGTATTTGGGAGCTTGTTGTACCTTCTTTGTTTCTGATTCCATAACACAAGTGCTTTAACTACTTACTTTGGGTTCAGAGCAAGGTTGTGATGTTGTCTAAATGTGTTTTATTATTATGTTGTTTCGTTTTGTTTATTATTTGCAATTACAACAACAGTTTCACAATATAATATAAATAATAAATTATAAATTTATTACAAAAAACAATTAACTATCAGAAATAAAACAAATGTTACCATACTTTACATTGTATCCATAAACATCTTAGATATGACCTTAGGTAGATACACACTTATTTTATTTTGGTACGGTAATTTATAATCGGAGATTTATTCTAAATACTAATGTTTTTTGTTTAAAAAAACAAGTTTATGGAACCGGTCGTTAAGATTTCCTATTTAGCAAACCCGTATGAATTACGTAGAATGTAAAGAACAACAATAGAAACTACAGGTTTTAAAAACTAAAACTTTTGGTACCTACCTATGCTAAAAATAGCGTTAAAAACAAAAATGTTGTATACCTACAAAAGTTTTAATGTAAATTGATTATTGTGTTAAAATTATGGTGTTATATGTAGGTTTTATTTCATCGTCGTTAGTAACCGCTACGTACGTAAATAATAAATAATAAAAAAAATAAATGTGGACAACATCACATACATTGCTCTGAACCCAAAGTAAGTAGCTAAAGCACTTGTGTTATGGAATTCAGAGACAACGAAGGTACCACCAACACCCAGACCCGAGACAATGTAGAAAAGTTGTTTTCTACATTGACCCGGCCGAGGATCGAACCCGGGACCTCAGAGCTGGCGACACCTTGAAACCGGTGTGTAGGTACGCCACTCGACCACGAACGTCGTCAAAATCGTACAAACCAAACAAACATAATAGCCGTCAAAGTCATAGATAGACGCAGTGGTTACTTACTTACATACTCTTTGGTTATACTCGCTTAAATATGCTGATCACGTCTGCCATCCAAAGATGAAACAAATGTTTGCAAATATTAGTTGGTACCAATGCGGAACTTTAACTACTTAGTGTCAAGTAAAACAAAACGACGCGACGCTATATTACCAAGGTTAATACCAAAATGTAACTATTTGCATTGATCCTATTGTATTTTAATGCGCATGAAACGTTTGGCGTCCATCTATGTAATACTTACATTCTGTCTGAACTGATATCTATGACAAAGGAATACATGTCTTCAAAAGAATAATAAATTCATTGAAGTTTGACTCGGATCCTAAACAATGAAATGTGTCTTGTCTTTGCGTTTTCTCATTGTTAGTAGGTATACCTAAAACTATATACATTTTCCTTTCCTTCAAACGGTTTGCTCTTCCAGAATTTGGTGAACAATTCTACATGCAGCCTAGGTTCTAAGAAAGATTAAGTTTTTAGTCCGTCACGCCCCTCCACTTTCCTCAGGACGGAGTAAATGTATGAGAGTTTCCGACAGGTAAAATCTTAAATTACACATTACATAAATAATTGTTGGTACCTACCTAGGTACATTGATCGGTAAGAAACAACCACAAAAACCTCTCAATTCCTAACACACAACGGACCTCTTTAGAGTATGTATTTGTAATATTACAACTTGACCGAAACTTAAAGGAAGGCGAAGTTTACCTCAAAACACATTTGACCTAGTTCAAGACACTTGGCTTAAGATTACAGAGAATGCAGGGTCCGGGTGCAAGTTTGTAACATCTTCTGAATAGACAGAAGTTTGTGAACCAATGCGAACAGTAGCTCAGCACTTAGCTTTTCCATTTTAAAAACACGATATCTATTTTCACGCCAAACAAAATGTTGCCTTTCTTGTCTATAATGTCGCAAATAGTATTGACAAATACGACACAACTCTTTGGTAAACCCCGTCAATAACTTACCAACTACCTAGTTCTTTTATAATAAGATTCCATCAGAAGTGTCTATTCAAAAATAAGTCCCGTTTATGTGTCGAAATTATAAATAAGTATTGTACTTACAAAAATACCATTTAGGAGTTTAGTGGCAGCAAGTAGCAATGGACTGTTAGACGTTTGTGCCAGGTTTTGTTATACATTTATTACTAAACGCTTAGACAAAATATTGCTATTTATATAACACCTACACTACCTACTACATAAATACCTGTAATCAAAACTGAACTGATAATTACCTTTTACAATTTCCACCAAAATAACGAACGATATTGTAACTTCGTTTGATTATCAAGAGATATTGAAACGAAAGTGAGACTAATAAGATGCGACCGTTGAGCAAATCGTGGTGAAAATTTTGATAGAATAAATTGCCCTTGAATAACTTTCAATAGGTGACTGTTACTTGCCGCGGGTTCCGCTGTTATTATTATAAATATAAACAATCAATGGTGGTTATTATTTACGGATTTGAATGACTGAATCTGTTCATTTTATTGTCCTTTCTTCTGGGTATGTTTAATGATAATAATTCGTTTGTTTGTGCTGTTATCAGACGGCCAATATTTTTATATTATTGCTAACATATTTAAATAAATATTCTAACAATACGGAAACAACATTACAGCAAGTATTAAGCTTCAGGTTAGGGATTAAATTAATAAATCCTTAATAGTAGGTATAATATGATCAATATTTTTTTTTTCGCAACTTAGTTCTCTAGGTTAATAAAAGTTTTTGTAATGAGCAAGTAACAAAAAAAGATTGAATTATTGTGAAAAACGTATTAAGTTATTGGGGACCTGCCTAAACGCACTTACTAGTCACATAAAATTGACATATAAACATATTGCTATGTTGAACAATACAGGTACCTACTATCAGTAGTTGAAATGCGTTTTTTTGTTGAGATAATATGTAGGGCCACGAAAAGAAGACAAAAGGAATGGTGCCAAAAAATATTACTATTGCGAGGTTGGATTACTAGGTATCACCTAGATCTTAATAATTTAAAAAAATTAAAAAAACAAGGAAGCTCATAATTAAACTATTAGAGAATACCTATCAGTTTTAAGTAGGTAGCCATGATAGAACTCCTTAATTTATATAGAATCGCATTAAAAAAATCTAGTATCTACTTAAAATAAAACAATGTAGCCTAAACTTGAGAAAATTACTACTATCTAATCTAGCCATTAAAGAATCATCTACCATCATCAGATCTAAGTACATATTTCATTATACTTAAATAACAAAAAATAGCAATGTACAAATAATATTTAATTGCAATTGATTCAATTACAATAACATATAATTTAAAGGATGAATAAAGATGTCAAAATCTACGTAACTATATTATGAAATAAATATAAGTAATATAATTGTTTTAAGTAAATAAAATTATAATAAGATAAGAAAATTAAATAAAAAATAAATTATTTGAAATTATTATTATTAGGTAGGTAGGTAATGCTAAAACTCCATTAAATAAAAATATTGTTTAATACTCACAAAGTATAATTGCCGCCACATTTTAATAAATCTCCAGTTCACTAGTGGGTACTAACGCCAATCTCCGACTATTCAATTTTCGTAAATCTCTGCACAACACTATTCGAGAGAAGTTTACGATCCAGTTTCCCGCCCAACACTGCGCTCGCGCCTCCCTTGCCGTTCATAATATTGGAAGCGAGCGGCGCCCGCGCTTACTAATTTATATAACATCGCCAATCAAAACCTGCACAATATATACTTAATTTATATAAAAGCCGCGTTCCTTTGTTTTTAACAAGTTAGATAAGCTTCATTTACACAATGAGTTATCCGTGAATAGCAATCCACCAACAGATTTAACAAAATTAGCACTTAGTATCTTGTTGGATTATATTGTACCTACTTTTTATACTTAGAAATTTATTAAGATATCGCATTTTAGTTAATGTTTTTTGATTCAGGGATTGCCTTGAGAGCTTACCGCATATTTTTTTAGCACCTAGACTTAGACGAGATGTGTATTGATGACATATAGCAAAATAATAAAATTATATCGATTAAATAAGTATATGGACGAATGTTCATTCGGACGAAAATATATGCTCTATTGCGCTGTTAATAATTTTTTTGGCAAATGAAGATATTTAAATTTGAATACATAATATGTTATGCAAGTCTCATGGCAAGAGACTTTGTTGTGGGTTTCAAACCCAGGCTAAACTTTGCCCTGCACTGGGACAATTACAGGCTAATATTACTGTATTATATACTCTGATAGAGCGAGTAAATATGTATATTTAATATTAACCGTCTGTTTAAATTTTACCTTATTTCCGGTACAAATAAAATAATTATGTCTACCTAACTACTGGGCTGTGGTTAAGTAGTTTTTCAAATCAGCCATCTATCTTTCATTCCAATTAAGTACCTAGGAAATAATCTAGCTTTTAAGTACGCAATAAGAAAATCGAGAGATGTGGGTAGTACAGAATCACAATCTAGCTTAAATAACACTAACAATTGACCACTTTTTGTGTAAATATTTATTAGGTATAAGGTTGATGTAACTTACAATCACAAAACAGTCGCATTCTCATTATGTTACGTAAATATTATTTGTGCCTATTTTATTGTTTGTCTGTGATTGTATCTCCATGGTTAATTTAATTCACCTTTTTATAATAGAAATGCACAGTCCTACCTACATACTTATTAGGTAGCTACTTATAATTTTGTTGATGAATAGATCTATACAAGTTATGTAAGGAGCCTAATACCTTAATTAGTACTTAAGTATATATCACGCAATCAACACCTACACACCTACGTGACCAATTTGACCATAGGAAGCCCTGAGGTATATTTCAATGACCATTGACCATAGGTATAATTTTCTTTAGAATGTTTCACAATATAACCAAAGAAGAATCCATAAATTAATTATAATAAATAATCCCCTAGAATTAACAAAAACGGGCTATCTAACGTGATTTGCCTTCATTCTATACTATTAATATTACAAAGCTGAAGAGTTTGTTTGTTTGTTTGTTTGTTTGTTTGAACGCGCTAATCTCCGGAAGTTCTGGTTCGAATTGAAAAATTCTTTTTGTATTGGATAGTCCGTTTATTGAGGAAGGCTATAGGCTATATAACATCACGCTACGACCTATAGGAGCGGAGCATGAATGAAAAATGTTGCAAAAATGAAAAACCGTTGAAACTAAAACACGCGAACAAAGTCGCGGGGGACAGCTAGTTGTAATATAAATTTAAATACAACAAAGTTAATTTAACTTTTAGTTCAAGGTGTCTACCAAAACGGTCACATAGGTTTATAAATATTAAGAAACCAATAACGGTTCACCTTACAATTCGTCACCTATACAAATAGTTCAATGGTAAGTCCATGGTCATTGCCCCTTATTATGTTCTTATACCTAGGAACATAACAATATACCAGAGTGAATGCGTCTGATTCTCCTTATAATATAGGTACTGTTATTATTCCTTTTGTGTATCATCTTTATTATTGAACAGTTCCTAATATTATGATGCTTCTCTCTCATGAAACAATAACCATACAAAAACGAGTGCAAACTTGATTTTACCAACTAGATTTCTAGATAGATGACATCAATGGGATCGGAAGTGTCTATAAGTCCAGTTCCTGCCTATACGTATCGTTAACGACTCGTAGTTACCGTATGTAAAAAATCTATGGTTAATGGTTATTTTCTTGAATGAAAATTATGCAAATATAGGTAGTAATCTCCAAACCGAATTTTTTGCTCGGCTGCCAAACTCAAATGAGATTAGCCATTTACGCAGGAGATATTGCACAAGTGTGTGCGCAAGCACAGGTGCACTCTCCTTTCCCTCACTCCCATCATATTACGATAAGACGGAAGACCGGCACGACCGAAGAGAGATCAGGCGCAGGATCATAACTTTATATTATGTTTTTCTGAGGCATGAGTCTTTGACCTGAGTATTTCTTAACTGAAAACTAACTATTTTTGGCCCGACCTGTTATTCGAACCCGAGACCTCTTGTGTACGGCACTCTGCCAACGAGGCAATAAAAAAATTGTATTCATACTAAGAAAGCACTTTTTTCCTATAATTGAAGATTGATTTTGAGATATTTTTATTTATATTATTTGCCTATTATATATTAATATTTATATTATTTACCTGGAATATTCCACAAACAGTGTGCACAGAGTGTATTTTTTAGTCTTCTTATTTCACTTAGGATATCACCCAGATGAACAAAATGGAAAATACCTTTTACTTATGTAATACTATTTTATATTTATAAAACAACAACTGCCGACCGCACTAGGGGATTTCATTTTTACGTACTTACTCTTCATGTATATATGTATAAAGAACACGAAAAACATCCCACCTAAAATATGCGAGGATCTAACCCGCAGCACGTTAGCTAATCGTCTAGGCTAGGCAATACTTATATTGTGACTAATACTTAGCTCCCGGCTTTTCCATATGCCTAGCCTCTAGCTTTCTGGTACCTAATTTAATTAAGTAGAATAGCTAGGTTGTAGTTAGATGATAATCTCATAGTTCGGTGGTTTGGTTACTTACACTACTTATAAGTACTTAAACTTTCATCTTGCTCAAATAAGCCTTGATCACCGTAAAACGGTATTTTTATGTTACGCAGAGCTTGTTTTGTAAAACATAATTATTTATAGAAATAAATCAAATATTTATTCAAAGAGCTAAACCTAGGTCATTAAAAACCCATTATTAGATACTGAGATTAGAAAATACTGTATTTTTTTACATTTTTGTCCTCGACTATTAAGTTTGCGTAATAAACGATGAAAAATATTATTTAATTTGACTGCACGGATAGCAGAATGATATAGGTCAGCACACCAGCTGCTGCACGTGATGTGCAGCAGGTACGATCCCCGCATGGGACAAACATTTTTGAACCACATTCGCAAATGCCTGTTTCAATCTTGAGACCTTGGGATCATTTCTTTGATCATTTTGAACTGGATTTTTGCGTAACCCCCCGCGGTAGGTAGTAGGTACCTATAAAGATTAAATCCCTAGTGCAGTAGTTTTTTAAAACAATTATTAGATAGATATATTAGAACTAGGTCATTTTTAGGGTTCTGTGCTCGAAGGGTCAAATCGGAGCCTCATTGCTTTACGTATATGTCCGTCTGTCACAGCCGAAAGTGTGTAGCTAGGGTTCATATTTGCACAGTTCATGCATCTTGTTGCCGCAAAGCCATCCGAAATGTGAAAAAATATTGGGCTTCGATACATGATATTGCTTATGGGGGGCGCGAAATCTTGGAGTCAAATTTTTTACGAATCTCTAAATGTGCAAAATCCGACACGTAGATACTTCTTTATTTGTTAAACAGAGGGTATTCTACCTTATCAGGCGATAGCCATAATCTGCTAATCATAAGCTTCGTCATAAGGTTTAAGATTATGAATAGCATACATTACATTTAACATTTCCCCTGAAACATCCGTATCTATACTCTATAGTATACTAATCTATACTAATATTATAAAGCTGAAGAGTTTGTTTGTTTGTTTGAACGCGCTAAAATCGGGAACTACTGGTTCGAATTGAAAAAATATTTTTGTATTGGATAGTCCGTTTATTGAGGAAGGCTGTAGGCTATATAATATCACGCTACGATCAATAGGAGCGGAGCATAAATGAAAATTGTTGCAAAAATGAAAAACCGTTGAAACTAAAACACGCGGAAAACGTCGCGGAGGACAGCTAGTAATATATAAAGCTGAAGAGTTTGTTTGTTTGAACGCGCTAATCTCAGGAACTACTGGTCTAATTTGAAAAATTGACGGGCCTGTTGGTCTAGTTGTTAGTGACCCTGACTGCTAAACCGGAGGTCGTGGGTTCGATTCCCACCCAGGGCGAATCTTTGTGTGATGAGCACGATCATTTGTTCTGTGTCTGGGTGTAATTTATCTATAATATGTATGTATTTAGAAATATATAAGTATGTTTATCAGTTGTCTGGTTGCCATAGTACAGGCTCTGCCTAGTTTGGGATCAGATGACCGTGTGTGAGATGTCCCAAGATATATTATAGGTATATTATTATATTATTCTTTCATTGTTAGATAGCCCATTTATTGAAGAAGGCTATAAGCTATATAACATTACGCTGCGACCAAAATGAGCGGAGTATAAATGAAAAATGTTGTAAAAATGAAAAACCGTTAGAACTAAAACACGCGGGCAAAGTCGCGGGGAACAGCTAGTTTAAAATACATATAAAAATCACCTGGCAAAGAAAACTTTGTTATCTGCGATTCAGCATCGGACGTTAAGATTGATATGTCAATAAAGACAACTAAGTAATCATTCTTAATAATATTGAGAAACTCGCTTCGTGACCAATTAAACATAATAAACATACGATGTTAGGTATTCAGCTCGTGTACATCTTCCGTTGACGTAGTACTATGTAATTATAATACGTCGTAGTATACAAATTGAATAATTCAAGGACTTAGACATAACGATATCTACAAACACTCGAGATGATCTACAATATCCAATAGGAGGTAATTACTTGTTAAAAAAAGGTGGCCACGCAACACGAATCGCTTGCGCCGTAAAATAGATTGACTTTTTCACAATAACGTTTATTGGGTAAATCATTTTTTGTTACTTAAAAGTATAGATGCAAGGTCAGGTTAGACAGGTATTACGTCTTATCCAGTTTCATCACTTGCAATACGGCAAACTTACTGTAAGATTGTAAGATTATAGCTCATTATAAAAATTAATGAAAAATGGAAAATAAAATAAAAACCACAAAGTGTTTACTGATTTCTTTATTAGATATCGCCGGTACAATACTATTTGACCAATTTAAAATGCAATGTTTACTATTGTATCACTTCGAATTATAATTTCGAATGCTATTTGTACACAGGACAACATACATAAAAGATTGAAGACCTATTATAAAATAATACACGGCAGTATCTCTATATATTCCTCTGGTGTGTTCAAGGGCCTAAAACGTAGTAATATACAAAAATAATAATAAAAAACAATATCAAGTCTTAAATTTGTTTGTAGCCACCAACTACGTAGTTACTTGAGGCAAATTCCTACTGTGATGAGTGATGTGCTGCAAGTAAATACTATCAGTGGACATACTTAGCCTTAATTACATAAACCGCATTATTTATTCAAGAGCCTTATTAATAACTTACCCTAACACTTTTAATCTCTTACGATCATATACACAAGCGACAAATAATACTGCTAATGAGAGGACAACGTTTATAAAGACAGATGTTTAATGCGTTTTGCTAAAATACCTTCAGTTAAACAATAAATATATAATAGTCGTACGTTAATGTAAATAAACAGACTTTGTCCAAATATTACATTAACAAAGAATGTAATTACACTCACAGCAAAGTTAGACGATGCAGTGAAATTGAAAAAGCTTCATATCCAAAAACACACCGGAGAAAATTAGAGACGTAGGATTACAATTATTATTACAACGATTTTCGCAATCAGATCTTATCGTTAAAACACATTAAAAATTAGATAAATAGTTCTCTATGCATGTAGCATTTGCATACATAACTACTATGTAAAAACATATCACGGACCTGTAGGTTAAGTGAGAAACTAAAGTTTCTAAGATACTAAGGGCGCCTATTTAAAATTACGATTGATAAATACTCCGTACAAGCTATATTCGACTTACGACTATGTAGCAACATATCACATCCATTAATCGATCCATAGCCACAGTAATAGAAGGACTTACTGACAACCGACACACTTAACTATTAGAGGGATTGAATATGTACTTGAAAATTCTACACTCATTGAGTAATTAACTTGGAAAAATTCAAAACTTTTTACGCATACGTAACGATAATAATAGTTATCCATTCGAAAAGGGTCCTAGCAATCGCAATGGAAAGGCTTCACACGTAATATTTTGTTTTTGTGTATCGATGGATCTAGCTTAGCAGCACTATTGCATCGAATAATGAGTTATAATATCAACAGAACCACAAAGCGAAACTTTGAACTCTTAAATACAATAAAGAAGGTATTTGAACACATATCACTTTTGATAAAAACGCTCTTACGGTAATACAGGAATGAGGAAGCCCGCCAATAGATTCATCGATACAAAACGCGGAACGTACCAACAATTTTCGACCATACACCGCGATTCTACTATAAGGTTTATATTTTACACCATGCTTCATAGTAAGTACTTATGAAATGAAGTTATTTCATTTGAACTTAAAATTGTCAAAAAATTGAATGCTAATATCCTACTTATTATTTTGTATAAATAAAAATTATTTACAATCCCTTCAGTAAAAATTGACCGTATTTTGTATTTAAAGGCTTGTAATAAACAGATTCTAAAAACTTCATTTGACCAACAAAATATTGGGACGAAATTACAAAAATATTATTTTTGACATAAATAGAACATCATTGTACAAGAATTCATAAGTGATATTTATTTGTTACAAAGACAGAAATACATAGTAATCTTACCACAAAACTAGATGAAACTCCTTATTCCCCAATATGTAAAATGCCGGGATATTAAATGAATTACATCTTATGCATGGCATTTTAAATGTTATATCATACTTTTGCAACCTAAAACAGGCAAGTTTTTATTACAGTCACACATATATTTCAATAACCGAAAAATAATACCTATATTGACTGATCAATCATACATAAGATAATAGGAGACAACTACGATTACATCGGAATACAAATCAAACTACAAAAAGAAAATAAATAATTATTACGGGAAAATATCAATATTCCGGCGGGGCTCAACGTGCTTCACGGAAAATCATTGATAATGAAAATTTTAAGCCACGTTACTCACTCGACGGAAAGTGAGTCAAGTTACAGAGAAACACTCGGTCGTCACGACCATCAATCTTAACACTGAACATGGACACACTCGAAACTCGCACGAAACGTCAGCAGTGAGGACGCGCCTACCACTGCGGGTTGGGGGGCAGGTAGCCCTCCGGCGCGTAGGCGGGGGCCGGCGGCGCGCCCGCGTACGGCGGCGCCGCGCCCGCGCCCGCGCCGTACCCGTAGTAGCCAGCGCCGCCGTACCCGCCATAGTACGGCGCCCCGTACGCGCCGTACCCCATGTTGTAGCCTGCGTATACAACCGTCATCATTACATCAACACACTTCACAATTACCTACTACTATCACCACTTACGGCATCTAGCGTCTTTACCTGGAAACTGGGAGGCATAGGGTCCCTCCGGTGGCGGGTTTCCGGTGGGGAACATTTGTCCGGGTGGCCCGGGAGGCACAGGCGGGCCGCCGGGCATGGGCCCGTGCGCCATCGACTTACTAACATCGGCTGGTACCGCCGTGCCGCCGCTCATCATGGCGGGGTGACTCATGCTTAGAGGCATGCCAGGAGAAGGTTTCATATGTCCGGAATGCGCGTGCGGAGGCTCGTGTGGTGCCGGGCGGGCCATGAGGCGCGAGTGCGCGAGGGAAGGGTCCATGGGATTGGCGGGCAAGCTGGGTTGCGGCGTGGGCTCGGGCTTGCGCGTGCGCGGCAGCGAGGCGGGGCCCAACAGGCTGGACACGCTGTGCGACATACCGGCGCTGACCGGGCCGGGCGTGACCGCGGGCCCGGGTGACAAGCCAGGGCCGGGGCCGGCGGCAGGTGGGGGTACTGGTACGGGCATGGGCTGCGGCTCCGGAGTGCCGTCGGGCTTCGTAGGCGACCGCCGCTTTCTAGGCTTAGTGCCGGGTCTCTCTTCGCCTGTCGGTGAGTACGATTGAGTAATGTCGTCCAAATTTTTACGAAAGTCTGGCATTCCCTCTTTGTTTAATACACTAGCAGTTCTTTCTAGTTGACTGAGACTAGATTCTAGCGATACACGGCTACCCGGACGTTGATGCCTGTAATTTTTTAAGGGATTTATCTTTCTCTCAACTGCCTCTGCGGATCGGCTAGATTCTGATGTGTCAAATCTGTTCATATCTAGTATATTTGATTGTTCAATAAATTTATCTTCTGTAGGCCTATTTTCTAAAGCATCCTCCGAGGGCAATTTCTCATCTGTTGTTAAAACCAAGGGTTCTGTTACAGGCTTCGATTCTTTATCCGTACTTGAACTTGGATTTTGTGTTTCTGAAGGTTGAGATTGTTCAGGAGTTTTATTCACCTCTTGTTCTAAAATGTTTGAAAGTTTTGGTTTCTGCTGTTTTTTATCATCTTCTTCATCACTATCTAAGACTTGAGTATCTTCTTCAGAATTGGCTTCCACTTTGCTAGTGGAACTAGATTCACTGCCATCAGGTTCAGATTTTTTTGGATCTCTTGGAATTTTCGTTATACTTACAGATCCGGGAAGATTCGGTCGTAATAATCTGCCTTGAAGTGGGGATTTTGGCCGCATAGCCGAATATGATCTAAGTTCTCCTAATCGATTTCTGATATCAGAAATCTTTTGTCCAGGTATCATGGGTCTTGACATTTTATTTTGACTCAACATTGAAGGCCTTATTACTCGGTGAAAACCAGGTCTAGGGCCAGTTTTGGATGTGATCGTAATTGCCGAATTATTTTTTAAAGATCCAGGTATATTCGTAACAGACGGTCGGGTACCTAAAACTAAAAGAATAATAATATGTTAATATAATACACAACTTTTCAATACCTATAGTATTTTTAGATGCTTTACGTGCTTTTACCTTTTTTCCCTATCGGACTGTTGTCTTTATTGTCGCCAGATTTTTGTCCCAATCCTTTGAAAGAGGTCTTGATAGCAATGATTTTGCCTGACTCTAGCTGCATGTATATTCCCTTCGGTGATTTCAATACCATAACACGCTGCCCCGCTTTCAAAACTATGTTGGTCTTCTCAGCTGAGTTTGTAGGTATCACGACATCTGTTTAAGAACATAACATTAAAATCAAGATGGTAAATAGAATATTTCATCCAGGTAAGGTCGGCCATGTACTGCTTGGAGCAATCAGTATCGATTGCTCCAAGCTGCGATTTTATGGTAAACTATAGTCTTCTAAAGCAGTTCGACTGCTTCGAGCGGTCGACATAACAAAAAGCGAGAGGGCGGGAGGCGAAAGTGACGTAGAATGAACAGCACGGGCGGAGGGGTAACCGCGCTGCATGGGCCGCACCGCTGCCACGGGCCGCTGCAGTGTAGCACGAGTGTATGTGTAGTTACCGAGTGGCAGCGTCATCTCCTGCGCGGTCATGCCCTGGCGGCGCCACACGTCGGCCGGGATCCAGCGCGCGCCGTGCTGCATGGGCCGCACCGACGCCACGGGCCGCTGCACCAGGCTGCCGTCCGCCGTGCGCACCGTCCGGTACGCCGGCACCGGCTTTGGCGCTAATGCTGCTTTCTTTTCGAGCTCGTACCTATAGCAATAATAAATTGTAAATTTGTAATTAAAAATATTGCTCAGCATATGTTATTTATTATACGGGTGTCCAGTAAATAATGCAACATACTGCGTGGGTTGAACTTTGGACTAAGACCTACCAAGACAATTGAACTTATACCGTCTTTTACAAAAAACACGAAAGTACTGGGATTAAATCGGAACTAACAGCTCCAGGTAATAAAATAAGTACCAATATCAAAATGTGTTCCTACCACAAAAGGATTACTAATCGAGAATTAGCTTAGGTAATCATTGATATCTAAAGGCTCTATAGAAAATTTTGTGTATATTCTGTTTATTGTATGAAAAATAAATACTTTTTGATTCGTTCTCTCTTCTATCGGATTTTAAATTTTACTCTGGTACTCTGCTCTCTTAGGCATCAAATACTTAAATAACCCAAAGACATGAAAGGGACTGTAACTTACCCTCTTTGGGCGAGTCTCTTTTCAGCACTTGATAACTTCTTTTCCTTTCTATCGACTAACAAGGACTCGTGTTGGAAAGGCTCCTTACTCAACATTCTCCCGTGTTGCGATATAACTCCTTGCATTAACACATCTATGTACTTATCCTTGTGTTCCGAAAGATCTTTTATCTCGGATTCCTAGAAGAAAAACACTTGTTAACCATAAATAACATAGGTGTTTAGTGCGGCTTACCCATTTTTTATATGATACATGTATGTATAAATTTTAACATTTATGTATGACAAAACTTACCTTTTCATCATTATCGAAGCAAAGATTTGTAATTTCCTTCATAGAGAGAACAGCATCGGGATTGCATTCGTCGACGACGCGGTCAGCCATGCCTTGTTTATTAATCTGACGATCGTAAATCTTCTTTTCCAGACAACAATCCATCACAAAACGGTATACGAAACAAGGTTTCCTTTGTCCATACCTAGTGATAATAAAAAAATAAATAAATAGAATGCCTACATTCAAAGGCCTGTGTTTAAAGCTTGAAGGAATTATAAAAAGACTTGGGGGTGGCCTTTGCTCAGCCGTGGGATAGTATAAGCTAAAAAATAAAATAAAAAATTCAAGAAACGTTTCTATTCTTACCTATAGACACGACAGACAGCCTGTGTGTCGTGGCAAGGATTCCAACTAGCGTCGAACACTATTACACGATTTGCCCCAACCAGGTTAATACCGAGAGACCCTGCACGAGTCGATACAAGGAACAAGTATATGTGCGGATTGGCATTGAACTCGTTTATAAGCTTTTCACGCTCCAAGGCATGTGTTGAACCATCTAGACCTGTAATATTAATATTTGATAATTTATTAATGTTCATTTGTTAACAATATGTGGTGCAAGGAAGATATTACTTACGATAGTAGTTTGTATTTCTTTCCCAAAGACAATTTGTACCGGGAATATAATTCTTTTCTAGAAAGTCTTCAATGAGATTCAATGTAAATAAACTTTGACTAAATAGTAGCAATCTATCTCCAAGCTTTATACTTTCATTCAATATGTAGAAGAACAATTCCATCTTTGAAGAATTTTCGATAATTCCAGGAATGTAATCTTTTAGTAACTCAGCTGCCCAGTCGTACGTCATTTCTTCTGCTTTCTTGACCATAGCTAATTCTTCTTCTCTATTCATTTTTTCTTCTTTTTCACTCTCTTCAGATTCCGAGTCTTCGTTGTTCTTCTCTTTTGACGATTTTCTATCATTTCTCCCTTTAGCTTTTGGTCCTTTACTTTTCCCTTTCGTCTTTTTACTATCCTTTCCTTTTCCTTTCTTACCTTTACCTTTTTGGGTTTCTTCTTCGGATTCAGATCCATCAGTTTTCTGACCTTCTGCTTTGTCATTCTTCTTTATTGATTCAGATTTTTTATCTTTAAGAGTAAGAGGTTGGTTTCTGTTAATTTTCTTTGTTTCATCTTTTACTATTTTCTTTGTGTCTAAGTCCTCAATTTTGACTTCGCCGTCTGATTCTGATTTCATCTCAGTTCTTTCTTCGGCTTTAAGTTTATCAAGTTCAGTCTTGATTTCAGTGATAGGCCACGATGTTACTGGACTACCCGAACTAGCACTACCCAAAGGCGTTTTAGTTTCAAGATGTGGTGGGAAATTGGGAAACGAACAAGGAAAGTTATTATTTGAGGTGCTTTCTGGTTGTTCAGGATAAGAGGAAGCATTAGGAGGATATCCGTAACCAGGATTATTATATGGCACAGAAGTTGGGTTTTGTGTTGGTGGTATAGTCGGTTCTGACTTTATTTCGGCAGATGGGTAGGCGCTAGGAACGGTATTTGGTTCATTTTTAATAGCAGGTTGATTTGGCACGTTAGAATTAGAAACTTGGTTTGCAGGTATATTGTTGGAAAATCCTGGATAGTTGGGAGGATGATTGTCGTACTGATTATAAGGCGTTGAATTATTACCGTACGCTGAAGTGCTTGCTGAGTAAGGTGGAGGATAAGGTTGATTGGGATAACCTTGAGATCCTGGGGTATTAGGGTACGAGCTCGAAGGCGTGTTCGCGTTGTACTCTGAATAACCAGGCTGATTATGATAGCCTGGATAGGGTGGTCTTTGTTGATTGCCAGTGTAACCATCTTGATTGTTTGAGTATGGTTGCATCGCATTGCCTGGATAAGGCTGGTCGTTTTGAGGCGCATTATAGTTCGGTGGGTAATGCTGAGAATGCTGAGAATTATTATATTCTGGAGGTGGATTCCCCCTGAAATCTTGTTGTGGCGGCTGGTTATTTTGCTGATACTGTGCATTGTTATAGTATCCAGTATTACCGTAGTAGTTTCCATTACCCCAATAATTTTGGTTGTAGCTTTGGCCTGCTTCAGGAGTCATATTCTGGGGATATTGGTTGGGGTAATTATTACCGTATGGAGGTTGCTGTTGATAGTAATTACCCTCGTAGTTTTGGTTGTATCCTTGATTTGGTGGATAGTAACCAGGTCCCGGGTTTTGATAATTATGATATGGTGGGTAAGATCCAGATGGTTGATCCGGTCTAAACATGTTTGGTGATGGGCCGTAGGGGGTATTAGGTGGGTACGGAGCGTTGCCGTACATATTTGAATCCGGTCGAGGCGGAATTGGACCCGTAGTTGTGTTGGGTGGAATGGTCGCAGCTGGTTTTTTCGCTGCGCCCTAAAATATTAGTTCAGTTAGAAACCATGTTATATTCACTAAATTACTTTAATATACATGTATTTCTATTACTTACGCGGGGTTTAGAGGCACGTGTTTGGCGTCCCTTATTGTTTCGCGCACGGCCCGCTTTTGTGACACCACCTATTTCTTCTAGATCTAAATCTTCCTCTATAGCTGCGTTAACTTCGCTACGCTTTTTGAGGAAATTGTATAAAACATCAGGGTGATTCCAAATCTAAAAAAATAAACATTATTTCAGAATAAAAACTATCTTGATGGTGCGACATGGGCGATTTATTAAGGAGAGTTTTTTTTCTTACCTTGCAACAAATAGCAAAAGCTTTCAAAGGATTTGGCACTGACGTAGAGCGGACTACTTCGTTCATGAATCTTTCGTAAAGTTTTCGTTGCAATGGCGTCATTCGTACTAAAAGAACGTATTCTTCCTTTTGCGGTAGCGTAGACTGCAGAACCGCGTGCGATCGCCTAGAATAAATATTTTTATAATAGCCAATATAAGTTAATGAGCACCACTACGTGAAGATTAAATGCATATACAAAAATACCTATTTAAAACCCTCACCTTTGTACGAAACCTACGAGAAGTGAATGTAACACGTGAGCTCGGTATCTCATGAGCCGTATATCCTGAGGCGTTGAATCTATACATTGCCCGTTTTGAATCGGTCTCTCAAACATGTTACAAAACTCAGTTTTGCTACCGAGATAGTTGGGACGAACGAAGTCCACCATACACCAGTACTCCAGCAAGTTGTTTTGTAGGGGATACCCTGAGTAAAAAATAATAAAAAAATATTACATACTAAATATAAAGATTATGAGATTTAATTTTTGAAATGATTGCAATAACTGATCTTACCAGTCAATACAACTCTCCGTTTGGTCCTCATTTGTTTTAATGCATATGATATATTAGAATGTGAATTCTTGATCCGGTGACCTTCATCACATATTACCAAATCCGGACCAGGCTTAACCAATGCCTCGTACATTTCTGAAATGTATGTATAAAATAAAATAACTAATTCATAGGAAATTATTTCCAAGATTTTATATATAACGCATTTGCTGACCACAGACTTGTCACTGTGGTACAGAATGTATTATTAGATCAGAACCTTTGATTTTTTAAATGCGATGCATTTATTTGCGTTATATATATGTCTTTACGTCATCAAAGACATCCCTACATTTATTCTTAATTTTGTACCATATTTTTCTAATTCTAAAGAGACATCCTTGATATCTAGCTTTATCTCAATCTTGAGATATTTATGCAGGCAGTAAATCTTATGTAAAAATATATTTACCATCTAAAAGCTTCTTGTCTTCATCATTAGCATTAGGAATATCCTCCTTTTTCTCCTCCTTCTTCATTTCATCTTTGAAGTCGTCTAGCCTAGCTTGGCTGTCTCCATCCTCTTTATCCAGCTTAGACTCTTCAGATATCTTGAAATAAATTGTTAAGCATAAGTATTTATTTTATTTTGCATCTAAAGGTACATAATTGTTTCCTATTTAGAAGTATCAATGCGATATTAATGATTATTTTTTGTAAATCTTCTTTTTTGTAAGTCTTATTTGTAAAATGGAAAATTATAAAGAATTTATTAATTTGGACACTAAACAAACTTATAAAAATAAATAAGCAGTTGTATGTGCTTACTAATTACAGAAAATGACTTATAGGCAATATTTACATATGGCCTTATTAATAAAAATCGCGATGGAGCTTAACAACGGATTAACGGATCATCAGAAAATTTAAAACTCAAAATGCCGATGCATTCCACAAATTTTCTGGATAAATCGTTTGCCATTCAAGCTGCCCGATTGTGGAACGCATTACCAGTGTCGATTCGTCGCGAACAAACAATAGTTAAATTTAAAAAAGCACTCAGAAACCATTACCTCTCCCTATCAACATAAATGTTAAAATTTGCTATCATATTTCGTTATTGTTTTAAATTGTTTTCATTATTGTTTAGATTAAGTCTGTAGCTGTACACTCTACTTATATTTTTATATTTATTCCGTCCAATGGTTGCCTGGAAGAAATTGCCGTGCGCAATAAGGCCGCCCTTTGTACCACTGTTATGTATATATATATTTTTTCATGTTTATTTCTGTTTACAGTGTACAATAAAGAATAAATAAATAAATAAATAAATAACGGATTCTAATTTTAAATTCTCTATAGAAAAATTTAATACAGAATCTGCTTAGCAATCGCTAATCTCAGTCGAGATTTTTATTAATAAGGCCAATTGAGTCTAGTAATCGTATGTAATTATGTACTTGGTAAAGGTTATTTTAATTAGTATTGGCAAATCTGCATTACCTGTGTGTCATCATTATTCGCGTCAGCCTTTTTCTCCTCCTTTTCCCTTTCAGCCTCCAATTTAAGTTCCGCTTTCTTTTTCTTACGAGGTTTCTTATCTTTTTTCATACTGAGAAGTCTGTATAACTCATAACCTATCATAAGCACACCACCCGATGTCGTCCAATCCTGTAAACAGAAAACTTAAATAATACTAACTCGTGAATGAAAACTGAAAAGAACTTAAGCACCCTAAAGTAAACTGTCACTGACATGTTTTATATGTCGTTACTAGCTATTACAAGCTATGTAATCCAAGAATTTCTCCTAAATATGTCTAGTTATTTTAGAAAAAAAAAATGCGACATTTGTAATAAAGCTATTTAATAAAGACAAAATCCATCACCACCAAACACAAATAAAGCACACTCAGAAACGGTAAATGACCACCGACATACCTTGACGACTTTCGCCCGCATTTGTAATGTTTTGTGACTGTCATTGAGCACGTAGATTGGGAAGTTCCTTGGTCGCACTTCACCGTGGGCCGACAGAGGACTGGTGCTCGCGTCCAGTGGTAACCACATGTTGAATTCTGCCACCTGACACGATTTAAAACTATGTTTAATACACGTCTCCTAAAAACTATTATTATATAATGACATTGAATAAGCAGTATAAACCTTGAACGTTAAGTATACCATAACTACTTATTTTAAATCAATATTTGCTGTAAATCGTAAGTAGAGCGTGATAGTTAGATTTGTAGACCTTCAGGCTTTATAGACCTTTTAAAGTGTGCATGGACTTTAAGTAAAACGATTTCTTAATGACACGCATTTCAAAAGCATATGTACATTCAAGGAGTTTGTGAATATTGCCGCTTCTTTAAATGAAACTCAAAGAAACATTAGAACACTTACCCAATTTTGCAATGTGTTGATTGGCATGATACACAAAACCGTTTTAGAGGTAGTGTGTCGAAGGAATATATCACAGAAACATACTATTTGTAAAGTTTTACCGAGGCCCATAGAATGCGCTAATATACATCCAAAGCCTGTTGAATTCGAGAATCTTTCTACCGATTCAATTATGTTATCGAAAAGGAATCTTACACCACCAATCTGAAATACAAACAATTTATTATTATTATTATGTCATAAAAGTACATAATGCTATGTTGAATTGTTTGCAGAACACTGACTAATAAAAACAGGATTTATGTTTTATACATTTAAACAAAAAAGAACAATACCAGTTGATACAATATAAAATAAATACATAGCATATTGAAAACTTAAAAATTATTTAGAATAGTTGTTTATGGAATATAAAATTAATTATTATTACAACGAAGCCTCGTCGCCATGATAATTTTAAGGTTTACACCTACCTGATGAGGTTTGATAACCCTTGCGATCTGTGGCGCTAAGAATATGTCCTCCTCATTTTCTGGGTGACCAATGTTAATTAATACACGGCCTTGTTCATCTGGGATGTTATAAGCATCATTGACATGGAGACCTTGAATTAAGAAGAAATGTTATTAGGATATTAATGTTGATAGAAGTAATAGAAAGTCAATATGTAGTTCAAATATATATAGCAATCTTCAATTCATGTTTACTGCATAAAGTGTGTTGTTAATGAAGATTACCTGAATAGAGCTTGCCTTAATCTTATAAATTATTACGTAAACACAACTTGAGATTGATCATTAGGGGTGTTGTCTAATAAATAACTGACTACTAATAACCTTACGAATTAATTTAAACTTATACGACTAACAACTGTCTAAATAGGAACAGAACTTAGTCAGTCTGGGTGTTCTTTGTGCATGTGATTTGAATGTTTGTAAAATCCCCCGCGACACGAGGATTAAATCCCATAGTGCGGGAGTCGTTTTAAAAAAAAAACAAATTACTATTACATTTTTTTACGCCACCTATTATGCGACTCCGAGCTGATTCATAGATACTTCTAATTACCTGAGTTACCAGGATCCTCTTCGGCTTCAGGACTAGGCGGCACTTCTGAATCTGACAGCATTATGCAATCATCAGAATCAGATGACGAAGACGAAGACTCCTCACCACTGCTGCTATCAACAATTTCTACAACCTACACATTAAAATTGCAGTGTTAAATTTAAGAGAATTTTCAAATTCAAACAAGTTAATGACTTATTAGTCTGTTAATTAAAAATAATTGTTATTAAAGTACAATTTAGAACATAGGTAAATTTTATTACCAGATAAAAGTTCATTTGTACTTTCTTCACCCTGAATATTCAAACTCAACTCAACTTTAAGACGTATTTAAATTCCTATCGGTCGCTACTTCACGCGTAAAAGGGACAGGGACAGCATTAGACTTAACGGCAACTTTAAATTGAGTTCCGTTTGACTATTCAGCCATAAATATTAATAAAGGAACTTGAGCATTACTTGAAATTGGATACTAACCTCTTTTTTGTCAGACTTCTGATCAGGTTTCCCAGGCTTCTGTGCACCAGATGTTGTAGGTTTAGGCAACTTTGTAACTTCCACCTGACCTGCCTTTATTGTCTTTCTGGTTTCACCTGATGGTAATTTAACTAAAACTGTGTTTGGCAAGCTAGAAAACAAGAAGATAATTTAACAATTTCATACACTAAACACAGCAACATAACAGATTCTTGTTTATTGGAATAATACACATACTTCAGCTTCTGCCCAGGAAGGGATTTCTTTAATATTGATGACCCTCCTTGCAATAGTGATAAGGTTTTCTGGTGAATTTTGTTTTGTCTATTAATTGCTATTTGTCTTTGTACCTGTAAACATAATTATAAAGGTAAAGCAAGAGGAAAAGAACAGTAAATATACTTAATAACTAATCTGTTTTACTCATCTACTAACAAAAAAGATAATCTATATATCTAAAAATATTGTATGAGGTTGTAACATCTATAAATCATTAAAGTTAAAGCACATGGTGGATATAAATCAACAAACAACTCTTCATTCATCTTTAATTAACTACAATAATAATAGCAGTCATCTATCAATCTTTAATTACAGTGTTTATCCTTGATTATATACATGTAATTAAAGGGCAAGAGCAAACAAATTCGCGTCATGAAAGTTACTATACAAAATATAATGATAATGAATATCATATTACCTCTCTGATGATTCTTTGCTGTTCCTGAACTCGGGCCAATCTCTCAGACTCTTGTCTTTGGGCAGCCAGTGTTGAAGCATCCAAGTTCTTTTCATCCATGACTTCTCTGATGTTTCGCCGTACATTAAGAGCATTTGTATTGAGAGTTTTCTTCTGTAATGCAGATGTTAATAAACAATTATTTATAATACATGTTAGGCCTAGCTGGGCATAGATGGTAAAGTTTTTACTAAAAATGTATATTAAAATGCAATCTTTTAAATCATTTAGTATCAAAGTTCAAAGTATTTTGTTGTGAAGACAAATAAAACAAGCCCAAACAAAATGGTATTGCGACTTTCTTGATGAAATTCCTATGGCCACATTTGGGCTTCACATCAGACCAGCTCAAAAATACTGTTATAAAGTATTATCTATACTAATATTATAAAGCTGAAAAGTTTGTTTGTTTGTTTGTTTGTTTGTTTGAACGCGCTAATCTCAGGAACTACTGGTTCGAATTGAAAAATTCTTTTTGTATTGGATAGTCCGTTTATTGAGGAAGGCTATAGGCTATATAACATCACGCTACGACCAATAGGAGCGGAGCATAAATGAAAAATGTTGCAAAAATGAAAAAACCGTTGAAACTAAAACACGCGAACAAAGTCGCGGGGGACAGCTAGTCACTAATAACAATTTATGCAAAATTTTAGCTGAGCCAGCTAGCCCAACAAAAGGTTGGGCTATCCAATTTAGTATAAATATTCATTACTTACATAAGAACAGTGAAAGATAAATAAAATCTAGTAAAAAAAAAAGAAAGCATATTTCATTGATTTGATAATTCTTACTTTTTTTTATCTACTGTTATTTTTTTACAATAAATTCCTGACAGAATACAGTTTTATAATTAGTTTTGAAAGCATTTTTTTAAACTAATACCTACATAATATGAAAATAAAACAGTAAAAGAGTTATAGTAATTAGGGACACTAGCAATTTTTGGCAATGCAACAATGTTTAACAACATGATAAGTTAGAAATTACTATTAAGTTAAGATTCAATGTCAAGGTTACTATTATAACTATATTCATACTGTTTTATACCTATAAACCATGATTTACTACCTATCAACCTTACAATATTATCACCAACCACATCATAATAACATACAAACTGAAGAATTTTGATATGCTTATAATCTAATGCTCAAACCTGAATAAGCGTAGCAAAATTTAAACATGTATAATACTCAGTATACCTATGTGACACACATGACTTTCATTTACTATGCGTATGATAAGTTGATAACTAATATTGTTTGTTTTACCCATAAGAATCAAATTATTGGTAAGCATAACTATGCTATTCTGGATATCTTAAAAAGATGGTAAATCATTTATATTGTTAAACTATAGTTAGAAACTAGACAACAAAAATCTTGTTATGTAAACATGACAATATAATGATGATAAGATTCAATTAAATCAATCTTGATAATGATAATCTGGCTGAATTACAACATATTGCTAAATAAACAATAGTGAGCATGATTTCTGGGTTAATTCCAGTATTGGCAGGAGATCAAGTCTGTTCAATAGTAAAAGTTATTACACACACTCAATGCATTTTATATCTATTCACCCGAATTATGGTAAACTTTGCTTTTATGTTTAGTTTTACTACTGACCCCAATCATTACATAAAATTCTAAGAATATGGTATCTTTTGGTTTGTTCATTAAATACTTTGTTTACTACTCAAAAACTGATTATTTAAAATGAAATATGTAAATTCTTACCTCGTCATCCCCCTCATGTTGCTTTTCCTCATCCTTAGAGGATTCCCCACTGTCATCTTCCTTTTTAATTATGGGCTTTACACTAATCTCACCCATTTCTTTTAGTTTCTCGGTAATATCAAAATCTTGACTACTGTCTTCTTGTTTTATGTCTAACAATTCCTCAGCTGACTTTTCTGGACACAACTCACTCTCTTCCACTTCAGAGATCTCCACATTTTTGTTGTCTAAATCACCATCATTAATTATATCACTTATTGATAGAGTTTTAGGTTCTTCTTCTTGTACTTGTTCTGGTTCCTGTTTTACAACAGGTTCTGGACATAGAGGAGGTTCTACAGGAGGTGTTTGGTTTATTTGTGACTCTCTTTTGGCTTCCACTATATCACCAGTCTCAGGATCAATGTAACTTTCATTTTCCTCATTTAGCTCTTGCACAGCATTAGGATTAACTACAAATTCCTCTTCTGATAGTCCATCACTTTCTGTTTTACTGTCATCACTAGTAAAGTCACTTAATTCTAAGATGTTGTTACCAACTAAGCTTCGTATCGTAATACCTGTGTCTTTTTTGAGTTTCTTAGTGAAATCATGAAAGTTTTTCACAGCTTCCATCTTCCTTTTCTGGCTCATCGGCCTGGGCCGAGGAGCAGCGCGCCTCCGAGCGTTCATAGCTGCTGTCTGTGCAAAGTGAGCCCGTTGTATTCTCGCAATGGTTTCATCATCGTCCTCACTGTCAAGAACTTCCTCCTCAGAATCGTCTTCTTCTTCTTGCTTGCCCTTCATTTTATTCTTCACTGAATTTGTGCCGCCGGCATCATCCATGACAATAACTAAATCCTAATATCTCAGATCCACTAAAATCTACCGCAAGTCATCATTATACCGTCCATTTCATTCAATAAAATCAAGAATTCACTGGTTTAATGTATTGAACACAGGGTTATTCGTAAATAGAACCAAATTTTCTAAGACACAAACAATATTTTTCAGGATAGTTCTTTGTAGCGCTTTTACAGGACGCTGCATTAAATATCGAAGGGAATACGCCGGATGACACAATTATTAACACAGCGCGCCCGATTAGTTCGAAAAACAAGACTTATCGTCATGTTTGATTTTAATTATCGTTAATAAAATAATGTCTGCAATTAAAATTTAGGAAGCCATTACTTCCGCAATAAATAGCCTATTCAACTATTCGTATAGAATTTGTGTATTCCACAAGCGTGTTTACAAAAATTGTAGACGGGAGACTGCGTCACAAAACGTCACGAAGACTTTATTAGCATTCACCAATAAAGTATTTAATTGCAAATTCTCTTGTAACAAACATCTGTGTAAATCTACTATCAGCATCTCACGCTTGCCATTGAAAATGCATCCTTGTTGTACCAAAACAATGCGTTAAAAATTGTAATAGCAAATGTTTTTGATTCATGGCAACATTATTGATTTTCTACACTGGGTTGACACCTAATATTTTAGTCTATGAATTGTTTATGACACAAAGTAAGTCCGGTCCACTCAGTTAAAAATGATTGAGACAAATTACCATAGAACACCGACGTTACAAAGATTATATTGTCAGTGCAAAATAATCATTTATGCTACAGACATAGGTATGTATAATGGAAATACATGTTGTAGTCAAGAATTCGTAATCTCATATATTTTTAACAAGTCGCTGCAGAACAGGTTTGTAAAGAATCTCTTTTTCTTTTCTTCTTCTGCTGAATAATAAATTGTGTGATGCTGGATTCATGTTATCGACTAAATTTTATCCGCAACTTTTTGATGATATTGATTCCCAAGTAACGAAAATACGAAATGAAACTCTTGTTTTCGATTCGCCTTTGGGTCGTCGGATCTTTCTTGTTCCTAGACTCAATTTCGCAAAGTTATGATTTACGAAATTTTATAATGTTTATTTTCTGAAGCACATTAATCATTTTAAATATTTCTTTGTATGTAAGTAACTAAATTAGAATTAGTAAGTCGTAGTAGTGACCTATAATTGCTGCGCCCTAGCATCGTGCGTATGACAGCTGTCAGTATGAGACGACTAGGGAAGTGGCACTATTCGAACGGTGCTGTCGATAAGATAATAAAATAAAATAGTTACATCGACCTTTTTTTTAATATCATGTATTTTTTTATTGATCGCTTATTAACATCTTGTTTAATTATCCTTTTATATAATATAAAATACAAATGATGAATACTCCGTGCATGTACATAATAAACCTACATTATAATGCAATTAATATGAATCTAAAGGTATACACACATTACGCTGTACATGCAGTATTTACAGTAAATAACCTATAGTAATTACTTTGACACACAAAAAGTTAACATAAGTTTTAGTAATAACAAAAAATTAAGTGTAAAATATGATTATCGAGAATTTCGTAGCAGTAATTTCCCATCTCTAAAAAAGTCGATGACATTACGTTACATGCATAAAGATTAACATCGCTTAAAAACGTTTTAAACTTATTTCATAGTATATACACCATAAATGAGTAAAATTTTGGTAAAAATGATTTAATTTAGTTGTGTTACCAATAATTTAGTATTTTACGCCTGTAATATTCAGGCTAGCTCAGAAATTATTTACGATCCGTTTGATCACTAAAATATTAATTAGTGTAAAGGAACGGTTTGTCTAATGTCATACGCACGATCCTACAGCGCACGAACTATAGTCATTGAATAACCCGACAGTAACGCCGTTTGTTCACGCTTAGAAAGTTTGCCGTGTCTAAGCTATACTAGCCGTGTATAAAGCTGAAGAGTTTGTTTGTTCGGTTGAACCCGCTAATCTCTGGAACTTCCCGACCGATTTTAAAATGATTTTACATTCAGTTATCTGGGGTTATATTCAGATATATTGGGCATAATAGGTTAGGCTTACTTACTTTAAAGTAAGCCTTACCTATTACGCCCCATGTTTTAGAAAATCCATGAAATTAAAACACGCGGTCGTAGTCGCGAGGGACAGCTAGTAATACTTTAATATCTTGGAACAACTCACACACACGGCTATCTGATCCCAAACTAGGCAGATTGTGTATTATGGCAACCAGATAACTAATAAACATGCTTTTATCTTTCTCAATACTTACCTATCTATACTAATATTATAAAGCTGAAGAGTTTGTTTGTTTGTTTGTTTGTTTGTTTGTTTGAACGCGCTAATCTCAGTAACTACTGGTCCGATTTGAAAAAATCTTTTAGTGTTGGATAGCTCATTTATTGAGGAAGGCTATAGGATATATAACATCACGCTACGACCAATAGGAGCGGAGCATAAATGAAAAAAACGTTGAAACTAAAACACGCGGACAAAGTCGCGGGGGACAGCTAGTATTAGATAAATTACCCAGACACAGAACAAATGATCATGCTCATTGCACAAGGATTTGTCCTGAATCGAACTCACGACCTCCGGGTTTTAGAGCCAGAATCACATCACCATTTCACCAATTGCACACGACAAACATTTTACTGAACACAAAAAAATATCTCAACTACCCCGTCCCCTGCGCAGACAAGATTTATTTCTTGGTCAGCGCCGAAGCAGTGTAGGTACACAGTTTGTGTGAGGAAACGACACGAATTCTTATATTATAGGCCCCTGGCCCGGCGCCATTTCTTAGCTTGTTCAAGCGGCCTTAAGCAAAAAATCAAATCAGATTCGAACCGAAGCGAATACGAATATGACGATAGAAGTCTTTCTCCGATCGAATTCTACACTTCAGTCATTAGTGCAATTTTTTTCTTGCCTCCTTCACAATGATAATTACATCTGGTTTTCCTATTCTGTAAGTCTTGATTAGTCACACCCGAGTTCATTTTGCGATTATACTTGAGACTTTCTCGTTCATGGTAGTTGCTCTTAACTTGGAATTCTTTTACATACCTAGTCCAAATAATATACACAATATAAACGCCGTAACTTGACCTTGACCTTGACCGTGACTTTTAGGGCAGATTTTGGTGTGTTTTTTTCAGTTTGAACTTTTTTTTTCTGATGTAACCGAGATGTTGGTTCCTAGTTCATAGCTATAATTTATAAAGAACTGTTGAGGCGTTTGAAGACCATTTACTCATTTACTACTTGTCAAAATTAAGATTCAACTTATTGCGCCCAATCAGTTGAACCTGAGATAGTTGGAAAGATACATAACTACTGTTGCCTTAGTCCTATTTCCAAGACACCCATTCCAGTGACTCTCAACCGTTATGAATGTCTGAATTAGAAAAGCATTTATTTTCAATTAGTGATTCATTAATTCACCCTTTTATGCTCTTCAGTCTTTTATGTCTTATTTGCTATGGAGCTGGTTACCTAAAGCGATTGTCACTTTATATAAAACAGTGTGAAACAGCAAATTTCAGATTTACCAATATATAATATAATAATAGCTAGATCTACTACAGTGTAGTTAATCGCCGACGTCAGCCGATACTAAAAATTAGTTGTTACCGTTATTTTTATCCACTGAACATCACTTGGGTTGTCAACTGGAGATAGCAAATAAGTCTAGAAGAGGCGGCGGGAAGACCTAGATGCATACTGCGAGGGCCGATTCGAAGCAGCGCGGCATTAGAATTTATGTCAATATGTAGGAACTCGGGGGAGGCCTCGGCCCAGCAATGAAGGCATAAGAAAAAAAATTACAAGCAAATCAGGTCAAAGACTTAGGAAACAGATGAATACCAGTTAAATAAATAATAAAGATGTTATGTTTATTCTATTTACACAGTAATCATTGCAACAAAATTTTCTACTAAATAGGTCTGTATGCTGGACACCAATTATTTAAGCAACACCAACAACACGCCTTTCACGTAGCCTGAGACGACGTTCACGTTCGAATTCTTTCATCCGGAGAACATAGCTGGAACAAAGAATTTAAAATATTAGGAAAACTAAAAGAATATTCACCTTTTAAGTGCTTGACGAAATATCAACTACCGTGTCCTTAGCGCGTGGGTACAAGTCGATAAAATTTGATTATTTTTGTTTAAGCTTTTTAATACTGAGAGCTACAAGATATATTTTTAAGTAATTGTTGTAAATAAGTTTAAGACATAAATAATATTATGTAAATAATAAATAATATAAAATTGATTATAATAATTATGAATTTATTTATAATGTTGGTATGACTGTTGTGACACTCATTTCTTTTCATTTTCATTTTAAAATAATTATGGAATAAGTATATAACTTGCAATAGAATAATCACAATTAAAAGGTGAGGAACCTTTTTTATTTGTACCTAAACCTGCTTAATGCTCTAAAAAGGCTATTAAAAAAAATATTGACATGTTAGAAATCATTAGAAATTGTCATTGACAGGAATACTTTATTTTACTGTTTAAAAATTTAGTTTTTAGGTATGTAATATATATATATTTTATTTATTTACCTATATACAAACAATCAACGTAAAATTAAAAATATAAAATCACATACTCATCCTTTTCACAGGTCAAATAGTGATGTTTCTCATGAGCACACTTATAAATCAATGGCATGTTTTTGTAGCGACATGATTGGTATTCCAGCAAGTAGTGGGCACAATAATCACGGTGCTTTGGTGGGATCTTTGCTGATATCAGATCTGCCTCACGGGCTATCATCTCTGTAATAAGAATGCCAGTTGAAGATTAAAACACTCAGCCAAATAATTGAAATAAATCGTAAGTACATAATAAGTGCAATACATTGTCAGTAATTCAATTGTATTTAAGTTGGGTCATAAAGTTCGCTTGTAGTCAAAAGTTCAGATGGGATATTACACTTTGTTATGACTGGAACATAACCTAAACATAAATTATGTAACTCTGTTTAGTTTGCTTATTAATGTCTATACCCAAATTTAGAGCAAGTAATACTTATTGAATCAATATTAATCGTAAGTAATTACCTCTTTGTTTTCTTTCATAATCAAATCCAGCATCAGGATCGAATGTTGGTGTATCATCCATATACAGGCCAACATTTCGTGCCCCATAAGAACCCATTATTTGGCCCATCCTGGTAGGTTACTCTATAATATGCGCACCCAGCCTATGAAGTATTTTCAATTCAAGGGCCTAAATTTTGTAGTAGGTAGGCTAATAATTGATATTTGGGCCAGCTGAAAAGTGTAGTTTAGTAAATTTGAATGTTGCCATATCCAAAAAAAACCTTAAATAAGGGAGATGTGGTGGAGTAAAAGAACAGAGTATATTTCGGTTCAAATTCAGATCAAACCAATTATTACTGTGACCATGGTCTAGTTATATCCCTGATATAATATTTGAATGACAAAAACGGTACATTTTTCATCACATTGATAATTAGTCGATACTGCAGAGAGTGCAGAGTCACACCTGCTTAGCAATTACATAATATGTATATTTTATTTATTTAATAATATAATATATTTTATTTATTTAATTATTTATGTACACATACAACACGATTTGTAAACAACATAATATATATAATCAGACAGATGTACAAGGGTGCTGCTTATTTCTTAAGAAATATCTACCAGCATTTTTTTTGATATATTTGAAAGTTTGTATTTTTTTTGCTTATACTTATTACTACTAAGTGACATTGTTACGTCACACTTATTTTTAAATTTGCATGGTAAAAAAAATAGCAATATGTGTGACACCCTATGTACCTTTCCATCTTTTGTCCTACATTTTTTTGTAAATAAAGATATTTGATTTGTGTCTTGTCAGGATCTTAATATAGTCTGTCGAGATTGTCGGGAAATTAATTTATCTGGTGGTCAACACAAATTCCTGCAATCTGACAGGACAGTTCTATTGACAAGAAGTACGGAGTATAACATTACTCGGTGCCAGAGTTGCAAAGCTATAAATTGATTTTATGCACCTTACAAACCACAGATTAAAGAGAGTATATTTGTTCTGTGGATTAAAGAGTAATATTGCAAACTAAACGGCGGCGCGGCGGCAAATGGTAAACTGGTAAATGGTAGATACATACGCTCAATTCGGTGTCTAGCATGTTTGTAAAATCTCTTGACCTACTTTAATAATTTCCGCATACATATTGCATTGTCTAAAGTTGGCGATTAACTACTTACAAAGAGTAAAATAATAACCATGAAAGAAATATTTCAGAACTACCCGCATTTTTTTGGCGTTCTGTTATGAAAATTATTGACGAGAAATTAATGTTTTAATACAAAAAAAAAGTAACTGGAAATCGCATTATAACTTACTATATAAAAGTTAATACAAGACTCACGTATGATTTACAAAATTTATGATAAGGAATTCGATTTTTCTAAACAAGAATGGATATAACGAAAAGATTTAAAAGTTACAATTTAACAGTATTAAAAACCGTAGGTAAAGGCACATATGGGTATGTATTATTTTATTATTTTTTTCATTTATTAAATACTTATTGTGGCTAGGATGCGTAACAAGATATCTGCTATCATAAAATACAATGTGTGTAATACAAGTGCCTCCAACAAAGGGAAGATATGTCTATATTTTATGTCGTTTTATTAGTAAATGTTTAACTTTTTCAGCAATGTTTATTTATGTGAAAAGCGAGATAATGCTCTTCTTACAATAGTTAAAGATATAGAATTAAACTTTAAGCTTCAAGACCATAAACAGGTGAGTTCCGTCGAAAAGTTCTTAGGAGTTAGTTATAAACACGAATACTGCAGCCTTAAAGTTTACTTGATTTTAGGACATTGCAAATGAGGTGAAAATTTTGTCCTCTCTGGATCACCCCAATGTCATCAAGTTTTACGCATGTTATTACGCCGAACATCATGTTATGATCTCCATGGAATATGCCACTAGCGGGAATCTAGCGGAATACATGTATCAAAGGTGTCCTAAATTATTACCACAGCAGGTACCTACTTACTTTATTTTATATTTTGGGCCACACGAATTAACTCCGCTGCGACCACGCCAACCAACAAACGGCCTTTCTTATCTTCTGCAAGACTGTATTTTGAAGTTTAAAACCGATTTTCAGATAAAACAGAATAACGGTGATTGAGACGTCTTTCGCCTTTTTTTTTCAGGAAATTCTGTTCTACTTCTGCCAAGTTTTATTAGGAGTTAACTACATTCATGGACAAAATATTATTCACAGAGATCTAAAAGCAGAAAATATACTCTTGACTGGTAAGAACGGCGTTGTCGTCAAAATAGGTGACTTTGGGATTTCTAAGATGTTGGCTAGGTGAGTTATAATGAGATTTGTTTATAAAGATTAATCTCCAAACATAAAATCAACGGTCATTATTTTCAGTGCTAAGAAGACTTCGACTGTGATTGGTACACCATATTATTTGGCTCCAGAACTATGTGAAGGAAAACCATATTGTACTAAAAGTGACGTATGGGCATTAGGGTGCTTATTATATGAAATGTGCACTCATAAGAGGGCTTTTGATGCGGAGGTAACATTTACATTAGCTCATTTCCTATTCTTGGTTTAAAATAAAAGTCGATTTATTGTATAATAACTTTCGTGAGGAGTATTCATAATTATTTAAAACTAAACGGTTTACTCACGTATATTGTGGTGTCGCGAGTCGAACTGGGACAAACTCAGTTCGACTCGCGACTCCACCGCCGCCGCGTCAGCTCATGATTAGGGACTCCTATTGAGTCTGGAACTAGTCGGGCGATCCCGAAAATATAGGTGAGTAAACCGTTTTGTTTAAATAATTATCGATTTATTATGTGGTAAAAAAAAGAAGAAATTGGTTACATGTGAAACTCTTGATCGATACGTATTTCTATCACTTTACAGACTTTAGTGGGTCTAGTAAAGGCAATTACGAGTGGCAGTGTTCATCCAATTGACTTGACGACGTATGACAGGAGCATGCAGGACCTTGTAGATTCAATGCTGTCCATTTTGCCTGATAAAAGACCCTGTATAAAAGAATTGATGGGACGAACGGTATTATTACCCGATATTTATACTGTATACTTGGATGCTGGCAATGAAGAATTATTATATTTGAGGATTAAGCAATTAATAATGTAAACATAATATAAAATAAATAAGACAATTGAATTAATGTAATTTAGTTTTATTAAAAGAATAGTTTGAAAACAATATGTTTGGACTTTTATTGGTAAAAAATACTGGGATAACACAAAATTTTAATATATTCATTTGTTTCTTCCCATTTATATCAGTCTCGAAATATTTCCGTTTCTGGTAATGATATTGTGTATCTGTTCTTTTGCATAATATCTTTTCTGATGTAGTATCCGTCTTAATAGCTAAACATCGCATTGTAGAACAATCTGATCTAACCAGCTCAACAAAATCGCAATTAATGTGCTTAAAACTATAAAATTATTCTATCCAACTGTATTATCTGTTCTTACAGCAAGTAAATGCAATAGGTATCTGTTTGCATTATGTTGTTAACATGATTACTGCCCATTTGCTTGGTCTGTCTCCATTTCCTCTTCTTCATCTTCTGTAATCATAAGAATTAGTTATTATTGGTTGTAAATGTTAAAATAGCCCTTGTAGAATAAGTCACTTTTTGAACTCAACATGTCTACAACAGAAAATAGTGTCTCATGAAAAATGTGACACTTTTAAAATCTGCTTGTGTTGTTTTCAGCCTCCTGCAGTTTTCGACACCTTATGCGGTAAATGCAGAATTGACTGTTCCACTGAAACTTCAATTAATAGCAAAAATGTTTATTGATGTTGTTTCTTATAGCTTGTTAATTATTCACAACTCCGTCACACAATTACTTTTCAATTGTTGAAATATTGTAAGCGACAAGTATAGACAGAATAAATCATGATGAAAATTATACAAGGACATAATGGGATCTCTATGTTCCAATTCTTTATTTAAGCCTTAGTAAAGTGTGTCCCATGTATTATTAAGTTATATCTTTAAGTTAACCTTTAGAAAGACCAGGTCTACTTCTACTAACCTGGAAATTAATGTGCTGAAAATAAAAAAAACTTTAATCAGTAATAACTTACGTTGTCCATTAGATGGTGTAGGTGGCTGCAAAGGTTTCTGTCCAGGGATCTGGCCTGATTGGAGCATCCGAGTTAGCCTCTCTACTTCTTGCAATGATGAAGCATTCTTAATAGCTTCTCGTATCTTGTGGATTTCTTGAGGAGTGAGGTCTGAAACAAGGTGAATATTCTTTTCACTATTATTTTGTCACAGTTATAAAGAAAGATTACTTGTAATTATTTATGTAGGAGGGTAGGTGAGAAACTTTAACATTCACATAATTTGTGGGTTATTCTATTTAGTCCAAACTGATGTAAAAATTCTTTCTATGTAAAATAAAACTACTGCTTACTTGTAACTTTAGGATCAGGCATATTTCCTCCAGGTACGAAAGTCTTTGCTTTTCTAGTAATTTCTTTCTGCATCTCTTTTCCTTTTTTGCTTTTGAATAAAGTATTTGCCTCTTCTCTTTCTTTTTGTTTGATTTTTCTAAAATCCAGCAATCTGAGCTCTGGGAACTTGAATGCTACATATGCTCTGAATAAACATAAAGACAGTAGGAATTATATAAATAGGGTAGAAAACAATTTATTTATTGTTACCACTGATATACATGATGTTTAGTGCACAAGCATGCAATATGCAATACTTTTTTAGATCAAGAACTCATGAGAATAATATTACTATATGTAGTGACCATTATTATATTTTTTTAAATAAGTACATTTAATGATGTTAGTAAATACCTGTAATGTTGTTTGTTGGAAACGGGATTGTGCAAAAGTGACAGTGTTCGGAGCTTTGGTAATGTGACTAGTGGATCCAAATCACCCAGTTCAGTGATGTTGTTGTTTGTCAACACCAGGGATTCCAAATTAGGTATGTATTGTTCCAAACTCTCTCCAAGTCTCCTGTAAAATAAACTTGAGTATGAAACCAGTAGACTTCCCAATATTTATTTTTTTATTGTTTGTGCTACAGTATTATACTTACACAATCCTGTTATTGTTTAACAACAAACATTTTAGACGTTTTAGCAAGGGGAATCCATCCAGTTTTCTGATGTCGTTATCTGAGAAATCAATGGTATCAAACTGGTCCAAAGTAGCTCCCATATTCTCAATTTGCGGTATTTTGTAACCTATAAAAGAAAAAGTGCATTTATAAATTACTTGGATGATATAGCAGTTTATATGATAAACTTTGCAAAATATACGGTACAAAATTTTATGAGTAGATGCTAATTTAGTATAAGTAAGCTATACCCGCAACAGTTTATCGAAATACTAACCTCTAAGATCCAGTTCTCGATCTCGACATGGATTCATATATTGCATGGAGTTTTGTATTAACTCCGTCGTGAGCTTTACCATTTTGGATAATTCACTACAAAACAGATTAAATATATGAATTATGATTGTATTTCTACGAAAATCAAACTAACAAGTTAATATTTTTGTAGCGTTGCGGTTGCGTCGCTTTGGGTCTGTCTGACAGACAAGTGACAATGACAATTGGAATTGACAACTGTTCACCACAGAACACTTATACTCTCACTGTTAACAATTATTCTACTTGTAATTAAATACAAATATTCTCGCTCCGCATGCGTTAATGCGTAACAAATAATTAAAAATAATTATTCTACTCTGTGGTTTACAATTGACCTTAGAGCAATAACTAAAGCAAACACCTACAATTGTAAAAAAAAAGAGTTGCCAAGTTATTTGGGAACAATGATGTTAAAACTATGCGAAACTAAACGCGGAAGGGTACCTACTTTGATTATAATATTTATGAATTTTTATGAGCAATTATCCTAAGTATTTTTTTGAAAAATATTTGAATATTATTCCTAACGGTGGTCTGAATTATTTTGCCTGTATCACTAGTTGATCATTCAGTAAAGTAGCTCAGCTCAGTAACGCAGTTCTCATTAAAGTAGTTTTGTTAAAGTACATACACACATCTTTAAGTACCTATAGTTGAACTATGTAATAAACGTTCGGAATACGTACTTAAATATAAAATTAGGAAAGTCACAATTTACTTGATTCATACTCTTGTTTTTTTAATCTAAAATTCTAAACTTTCAGTATTTCTGTGGACTTATCAGGATTAAAAGTATCCTGTGTAAAATACAGGTTATTAGCTATGTCTGTATATTATGCGTACTTAAAAGTCGACACTTTTAACACCATCGGCTGTATTAATACTTTAATCTGTTTAACTCAAGCGTAGCAAATTCAATTTTCGTAATATAATATCGTCGTAACTTCTATGCTACACTGTAGCAGTTAGAAAGTAGATAGGTAGATCTACAATACTAGCTATTTCTTTTATATACCTGTTTATGAATAAGTAGATGTTGAACACTTAAACTGTAGAATAATAAATATTACTACGTAGGTACCTACTTATTAAAACTAACGTTTCTGATGTATCCGGAGCTATTTTGTGTTTCGGAAACTAATGTGTTAGTTCCGTTGCTTGGTAAACGACATTTCCTTGTACCTACATTAGGTATAATAGTCGTAACTACCTACCTCCCAACTAATGGATAAAGCTTGTTGTCAAGGTGTCAATAATATAGGTTGGTACATTATACTAGATAATTTAGGTAATTGTCGTACCTAAGTAAATTGTTTGCAAATCCAATATCTATAAATGGTACGCAACATATTGATATAAAAAAATGTACAAGCACAGTGTACTGTATTGTTAAAGAAATGCTAAAGCTAAATAAATTGATGAGACTAAGTACGTAGAATACAGACTAATATTAGGTTTTAAGTATAAAAAAATGTTAGGGGCAACTGTGACTTTAAAATAAGAAAGCTAGAGACAGTTTTTATTGGTTCCCAGCTGCAGAGTTTCTAAACCGTTTAATACAGGTTTATTTTATAACTTCTTTACGGCGTAGTAAAAAGAGTGAGACCATGCTAAATTGACGCGTAAATCCTTAAGAACGTTGGTGCGGACGGTTCCCTACAGTAAATTGCGGTGGTTATTTCATTTAATACAAATCCTGTTTGCTATTTTATCTTTCCATTGCTTTTTTTGTTTCTTTTTTTAAAGTTTCGAGTAAAGTTTTAACGTCGATTGAATCCCGTGAATTATCTTTGCAGGAATTTCAATTTGCCTTTGTATTGATAATTCTTCGACAATAGAAATGAATAAAAATATTGAATTTAAGGTACCTAGGTAATATTATAGCCCCATGAAGAGTGACCGAGCAAAAGAAAGTTATCTCCATAGAGAAAACAATAAAGTTATATAAACTTTATGGCTATCTCTAATAAATTGGACTATTCTTACATCACAGTAAAAGCTCACAATGTAGGTATTCAAGATTTAAATTTTGCGTTTTAGTGTCTATATGTGCAATTCCGTACGACATACCCAAGTCTCGTTTGATGTAACTACAAAGAGTAGGCATTCATCTTTTCAGTACCTACTTGACCGCGCCTACGTTCTTTAACCTCCTTGATCGATAAATTTATACTGTAGTCCTTTACCCATTCCCATGTACAAAGGCATAGCTTTTTATTTGATCAGGGCCCTAAATATTTACTTCATTGCGGTTTATTGTTCTACGAGCTTCATTGAGTTATTCATGTTTGTGAATAATAAAGCGATTTCTAATTTATGACTGTGGAACAAATCACGAAGCGGATTACATCCTTTTAGAAACGAAACGTAATGAAGATATTAACATTTCGTATTTTATTGTAGTATCTCGGAGCGTCAGCCGGTAATCTAAAACACGAGTGGCTAGGTGCACCAGTAAATTAAGTAGAACATACTTTTAAAGGTACTTTTTGGGGAAAACTCCTTCTGGATATGTAGGCTATACTGTCTAGGGTAGGTACTGCGTACTCAATCGTCATCGACTCTCATTCATTGAGCCACGAACTGTAAATGATATGGCTCTCCAGATTTTATAATTTTTGTTTGTTTTTGACAAATTAGATAGAAACATTTGCTGGGCCAGCTTGTAAAAGATAATGATCTTTCCAAATATATAAGAATTTTCTATCCAAAAAAACAAAATTAAAATAATCTGCAGATCTAGTCATCTAGCTTGGGGTATAAAAAATAGCCTACGACCTGCCGAATATACACCAAATCGCCAAAAGCCGTTTCGGAAGAGTTCGATAACAAACACAATGACACAAGATTTTTTTATATTAAAAGAATAAAAGCAAAATAAGATCTATCTTCAAGTAAGTTCTAAAAGTAAGCAATAAGTACTATAGAGAGTCATGATTAGAGTCAACTTAAGACCAAATCCATAACTTTAAGTTAAGGTATGTTTTAAATTTAATATGAAGCGATCTGTTAAGAAATGTCAGTTATGAGAATGATCAAATTAATTGAGCGCCAAAATTATCCAATGTTTTTTCATCTGGCAAAGAAGATAAAACAAAGCCTTAATTGATCAAGTATTGAAAATCAATTTATAAATTAAAAACTTGTTCTTATAGTGTTGAACAAACTTTTCTTTATTAGAATTTATTTAGTGTCGTTATAATTTAGTGTCTCTTAGTCCAAGGTGAATGGCATCAAATATGTTGACTCGTTGATTTGGGTTATCGTAGCAATTAAAGTGTTTCTGACATCCTTCTATTCCGAAAACTCCACTTTGTTTACCCGGGTTAACAAACTATCAAAAAACATATTATGTAGAGTTTTAAATCCTGACTGACATTAGAAATAGAGAGTAAAAAATTAATATCAATATTACAGAATATATTATAGTTATTTAACGTAGAACTTATATGTGTAATGAAAACCTGACAATATAAGTTAGTTACTAAATAAATAAATAACTTATGTCCCTGAAAACTTTCGTAAAAGCTTTCAAAATAGTTCAAGATAAAATTACAATTATTCAAAAGGTAGGTACTTAGATACACAGTACACTAAAATCGAATCTACATTATGTCAATATTTGTGGTTCAACAGCACCACTCAACTAGCGCCACACAAAATTACCTTCTGAGAAGTGAAAATCCAGGTGCTAGCAATATTTTACGTTAAAAATATATTTATACAGTTGAACAGATACATCATACACGCAAGTGTCGCAGAAAAGTATAATATTCGAACTCACGTTTGTCGAAGAATATCTATGTATTACGACTAACGACATACTATTGTACGTCGTTTAAATGTCATTATCAGCTTGTATCTTTACCTATGCAACGAAAGAGACCGGTTTTTTGGTAACATCTAATATGCTTTGGTTTAAGAAACACCAAGTCCTACATTTTAAAGCTTCTATTGCCATTTATAAGGTTGACATAATTAAATTCTTTCAGAAGGTATGTGTTTATACTGTTTACGTACTATGAATTGGTGCATAAAGAGCTTGGATAGGTGCCAAAAAGAACATTACACAAAAACATCGTGCTAATGAGGGTGCTTGCGATTTAAAAAGTCGCTAGGTCGCTAGTCATGGCATGCGGCATGCGTTCCATCAATTTCCACCAATGAGAGACAAGCTACTGGTTGGTGATAGTAACGTGTGTATAATATGTAGGTACGGGTAGAACATACATTGAAGGCATTTTGAAGGCTAACTTATTTTTGCCTATTCCTGGAGCGGTTATAACTTCGAATAGAATGTGATTCGGTAGTCGTCATTGAATGGTTGGATGCATTTTCTCAATTACAGCTCCACAATACTAGGAATATGAATAACACATCTCTGCTCAATCCCTATTTCATATTTTTTAATGAGTTGGGTACGTAAAAGTGAGTATTAAGTGTATTTTAAAATAAAAAAATATTATTTTAAAGTATAAAATATACTTCAATTTTATCATACACAATGGGTAACCTATTTTTGTTTGAAATTAGTAATTTTAATTAAAACTGCTTAAAATTTTGCTCAATAATAATTTATTGTTATAACAGTATTAGAAATTGTATATTTATTTAAAATGAAAACAGAGCTAACAGTAATGTCAACACGTTTGTGCAAAGGTTTCTAGTTGGTTTAACGTCAGTGTACAAAAGCCAATGCACCAGTCCCATGTTATTAATTAGCATAAATATTTAAACTCTAAATTAAATTTCTAAATAGGTTGAATACTTTTTTTGTATGAAAGTGTAATTAGTTTTTCATCCTTTCTTTTTTAATCTAGTTCCGTTTGAAGTTTAAATGAGTTCTCGTAGTACTAGTCACCGCTCGCTTCATTACTCACCCTATCTGATTCATAAATCATTTGTTTTAACGCTTTCCATTTTCCACGTGGAATTTGTTCTCGTTATGTCACTATAAAAGTTCGTCATCAAAATCTATTCTTGCGCTGTGATTGTGCACATTATTTTTTTATAAGTTTGGATATTAGCTTTACGTAAAGAACCATTATTACTATGTCATATTAGTTTTTTAGTTTGAACTATGTCTTATTTTACACTCATCACTTGGTTGGTTCTAGTTCATGTACAAAACAAATGAAAAGGCGTTTTTAATAAATAAATTATTTTGTAGTTCCACCATCTTACGTCATTTGTTTTCAAATCACAATGACTGGCCATTCGCTTTTGTTTCTACAAATAAAAAGAATAAAAAGTATAAAAGCAAAAGTTCTTAGAATCCTAATAAAGAAAGCCTTTGTGCGTTTTTATACCTACTTTTTTGGAGGTTAACATGATTGTAGTAATTTATACATTGATAATATTATAATTTCACATTTTATAGCTGTAAAAAATTAGTCCAAAAAGTTTTATATACTTAAGGCGGACTTTTCCAACGCCAGATACTTAGTATCCGATCCGATCCGAGGAATAATATTTAATTTTTGATAGTCTGTTCTTCCTCCAAAATCTGTCGTTGGAAAAACTCGCCATAAGCTACCTAAAACTAATGACAGCATGTTATAATAGATATACCTAAATAATGCCGTTATACTCTCGTATAATTAACTATTCGTCCTTACTAATGAAACTATGAACTTTGTATCCTCTTAACAATATTAGTTTCTATCACACTACCCAGTTGTGGATAGGTATAGAATGAAGTATAAACCGTAATTGAAAGTTAGGTTTGTTTCAGCGATGCATATAGCATTTGAATTTACATTTACATATTGCATTTGAAAAGTGGAGCCCAAATTATACGTAGGAGTTTTGTATTATGTTTTGACAAATTTAATCTAAAATTAAATATTTTAACGTATCTACCTACTGTCAAATAAGCAATCTATGCATAAAAAATAATATCACCAATAAAAAGTCTGTGGACGGCAGTAACTGAAGGTTAGACGTGTATGCGTTATTCGGTAAGGATTTATCAACCTATTATCTTATTATATAGTAGTTACGTAAGCCTACGTTCCAGAATATTAGTATACAATTTTAAAACTTATTGAGTTGCATGCACTGTTTGATAACCTTAGAGAAAAACCAAGTGAAGTATAAAGCGCGCATGATACAGTTCATACTCGATAGTTTAGGCATTAATATGAACACGTAAAATCTTAAAATCAGTGCCAAAACAGAGCGCGCCGTTTTGTTAAAACTATCTCAAAACCTAATACTACCCTTATAATATCGGAACCATCGATATTTTAGTTCAAACGTCTATCGTCGCGCGGAAAATCACTTAAATTGGTAAACGGGCGTAGTACTTTTAGCTAAAAATTTGCTTACGATCGGCAGAAGAATGCGCTAGCGATGCGCGCCCCCTACGCTTGTTTATATTTACTCATAACCAATTTGTGACTTATTTATGAAGGGATTTGTAAGTCTTCCCGGTTTAATAATTTCGTATAAAATCGCACATCAGATTTATCTTGTACTCTACATAAGGTATTTTCATATTTCTATTACCGACGGTTCGAATATTTTTGCTCTTATTTTTCGTGATTTATTATTAACTATTAACTAGCTGTTTCCCGCGGCTCCGCCCGCGTGGATGTCGGTTATTGCGCCAAAAAGCCTATGTCCTTTCTCAGACACTAGACTATCTGTGTACCAAATTTCATTTAAATCGGTAACGTAGTGTTGACATAAAAGCGCGACAGACAGACAGACAGAGTTACTATCGCATTTATATTATTAGTAACGATAATCTACTGACATTTTGTATGTGATGCCTTTGCTCATTTTAATGATTTTAACCGACTTCTTCAAAAAAGGAGGAGCGACTTTATGCATTATTTTTACTTCAGGTTTTATTAATAAAAAAATAATATATGGAGCAAAATTTAATTGAAAATGTTATTCAAATACTCTGTATTTTTAATCTCTCGTCAGTATGTTTCTTGTTTCAACAGCTTGTAACTGACACACCAATTAAGTTTATAAAATTTATTCGCAAACCTTTACTCACGTAGTGTATCTGAAGTTCCGTAATAGGTTTTGCTTTGAATATAAACTAATCAGATTTAAGCCCTCTCGTCAAATTAAATATTTACAGATATCGAGGAAATTGATTCGATAAAAAAAATATATTACGAGCAGAAAATAGCTCAATCTTCATTATGTTTATGAAGTATGAGCCTAATTTGTTGTTTAACGTTTTACTATAATGTTAGTTGCATATAACACTTTTAATTTCTTATCCCTATAGATTTTTTTTATTACAGTACTATACAAATGGAAATATTAAGATAAATTATATATTAATAAATAATCTATTAGACCTTTCTTTGTTTAAACTCTACTAGATAATATATCATATCAACTAACATCTAACTCTGACTAATATAATATTTAAAGCTATATCATAGTTTTAGTTAGTTTCTACTTTATTAATAAACTTTCTCAATTTAATGAAACTAAATTTTTGTTTAATTTAACTTTCTCTGAGTGGACACGACTACGATAGCAGGGTACTTTAAAATAAAATTATAGCAAGCATTCACGTGCCACATAAAAATTATAACAAAAGTAATGTATGAATAAAGTAATACAATATTTAGTAGGAGGTGATATTAAAACTAACTTTGCTTTTCATAAATAAGTATTATTTAAATTCTTTATACCAAGTTTCACAAAACATATCCCATGTCTTCCTGATTATATCAAAGACTTTTCATCGAATCGTCTAGTCGGTTGGATTTGGATACAAAAAAAGAAATGTGTCTGTCTGCCTCTACACAAATCACTGAGAATAATGTTTCGTGTCAGTCTGTTTATGTTTGATTTCAATCAAAGCCGAAATATGTCGAAATCGATAAATTTTATTTTGTAGCTTTTATATCTATGGACATAGAATTGTTTGCCTTTTAACTTCATTCGGTTTACAACTTAAGCTAAGTAGGTATTTTTACAATTCACGTCCCGTGGAATGTCATCAAGTATGCCAATTAAGCGTTTTACTAAATACACAAATGTTGGACGCAAATTTCTTGACTGTTTACACTATGACACTTTCTCTGTTTGGAGAGTGTCTATGTTTCTCAATAACACTTGGACTTGGATGTGTGTAATGTCCTCCTGACCGAATTTAGGTCACAGCGGCTACTCTCAACAAAGATTAGCCATCTGCGCGGGAGTATTTCAATGCACGCGTGTACGAGCACACACGCGTGCATTGAAATACTCCGGGTCGGCAATCCGACACGACCGGAGAGACATCAGGCGCAGGGCCAACGGCAATATGTGCATTCCGAGGCACGGGTGTGTAAACACCGCCTAACTTCCAGACTCCGAGCTATACTGTGTATTTCTAAACAATAAAACCCAGTACTTATTTTTGGCAGCACCTGGTATTCGAACCCGAGACTTCGTGCACGGCAGTCGCGTTTGCGACTGCTGGACCTACGAGGAGTATATTATGTAGGTATGTATTTTAGTAGTGTAAACGTAGCATAAGGTGCATATATTAACCGTAAGTCGTATCACGGTGGCGTGACAAAGGCGGTAAAAAAAAAACTTTAAAAAGGAAAGGTCGATGACCTCCTTGAAATAAATTCTTGTCTGCTGGTCGGTTAATTAATAGGGTCGTTTATAAAATGCTATAAATGCCAACCTGTAAATCAAATATCTATGCTTCATCGTGTATTTTTGTTTCAGTTCGTTATTTTAACGAGTATCAATTTACATAGAGTTTGTTTGGTCAAATATTGAATTTTTGAGATAAGTTTTTGATGCATAAAAAAACTCAATTTAATCCTGTTCTAAGGTACAAAACGAACAGTATTGTGGACCAATAAATTATTAACATAACAATAACTATAAAATATTAGTAGAGGACATAGATTCAGCATACACTGATGAATCATACTACGAATCTTACTCATACATGTCATATATAAGATATAATGTATGTATATAAAATATTAATCCTAGTTCACTTTATCCAAAACTTCTCGCTCAATACAAAATCCTGAACTTAGAATCCTAAATAATCATTCCTGAATTTAGGAAGGTGTAATTGCATTCAATCTTGCGTACAAAACAAATGCTTTGACATGACGTGCACATGCACATTACAAAAAATGCTTCCTAATTCAGCGACAGAATTAGGATGAAATTTAGGAAAGTGTAATAAGTGATTTATAATATACTTAACACAGTATTATGTTAGATTGCCATTCCTCGTACACGTTCTATTTTACGATTGATTACAAAACTTTAATGCCGGTAAAGTTCCGCGAACATCGCGAAACTACGGGCTATTGTGGTCATAAATATAAAATGCCAAGTGTCATATTTAAGTACCACTTTGGGTAACACTGGACGATATGGTGACCTATAAAACTGACGTTAGAAAGACCACTAGTTTCTGTGTATTTCTAAGGAAATGGAAACGGTCCACCACATTTCAATGGTGACATTGATATACGAAAATAAACCTTACGTCCTTTTTATAAAGGAGTTGTTTTTGTGAAAGTGTTTTGCGTTTGATTGTACAACAGCAGACTCAGGTAAAGTATTGTCTTAATTAGATTAGATTCAGTTTTCCAAATTATTTCTTAGGTAATATTCTTTGGAATAAAAATACACTATTTTGAATACATTATAGTTCGATATATCCATACTTGAAATAAGAAAAGCAAAAGTTACTCTGTCTGTCTGAAATCTTTCACGGCTAAAACTTTCAACCGATTTTGATTTAACTTGGTATGGAGTAAACTTGAATTATAAAAAAGACAGTTATTTAGAACATAACGGTTTACTCACGCACAATATCGGGATCGCCGGATGAGTTTCAGACTCAATGGGATTCCCTAATCATGAGCTGACGCGGTGGTGCCGCGAGTCGAACTATTATACAAAAAAAGGCAGGCTATATTTTCCGCGATAACCGACAACCGGACGCGCGAACAGCGGGAAAATGTGACATGTTTATAATATTCTTAAAGTTTTGATTAACTTACATTGATAATCTTACCGTATCTTACTATTCTTCTCACTTATTTTTCCCGCGCATTGCTAGTTTCTTTATAACTTACTGTATAGGAACTAGCCTACTTAATATATTTACATTGGATGGACAGTGACTAATTACCCTTCTAACCATGACCAGCATGACTATTTAATTTTACTTGTAGTAAATATAGGTATACAATAATATAAATGGGATAATACTAGTTGTATTGATTGAATCCATAATATCGGTTTAACATCCAAACTAAGTAAGTTTTATTAGCTGTTAGTTCTAGAGATGAATGACTCAGATAAGCAACTATATTGACGCTATGCAGTCGTCAACTAGTAATTAATGTGATATTAGCGTTCATGACACAACCTTGTGCAAAATTTGTTTGAATCAAAACAGCACGATATAAAATATTTTTATGTCAGTTTTCTTGAGCTTGTAGTGTGACGTCACTTATAAAATATTGTGTTTCACAAACAATTACTACTTTATTTATTAATAAAAGGTCAAAAGGATCTGCAATTACGTACGGTTTGTAATTAATTTTCACCGACGTCTCCAGTGTCTTTCCGGACTCGGCAATGTTTATTCGCAAAACTCCACTTTGAACTTATTACAAACATACATTTGACTTACGTCGAGGTCGTTTGATCTTTGTTAAGTGTACAACGTTGTTACATAACACAAGAAACCGACTTTACACTTTGACTTGTAGTCGTTATTTAAATTGTCAAAAAACAATGAAACAGAAATAGGTTTAGGAAAGTCAAACCGCAGCAACAAAAGGCATAGCTATTATGCAGTCATATGTGATAGTTATCTGTGATTGTTGTGATAAGTCGACACGCTATGGTACGGTGTGGTTGTGTTTACAGACGCGGGTGGTACTATAGCTAGGTGTACTTGTACACAAAACTTACCTACGTATAGCAGTGTTTTCAGCAAGCGTCGTAGCTGCAAGCCAGTCGCGTTCCGCATGCCCGCCAGATTCCACGCTTGACGCGCGCCCCGACTCGCTACGAGCTACGACGTAGCACGTCCCGGTTATTCGTAGACCCAACCAACTCGAATAATAAACCACAGTAAAAAAATACAGTAATGAAGGTTTCTAATTTAATTTGAAGGAGTTTCAAAGTGAGTCTGTCTCACGATTTTTAAACTTATGTGTGTGAAGTAAATGACATCGTGATTATGATTTAGTGTTAAATGTTTAAGTAAATAATAAGATCGACCATTAACCATTGTATGTATTCGATGTATGTGATGAATGTGATTTAGTGTACCAAAGTATGTTTGTGTGAGTGTAACTAAAACTTTGAACATTGGTGAGTATGTCAATATGTGATAAATTAATAAGTTAGATAAATTAATAAGTATCTAATATGCTTTAAAAAATCCATACATTTATGCATAATAAGTGGTACTTAAACCAACATTGAAAGTGTTTACTAAGGTTAAATTTTTATGTATATTGTGGTAATTAACGCAATCGTTAGGTGCTGACTCAAAGATTTGTATCTCTAGAGTAATAAATTATGTGTATAATTTATGTATATATCAAACCACAGCTCTTATTTTACCTAAACCGAAGAGAAACGAAATGCTTTTCTTGATTTATTCTTGATGATAACAACCACATGCCTTGTATATACTTGTCTGTATTTACATATATAATAAACACTACGATGCTACTTGGAAATATTTGTAAATGTGATATATTATTATATCTATGTTATATTGTGACGTCAAATTTCATTTTAATGTACTACGTAATTTAAGTGACACCCGTATGTTGCAATGCCACATTAAGTAAAAAGGCTTTTTTTTTTTTACATAAGTACATTTTTTTTTGAGTTAAGAAACTTTTCGGGCTCTATTAGAACAACGTGCCAAAGTTTCATCACAGTCTGATAATTGGTTCAGGAACACATATGGGACAAACATTCATTATTATATTTTTTGAAATAAATACTACATTTTTTAAGCTAGGAACCTTTTCGATCTTTTTCAGAACACCCAAAGTTTGCATAGGTAACAAACATACAGACATACATTTATATATAAATATAGATAATAAATTGAAAACTTAATCAGGCATTTCCAATTAATTATCAGAGCGTTGGAAATACATTATTAATTGATGCATAATTAATTACACTCATAATGATCCGGGCATAATTTAATTTTGGTTCAGGAAAATAATATTGGGAAGGTTAAAGAAGTTTGCCCAATATATCAATTTATCTTCTAATAATCTATCTTTTTTCTTATAACATTAAGTAAAAGAACGATCCATCAAACAGCTCGATAGGTTAATATTCATATTTTATAAAAGGGAAAATATAAGGTGATTTTTTTTTCGTTGTACAAACAGAACCTTTGTTTAAATAAAAAAATAATAAAACAAATAAAATAATATGTTTGTTTGTCAAATTTTTAATATTAAACGTTTTTGCCACGGCTTTGCAAGGATTGACAAAAACTTAAAGAATTATATGTAAAACAATAACAAAATCACATCGTATTTTATGAAGTAATCATTACGTTTTTGTGGCTCATTTGTTAACTCACATAGAAGGAATATTCCATTCTAAGTTTGTCTACAATTTGTAATCGCATACCATTACAGAAAAGTATTTGTCTGGTTTCCGCAAACTGTTCAGCTTTATGTACAATTAATTCATCCTCGTAATTCAAAAACGCAAAATAAATTTATCGGACCAAAGCTTAACGGTATGATGGAAGATGTTAATTAAGAATTACAGTTCCAAAAACCGGCACATTTTCCCGCAATTTACTAATCATTAAATTACGTAACGGAATCATTTTAAACATAATCTTCATAATAAGGGCCCGATGGAATTTATGGCTAATATCACGTGCGCGGCAGATCGTGTAATCATCACACTAAACCTTTGTGTTACCACAGAAACTAGGGGGAAGTCGGAATTATTCGATAACTTTAAGGTATTAATAACAAATATTGAACACCATTAGTAGTTCAGTTGTCTACAAATTCGGCGGATGTAAGTGGCAAATTGCCCTCCATTTAAATGCTTGATTGAGTAAACAAGCAGTGATCGACATTTTCGGGCTTGCGGTTAGTTTAATGGAGTTGGTACAGAAAGAGGATGCAAAAGGCAACGGGTAGCTGAAATGGGTCGAGTTTGGGGTCGATTGAACTCGCATTACACTATATCCAACTGTAACGTAAGACTAAAAGGTAGGTTGGAAAAGTTTTGGAGACAGGGATTCTATATAACTGTAAGTACACCGATCTGGTGTAGGCGTATACGTATAGAAACGTTCGCTTTTCATTCGCTCCCCCGGACAATCTGTGAGCCTGCCGGATATTTGGCAACCTGAGCGAACGAACGAGCGTGTTCGTACGTACCAATAGCACTTATATAAGTCATACAACAATAAAAATGGAGTTATAAAAGTTTATCGCGTCACGTGTCGTTATCGTGGGCGACGATGCTAAGTACAACTGTCTTAAATAAGGTATTAGGAAATTAATTTATGTATGTAAATTAACTTTAAACTAACGTTTATAATTTTATATATTTACATTGATATTATCTGGACAACAGTATTGTTCTTTAGTTGTTAAAAGAATTAATCTTTAACTACTGGGCGCATCTAATTAGGTTACAAAAGTACATACCATCAACTTGCAAAGAAAAAGTATATGTTTGATAAAATAAAACAATAACCAAGTATAGCTTTTATGCCATATATTTTATGTCGCACATTTCGGTCGATAGATCAAATATAATATGCGGTTAGTAACGTACCTACAGTGTGTTATGTTATACGTTTACACATAGACGAGGTACATCGCACCCGTCAGGCAATCAATAAAATATATTTCCTGCGATAAATAAATCGCAGTTTCATTATAACACAAGGCTTGGAAAAAGTCGAGTCAATGACAATCGAACCTTAACGTATTGATGTGAACGTTGTGCGAAGTGGTAATACCCGAACCTATAAAATCCATTGATAGGATAGAAATTGTATTGATGGAACCAAAAGGTGCCCAAAGGTTTCAAGAGCTGACACTGTTTTATGTTTACTATTATTTGTGTTTCCTTCCAGAGTCATCGCGAAAATGGTGTGAAATTTTGATAAAATGGGGTGAAGCCAATGTTTTTGCTTGTGTTGTATGGAAGCAATTTAGGTAAAGGGCCGGAGTAACCACGTTGATATTTTCCGGTCGTACTTCCATTTCCCAGGACTGCTCTATTAGGCGCACAAAAGCTATCAATTTAATTTATTGTGTTACGTTCTTTTCGTATTGTAACCTTTTTGCCAAAAATATTTACGACTGCATGTATAAAATTCAAAACACGTGTATTTTGAAATAATTTAATGGAGCGACAATTATGTGACAATGTAGCTCCAAGTTAAATATTACAGAATTGAACGATGCTTTTAAAATATCATTTCGTGCTCTTCACTTAACTTTATTGAATTGATCTTCAAAGTCGTACAATGCATTGGAAAATTAAGTTACTGAAAGCTCGGGCTAGTGGTGTCAAATCAAGTTTAGATTATCGATATTTCGGTTTTAGACCAGTCAGTGTAATGTAAAAATGAATAAGTGAGTGTGCGATGGACGTTATATTCCCTAGTGACGTTAAAACTCCTTTAGTAAGTATGGATATATCGTAATTTGCATCGCAATCTTTATTCTCTAAACGGCTACTGAACCTTTTGTCCTATTTATGACGGGCATCTGAACCTCGTCGATGACTCATCAAGATATACTTATTGAAAGTAAACAAATTTCTTTAAGATTTTTATGGCTTTCAAATAACAAGATCACAATAACGTAACATGAAAGGAATCCGTGTTTTTGTGTTATCGCTATATAAATTTAAGAAAGACCTTGTGAATTGGGAGCATGGACGCAATTTGTTTCAAAATCTCGGCTAGTGAAGGCACAGTAAAGGTGAAGAAAGCTGGATCACGTACCTGAGTGTGACATTATTATAGATTATAGATTTCACATAAAACAGATCTTTCCCAGAATATTAGAGTAAACCTTTTTAGCTTATTTATGCGTCAAAAACGTCTGTATTCTGTTATTTCGTTTATTATTGAATTCAAGGTTATTTTAGGTACCTACCTCTTTAAGAAGTTCAGTTTTAACAATTTATTTCATTATAATTGACTTAAGTGGCACTCGCCTGAGGCGTCGTTTTAATTATTTGAAAGCATGTCGCAAGTAAATTTTAGTAAGTATGCCATTAAACTGGCAACAAAAATGTTTTAAGGTAAACGAGTCATGCGAATTTCACAAATCATAGTAACTCACTCCAGATGTAAATTTGCAAGGTAACGGTTGATGAAGGTCTGACAATGGCTCCCTTGTGTCAGAAATTAATGTTGTAAAAATTTTAAAATGCTTATGCATTGAATATAAAATGCTATATATACTTCACCAGTTTATAATAATTTATTAAAAGCTTTTTATAACAACATTCTAACACATTAAATTTTTCATTTGATTAGTAGCTGTAGCCCGCGGCTCCGCATGCGGAAATGCGAATGCGTCCATTATAGCGGAAAAAAATTACCTATGTTCTTTCTTAGAATCCAAGCTTACCCTATACTGTGTTTCATCCAAATCGATGTCCGGGTTTAGCCGTTAAAGCGTAAAGAACTTACAGACAGAGTTATTTTCGAATTTTAAATATTATGAGTATATATATATGGATATGGATTTTTATAAAATAAAAAAGGGATTTTTCAATTTCCAAACTGGGCATTGTAGTTTTTTATGCTTAGTTTATTACACATAGCTATGCTACTATACCTATCGGCACTAATACGATCTGTTTTTGACTAGATAAAGTATGTTATATATTAGGGGTCAAAGAAATGTTTTGGTCGATTATGGCAGAGGTAATAAAATTGGGTATTTGACTACTATCGAATTATTTATTTATTACAATTAGTTAAATATGAAAGTATTTAATCTGCCGTGTTTACAAATCAGCATAGTATGTAATATATTTTTTTAAATGAAATAAAAGAAATCTTGTCAAATACGCAATTGTGTACATAAATGCGCGTGATTATCAAGCAAGATGAAATTTTATAGAAGATTTATTCTCCTTTACTTCTTTTCACTGTCTTTTGGTATAACGAAAGTACTTCAGACACAATCAAAGTACTTTAATCGTTCTTACATATAAATACGAAAAGCACAGTCGAATTTATTCTAAAATTCTAAATCAACTTTAAAAGCTGAGTATTTAGGTAAACACGTGGTGTCGAGTGTTGAATTTTGAGAGTTTTACGTCTCTAGCCGAGTGGTACAGATATTTACCGAGATTGCTTATAAATACCTTCTTAACGAAGTTCGCTGACGAGTAACTTCATGGCTAGATGCCAAAAATCCAATTGTAAGTTTAGGGATTACTTAGTTGATGCTTTAACTAAATGTTTTCAGTTTGATTTGGAATACTTACTTAAGTTTTAGTAAAGGTGCTTCGTAGAACCCATTCAGACGTAGAATAAACATTTGAAGATCACACAAATAATTTGTTCATTTACGAAGCCTAAAGCTCAAGTGGTTGGTGTTTGTCTCGACCGCATACCAGAGGTAACACTGACCATAACATCGTTTTTATGTCAAGGTACTTAGGTTCATTTTCGTTACTTCTATTAACCACTGATGCGGGTCCACCGTGCCCGTTGTCAAACTATAATTAATTTAACAAATTGCTTCTATACCGCTGTTATACTCGACGCTGGTAATAAGAGTAAACACAAGTTTTTTACTTTATAAATGAACTGTATTATTATTTTTAACATGTACAAACAGAGCACGTATTAATTGGTTTGCGGTGACAGTTCGACTGACTTCAGTGTGACCATCCTAAAGTATTATGTTTTATTTTATGTATAGCGCTGTCTCATACATAACTGGGGCCAGCGGCAAAAAACTGAAATTTCTTAAATAAATTTATTACTTAAAAGTTTAAATTGCTTTATCTTAGCCGAATTTTGATTGGAATTAACCAAATTAGTTATGTATGAAACCTTTCATTATTATACATTTTTAAATACTTAAATAATACCTAAGTGTTTTATTTTCTTACCCTATGATAATTAACACCCGGTATGTTTTGAAATTATGTAAGAGTATTTAAGACATTTTAAAGTTAAAAGTTAACAAAAACATTATTTTCTTTCACTGAAGATTAAGCACCTATTATGAGGCTTAAAAAGTTCTTAATAACAATACAAGTCTCTGAAGTTTTTTAAATGTAGCAAATGAGTATCAAACATTTTAAGGTAGCTACTAACTCATTTACCTATTACTTAAGTAAACAAACATTTCTCCAAAAAAAAAGGAACTTTAGTAAGTTATATATAGAAAAAATAACTCTTATTTACTTCTTAAAACTAAGTACACAAGGTAAAAAAAAAGGAATTTTAGTAAATTATATCTAGAAAAAATAACTCTTATTTACTTCTTAAAAACTAAGTACACAAGGTAAAAAAAAGGAATTTTAGTAAATTATATCTAGAAAAAATAACTCTTATTTACTTCTTAAAAACTAAGTACACAAGGTTAAAGGTGAGCAGTAAGTGCTAGAAAACAACATCAGCACAGCGAGTGTGGCAACCACCTGAAAATAAATTACTTTTCCTCTATGGGAAGAATGCAAACCTTTGTGACACTAGTACGAATTATTGCACCAGTGTTAGTTCTAACCGATAATGCCCTAACTTTGCCATCTGGACCCGGATATGTGCACTCTACTCTTGCCATAGGCCATGAAAGAGGAGATGTATTGTCATTTCTTAAAATTACCAAGGATCCTATTTCAATGTTGGGAACATCTTTATGCCATTTTGGGCGGTTTTGCAGTTGTGTAAGATATTGTTTTGACCATGTTTTCCAAAACGTTTGTGTAATTTGTGTGCATTTTTGCCAGAAACTTAGTCTGTTTACAGGTATGAAATTCAAATCAGTATCTGGGTAGGAAGTAAGTGATTCGCCTGTAAGAAAATGAGCAGGAGTTAAATATGACATATCATTAGGATCAGTTGTTTTTAAGGATAGAATAGGCCGAGAATTTAGGATTCCTTCTATTTGTATTATAACTGAATTTAACTCTTCATATGTCAAAATTTGCTGCCCTACTACCCTTTTTATATGGTATTTCGCGCTTTTTATCCCCGCTTCCCATAAGCCTCCGAACACTGGAGAATAGCTTGGTATAAACTTGAACTCAATGCCTAAATCCAAAGATTGATTTATCACAGCGTTTTGATGACTTTTACTAGAATGTAACTTATATAGCTCATTGAGTTCATTTTTAGCACCTTTGAATGTGGAAGCGTTGTCGCAGTAAATAATAGAGGGCTTATTACGTCGTGAAATAAATCTTTTTAAACATTGGAGGAAACATTCAGTAGTTAGGTTAGATGCTAACTCAATATGGATAGCCTTTGTTGTAAAACAAACAAATAGGAGAATGTAAGCTTTGTATATTAGTGGTTTCCTAACTCTGTGCATTTTTATTGAAAATGGTCCCCCATAGTCTATTCCCACTTTTTGAAATGGTCTTGAAGGATTTACCCTATCAGCTGGGAGAGAGCCCATCAGTTGCTCTGCAGCCTTTGCCTTCAACCTGAAGCAAGTTATGCATTTATGTATGACACGCTTTATTTCTCTAATGCCATTTACTAAATAAAAATGTTGGGATAAACTAGCAAAAATTAATTTTTGACTGGCATGTAAAAGTAGCCTATGTTCATTGCTGATTAAAAGATCAGTCAGTATTGACTTTTTTGGCAAAATAATTGGATGTTGCTGATTATACTGCAAATTAGCATTTTGGAGTCTACCTCCAACACGAAGAAGACCTTGTCCATCTAAAAATGGATTTAAAGATTTTAAGTTCGATTGAACAGGTTGATTAGTTAATAAAGATTGGATTTCTGCTGAGAAATGTTGGCTTTGTTCAATTTTAATTATCTTATTTAGTGCAAAGTTTAATTCTTTACATGAAATATGACCAAAGTTTCTTTTTTCTTTTTGTAGTTTACAATTATTGTAAAATCTATATATGTATGCTAATACTCTTTTTAATTTATTTATATCTGAATATTTTGAAATTAAGTCAAATGAATTTTGGTCAGGATTGATTGTCACAGTGTTGGCAGCCTTCATTTCAGGTACCACCACTGGGACTTCACATTTTTGGCTGTGAGAGTAAGAAGGATCCTGTGCAAAGTTTGGACCGTTCCACCAGACTTCTTTTTCCTGCAATAAATGTGCTTCTAAACCCCTTGACACATAATCAGCTGGATTTTCAGCTGTGTTGATATAAGACCATTCAAAGCCTTCCGTTAAACTCATAATACTTTTTATTCTATTTGCCACATACACAGACAATTTTTCTGGTTGTGTTTTGAGCCAAGCCAGGACAATCTGGGAATCAAGATATAAGTGTACACACATCTTTATGTTAGAATTGTTTAATTGTTCATAAACCTTTTTAGTTAATTTTGCCAAAAGCAATGCACTATTTAATTCAAGGCGAGGAATGCTGAGTGGTTTTATTGGATTTACTCTTGACTTTGAGCAAAGTAGCGCCGTCTGTACTCGATTGTTTTTATCAATAACTCTCAAATACAGATTGCATCCATATGCCTTGCTTGAGGCATCAGCAAATCCCAGAAGTTCAACGATTTTGGCATTTGAAGTATCAATATTTCTTTTAATTTTAATTGTGCCCATCCATAATAAACTTTGAATGAAATTTTTAAACTCTTTATTTAAATCAGAGGGAAGGGGTGTGTCCCAGTTAATCTTGGCAAGCCATGTTTTTTGCATAATTATTTTTGCAAGAACAACAATTGGCCCCACTAAACCTAGAGGGTCAAATAATTTGCTCATAAAGCTGAGAACTTGACGTTTTGTGTAGGATTCTAACAACTCAAGTTGAGGGCTAGAAATATTCAAAGTGTCTGTCTGCATGTCATATGTCATGCCTAAAGTTTTAACAAAGTGGGTCTCACTTTTACAAAGGTCCAATTGTTTTTCTTTTTGGGATATTGATGAGCCGTCATTAAGTAGCTCTTCATTATTAGTAGTCCACTTATGTAAAGAGAATCCACCAAGTTTTAATAATTCAATTAATTGTTTTTTCATCTCTAATAAATTCTCAATATTATTATCACCAAAAATTATATCATCAACATATGTATTTTGTAGCAAAATAGGTGCAGCTAATGGGAATTGATCTTTATATCTGTAAGCTAACTCAGCAAGGCACCTTGTGGCCAAAAAAGTGGAACTTTTTAGCCCATAAGTCACTGTTGATAATTGTAGGCATTTTATGCTTTCTTCTGGCGTGTCCCTCCACAAAATATTTTGCAAACAACATTGTTCAGGGGTAATATTAATTTGCCTAAACATTTTTTGAATGTCTGTAATTAGAATGAATTTATGCAATCTAAATAAAATGAGAATATTAAATAACTCGTTTTGTATGCAAGGTCCATTAAGCAGCATGTCATTTAATGAAAACCCTAAATTGGTAAACATGGAGCCATCAAACACCACTCTTAGTTTGGTCGTTTGGCTATTTTCGTTTATAACAGGGTGGTGGGGTAAGAAGTAGACCTGCCCCGACTCCAAGTCATAGATTTCCAAATCTAAATATTTTGCATGACCCAAAATTACATATTCACCGATAAAGTCTTTATATTTTCTAAATAACGCTGGATCTTTTTTAAATCTTTTTTCCAGGTTGTGAAATCGTTGCAGTGAGCGTGACAAAGAGTTACCCATATTAATGTCCTCTAAATTTTGCTTTAAAGGTAAGTCTACTTCAAACCTATTATTTTTCAAGACTACGGACTTGACAAACACTTTTTCAGCGAGCTCCTGTTCTGTAGAAGCCTCTGTGAAGACTTCAGGCACATCCTCACATTTCCAGAATTTGTTCATAGTATTCTCTAGAGACTCAATTAAATCACTTTTTCTTTCAGGTATTATACTAACGAAATTACTCACTGGATCTGAAGTAGAAGTGTGCGGTATTTTTCCAGCTGCCATGTAGCCGAAGGCGGTGTTCTGCAGATGTAGCCCTCCAGGAACAACAGGATACTGCTCTCGAAGTAAAATATCGAAGAAAACGTCGCAGCCCAACAGCATGCCTATTTTTTCTTTTTCATAAAAATTGGGGTCCGCAAGGATTAGGTGTGAAGGCACCTTTATAATATTTTTATCAATTTGGAATTGTGGTAATTCACATGTAATTTTAGGCACAACGCAGCAGTTTAATCTTAACGTATTATTATTAGTTGTGGAATAAACTTGCAAAGTTGCTTGTTTTGTTATTTTATTTTTGCCCTCACAAATACCGCTTATAGAAGTCGGTTTGTTGGTTATTTTGCAGCTCATGTCATTTACAAGTTCTGATAAAATGAATGACACCTGACTTCCTGAATCGCAAAGCGCTCTCACCACTGTTTCCTTACCGTTTTTATCGAATAACTTAACCTTTATAGTAGGCAACAAAATATCATTATTTTTACTCATTGAAAGCGCAACCTGTTTTAAAACCTCATCAGCATTTTCTTCATGGAGCAAGCTATTGTGCTTTTGTTTACACTGTGTACAACGGAAGCTTAGAGTGCACTTATCCGTATGACCTCTCAGGCATAGATGGCAAAGATTGTGTTTTTTGACAAACCGAAACCTCTCAGACAAACTGGCTAGCTTAAACTTATCACACTGGTGCAATTTATGATAATTAGCATCACAAAACTTACATTTAAGCGGTGTACCTGTCCTTGCTGTGGTTGCCAAACTCGCCCCGCGGCTGGTGTTCACTGCCCTGCTGCTCCCATGACATGCTTGCGCACTGCTACTCTCAGCGACTGTTTCCAAGGCTGATGCACGTTGTTCTAAAAATTTTAGAAACATATTCAATTCAGGTGTATCATTTTTTAGTTCCAAATGGAAAGATCTAAGTGTATACTGATCAATTTTTCTTTGTAAAATACAAATTATTATTAAATCCCATTGCTTAGTGGGAATTTTCATGTTTTCTAGAGCACCTAAATGTTGCCTAGTTTGTGAGATAAGCTCTCTTAGTTCTGCAGAAGTGCATCTTTTAATAGGTTTCAAATCCAAAATGGAATTTATATGAAAGTTCACAATCTTGTTTTTATTATTGTACCTGTCGTCTAGAAGCTGTAACGCTACCTTATAGTTTTCTGCGTCCAACGATAGGTGTCTGATAAGATCAGCAGCTTCGCCCTCTACATAGGACTTTAAATAATAAAATTTGTCACTTGAAGACAGTTGAGAATTGGAGTCTATGATACTCCTAAAAAGGTTTATAAAATCAATGTAATTGCCTACCTGGCCGCTAAATTTACAAATATTTATGCGTGGAAGACGCTGTTGCGTCCCAATGGACGGTTCCTCTTTTGGGACTATTACAAGTTTAGCCTCAAATTTGGCTAACGCAGCTAAATATTTTTCCTCCACCTCGGGGAAATCTTCATCATTTTCTGGGTCTAAAACCAACACATCAATGTTTAAAGTACAATATTCTTGAAAGGCAGCAATTAGCCTTTGCCTTCTTGTAAGTAGTACTTCGCGTTCACAAGTTTTAAATTTATCACCTTGTGTGAAATTAAACATTTTTGTAATTGTTCCTTTCACTTGTCCTCGTGCTATAATGAGACGCTGTAGTTTTTCCGTCATTTTGGGAATTGTAAAACAGTTTTTGGACAATGATACAAAATTTTTACAAATATTAAAATACGAAGCACAAGATGGCGGATTAGATAAATGCACAGAACAAATGTACTCTACGAGAAGAATGTCAACTTAGTACATAAAATTTGGGACCGACTGGCACGACTCGTAGCGTTTTGCCCATATAACTAAAACTGACAATTTCACCATTCGCGGGAATTTCAAATTTCATATTCCTTTGTATTTAATAATAATTAGTATTGAAAGGGTAAATAAAGCTAATGAAATAAAAATAGTATTAAGTACAATTATAATTTATTTTTGATAAACTTAATTTAGAATATAAAATAATCAGAATACTTAAAAAATACGTTTGAAATGAACAAAAATACATTTTACAACATTCATTGTACTACAGCTGTTACATAAAATTGTATATATTATATTATATATACTTTTTACTTAAATATTAGATGGTATATTATAAATATTCTTGAAAATGTATGACGAAAATATTTATTTTATACATTTTAAAGATTTAAGATCTATTGTAAGAAAGATTTTATTTTATTTTGTTACATTCTTTCACAGCAAAACAATTTATGTAACTAATACATTCATTAGACCGATTGAAAAGAATTTTTGTTTATTCAAACAACAATAACAATTGGATTTACCTGACACATAATAACTAAATTTTAAAATTAGGTGTAATAATTAACCTTTGGCAATTATTGATATTTGTATGATTTCACAGGACAAGTTGATTCTGAACTATCACCTTAGGTGTCTTGATAAGGTTGTCACTGACAGCACACTGCTTGCATCGAATCGACATAATATTCTGTTTATGGCCTAAAAAAAGAATAACAATGTTAATTGATGATTTAACAAATAATTAATTCACAAGCATACAATATAACAAGACAGTGCTACAATAAAGTATTTTATGTATGGCTACAAACATTTATAATCATTTACCCAGATTAATTTAGGATATTAAAGGAGGACAGATATTTTAGTTTAGTTTAGTAACCAATAAAATCATGCAATATTTAATTAGAAATGGTTTTGGATGTTAGTACTTTAAACAATTATAATGGTGGGAAGTACCAAACCTAGTTTAAGTATATGGTATGATTTTATTGGTCCTTAGGCCTTCATACATTGTTGCCCGTCCTCCTTTAGCAAATATTTATTTACAATAGTTGGAATTGTTATTAAAGAAAGTACTAAGTACTATGCTGTTGTTTAGTACCCATATTCCCAAATAAATAATTTGATTAAACAATAGGTTTATGCTGACCTTCTTAAATCCTTCAGGATGCTACTGTTCATACTGTAATATTATAATGCTCCTCTCTTCTCTATTAAGGAAGAGTCCTTCGCCATGCAGTGGAAAATTTACAGGCCAATATTACTATTCTGTATGTATTGTAGTATTTAATATTTCGGGATGAAAAATATACGCGCCCATAGTAAAACTGTAACAAATAAAGGTATTAAGATACACTGAAATATTTTTATGTTAGCCATTGAACAACGATGACTAAACTTAATTTAGAATATAAAATAATCAGAATACTTAAAAATACGTTTGAAATGAACAAAAATACATTTTACAACATTCAACAAGTACATTAACTTAAAATAAATGAACACATATTTTTTTGTTATGCTGTAAATTAAGAAAATGAAAATCTAATACTAACAATAAGTAATTAAAAGCAAACAATCATAATGGACTTATGCATTATAGCAGATACCTAATACAGAGAATAATATTCACAGAAGCTAATATTTAGAAGGTAAAACATTGGAAATTGTTTTAATATTAGCAAATATTTATTTACAATAGTTGGAATTGTTATTAAAGAAAGTACTAAGTACTATGCTGTTGTTTAGTACCCATATTCCCAAATAAATAATTTGATTAAACAATAGGTTTATACTGACCTTCTTAAATCCTTCAGGATGCTACTTTTCATACTGTAATATTATAATGCTCCTCTCTTCTCTATTAAGGAAGAGTCCTTCGCCATGCAGTGGAACATTTACAGGCCAATATTACCATTCTGTATTTATTGTAGTACTTAATATTTCGGGATGAAAAACATACGCGCCCATAATAAAACTGTAATAAATAAAGGTATTTAGATACACTGAAATATTTTTATGTTAGCCATTGAACAACGATGACTAAACTTAATTTAGAATATAAAACAATCAGAATACTTAAAAATACGTTTGAAATGAACAAAAATACATTTTACAACATTCAACAAGTACATTAACTTAAAATAAATGAACACATATTTTTTTGTTATGCTGTAAATTAAGAAAATGAAAATCTAATACTAACAATAAGTAATTAAAAGCAAACAATCATAATTGACTTATGCATTATAGCAGATACCTAATACAGAGAATAATATTCACAGAAGCTAATATTTAAAAGGTAAAACATTGGAAATTGTTTTAATATTAGCAAATATTTATTTACAATAGTTGGAATTGTTATTAAAGAAAGTACTAAGTACTATGCTGTTGTTTAGTACCCATATTCCCAAATAAATAATTTGATTAAACAATAGGTTTATACTGACCTTCTTAAATCCTTCAGGATGCTACTGTTCATACTGTAATATTATAATGCTCCTCTCTTCTCTATTAAGGAAGAGTCCTTCGCCATGCAGTGGAACATTTACAGGCCAATATTACTATTCTGTATTTATTGTAGTACTTAATATTTCGGAATAAAAAACATACGCGCCCATAATAAAACTGTAATAAATAAAGGTATTTAGATACACTGAAATATTTTTATGTTAGCCATTGAACAACGACGACTAAATTTAATTTAGAATATAAAATAATCAGAATACTTAAAAAATACGTTTGAAATGAACAAAAATACATTTTATAACATTCATTGTACTACAGCTGTTACGTAAAATTGTATATATTATATTATATATACTTTTTACTTAAATATTAGATGGTATATTATAAATATTCTTGAAAATGTATGACGAAAATATTTATTTTATACATTTTAAAGATTTAAGATCTATTGTAAGAAAGATTTTATTTTATTTTGTTACATTCTTTCACAGCAAAACAATTTATGTAACTAATACATTCATTAGACAGATTGAAAAGAATTTTTGTTTATTCAAACAACAATAACAATTGGATTTACCTGATACATAATAACTAAATTTTAAGATTAGGTGTAATAATTAACTTTTGGCAATAATTGATATTTGTATGATTTCACAGGACAAGTTGATTCTGAACTATCACCTTAGGTGTCTTGATAAGGTTGTGCTTGCATCGAATCGACATAATATTTTGTTTATGGCCTAAAAAAAGTGATTTAAAAAATAATTAATTCACAAGCGTACAATATAACAAGACAGTGCTACAATAAAGTATTTTATGTATGGCTACAAACATTTATAATCATTTACCCAGATTAATTTAGGATATTAAAGGAGGACAGATATTTTAGTTTAGTTTAGGAACCAATAACATCATGCAATATTTAATTAGAAATGATTTGGATGTTAGTACTTTAAACAATTATAATGGTGGGAAGTACCAAACCTAGTTTAAGTATATGGTATGATTTTATTCGTCCTTAGGCCTCCATACATTGTTGCCCGTCCTCCTTTAGCAAATATTTATTTACAATAGTTGGAATTGTTATTAAAGAAAGTACTAAGTACTATGCTGTTGTTTAGTACCCATATTCCCAAATAAATAATTTGATTAAACAATAGGTTTATGCTGACCTTCTTAAATCCTTCAGGATGCTACTGTTCATACTGTAATATTATAATGCTCCTCTCTTCTCTATTAAGGAAGAGTCCTTCGCCATGCAGTGGAACATTTACAGGCCAATATTACTATTCTGTATGTATTGTAGTATTTAATATTTCGGGATGAAAAATATACGCGCCCATAGTAAAACTGTAACAAATAAAGGTATTAAGATACACTGAAATATTTTTATGTTAGCCATTGAACAACGATGACTAAACTTAATTTAGAATATAAAATAATCAGAATACTTAAAAATACGTTTGAAATGAACAAAAATACATTTTACAACATTCAACAAGTACATTAACTTAAAATAAATGAACACATATTTTTTTGTTATGCTGTAAATTAAGAAAATGAAAATCTAATACTAACAATAAGTAATTAAAAGCAAACAATCATAATGGACTTATGCATTATAGCAGATACCTAATACAGAGAATAATATTCACAGAAGCTAATATTTAGAAGGTAAAACATTGGAAATTGTTTTAATATTAGCAAATATTTATTTACAATAGTTGGAATTGTTATTAAAGAAAGTACTAAGTACTATGCTGTTGTTTAGTACCCATATTCTCAAATAAATAATTTGATTAAACAATAGGTTTATACTGACCTTCTTAAATCCTTCAGGATGCTACTTTTCATACTGTAATATTATAATGCTCCTCTCTTCTCTATTAAGGAAGAGTCCTTCGCCATGCAGTGGAACATTTACAGGCCAATATTACCATTCTGTATTTATTGTAGTACTTAATATTTCGGGATGAAAAACATACGCGCCCATAATAAAACTGTAATAAATAAAGGTATTTAGATACACTGAAATATTTTTATGTTAGCCATTGAACAACGATGACTAAACTTAATTTAGAATATAAAATAATCAGAATACTTAAAAATACGTTTGAAATGAACAAAAATACATTTTACAACATTCAACAAGTACATTAACTTAAAATAAATGAACACATATTTTTTTGTTATGCTGTAAATTAAGAAAATGAAAATCTAATACTAACAATAAGTAATTAAAAGCAAACAATCATAATGGACTTATGCATTATAGCAGAAACCTAATACAGAGAATAATATTCACAGAAGCTAATATTTAGAAGGTAAAACATTGGAAATTGTTTTAATATTAGCAAATATTTATTTACAATAGTTGGAATTGTTATTAAAGAAAGTACTAAGTACTATGCTGTTGTTTAGTACCCATATTCCCAAATAAATAATTTGATTAAACAATAGGTTTATACTGACCTTCTTAAATCCTTCAGGATGCTACTTTTCATACTGTAATATTATAATGCTCCTCTCTTATCTATTAAGGAAGAGTCCTTCGCCATGCAGTGGAACATTTACAGGCCAATATTACTATTCTGTATTTATTGTAGTATTTAATATTTCGGGATGAAAAATATACGCGCCCATAGTAAAACTGTAATAAATAAAGGTATTAAGATACACTGAAATATTTTTATGTTAGCCATTGAACAACGATGACTAAACTTTTACATCAACTTACTTACATATTCACGCAACACTTGAAGGCTATTTTGTTCAGTTGAAGTCTTGAAGATCAACCCTCCACGTAATTTCTTTATCTTCATCGGACTATGTAGAACTATATTATTATAGTTTTCAATAGAGTCATAACATTATTACCATACTTAAAGCAAATAAACAATGGTACTCGATACTCCATTAAACAATATTATTTCAATATAAAAATGAAATTAAACTGTGACTTATTGTTAAAATATAAAAATACAAAGAAAAATAACATTAAAAGCAAAAGAGCAAAAGACGCTATTGAGGAGGCCATTTTTTTCATGGTGTTTCTATTATAAATACATATGTTGATTTTAAAAATGTCTTAATTGATATAATGTTATTTAAATTTCTGATTTTATTGTAATTTTATATGTATTTTAATAACAAACACAAAAAAGGACTTATTAAACTTTTTAAATTTCCTATGATATAATTAAAATTGAAATACGGTAACGAAAATTTCAATTTTTTTACTGGTAATGTTTTTGGTAATTAACGTCATCAAAAACGATCTTCTGACCTTGAGAGCTTGTTACACATCTCTATGTAGTCTATGCCAAGGAGTATATAAACTCTACGTTTTAGTTGATGGTTTCGAGCCCATAACAAAGTCAGCTGTTATCCATACAAGTTGACACCCCCTGAGATAAATGTGAAGAGAATCAAGTTAAGTTAGCGTCGTCCGTTCCAGTTCCAGCGCTTGCGTTTGGTGCGTTCCGATTCACGTTCACGTCGTTGCCCATAGTCCTTACTCTGTTCCACTTGTAGGTTGCTCATATATGGACGCTTCTTGTCTCGCTCAGTCGAACAAACTGGATATCAATGGTACCACCGCAACGGTTGGAACTCAATATACTTCTCTTTTTCTCGTACTAGGTTTCTTCTTGCTGTCTCCGTCACTCCTGTCACTCGAATTTTCGTTTCCGGTAAGTAGTGTTGCCAGTTTCTTGGCACATCTGCATGTTCCGCTATTCCTATAGACGGAATAAAAAAGGAAGACAAATGTAGTGCTGTCCTTTTTTACTCGGACGGTTCTTCTCACTCCTATAGATGGTGTGAGAGACAACACGATGCGCTGCAACTCGATGACCTTGCCGACGACGTGGTGTAGATATGGAGCCTGTAGACTGGAGATGCACAAAATGACGACGAAATTTCTTCTTTCTTCACGAACAATGATGGATGACAACGTATGATTTTACTGAAGGAACTTTGTTACGTAGCTAACAGTTGTGAACGCGAAATTTAGTGGTAGATAAATACACTACTAACGGTCTTACAACACTTTTCAATGCTTTTACCACGGTGATCATTTATTCCTTTTGGATGATTGATGTACCTCAATGTTTTGGATGTTTTATAAAGTTCGGACTAGTCCCGTTATAGAACAGACGAATCTAGTCTTATAGTTTTTTATGTTGCATATGTATAGATGCGCAATCGAACCACGTTTGGTATAAGGTTCGTACACTACACTGTGCGTGTGCTGAGACGTATTTTGCGACAGCTTTAAATATAGTTTTCGCTGCACGTTTTTGTATTTCTAAAGTTTTTTACTGTCCAGTAATCACCAAATAGTTCTCACTCACTTTAAGTCCTGTAATTTTAGGTTTTTGTCGCGAGCTTTAAAGATGGCGCCTGGATTTTTGTTGAGTCACACACGCGCGAACACTTTTTCACGGAGCCCTTGCAAGTACATTTTCCTTTCGAAGGACCATTTTATGTTATACTCGACGCTGGTAATAAGAGTAAACACAAGTTTTTTACTTTATAAATGAACTGTATTATTATTTTTAACATGTACAAACAGAGCACGTATTAATTGGTTTGCGGTGACAGTTCGACTGACTTCAGTGTGACCATCCTAAAGTATTATGTTTTATTTTATGTATAGCGCTGTCTCATACAACCGCTTAATAACATTTTGAATAATAGTGTGAATCAATTAAATTATTTTTGAAGGTCAGACGGTCATTAACTATCGCATCGTTGGGGATATTTCATTATTACGTTATTAATTTTGAAAATTACTCCAAAGGGGTTCTGGTCGTTAGTTGACCTTAATTTTTTTATATAAATTGATGTAATTAATTAATAGTGCCTATCAATTTTATAAGGCACCTTTTTAATGTTATTAGATAGGTGTGAAGTCCCTGTCTCGTATTTAAGCTATATCATTTTACATAGGAGAATTATGTTAAAATAATAAGTAGTACCTACGTAGTTACCTAAAATAATTTTAATATTTTATAAAATATACGACGAATAAATATCTTTTCAGAGATATTATTATTTATATTTATTATATTTACCCTTTGACGTCCGTTTTGGTTCCTTTCCGATGTTTCCCTATGATTGTTTAAAGCTTGTGATAAATATGCTACACAATACACATGTATGGTTAAGCGCTCAAACCTCAAATTGACAAACTACGAATATATTTGGTCGAAGTCTTAACAATTTCTTCAAGGTCAACAAATATTATAAAGATAGGCATTAAGTGTGAAGGCTTTTATAAAACGAGACTTGATACAAAAAGTTCCTGACTTAAACTCAACCACGAAATTATTCTGCTAAATTGCTAAGTAAGCGAGGTTATACTGGATGAAGAAAAAGCAATAAAAGTGGAAATGTGTCGGTCTTTCTTCAGCTGTTTATAACTGGGTAATAAACCTATAATTTACAGATAACACTTGTATACAAGCGCGGACAAATTGCCTGCTTGTTATTAACCAATTCTTTTTGTACGTTTTATCTCTACTTTTATTTAAACTATTTTACTATGACAATATTACATGAATAAATAAATTAAATATTACATGACTATTTAATCTTGAACGTCTGCGTATAAATGAATATTTTTCTGCTTTAAGTAGGTTATGTTTGCCACTTAAAAGTCGTTGTACAAATGTAATTTACTGTTCGTTAATTACTCAGAAATAATTTAATTTAATAGTTTTTCTTATATTTCGGGAAAATAATTAACCGTTGTAAATTGCATTACAATTTCAAGGATGCGGTATTGAATATCAGCGCTGCGTCTCTAACTTAGACATAGTTTCAAGCTCGGAACTTCACAAACTCAGAAATTGATAGATATGCTGTGTCTACACACAAACTTTGCCTTTATGCGAAATACAATTACAAGTCATATAATTTAGGTACAGAAGTGATTGTGACAAGTTGAAATATTTTGTCTTTAAATGTATCGATCTAAATAATACAACAAATTTTAAGATTTATCATCTTTTTTTATCTGTTTGTTTATTAGATACAGACGCTTTATGTAGTGTTATGTAGGTTACGTTCTGGTGTCTAAAAACCCTAAAAGACCTAAGTCTCTAACCTAAGCAATCGTCATATTTAATCTATACAGGTATATAAAAATAAATTCCGATTTTCCTTGATCACGCCACTTCCGAACGACTGCACTAAATCAGATAATTTATTTTTTGTTACATTCCTTATTACAAGGTCTTAACAAAATAAATTAAAAAGAACATGTCTCACAACACCCTTGCGAAGCCGTGTAGTTTATAAAAATGTAGCAACTTAACATTCTATTAGTTTAAGGGCGAAGGAAATAACATAATTTAGCACAGATAATGTGTGTAGTTAGCAAAATTTCATAAGTTTCTATGTGTATTAAAAGGAACTCCAAAGTTGTTTAATCTGTTTGCCAGCCAAAATGGATACATAATGCAATTACTAGGTTAATGGAATTAATTCGGGGAACATTAACGCACGTCATTAGATAAAGTGTTGGATAGGAGAGACCGAAAGCTCAATCTGAATACAGCTTGAGTACTTAAGTATTCCTTTGATTTAGACTTTTTAATTTAATGGGGTAGACAACATTTTTTTTAATGTTCTTCAGACAGACAGAAAATTATTAGACATGTTCTCCTTTTTTTTTTTACGAACGATACATTGATTAAAGAGGGTGGATGGTTGGAGAAAAGAAAAAAATAGACTCAGTTTTTGAAAAATGAACTGCCTTACTAGACTTAGGTTTCGGTATTTAAATTTTGTTATAAAACAATTTTTTTTTAATACATCTGTCATAATTAAATTCACTTGCTGTAGATGTCAAACAATATTATAAAACAAGCATTTCTGTCAAAAAAAAAATATAGAGTATTTTGGTGTTGAAAGTTTGATACAGATGGTAGTTATTAATTTACCGAACGTGTTGTGCCGGCCATCGTTAAAGTTCATTGTTTTCTCGGATGAAAAATACCAATTCTAATCGGTCCACTATTTGTATTTCACACAGGTAGTGTAGTGAGTGAGATAAAAAGAATTCTATGCCATTGTAAGCTTTTCTAATACAATTAACGATTTTCATAACCAATACTCGACTCAATTCTGTCTAAATCTAATCGGGCTTTCTAAAACAAACGGAAGAAAATATTAAATCGGCAATTTTAATCAAATTAATATTTTTGCATTTGCGAGTTTTTTTAACCCGTTATACCTAGGCTCTTTTCATTATTTGGTATCGTCTACTATATATAATACATACATATCATTACATACATAGTAATCCAGATTGTTTTCGTAATAAAATAAAAGTATTTCGTGCCTTACAGCTCTTGTTCTCCTTTCACATTGACCATGAACTATTGGAACGACATTGCTGTATCAAGTGACAAGCATTCACCACAGCAGGTACCTGTTTCTGTTACCCAATAACCTTTATCATTCAAACGTTAAGCCATAAAAAGCTTTTAAATTGTACTTAACAATTTAATAGTAGCTTTTAGTATAAATCGTAAAACTCGACCATTACTAAAAGAAATAAATAAAAGCTTGTATAATAAAAATGTAGTTCTAAGTAATATAACAAAATAATTTGCTATTTTTATATGTTCCGTGAAATATACAATTAGTGATTTATTTTAATTAAATCTTTAAAACTTGTTAATACATAAATTCAGTGGCAACAAACACTGTATATTTTGCATAATAATTCTTATAAGACGTATTTTTGCAACATCATTATTTGTCGTACGTCACTAAACAGTGAAAAAAGAACACGTAAAAAGTTATTGAAATCATATTGCTTTCTGAGGTTAACGCGATTCTATCGCGGTTTATCTTTAGATTTTTGTTCCCGACGTTTCGACGCCTTTGCAGGTGTCATGGTCACGGGCAGACTGAGGTGGTATTCGTCTTGACAGGTGATGTTGCTCGTTCTACCTTCATATTTTAATTAATTATTTGTATTCCGATCTACGCAATATGAGCTCACTGTGTCTTGATGTCTTGCAGAACGTCGGGGACAAAAAATCTAAAAATGAACCGAGATAGAATCCGTTCAAATTAGTTTTATTGAAATCAGTTCTATTTCGCTTGTTAAGATTTATTGAGTTCTGGGAATCAGCCTTATGCAGTGGCGTGTTTAAATGCTCGAATAGGTAAACTGTCCCCATGAAACATTCCCAAGGTTAACATCTATTAAAAAGATTATTTGCAGCTTTGGCTAGCTTATAAATATAAATCCAAAGTTTGCATGGATGTTTTGACAATGTATTGAAGTCAGATTCGTCGTAGTTGTGATCTTCATTACTGAAGGTCGTGTCCTTGATGATAGTCTTTCCTAGAAATTTTATTGCGTCTTCTTTAATTACTTTAACCAAAATAATCTGTAGTTTAAACACAGTATATACCTAAGGATAAAATATAAAAAAAATAATCAGAATATAATACAAAAATACAGTTCTTAATTTTGTACGAAATTGTTAGAATAATTCAATTTACCAATGACATACAACGAAAGTATTTGAAATGTTACAATATGTTAAAGAAAACATTAACTTTGTTTTTCTTAAAAATATTTTTCAAAGGCAAATTATTGGGGGCAAACTTTGCTTTTTGCCATCTCTTCACAAGTGAAACTTGTGAAGAGATGGCAAAAAGCAAAGTACATTTAAAACAAATGTTCAAATTGGTCTTCCTAACAATTTCCCATTATAATACTGAAGCATCACAGGATATATAGGTCAAACTCTGTGTTTGGGTTCTGAATTATTAGGTACCTATACAGTGGCAATTAACATAGTCAAGTACCGCAAGCTTATGTCCTTAGTGGAATAAATAAGTAAACTATAGAGCGCGCATATAGAGTATGAACATGTAAAATGGTAAAATTAGTGTCAAAACAGAGCGTAACGTTTTATTAGAACTATCTCAAAATCTAATATTACCCTAATAATATCGGAACCGCCGATATTTATGCATAAGGCATGCAACTTCAAAAAATTTTGTAAGTTTCTGGAAGGAAGTTAAAAAACTTAATGGTAAGAGCGGAAGTCCTGTCAGTGTTGAAGGTGTGACTGACAAGACTTTGATTGCGAATAAGTTTAGGATGCATTTTGATGTAGCGCCGCTAGGTAGACAGTCAGAGACTTGGGTACCAAAGTGCCGTGCTAGTGGCGCGGAGGCTTTTAACGTCACTACTGAAGATGTGCAATCAGTACTTAAAGGTATGAAGCGTGGAAAGTCTCCGGGCCACGACGGTCTTAGTATTGAACATCTGTTGTATGCGGGTCAGTATATCTGTGAGGTGTTAGCGGACTTTTTTAATATTTGTGCGCTTCATTGTTATTTACCGCCGGATCTTATACGAACATTAGTCGTACCCATCGTCAAAAACAAGACAGGAGATATCTCGAGCATGGCCAACTATAGACCTATCTCCCTAGCGACGATAATCGCTAAGGTGCTTGAACGTCTCATACACAGAGAACTGCGGCCTTCGCTTAGTATTGATGATGGACAGTTTGGTTTTCGGACAGAGGTGTCAACTGACATGGCTATATTCTCCCTCAAACAGGTTGTTAAGCATTACGTTGATCAGGAAACTAGTGTTTACGCGTGTTTCTTAGACCTTAGCCGCGCTTTTGATACCATTAACCATGACCGTTTGTGGGAGAAGCTAGACAGCAGTAAGGTACCGTCTGATGTTGTTGGACTTATTAGATACTGGTATCTCAATCAGTCTAACAATATCAGATGGGGTAATACGCTGTCCGATGATTACAGACTGTCCTGTGGAGTAAGACAGGGAGGGCTGACGTCGCCCGACCTGTTTAACTTATATGTTAATGATTTAATTGAGGAGCTAAGTAGGACGCCAGTAGGGCTCAGATTGGATGGCCGATACATCAACAATCTGAGTTACGCTGACGATATGGTTCTGCTTAGCCCCTCAATTAAGGGTCTGCGGAATTTATTAAACATTTGTGAACGATATGCCAAAAGACATGACTTAATATATAACGTCAAAAAAACTGAAGCGGTGGTATTTAGATCGGGTCGGGGACCCCAAATTGTGCCACCTGTCTACTTGGGGGGTCAAGTTGTGAAGGTCGTAGAGTCGTTCAGGTACCTTGGCCATATCTTGACGTCGAACATGAATGACAATGCCGACATTGAGCGCCAGCGTCGTGCTCTTTCTGTAATCGGTAACATGCTTGCCCGGCGGTTTTTTAAAGCTAGCACGTGTACTAAAGTACATCTTTTTAGAACATACTGTCAAAGCTTTTACACATGCCAACTCTGGACTGACTATACAAAGAGGTCTCATGATGGCATTCGTGTTCAGTATAATAACATCTATAGGCACCTCATGGGGCTTGAGCGACACTGTAGCGCCTCAGGGATGTTCGCAGAGGCAAGACTGAACACGTTTAATGCTATTCAGAGGGGCCGAATTGCATCGTTCATGGACAGGGTTGGTACGTGTAAAAACAAAATTGTAAAAAGTCTAGCTGATCGACTTTGTGCCTCTAGTACCTACCGGCGCTGGCTAGAAATAGCGGCTTAGTCTTTTTCTGTATATATTTTTTTTTATTGTAAGTCGATGACTACAATGTTTAATATTTCTTTTTCTTTTTTTATTTCCTATTTCTATTTCTTTTTTATTTCCTTGTTCTTCTTAAATAAGTTAACATGGTTGTGATTTTATTGTGTAAGAAATGTATAATTTTTGTATGGATCTTGGATCTGAAATAAAGACATTTATTATTTATTATTATTTATTATTATAAACGTATGTCGTTGCAGGGAAAATCACATAAATCAGTAAACGAGCGTAGTACATTTAGCTAAAAATGTGCTTACGCTCGGCATACGGGCCTAGGCTACTAGCGAGGCGCACACTCTATGCTTGTCTATGTTTACTTTAAGCTTATGTCACTATAACAGTGACATAACTTAATAAATAAATCTGGCTTCAGTTCTTATATCGACTATCCATGAGCAAAATGAAGGATAGTAAATTTTAGTTTGCGAAGGCAATATAAAAGGCACTAAATCGTCTTCGTTCGAAGTTAATAAGAATATAGGTTTATGTAGTAGAGCATTATTCGCTGGATATTAGAAGCGTATTATTCCGCGTAAGTTGAAGATCATTAATAACTTTAAACCTTCGCCGTATACTATTAAAGTTTGTGTTTAAACTTTTAACACGCTACTACGATCATTATGCTTTTTGAATTATTTCTATCGGAAATTAATACTTTACGTAAGCGATAAAAAGAAAATAGTAGGCTACATATTAACAATACAAAAGTTCTCTGGGTTGGTAACAGTATTCAAATACAGTACTTTCATGGACAACCAAAAATGTGACTCAAATTAGTATTTATGTAATTGGGTTATAAGGGATTTCATAGCGGAGTTACAATAAATATGGAAATGGGTCGGAACGACGATAGACCCCAATTAGCTAACAAGGAAAGTTATAGAATTGTTAAAAAAACACAACCATACGTAACCAAAATATTAACTGTGGAATTGTTCAAATGTATTATATATTTAAACTGTACCATTTTTTTTAATAATTTACATAATCTTTATTTGTGTAATCATGTTGGTTTTGTTTTGATTCTGGAATTAATAAATGTTTTTTTGTCTGCCAGTACTTAAGTTTTATAATTATTTTATCACAATTTGCAAATTATGGGATGAAATTTTTGGGTTATCTGTGTCTTATGGAAAGTTGCTTCTAAAATAGAAATATTTCTTCTTTAAGCTGTCAAAGCTATGGTTTAATCGTGTCTAAAACATCTGGGTACATAATTAATGTTATTCACTCCATAGGATCAAATTGAAATGTAATTACTTATTCATTTAACTTCTGTGTCTATTTGTACCTCGAAAATGGGAATAGATTTGTAATTACGTTGGTACTCGTATATTCGTGAATAGCGTAGGCAGGTTTGTGCTGTCGAAGGCACACTCGCGTTCATCGATAACGTAATTTGATCCTACTCAGTCCTGAGCCTAGTCGTTTACAGGACTTTTGATACCCAAAACTGATATTGAGACAACTAAAATAGATTTATTATTGTTTATATAAATTAGAAGTCAAATACAGGCGTTAATTTAGCTCTACATTGTACATCGATGGGTAAAAATATGGTGTTAGTATCAAGCTAAGATTAAGACAGAAGGTGTTTGTTTTTTATTAAGTTTATAGTTATGGTACAATGCTGGACGTGGACGGCGCAGGACCGTAAGTTGTGGCGATCCTTGGCGTAGGCCTATGTTCAGCAAACGTCTTTCGACTGATACGATGATGGTACACAATTACCACGTCTGAAAATGTCTTGCAATTATGTGATTTCAAATGTACTTGAGAAAGTTGCGAATTATTCTCGCCATCATTTTTTTCACTTGAATAGCCTAATAATATATTTGTCCTTGTCTGTATGTCCTGTAGGTATATATCCGGATTACTTGTCCGTATGTTCATTATGTGTTCGGATGTTACTTTATCGTTTGGAATACAATGATTAAGGATTTTAAAGGTGTATTATGAAGGTGGTAGAAACAGAAACGAAGCAATCTAATTTGACGAAGGACTTTCAAATTTTTCAGTAACAATAATTGTAGGTAGGTATGTCATAAAAAAATTCGTTCATCATTCATGTATGGTCTGTCCAATCATAACCCTCTCTTTTATGCGCTGAAACATCCATTAAAAGTTAAGCTTGTAATCCTTCATCGTTTGTTTATGTCCCACATAGGTCATTGAACCTGTCCATAGCAGCCATTACTTTTAATGTAGCCTGTTCACATGTGACACATAAAAAGAATTTATAATAACAGATCTAATAAATATGTATACAGTTATATTGCTGGCAGTTGCTATGTGAAGAAATAAGGTTACAGAAAAAAAGGAAGAACCGCAGGGAACAAGTCATATAAACTTTCTGTTTCGTTTTATGTATTCTAGCAAGAAGTTTTACTTCTGAAATGGAACAAAAGCAAGCAGGTATAGTTGTAAGTGGTCGCCTACACATAATAGACGTCATCGAGGCAGACCCAGGCTTAAATAGCGGGATGACCTAAATTCTTTCTCTTCAAACTGGTCACTCGTGGCTCTCGTAAGAGACGAGTGGAAGAAGAGCTAGAAATAATAATAATTATTATTGTAACATCACGTGACTGTGTTATTTCATCATATTAGACTATAAACGTGAATTGATTGAGATGCTCTACAAACAAAGCTTGTATAAATGGGTTTAGGGGATTAATATAATCCTCTCGAAGAGCTTTAGTTTACAGGTCTAAGGATTGATTAAATTTATACTAAGCGACTGTATGTTGTACATACCACACACTGTAATTGGCGATAGTCTCTCCTATAACGCGTGCGGTCATTTCTATGAGTAAATTAAGGGTCGGTGCGGCTCAAACGGGCCGCCGACAACAGTCACCAAACGTTTTCATATATTTGTTTGCTGTAGCGAGTGGCCGCCACCGGCTACACGTGAAATGAAATGAAATGAAATGAAATCGTTTATTATGCAAATAGGATGTACAATCACTTTTACACGTCACTTTTTTGAGCTCGCTGGAGTCGACATTTCCTAACTGACTGCCCTGAGAAGAAATGTCGAAACAAACTCAGGGGTCACAGTCTCTTTTAAAGTCCAGACAATATTCACGTATAATATTGTGCTAACAAAATGCAGGTTACTGGGCTGGTCTTTTGAAGAAAGCACCAGATCGATCTGAGAAAGCCTGTGTCAGCTGACGGCAAGCATGCCCCGAACGTGTCTGGTGCGTCTATACAAAATATATAAAAAAGTGTCACTGCTGCTAGCCACCGTTAGCTGTAGTCGGTGGCTTGTTTTCCTCGAATCTAAAGCTATATTTTTATCGCAGGACACTTGCAGTGTGTAGTTTAAATATGAAATTGCATATTTGTATATGCAATTACCACTATCCTTTTACATACCTATCTCTACTACTTTTTCACACATGGTTTATTTTTGTTTTAATATTTTGTTGTATTAGGTACTGAATTAAGGGATTAAAAATATGTAGGTACGATAGTTTTAGCTAACTTTCTATTTTTCAAAAGATTTTAGTAAGATAACTTAATTTCGAGTAAGTTTGCTTAGTAGTTTACTATTGACTTGTAATTTGCGAAGACATATTTAATGTAAAAATTTACATTGTCTATATAAAGCATTTATCCCTTTTAAAAAGACATTTATTTCCACTTTCATGAACACTTCTGTTTGCAATGTAAGAATTTATAAATTAACTCTTTCTCGTGGAAAATATAACCTTAAATAAACTTTTTACATTCGATTGCGTTTAACATTGCTTCTTGGTGTGCACTCAACTAAGATTTATTACACATTAATTATAAAGTACGTACGGTACGCAAACATTAAAGATTTCATATCATTCCCATTTAAAACTGTTATCGGTACTTCATAATCAATTCATTATGTATCGTACAGTAGAGAGTTTATCCATGTATGAGAGAGTTATAGATGTTAGAATTCAATACGAAAACATTGCACTTAAAACACAACATTTCTCTTAATGTTGTTATTATTTTGTGGATGTAACTGTATTTTATTAATAAGTATATATGTAATAAAATATCTAAATCTATTAACTGCCTCGTTGGTTGCAAGCGCGATTGCCGTGCAAGAGGTCTTGGGTTCGAATTTCAGGACGGGCCAAAATTTTTTACTGGGATTTTCTGCTAAGAAATACCGTAGTCAGAAAGTGTGGCGGTTATTACATCTCCATGCTTTGGCAACCACGTAAAGCCGGTCCTGCACCTCATCTCTCTCCGGTCTTGTTGGTCTGCAGTCTCATCGTAATATGAGCGTGAAGGAACAAAGATTGACCTGTGCTTGCGCACATACTTGTGCACTTGTGCACGATATCTCCTAATTGGCTGCCGAGTTTGGATTTCGGTCTGGAGATTATTATTGTTAATAAAAAATCGGACAATTTAAGCCCGTTCGTACACGAGGCTACACAAGTCTCTTTTTTCGAGACTTTAAGAACTAACTATTTTATCTAATGACTTATATAAAGGTTATTCCATAACATATAAAGTTAAGTGTAAAGATCAAACATAACATGTAGGTACCTACTTTCCTAAGGCAGTCGGTGATACATAACTACATCGTTAGACGTGAATGGGACCATGTGTGCTATTCTCTAAAATTTCATCGTCGAGCGTGGCGCTGTCCAACATCAAAACTTTAGGTCAAAACCATGTTAAATGTCATAATGTTTTTTAACCTTTTGACAGCGCGACTGCGCTGTGGTTGATGTCATAGGACATATAATGATAAATGTACGGTATTCATCATCACGCTCAGTAGACTCAACACTAAAGTTTCAGCAGTTTGTTAATATTAGATCGGAGGCTGCAGTCTATCTTCAAAATGTAATACCTTAATCGCCTTACACGGAATTGGAGGTACGGTAAGTTGGTCCATTCCTTTTAGGCCGATTATAACATTTGTATTATTTTTAAAGTTAAAGCGTAGTTTTAACGTATTTTATAAGCAACAAGACTTGGTACCAATATGTTTTGGAACTTCTCAACACATTCTATATCGCCAGTTACAATAAACATATTTATTGTTGCATTTTTCTTTATTGCAGCTATAAAAAACAAACTGGGTAATTCGAAGATATTTATAAATTATTCGTAAATTTAGGCAATATATAAATAAGCTTTAAAATAAAGTGAAAGGATTATTAATTAGCGTAAGAGCTTTTACAGTAATCGCTCTCGCATACTTAATCCTATCGTGTACTTTAATCGAAATCAGGCAAGATATTTTAAGCTTAGCGATTAATCTTAATCGATGGCAACAATTTTAGAACAAAATATCACTTTATTTCGATAAGTATGACACACCATTAATCAGCAATATTATGTAGATGATACTAAGGAAATGAGAAAAAATGAGAAACTCGACTGCCAAATTCCTTTTATTTACAATCGTTTATACCAATGGTGGATGCAATTTTTAGTTATACTACCTACTAAGCTAAAATTACGCGTATATAATATGTATATGTAAATCGGATGACAATGCAATATAATGATGTCATAGAGCTGGTCTGATAATAGAGCCGCAAGGTGTGAAAATCTATCAAAATGACTCGGTGACATTCGATTTGTCTTTTCGAGTATTATCATTCCCACGGTACGAGATCGGTCAATCGGTCAATCCGTTTCATTAGCCCGTCCTGTAGATACAGTTGGTAAACCCATTTTTTTTAAATATAATTCTATTTATAGGTCTATAGATTTAATAATGCCAGTCTCAAAATATTCTTAAACATAAATGTATCTTATGTAATTATTTTGCAGAGTGTTTAAACTGAAACAGACATAACTTTATGTTTGTTCATTAATGTTAATATCCATAAAACCCAATACAAGCACAGACGTAATTAATAATGTTAGATTTATGGCGAGACCTAGGTCTTATTACGCCTCCAATACTAAAGTTAATACTTACTGATATTAAATCGGTGATAAACATAATTGATAAACATAATTACTCAGTACATACTTTTATCATTACGCCTATCTTCTGAAAAAAGTAAGCAGTCACATTTTGACCATGTTAAAACCATATAACTTCAAAACAAATTCTAAACATAACATTGACGACCGCTGTGGTCGAGTGGCGTACATACCGGTTTCCACGGTGTCACCAGCTTTGAGGACGGTTTGATCCTCGGACGGGTCAAAGTGTTTGTGGTTCGTTGTATCTGATTCCATAACACAAGTGCTTTAGCTACTTTGGGTTCAGACCAATAATATGTTTGTAACGTACATAAAACTCTGAAAAATATATTTTAGTACCTGAAACGAGTTTAGTAGAAGGCAGAAAATTATTTTTGTATACAATTTATGCCATCATTATTATATTTCACGAGCAACAAACAGCATTTACAGAAAAAATATTATGTCCAAAATATTATATTTTGATTCGTATAGTCTACATAATCTTATAATGAAATGCAAATTTTCAGAAGTAATATAAATATGTGCACCTAGATAAGATAACATTAGTTTGTACGTAATTCCAGTTATCAAAGAGTATCGAGCCCAATAAATGAAATTGTTATACTTTATAACCCAGACAAACATTAAATGGTACACCTGGGATTTAGCGATTACCGTTATATGAATATCAATAACATTTGGACGATTACTTTGTAAATATATTAAGTTAATCCTGTATCGACAAAGCAGAATAATGTTTTAGATTTTTTTATTTACTCACGGTACAAGAGTGCTATGCTAAGAAACTTTAACTGTAAAACATTATACCATACTAAATCTAACCTTCGATGTAAAAACAAATAAATTCCTTAACCTCATCAGTTTATTCCACGCTTTTAAGACACTTATCCACGATAATTTAATTTTCTTCTTTTTGTGTCAATGACCCTTTTTTTTGACCTATAAGTCGCCCCTTGGATGGCTCGGTCGGGGGCCTCCATCTTGTCATCATCGATAATTTGATGATATGAGCTCGTATAGTGTTAAGTCTGTTAAATTAATATTAATATTGTGGTATCGTTTTTGCTTTACTTGATGGACTGTCAAGACCCTGGAGATTTCTGTGTATCTTTGACGAATGCACTAGTCCAATGCAAGAAACTTTCACAAATCAATTAATTTTTAAAAAAGTATGTGTAAATTCAGTACGTGATACTGATATATTGCAGTATTAGAAACTGAAAACTCCAAAAATACTGGTATTTATTTATATAGTTATAAACTTTACACTTTACGCTTACATTTCGAAACGTCTACAAACAAAAAGTGAATTACTTTCTTTCACATTAATTCTTTTTAAAGAAGTAACATTTGCCAGGCGCCATAAATTATAACAATGAGATTATATTAAGAAAAACAAAGGCCAAGAAAAGAGATATTAAATTAGTTCTACGACAATGGCATTTGAACTAAAATTTGTCGCCATATTATTTGTACCTTTTAGTGTTGAATTAAGTACCTAGAGGCTCATTGTTGACATAATTATCTTATATATTTTCCTAAGACTTTCTTGAGAGTTTTAGATTCAACAAAATCTATCGAATATATCAAGATTGTATATTTGTGACTATTTATGTTTACAAGAAAGTAAATGCCATTAGTCCTGCACCTGAGCAGTCTCCGGTTGTGAAGAGCCGACGTGACCGAAATTAAGATCCAAGAGGACTTCATTATGATAAATAACAAAATAATACATACATATAATGATCGCAATCCCAAAAGATAAGATAAGTTATATAAATTATGGTGTGATCGTTCATTCAACAACAAACTACACTTTTTGTTTACTAATTTCAAAAATATTAATGTTTTACTACCATCGTACCTATAACTAAAAAAATATATAAATGTGGACAAAATTACATACATTGCTCTGAATCCAAAGTAATTAGCTAAAGTACTTGTGTTATGGAATCAGAGACAACGAAGGTACCACAAACATCTAGACCCGAGATAATGTAGAAAAGTTGTTTTCTACATTGACCATTCCGGGAATCGAACCCAGAGATCGAACCTCAGAGCTAGCGACACCTTGAAAATCGGTGAGTACGCCACTCGACCACAGAAGTCGTACCTATATCTATATTATAGTGTTAATGTTCCTTACAGAACCCAAACGCTTAATGAAATTATATCTGGCGTCACCTGCCATCTTTATCAAAGCTTAAGGCCGTAGATAATATCTTAATTTTAGGCTAGGTGTGAAAATAAGTTTACTATCTCCACTTGGCGTCTCTAATTAGTTTTGAACGAATAATCTAATTTGCAATTTAAATGTGTTCATAAATTTTGAGTGTTATGTTGTTTTCGTATTATATCTACCTGTCAACTATGTTTATATTTGGCTTTTAAATATTTGGCTATTATTTTGTCCTACTGCTATTTGTTCAAAGATTTAAATTTAATTAATGTTAAAGTTAAATAACGGCGCTCGACATTATTTTGAGTCTGGAATACAATGCCAAAGTTCCGAAAATACTAAGTGTATCTTTTACATAATTAAGTGACATTAAAAGTATTAAGTAAAAGTATTTCTAAACTTAATACATTATACTGTATTCGGAAACTTTGAAGCGGCGCGTTTATGAACAAAGTATTAGCTTGTTAAACATATACATATGTAATCAAGTCCTGAGCAAACAATTCTAAGCGTTTATTACGCTATAAAAGATGTAATATAGTTGCCACATTATAAGACATTGTCTAAAGTACTACAAATTAAAATAAGTTACAAAAGAGGTCTGGCGGGATTTGGTTAACCTCCTTCATCGGATTTATATTTCACCCCAAAATGATTCGATTAACGAAATTTATTTTAGCTTTGAACAGATTATAAGCAATCGAGTTAAGGAGTTACTTTCATGTTTATATTTTAGGTGAAAATCTGTACTCTTGACAACCTTGTTAATTGTCAACTTTGTTTACGTTTCAGTAAATATAAACAATGTAAGCTTGTCTTTATTAGTAACTAGCTGACCCGTGCCCACTTCGTTGGGCATAATGTTAATAATCCTTTTTTAGTACATGTCATACTAACGATTTAAATTATTTTATTAATATTAAAAATTAAATTATCTATACTAATATTAAAAAAACTACTTTTTGTAACTTAAATATAAAAGTTAGACATATGCTGTCGTTGACTTTTTTGTAGGCATTTTCAAGCTCCACATCTTTTCTCTAGAACTCAAAAATATATCTTTCATAGTTAAGGCAGCGTTCGTAAGAAACGCTTTCATCCGACCGTTTTTTTTTTCTCTGATTCACTTTGCAAAACGGACTACCACGTAAAAGCCTTTTTATTTTTCGGTTTTTTATATAGCCTATGACACTCAGCAATAATGTGGCTTTCTATTGGTGAAAGAATTTTTAAAATCGGTTCAGTAGATCCCGAGATTACCCCTTACAATTTAACAAACACACAAACTTTACTTCTTTATAATATTAGTATAGATTATATTATATTATTATATAATATATATAATATTATATTAAATATTAATTAATATTAAAATATTAAATATTAATATATATTAATATATTATAGTATAGATTATTAATACGTTGTACGAAACACGAAAAAGTAGTTGCCAAATAGTAGTAGTATATAGTAGCAGTTACTTTGTTCTTGGTGATGAAAATATTAATAGCATGTAATATTTTAGCTCTGAAAAGAACTGTTGTTTAGCCCTGAAAAGAACTGTTGGTTAGCCCTGAAAAGAACTGTTGGTTAGCCCTGAAAAGAACTGTTGGTTAGCCCTGAAAAGAAATGCTGGTTAGCCCTGAAAAGAACTGTTGTTTAGCTCTGAGAAGAACTGTTGTTTAGCTCTGAGAAGAACTTTTGCGTAGGTGTAGTTTTAAGAACGAAATCTAAAAAAAATGGCACGAAAATTATTAGACTTCACGCACGACCGCTGCGTATAGAGCCGACCTCGCGGCTGAGCCGCGCGGGTACCTTACTCATAGATCCTAACTCCCCTCCCGCACGCGCACCCCCGCCTTGGTGACGCTCACTTTGCAACGGGCCGTGCAGCAGAAATCGTAATATTTTAATTTTGCCATAACTTCAAAACCAAACGTCCAATTTTTATCATTCAAAGACCAAATATTATCTACATAGACTATACTTAGTGATGAAATAATTTATTTTGATAAGGATAATAGCATGAGTAAAATAAACGCGTTTAAATGTAGTCCAAAAAAAATTCAAGATTTTTAAATAAAAAAATGTTTGTTGTGCCTCACTCGACATAGATAGGTATAGTGTGTCGCGGACTTTTTTGTAGATATTTATAAGATCTACAATTAATTAGAACATTTTATGGTTCTATCTTTTATAGTTTAGGCAGCGTACGCAAAATAAGTAACTTTTCTGGTTGATTTTTTACACCTTGTGTCCGAAAACACCAAATATCTTACGGATCCCTATTTTTATCCAAAATAAAATATAGCCTATGTTACTCGTGGATAATGTAGCTTTCGAATGGTGAAAGAATTTTTAAAATCGGTCCATTAGTTTTTGAGCCTATTCATTACAAACAAACAAACAAAGTTTTCCTCTTTATAATATTATAATATATAATATATTATATATTATTATTAGTGTAGATAAAATATAGCCTATGTTACTCGTGGATAATGTAGCTTTCGAATGGTGAAAGAATTTTTAAAATCGGTCCATTAGTTTTTGAGCCTATTCATTACAAACAAACAAACAAAGTTTTCCTCTTTATAATATTAGTGTAGATTTACAGTTGAAAGAGCAATAAAGGTTCACTGATTAGTTATGAGAAAACTTGTGTTAGTACATTACGTTATATGGCTATGAACGCGTGTCAGGCAAGAGAAGTAACGTAATTGAAATTGCTAACATTATTTAGTGAATATCAGTTTCAACGGAATAGTACCGCGGGTGTTATTGACACCGTTGATTGTGTGAGCAGACAATACGCATCGATTATATAATTATTTACTAAACAGATTTAGTTACACAATGATTTGAACGCGAGGTTCTGTTTTCTCAACTACAATAAATTATTCTTATTAACTAAAATTATTTTATATCTAACTTGATATCAAACCTCGTGATAGGTCGAAATATTATCCCCACCCGCCCCATTTTTAAAGGATGGCTATTTTTCCAATTATCCAAATCAATATGTTTAGTGACCTGCAATGTATAGGTACTACATAATATACTTATAATTGTTTCAAGCCGGGCCCCGGTAAATTACTTGTGATGTTTAATATCCCATGACTTGGTCAAGAATTAGGCTATGAAATGAGATGATGATGATTTTAAATCCGACTGATAGTTCCAGTAGTTAGTAAGTTCGTACAAAAAACCTTTTAAATTTTACTCTATGAGTAGGTATAAATGATTCAATTCTTTATTAAAATTGAAAATCTTTTTGGTTATTTAAGTACGATCAGAAGCTTCGTCTTCTTCCAATACCTAGAGAGCCGCATTACCAATTATCAGACTGCTGTAGTAACAATATTTGGTGGTGTAAATTTATCGGACATCGGGTAGGTGGTACGCCGTAGTACGGGCGCTCTACGATACTTGTTGTAAACTAGGTCATAGTAGTAAAGTTGACTAGAGAACTGCGAGACACACAATCTTGGACACAGGCACACACAGACAGTCAACCATATTTACAGAGTTCTGACCTTTATGCCTCAACCAATTCAAAAAGCTAATGTTAGTTTTAAAGTTATTTCAAAGATCAAGATTTTTATAACTTAGGTATTTCAACTATTCAAAGATGATCTCAAACATATATTGTTTGTTTTATTCTTCAAGCTATGTGAGTGATTTTGATACTTGGACATGATACGGATTTATCAGGCTTGTTACTGCCAAGCGACGGTAAACTGTCAAAGTTATATCAAAGGACGGGATAAGCAATCTTGAAAAGAACTGTCGGAAAAAATAATGATTTTCTTTTAGAGCTGTGAAGGATATGATATATATAGTACCCAACTTTATGTAGTAAGTAATCTTACTTTAATGTAGCGTGATTTCTTAGAAAATTAAAAGCAATTAGATTATTGTAGCATTCAAAAAATGTTTTTATGTGTGGAACTTCAAAAAAAAAATTAAATAAAATTTCATATTTCTCAAAAGACTCATTGGAAATGTTTTCAATAATACCTACATTAGTTATTTAATGAAAAGATATAGATCTGGAATACTAAAGCGCCGACTTTTCCGGAAACAATAAATTGTTCGTGACAAACATTGACTTTTGGAAAAGTTTAAAACGGTTATAACATTATTGATGTTGGACACTTTGATACCCTTTCGGCTTAGTACCTATATCTAACTAACATTGTACATTAAACGAATCGAAGAGAAACATAAACAGTTTAATATTTCCATGAAGCCGTCAATTTTATTACAAACTTGCCGTCGTTAACGACATTGTTCGTAGTTTAAAACATTATTTTGTCATCCCGATGCTAGCATTTTAGCGTCAGGATTAAACGTATTTCCTATATAACATAGTTGCCTGTAGTATAGTAGCTGTTAATGATGACTAAGCGAATACCTAAACATCTTAAAACAACATTAAAAGTTAAATTAAATACCTTTTGTCACGTAATTTTATATTCTCCGATGGAGTAACTGTTATATTGTTTTGATTTTTCATCTATTAACCGAAGAAAATTACAGCGCATCAATAATATACATAATCTATCTAATCACAAAAAGATTTCTTACGAATCCTTATCAAGTAATTTGTCGAATTTATTTTGTGAGATCACTGTCAAATAATATAGACCAACGACAATAACGGGTTCTACGCTGCTACTGTTTTGGTGCCTATAGATTAGGTAACGTTATTAGGGTTTCATATGAAGGATACGAACGGGACCCTATTACTACAGTAGTAACTTACTACTTCTTTTCCACGTAGGTACGTCATCCCGTCCATCCATCCAATTGTCTGTCAGCGAGCATCTAATGAACTCATGAACTGTAATTAGTATAGAGTAGAAATTTCCACAGAATGTGTATTTCTATTCCGTCTTTAGGTAATATAGAAATAATTCTACAAGATGGCGAATTTCACACACAAATTGAATGCGCCATGAACAGTACATATTGTTATAGTATACCTTGTAGGAACCATTCGTGTGTGTGCCCACTTTTTGCTTCAGATATGAGCGACATGTTGAATTCAATGCATCGAATAGAGAGAACTGGGTTTTTTACACTATAGACTCGTCCCGTTGATTGCACGACCCGTTTTCATTGTAAGGCATCACCTCAATAGAGGCAGTTACATCAATAGATGATGGACTATCAATTTCTGTTTAGTACCTAACAGTATAACAATAATATGGTATTAGTGGCCAGCTTCGCTGAATGCTTCTACGTGGACTGAAATACCAGAGCAATATAGTCATAACAGGTTTGTCTAAAGCATACTATATAATAGAGTTACATGAATTGAGATCATAACAATGTGTTCATCTTGAAAACAAATGTAAAGTACTTCGCAGCCTACTATGTTTAAAAGGTGAGCAGGGGAGCAGATTATATGACAAAAGTTTAAAGCAAGTTTAAAGATTGGGCTGTATTATCCATTTTAGATTTGTTCTCTTTCTATAAGCTGTACAACAACTTTTGTAATATACATACCTAGGTACTTACGGCAGTTTTTGTTTCATGCAAATTAGCACGCATTTTTAATCGCGTGGTGTTATTGCTTCGCAACAAAACACTCTACGCGTTGTCCTGAATATGTATTGTGTTTGTATCGTTCTAGAAAATAAACGGCCGAATCGATTTTTGGAAGCGACCCGTTTCGATGATTTGTTTTGGTCACGCGACTGACATAGGGCGAGATAGCCTGTCAGAATATAGAAAAGAGGTCGTTTAGAACATTACGGAAAGACCCGCATAAGTCTCTATAGTATTTCGTTTTCGAGGTAATCTGACAACCAATGTTAGCTTATCGTAATGTATTGAGACACCTAAGTAGTCCACAACCAGTTGAATGTACTCTTCTTCTTAGCGTATCGATGAATAAGTAGTATCTAATGGCAACTTTTTTTCAGACCCTAGCCATGTATGTATACAGCATTGTTAGTGGTAAAAATAAAATGAGTTCTTAAAAAACCTATCTAATTGCAGTTTCACGAAATTTCTTTAGTATTTTTACAGTATGTTTAAATAAATAGCAGCTACTTCATTGAAATAGTGCCCTATACAAAATAAAAGTTGACTATGACTCTCCAACATTCAAAAAGTTGAAAACAAAAACAAGGATTGTTGTTTATTGATGATACGGAGATGACTATTTCCCCAATTAAAACCGGCATGCAGATTATTCACATTCTTTTTTTTAAACAGTTTTAACCTAATTCTATACCTATTTATGTGAGAATTTATACTTAGGGCGATTTTTTAATTATTTGTTTGAGTTGTACCTATGTAATGCTTGTCTGTATTTGTTAATTTTAACGAACTCAGCTGAGTTTACCTTATAATTCACCTTTTACGGGCCATTTGTCCAGGTATTTTTACGATTAAACGTTTGGAGGATAGTACATAATTAAAATAACTATTATCGTTTTATTTTAAGTTTAGTTTTGTTTTAAGTGTATATATTTATAGTTAAGTTTGTAAATATTTAAGTTATCACATTAAAAGATGAATAAAATCTCGTGATTGTGTAGTCGACATTGATCGTTTTAAATTAAATTGCCTTATGTGCGTGTAACACACAATCAAGTTTTTTATTACATCTTTACTCAAAATACACATTTTTAAGCCAGGCTTTTCCCATTCCTATATTTTGCATTTAAAAAAAACATTAATATTGTTTGCACATGATTTTACTAGCTGTCATTTCCTTCACCTAACGAACATGAAATATTCTATTACTGTTTATACACAGAGTTTTATGACACAATTTAGCTTTCAGTGTTTGTGATACAGGTGGAGTACCTATATATATGTTTAATATTCAGTTCACTAAGTGATATCAAAACCGCTAATCAATTAGGTACCACCTTTGTTGAGTGGTGTATAAGCTGTAAATCCATATTATTTCTTCATAATCGGTTTGAACATAATACTCCTATGTTACAGACAAACAAAGTGAAAATTCCTTAATTAAAAAAGGTGTTAACAAAAAGTTCCTAATAAAGTTCTTAATTAAGTTTTTTTCGTTTAAATTAAGGCCTTTTTAGTTGTCTGGCTCATCGTGCCAGTATTTTCAACTCGCTTTAATTGGAACGGTACCATTTCGAATGTAAGTTGCAATCACGGTGTCTTGTCTTGAACATCACAGGGGAGACGGCCGAGGCAAGACACAGGCAATTAGCATTTATATGAACCCTTAAGAAGAAACAGGTTTGTAGGAATTCAAGTAAATTAGATTACGTTGCCATTACCTTCGCAATCGTAACATACTTACGGTAAGTGAGAACGAGAAGTGAAGTTATAAAATATGTTTTACTGTTAGCTTATTAGATTTTGTTATGAAATAGGGGAAATATTAAGAAAATGGGTGTTGCTTGTAGATTTTATGAAGAAATAAACACGTTAATGAATTAAAACAATATGTTTGTCCTAATTAGTTTACATTAAATACTATTAGCAAACACAAAGCTATATAAACCTTCTTCAAATATTATTGTATGTATAATGTATATCTATGTAGGCAGTTGTTATAATCAGTTAAAGCGTAGATAACAATTTTAACGCTTGTTACATACAGATATTGCATCTATATGGAACAGGTCGTTATAAAATAACGACATGGATTACTCCAGAATATTACCCAGTGAATGCGGCTTACGGTATCTAGGTTAGTATTTCGAATAGATTGCATGGACAGCTTATGATCTAAACATTAATGCCGTGGGGAAATGATTTTCAAGCGCAATAACATTCATGAATCTGTTCGATGTTATTCTGATTATGTATATAAAGATTTTTCTAGTTGTGAAGTTCGTCATTTGTTTTACTATAGTAGAAAAGTTGACTGAGATAAAATATTATGTCCTCTAATTAAGCATGTTTAACTGTGTTATTTTAGATTTTTCTATTATTATAAGAAATTTACCAGCCATAAAACTTCTTTAAATATAAGAATAAAAAAAGTGATTACACCTTTAAATTTAAACATATTCGGGTTTAAACTACGTTATGTTGCAGTTGCGCAAAAAAGTAATAACTTTACCGGGAAACGAAAATTGTAATATCGGTTTCTCATACATTACGTTAGGGGTGAAATTCCGAGAAATCAGGACATGGTTCAATAATATAAAGCTACTAGCTGTCCCCCGCGACTTTGTTCGCGTGTTTTAGTTTTAACGGTTTTTCATTTATGCTCCGCTCCTATTGGTCGTCGCGTGATGTTATATAGCCTATAGCCTTCCTCAATAAATGGACTATCCAACACAAAAATAATTTTTCAATTCGAACCAGTAGTTCCTGAGATTAGCGCGTTCAAACAAACAAACAAACAAACAAACTCTTCAGCTTTATAATATTAGTATAGATTTATTACGCCGCATATACTATACCTATTTATGATATGCCATATACATTTTTATGATAGACGTAAGTATTATATTTTTATTTCTACTTGTACCTACTCATGCAACCTTTCTCGCTCTTTGTCGGCAATTACTAAAACCTATTTTAAATTAGACATAGCTTATACTAAGCTTCTAAAAAAACGACTTTGCCAACATCGGATACGATGCTATTAGCCGGAAAATGGGAAAATTGAATGGTGATGAGTCAGCAATTTTTCACCTTTCAACTATGCATTTCTCTGAAGAAATTTTTGAATTATACTTTTTTCGGACGACGACGTAATAAAATATATGCAATTTCATTTTTCAACACGATTTATACAATGTTTTGGAGGTTCAAATTAAAAACAATAAATTGTGGATTAACGATACATATTTTTGATTAATGTATAATAAAATATGTATCGTTATATACATATTAAAATCTAGTAGGTACCTACTTTCCAAGAACACTACTTTCTTTGAACAAAATTGTCTTTTGTTATGAGCCAAGTACAATATTGAGTTTTGGTAAAATGACAATGTTTACTGCGAGCAATTGAGCATAGTAATAATAGCCCGATTGAACTTACTTTTGCTCTGCTTAGCAAACTCATTACACTTAGTTATATAACATTTCTACTTAAAACAGATAAAGGTTTGGGAGCTACCAGCCTTATAGGACCTATTTATATCCTATTCATAGCCTACTAGGACTCCCTATTTTTGGTCATTGGTCATAATATTAAAGGCAAATCGAAGATATTCATAACGGAATTTATAGCCTGCTGACCTATCGGTTAGACTTGACCTATATGATAAAGACACCACAGATATTACATTATATCTACAACTGTAGTCGGTAAAGTTGGAGTCTTATTTTACATTTCTATATCAAATTGATTCAAGTTACGAATACAAATATCGAACAAAGAAAAGTCCTTATTTCTGTTGAGACGTTAGATAGGGATATGTTCCAAGTAACTTCTTATTCAATAATATTACCCATAAACCAATTACATAAATATTTATGATCCAAACATATTTCGTTATATGGCATTGAGAGATGATTATGCATTTTATAAGCACTCTTGGAGAACTGCCCATTTGGTAACAGAAAACCATTGAAACACTGTCAAAAAGATCTACAAATAGAAGAAAAGCAATAACTACTTATGTCTGGTTCCTATTTTCAAGAAACGATTCGTTGTGCTATCGGACGGTAGAATTTTCTGAGCAAAACGAATGGTTACTTCAATATAGGAACTGGCCATTAGAATGCTATCAATAATGCTTTTTGTTTTCACCGTACAGTCTTTCATATGTTTTCTTGTATGGACGGTTTAATTCAACAAGCATATGCATATAGTTCCTTATAAATTTTGGTTCGCCAGTTTATAATTTGAAATAGCGTACACTGCACAACGTAAAACTGTTATTGTAACTCATTGTATTCAGAAATGTCTACATACCTACTACACAGTAACATTTACTGTGAAGGTTAATGTATAAGAGTTAATCAACCACACCGCAACCCTATTCAAGGGTTGATTTACATGATTGCAACTTGATGAAGCCATATGCATGCCTGCAGTAATAAGAAGAGCATCGTGAACTAATTTCAATGAATTCAGTGCAGCGATAATACAATTTTTGAAATTCTAGGAAAGATAGATTGTATTTGTTTTTTTTTTCCAATTAAACCGTGTTTAAAAATTTTTTGAACCGTCTTTAGAGGTTTGCTTGTTTTTTTATTCAGTCTGTTTAATCATTAGGCAATGTCGATATCAATTAATGGGGATGTGGAGAAGGTCAATTTCAAAGGGAATGATAAGAAAAGTTAAGCTAAAGTGTAAGCAAGCCTATAGCCCGATGGTCCGTCTGATAAGGGGATTGGATCTTTAAGGAGGCGGTTTTTTGTGCTGCGTCAATAAATCCCGATATAGACTTTGGCATTCATTTCAAGTAGACAACTACGTCTTTATATAAGTTAGAATGAAAATTGTTAATATTGGACCTCTTATTGTTTCGAAACTATGATAGTTTTAAAGATATAGAAAAGTAGTTACATATACCTACCGATAGTAGTTATTTTTTCGTCATTCACATTGGCACAAATACTTTGGGTATTTGTGCGAATTATAGGTCCTACAAGTGTAGGACGACATTTGTAAATTATTTCATTTCCAAGCTGTGTCGTTTTTTTTTAACAGACATTATAGCGAACCTTCTTCGAATGTTTGCGCGCATGTGAATGACCGGGGTTACACATAGCTACTGTGACTGCACTACACTGACTGTGGTATATGGGTTGTAGTGATTACTTGTTCCAAGTCTGGGTGTTCATTGTGTATTTAAATTATTTTTTGTGAAACTCCTCGCGGTAGAAAGTGAAGAGAATCGTTTAAATAATTTTACACGTATAATAATAATTTAACAATAATATTTTTTAGCACATTTGAACCCAGTTTCTCAGATACGTAGTTAATTTTAATTAAATTCGTACATAAATTCCTGGAATAAAAAAAACTATTAGAAATCTCTTTCTTTTTAAGCACGAAGCTATCATCAGATTATTACATTTTGCTGTAATTTTCTTTCCAATATCATTCCACACACTATAAGAATCTATTCACATCTACTTTGTTCATGCAAAATTAAACATTCAAGGTAAATAATTATTAACTACTCATTTTATTGCCAAGAATCGATAAAAAATATATTGAAATGACGCTATTCTGGTAACAGCTTGTACAGAATTTGTATTATGATAAGGTTTCATTTTCCTACGGTTTCCGTGCAAATTTGTGCCAAAAATGCAAATCAGTTGGAATTAAAAGCATATACCTACGCTTCGAGCTCCGCGGCGCATAGCACATGACTGCCAAGATTGCTAAGCGGGTTCAAGCTGTGTTTTGGCGTTAATGTTAAGGTCATTCTAAATGGGTTTTCATAACAATACAAATGGTTTTGTCAACAAGAATGTTACATAATTTCTACGTTACATAAAAATCTTCTTTTGTTCTTAAAAATATGTCATCAAGATCAATTAAGTTACTTTTGAATCCGATTTGTAACGCGTTATCTATTCACATATTTTAGCAATGATCGTCCCACTGCAAGAAAAAGCCTTTCGTTCTTCCCTTGCCTAACCTTTTCCCAAGCTATGTTGGAGTCGGCTTCCAGTCTAACTGGATTCAGCTGAATACTGTATTTTACATGGAGCGTCTGCCTATCTGACCTCCACATACTATTTTACAGGGTAACTGAGCATCCAGAAGGACATCCTTTTTTTTTAAATATAGTAGTATCTAGATTCTATTATTAAAATTTGATTCACATTTGCACAGCATATGTTTCTAACTAGACACAGATATTCACGTAGCTATCTATATTCATATACACTTCATTTGGATACATATTGCGAACGAGAACATTTCAGCTGTTACATCTTATATACCTACTTTTGTTCGTTGCTGATAAGTGATATGGCCGTCATAACGCCGGGTTGCCGTCAAAGAATACTTTCTTATCTGTCGGCGTCGTAAACGGCGACTTGGAGATTACATCGAAGATTTGGCAGGAGTGTCCTTGCTTACTAAAAGTTTGCTATTAGGTCCATGTCCCAATGACCTTAATTATACTTAATATACTCGCACTAGCCTTTGAAGATGACATCGACGGCTAGATAGAATATTTAATTACCTGAATGCAATTAACAGCATTTTTAATGGTGATGGAGAGTAAACTTGGTTAATTTTTTTTTTTTTTGAGGACTTAAGTGGCTTTTTTTTAAGGTTTGATATTTAAGTGTCACGTAGTTAGGTACATATTGAAGGAGATTAAATTTAACTACAAAAATACGTTGTATAATGTACAATTTTCGAGTTTTTTTTTGTATTGTTAATCGTTATGATCAGACGTTTGAGAAATCTCATAGGTTGTTATAATTTTATGTTAATAATATAGAACCTCCTCCTTTTTGGAATTCGGTTAAAAAGCTCATTACTTTTTGACACTTAAGTCTTCGGTTAACTATGAATACGCTACGCTGGCTTTTTCTTCTTGGAATACAGTAATAGCTACAATTATTCATTACGTATAGATGATCGGTATACCACGCTAATAAAGAATCCACGTCAGAGTTTTCCTAAGAAATAACATAAAAACAGTTCTTGGAATAGTTATTACTAATTCCTATTTCCACTCTGCTCGAAAATGAACTGAAAACAAGACTTGCCTTGTTACAGAAATAAAGTTATAGGTTATTGAAAATAGATATTACATTTTATGATGTTGCGCATTTAGTATTTAATTTATTGCCTCTCTTTTAGAAATTCCTTATTAACAAAGCAACTAAATTAAGAAAGCAACCTCTCAGACTACTGGGAATTACTCAAATCGATAAGGAATCCCTAAGTTACATTAAAGAATCTGAGTGCGGCAGTTAGTGTCGTAATAACTGAATAAGGTCACGTTTAATGGTATGTCTATATAAGATTTGAAATCGCAATAACGTTTTCAGTTCACCATTTTTAGTAATCTTAAATTCTACTTTAGAAATTAAAGTAATTTTATTATGCTAGCCGGCAGATGACACTTCATTGACACACACGTAGGTAACTCACTAAGAGTAACCATAGATAAGCATAGAGTGCGCGCATCGCAAGTAGCCACTCGTGGCGAACGTAAGCAATTTTTTTTTGCTGTAATTACTACGCTCGTTTACTTTTTAAAGTGTTTTTCCGTGCCACAACAGGCGTTTATGCGAAAATATCGATGGTTCTGATATTTTTAGGGTAGTATTAGGTTTTGAGATAGTTTAATAAATCGGTGCACTCTGTTTTTACTCTAAATTTACGATTTTCTTGTTCATACATGCGCACTCTATATTTTACTTATTTTTTATGTAAGGTAACACATGAATTGAAACTATTGTATTTCATTCTGGGTACCTAGGTACTAACAGTGCCTTGAGTGCCGTGTGTTAATTAAGTTGGTATCTAACATTGAGTCTCTATATTTTTCTCTCTAGAATCACTCAGAAGAAGCTATTAAAAACTTCGTGAATATAACCTATCAAGTCAGGCAATAGTAAAGCTGTCGATAAAATTAAATTACTTATTTACTTTAGCAAGATTATCCGGAGTCAGCCGGCAAGGTTTAATCTTGATTTTCTATGTTTTAATTGGATTCGTTTCACGTTTAAATCGTTTATTTATTTATGGTTGTTGACTTGTAAAATTTTATGCTGATGTTTTACAGTTTATGTCAAATATTTAAATGATGTTTGTAACTTCTTTTTGAGTTTTGTAATATACTCAGTTACACTTTAATATAATTTAAATTATTATCTTTACAAATACCTAATTACCGATGCTTATCCATATATTTTACCCGACGTCAAGAAAGGGTTATGTTTTATGTGACACTGGCGTTGTTGTCTTTGTTTATTTTTTTTATATTAGATAGGTGTTTATGGTAATTATGTTTTATACATCGCTAGTCTGACTTATATTATTTTATCATAAATTATAAATGTATAGTGAAAAAAGTTGTTTTTTGACATGAAATAACTCATCGAGGTTTGTGGTCGATTTTGAAGCCGCAGTGTTGTAATTAGGAAGACCCGCGTAAACCTCCGGCCCTCACAATTTTGTGTTTAATACCTTTATTTAAGGTTTTGCAGGAAGGTGTGTAAAACGAGACCGTTATATTAAAATTATAATTTTGGTCCTACATTATATTTATATTAAAACGTTATTTGCACAATGTATGTTATTACTATTTTATGAAAAAATAATAATTTGTATAATATTGATTTTGGGATAAAGGGATGGGAAAAAGCTCAATACTAAACTTTATACTTATAATAAGTTCCTTATGGCAGAACAATTCTTAAAAAAGTTTTTAAACAATATTTTTAGCGCCCCTAATTTATCATTTCCTTGTGTTAAGATTATTATATGCATTATGCATGCTTAGTTACAACTTGCTACAGAAAACGTACAGTAATCCACTCATTTGTAACGGGACATTAACAGCACCCTTATTTGAAACTGTTTAAGGTTGATTTTCGAACTTTTAACCACCGACTAACACTGTGTTTTTGAAACGTTGATCAAAACAAAAACTAGTTATTCAACTGTCAAACCTCATGTTAAGCGCTGTGATTGGTTGTAAGTGTTTTAGTCAACCAATCACAGTCGTGATCAGTAGATTTAACAACAGAATAAATTGATCGGGCTTTCAAAAACCGGGGGTAAGACTTGCGGTCGTACGAACTATATTGTCTGTATAACCTCAATACGACATTTAACATTTAGTTGTCATTTGCGACAGCCCTAGAAACTATGTACGTCACAGCCCTGAAAATTTTGTAAACAATTTAGTTTTTGCAAATAGACTGTAATAAATTCGCGAGTGAACAGTGTTTTTACCGTACAGAACCATTTTAGAAATTATAGAAAAGAAACGAGTCAATGGGTATTTGATAGAATAGTTTAGTATCTACAGTGCCTAACAAGCGTTTATTTTTTATGATTGTTTATTTAAAAATAAGGTATATAAATAAATGTGTAAGGTATACTACACAGTACCTATAAGTACTTACTATATCAACATACATATATATGTAATGTACATGTGTATAAATAGTACTGACAATGCCAAAATGTACAAACTGAATGTTTTAAACATAAATCTGGAAATTAGTCGAAGTCAGTTTGATTCGCGACACCACCGCCGCGCGCCGCCGCGTCATCTCATGATTAGGGACTCCTATAGAGTCTGAAACTAGTCGGGCGATCCCGAGAATATACGTGAGTAAACCGTTTTGATTTAAATAATTATGAATACTCCTCACGATAGTTATTATACAAATAAAGTGTATTTAGTAATGTAAACAAAAAAGAATGGATAAATGCCAACCATACATACAAACAGCTTTCATAAACTGAAATGAAAATGAAGTTTTAAATTAAATTATCATCAAAACTACGTATTGGTAAAATATAAATGCAAATGAAATTGCAAAATGTTCGTTTACGACGTATTTGTGTTATATTTAAGCATTTATATTTAAGTTAACAATAGTTAATTAGTCTGTATCATCATCATTATCAGCCCATGTTGTCCCACTGCTGGGCAAAGGTTTCCCTCCCTTCCTTCAATTTTTCTCTATTAAGAGCAAACGTGGACTGGTCCAGATAGGAATTGTGTTTTAGATTTACTTCATCTATTAAATTAGGTTAATCTGTAATGACAGAAAGTAAGGTATAAAATAAATATTTTCCAAACTTTTTGTACAATTTTTATTGAGGGTAACTTATAATTACCTACTTTGATAAATCTCACTGAAATGAATACTCACGAAAGGGATACCAAACCATTTTGTAGACAATAACTTATTTGTATAGTTTGTTTCACCACAATTTGAATGAGACGAAAGTTCGATTAGTCCATTAAGTATTCACGATAACAAAGTTTAGAAATTAATAATGGTATTTTGTAGTTTGTTCGTGTCGAAAACTATTGGGGTCCGACAAATTGGTCGAGTCATTTACGATTGAATTGATTTTGTATATCAAAGCTACAGATGGCTAATAGTGTTTTGAAGGTTAGTATTAAATTTTTAATAACGCTTAGTTATAAACTAAGTATTGTACTGTAAATATGTTTATTGAAATACATGAGATAGTGGTCAATTATTATGATGTCGACATACTTAATTATTGTTTGCAGTTAATATAGTATTTTATGGCAATTATTATGGAGCTATCATAATTCATTATTTAAGTTTCAGTGTAGTAAATGTAGATTTCTAAAGTAAAATAGAAGTGTATTAGATAATAAAAAAAAAATGCTTAAGTTTCCCAGAAGGCTACCTAACTTTATTCTAGTTCATATGTCTGGCTACAAGTATAAAACTTTCGTTTATAGCCAAAATAGGGACAAAGTATCGGAATACAGCATATTATTTACACAAAAAATATCAATGTTATATATCTAACCTCTTTAATTATATTGAATCAAAAACGACAAAGAACTCATTGTACAACAAATAATATAAATACGGGCGGCATTATTCTTGTATACGGAACAGTGACCAAGAATGAGGACAATTTCATTGTGGGTACAAAAGATTTATTTAAAAAAATCTTTGGAAGCAATTTGGGGAGTATTATATCTGTCTATACAGAAATTAATTTAAACTTAGTAATTTCAAACTTGTGTTTTTAACAATGAGCATACCTAAATATCACTTTACAATGCTAGTAACTGATACCATCTTTGCTAACTAATTAATAAACGAAATTGATATCTTACAAGACCTGCCAAACTTTCAGACTATGTTCAACGACAGGAAATATAAATAAGTTTTTATTACGTTCCTTTTTGTATTGCAAGGAGTAGGTACTCGAAGTTTGTTTATATGACCACGGTGAGCAAGTTACTTGAAAACTCCACTTTAACTTTAAACACCGTCGGGGAAATACTTGCAAAGAGACCAATGCAATTATACGCAATATAAAGGAAAATGGACAGGTAGACACTTAAGATAACATATATCTGGCTATATTTATTATTATTATATTTTTGCAAGTCGAAAAGTCGGAAAAATCCTCGTAGAATTCCTCCTCTTAGGAGTAATGGACCACCGCGTGCTACTCCTGTCTCTATCGGGGACCACGAATCCCACCGTCTCAAGCAAGAAAGATCGTCAAACAGTCGTTTACTTTTCCAATCAATTTTTCGTTCCTTAATGATAATTTATATTGAGTAAAATTTCGAGTTTCATTTCCATAACGTAGATACTGTAGGTACTAAAAATATATAAAATTTATATATATTACGTACAAAAATTACCTACAAAACATTTTATTTCCGTGTTTCACGTTACACCTTACACATACTTATTGATTTATTACATTATTACATTTATTGATACTTATACATTTCCAGCATAAATTAATAAGTATTTGTTATTTAGGTTACAATATTTCTGTTTCAAATGGATATACCTACGTATTGTCCACAAGGGCACAACACCAACTGGTTTAATACATAATTTGCGGGAAGCTGGTTTATAGATGCGAGCGCTGATTAGACATGCGGTTTGGTATTCCTGGCTATCGAAACGACAACAGGTAACCTTTTTAACGACCTATTTGGGCAACAGGGAGCTGTAATAGGGGAAGTGGCTCTTCACTACTTATATGATATAGGGTAAAAGGCGGTAGTTGCCCCACTTTTTGAAATTACTATATGTACCTATATCAGTATGAAAAGTAAAATACTTTATATTTTTGTAAAACGGGTAGTTACTTTGGTTTATTGTGTTTAACTTTATGAAACTACAGAACATTATCTTCGATATTTTAAGAGTATTGGCGATTTGTCCAAAAATATAGAGTATTTTGGGACAACTATCTCATGTAGGGAGTAGTTGCCTAATCCATATATTACGTTTAAGATAGATACCCCGCCGAGAAAGAAGATATTTGTCCTGCAAAATTTTGATCGCACATATCCTTCTCATGCAATCACACTGAGACATGCAACACGGCTATGTTAGTGGTAGTTGTAGGGTCTATCGATAAAAAAATGAAAAAACATGTGATTCATCAGCGAAACTAGAGTCATTAAAATCGGGGCAACTATACCCCAGGAGCAACTATCCCGGTTTTACCCTAACGTGTATATGAAAATGTAGGGACTTCCCAGTGCGCACATGAATCACACTTGACTTTCCTGGCCCGATAAATAACAGGGTATGAGGTGTGACCAGTGGTCTCTAAGCTCGCTTTTAGTTAGCTAAGTATAGTGTAGTAAATAAACTGAGTGGTTAATAATTTTATAATAATAATAATAAATTTTATATACCCTTGATTAATGGCTGATTTTTTTTACGCCAGTTAACTTTATCCGATCCATTTTGAATTTAGCAAACAAAATCTGTAAGATGTCAATTTTATTCTACGAATAAAAATTACCTGGCGTTGGTAAAATCAGCCCTAACTTAAGAAAAGAATAATCTTTTAGTTTTGAAATCCGAATGTGGATGATAAACAAATATGCTGAAAGCTTATTTGGTTCTGGTGTTATTAAAACACTCTTTAAATTAAAAAATAAAATGTTAGCTGTTAATAATAAAAAATCCTTCTATATAATTGCATCGTACATCGTATTGGTAAATACATAAACATTAGAGCACTCAGTGACTTAAGAAACTGAAAAAAACATACAAGTCTTACCGATTTAGGAAAGCTGTACCTATCACATTACCGTCGGTAGCTCTAAACATAATGGCCGGATAAACAAGATATTACGTAATAATGGAGGAAGAGCTTGAAAAATAAGGTAAAAAGGTTATACAAAAGTAAGATTGACAGTTCCACGAATTTTTTTATGAGGTGCTGAATTTTGCGCGAGTGACGCGTCTCTGTTTCATTTACATTTTGGTACTCAAACGTCTCTAGACAATGTACACATTTCATCACCTGAAAGCTTTTTGAAAAGCGAGCTGAAACTAATTTTAACAAGCACTACGTTTTTTTTAGGCATTTGTGTCTTCTTATATAAAAGATCCGTTATAAAAATACCATAGTAGGTAATATGTTTTTTTTTTCTATTAAGTAAGGTTAATTAATAGGCGAGCAATAATCTTTATGGTATGTCAACCTTTTTACTATACCTACAACTATTTGTTTAGCTTGTTTAAAAGGATACAATCTCATTTCTTAAATGTAAAAAAGGAGAATAAATCTTTAAGCTTGGTCAACGCGCGTAACTTGTCCCTAGAGTTATTTGCAAGCATTTTGTTGTAAGGAGAATAAATCGTTGTTCTTTGTTTGGGCGTTTGTGCAAGTGTGCATGGGTGATTTATGTTAGGTAATATTTGTGGTACCAAAGAAACGTGCTAAGCACACATAGCAGGCAAAGTTTATTAGGAGATAAAGTAACAGATTGGTCTGTTTGTCTGCTATAAATTAAGGTGTGTAATTCATCACTTTGGAACACATGGTTTTACCTACTTCAGACACCAGTCTCTATGTTCCATATTATTACCTAGTGACTAGTCACTACTAGTATAGACTAGATTAGTTATGTTTTAAAGTTATGTCCAAAAGAAACCTTTACCTAATAGGTTTTTAAAGATTTTCATTATTTTTATTAAAACTACTAAAACAAATCTAGTAGCTATACCATTGAAAATGCTTATGATTATAGAGAAAGAATGAGCATTTCGTAATCGCTCATAAAAAAATCTGATCAATTTTCGACCCCTAATTGCCACATCAGAACAATAGATTTAAAATTTTAATTCATTCAAAACTAGAATTTTAAGTAACGAATATTTAAATTAACCAGCCAGTATTCCCATTAGAAATTGGAACAATGAACTAAAATGATATATAAAACCAGGTATCTATTTGCAGTTGAACTGTTGGATTCCATGATATTGATTTCGATACTGAAATAATTACCGCCGCGCGCCGTCCGCGCAAAACGCATAATTATAGTTTCGAAACAGCTGTTGAAGGAGCCGACGTTCTGGTTACTTAATTATATCATGACTTTTTCCAATGAATTTTAATTGGCTATGATATTATTAAGCTCAACCTGCATATTTGTATTTTAGGTGTCATGTGGTTTTATTATAACGTTACATTCTGATGAATATATAAGGCCTAAATAATTTTTGATAAGATTTACTTATATCACTTAATTATGTTGATGCTGTAGAGTGTAGATCATCATCAATCATCAACTGTGGATATAGGACTTTCCAATTAGCGACACGACACGTAGTCCTCCGGTACATTGACATATTTATCATATATTTATTAACTGTAAAACAATTTTCAAATTGAACTGAAGTTCAGCCCCCTTAGACAGACGTTAACGCTGATCGAATCGCTCAAATGTATGGAAGTGATAAATCCAAGTCACGTGACTTATCGAAACGAAATGTCATTTCCATACATTTAAAGTAATTTAAGCGATGTCTATCATCGTTAACGCTTGTAGAAATTACACTTGTCGAGGGCATCTGATTTCAATATTACCTTAAGCGTATTTTTTTAATGAACGAAGTGTAGCTTTCAATTTCACATAATATTTCTTTTCAACAATATAACACACTATAAACGTTCCACGTGACGGCATTACCAGCTCATAATATCATTTCACAGAGTAACGCTAAAGGTCGTTTTGTTACATTACACGCCTGGGACGTGCAATCTCGCTGAGAGCTGCGCAACACCTTGTCTTGTATACAATAAAACTGGGATACACTTCGCCACCGACTGTCCATTTGTTATTTAACGCTCTATTTATCACGTATTCACTCTTACTCGGATTTGTGGAGAGAAATAAGAAATTCATTAGCCTTCAACGCTTGTCCTGTGACTGATGGTAAAGTTTCATTATTCTAGCTCAAACAAAGAGTGGAATTGAAGTACGGGAAAACGTAATTTTGCGTTGTAATACAAGATTTTCTTTGAAATTTATTTTTTCCTTAACTTCTTCTTTACCAGCTTTGTTCGCTGATATTATTAGTTTCTTAGAATTCCTAGTGACATTAATTTTGTCATGCAATTTTCCATTCAAACGTAAGTTTTATTCAAGTCCTACATATGAGTGCAAAGTTTGATAACGGTATGGTTTGAAAATACATGACTTTCAAAAATACGGCAGGTAAATATGTATCAGAAGTCCTCGCTAATCCTGACATCCAAACTAAATGACCCGGTCATACGAAAGCATAATTTTCTTCGTAATTCAGTTGTACAAATAACAAATTAGTCCTATTGCGCCGTCTGAGAACTTGAAGAACAACATCGTTATCGTTGTTGATTTGTGTCGTTTTTGTAAATAGGCACGAGTATTCCAATTTTCGTTTGCTGAGCTAACAGCACTACGTTACATCGGAAGATATTTTTAATAGGCATTCCTTCTTGTAAGGAATTACACTGAACATAAACAAATGAAACTCGTCGAAAATGTATGTACCGAAATGAAAAAAAAAATGTATGTATCTCGTCGAAATACTGTTAGAAAATCGAAAATTCTTAATCTATTTAATATATTTTTTTATTTAATACTAGCTTTTGCCAGCGACTTCGTCCGCGTTTCCGTCGTTTTTCGTAAAAAAGTAGCATATGTCCTTCCTCACTGTTCAGTGGTTTTGATGTAACAGACAGATTAACTTTCGTATTTTAGTAGGGAAATATAATATATCACGTTACACAAAAATAATCCTTATAGCATGATTCAGTATTCGGCGCGACGGCGCGATGGCTTATTATCGTATTTCATGTATAAGTTTGGTGTTTCTATACCGATTTCTATGATTCTTTTTTTATTGAATAGGTAATAATGTTAACTTTTTTTAATTAGGGATGAGTGAGAGTATTATAGGGTAAGAGTAAACAAATATAATCAGAAATCGCCGAACTGCTAAGCTATCGGGAGTTACACGTGTTATTGTGTGTCAACCATAAAAGATAGACATATGCTGTTGTGGGATATTTTTTAGATAATTTTATGTAGAACATTTCCGTCATACATGATTTCTATGTAGCTTTAACCATTAAGGCTGCATACGCGACGGAAGCTTAAAAAATACCGTTTTCCCAACATTTCCCTTTACTGCTCTGCTCCTATTGATTGTAGCGTGATGAAAAGTATACTATAACCTGCCCAGGAGTATGAAGAATAAATGTACCAAGTTTCGTTAAAATCCGTCGAGTAGTTTTCGTTTCTATAAGGAACATACAGACAGAAAGACAGACAGACAGACAGACAGACAGACAGACAGACAGACAAAAATTTTACTGATTGCATTTTTGGCATCAGTATCGATCATTAATCACCCCCTGATAGTTATTTTGAAAATATATTTGATGTACAGAATTGACCTCTCTACAGATTTATTATAAGTATAGATTGCGTTTGAATACCGAATTTAGGAAAGTGGTGTTATAACAATCGTTTCTAAATTCGATCCTAATTTCCTAATGAGGACCAAATTTAGAAAGGGATTCTAAATGATTCAGTCGGTCAGGAACCATTCTCGCTTCTAAATTTAGGGTATCAATCAATCAATTAACTTAGCCTATCGCGGTCTACTGCTGGACATAGGGCGCTCTCAAGTTGCGCTACAACACTCAGTCCTCCGCCTTCCGCATTCTGTCCGGAATTTAGGGTATAAACTTGCTAAATGCGATTACATCTTCCTAAATTCAGGAACGATTCTATAGAAGATCTTAAATTCAGGATAGTATAATAAGCGCATTTAAGTATTCAAGTATTTCTATAATTTTCAAATAAATAGTAACTTAAGCCTAAGTTAGATGTATGTACATACGAACCGGTAGGTCACAAATGTTCACTTGCATTTGTTTCAAACTGACTAATGTCAGACCAATTTCCTTGACGACCGCATAGCGTAGAATAAGTGGTTGCTTATGAGACTAGCCAACAACGTTGTAGATATTTCCTGTTGCATCTTAGTACACCTGGCCACGATAAATATTACCACAGACGTGGTTGTGCTATCTCCTTGGTAAATATTTTGTTCTAGGATTATAGCCTCGTTTTTCCTTCACGTTCCATTTGAAAGAAGATTTAATAAAGGTAAAGAGGCTGCATTGTAGAAAGATCTAATAATAATTGTTTTGTAGACATTTTTATACACTTTTTTGACATCTTACAGATAAAAATCTAATTTCAGGTTTGTCGCTTGGTAAAACAAAGTTAGAAATGTCTTGATTTATAGTTTTATAATACTGTTTAATAATCGAATAAATAAAAATAAATAAAACAAAAAACATATTATACGTGATCATTCAACCAATAAATATCACAAGTAGGTACCTACTGTATTTTTGAGTAGCTATAGCTATTGTATTATACAAAACCTTACTCGTTACGCGATCCTTACTCGTATAAGTAGTTTGAACAAGCAATTGACCTCCTGTAGTGCCTTAACTTATGATCTGTCTATCCATTATATTCTTTAATAAACGTCACCGCGTGAATATACTCACAACGTGTTTGTTTGAACCTATTTATTATGACGTAATTGTGTTTATTATTTTGTTTTGTTTTCTGTGTATAGGTATATAGAGAGAATATGTGTGACTGAAAATGTGAGTGTTTATTAAGGTTTTAATATGTAATTGGTACCTATGTGTATTATTGAGTAGTGGAACGTGTCGCTAGAATATTTATCTCGTTGTAGTGTGAAGCTTTATTCATTTGAATGCTGTAATTTACATCAAAAATGCGTAAAAATAGATAATAACCGATAATCTTTTATAAGCTGTGTTTTTTTTATAAGTCATTTTGTGTAAACAGGTATAAACAGTAGTTCTAATCTTAGGATTTATAAAAATCTCGGCGGTGTGTTAGCTATTTCGTAGTAGACAGGTACTAAACTAAAATTTTCTATAAAAAAATTGAAATAAGAACCTGGTTATCGGTTGCTAAACACCGTTGAGATTAATATAAGTAAGATATTTCGTTTTATTTAAATTTAATTAATTAGTACTACGAAGTTTTTTTGTTTTGCAAATATATAGTTTGATGACGTAGGTAAAAGCCATTATACTATGTTAAAATTAATTTTCGCATCGTCAAGCTGGTTGTCTGGACGTTGCTTTCCTCAGATCCTTAAGTAAACAGGCGGTTAATGAGAAAACTTAGAGCAAGGCTGAATGCAGACGAAGCATCAGGCAGCGTCCGGCGTGAGCTAGCGTGAGGCACGCCACACCATATCTATGATCTTTTATGTCCAAACTATACGTTTTATTGCTTTTTCTGCTAGTAAAGATAAACTTTAATATTTAAAAGTTTATTTTAAATTTAATTTAATTTATCAGATATCGTTTTGTAGGTCAGAGAGCCGCTTAGTCTTTACACAATGATTTGTCCTTTGTTTTCTAATGTATTAAAACAAACTTTTTATTTTATTGCATTTTGCTGCGCATCAAGTACCTACTAAACAAAGACTTCAATAGTTACTGTTATTTTAAGTTAAACTAAATAAATAGATATTAAATAAATGTCGAAAACATCACATACCATTTCTGTGAACCCAAAGTGGGTAGCTAGGGCACTTGTGTTATGGAATCAGAGACAACGAAGGTTCCACAAACACCCTGACCCGAGACAATGTAGAAAAGTGTTTTTTCTTCATTGACCCGTCTTGGGATCGAACCCGAGACCTCAGAGCTATAAAACGACACCACGAAAACCAGTTTTTACGCCACTCAGCCACGGAGATCGCAAAATAAAATAGATTAAATTTCGATTTGAATGTTAGGAGCTTACTCCCTATACAAATTGAACCTTTCATTTCTAATGTATTAAAATTCGATGACCCGAAATCTCCAATAGGCTCCTAATACTAGCGAGATTTACAAGTTACAAATTGAATATTTTACAAATGTAAGAAATCAAAGAAATCAGACGACGATACCTAAAGTCTTTTAACAAACAGACTTCTTTTCTTCTAGTGAATACGTTTGAATTAAAAAGCAAATTACGTTTGACATTTAGCTCTATGGTACGTTTTATGGAGCAGGGACAGAGCATTCATGTCGATCAGAGACTTACATAGACACATTTTATGCGCGAACACGATGTTTAATAGCACAAAGGAAACAAAGTAGATGGAGCACATCAAGCTTTATGTCTGTCCCTGGTGGTTAAAATTGCCAAATAAAATTTATCTGTTTGTAACAAAGCCAATAGGTACAAAAGATTTATTCGTCGAACGAAATCATATGTTATATGCATATATGTAAACTTATAAATTATGTTTATATTTGACGTTCTATTTTAATTAATTACTTCCATTGTCCACTTAACAATGTAAATAATAAGTATATTTTTAGATATAAAGTTTACGGTTTTTCAACAAGGTTTATTAACAATAGCCAGTCTTTCACACTATAATTTTAATAATTAATGTTATGTGCTAAAATAAATGTTTAATTTCTAATATACAATGTAGTAAAAATACAAAACTACACATATCGTACAACCATTTGCCTCGGAAATTGACCAAAACACAAAAATAGAAACGAATATAATTTGTAAATGGAATTCGTTCTCCCTTAAATTGCTACTGGACATACAAAGTACAATTTGACATGCAACAGGAACAACACAAACGTATTTATAACTGTTCCCCTCTAGACTAAAAGGAAATAACAGAACATTAAAGTATAGAGGTAAGGACTTAAGAGTATACATAGAGTGCGCGCATCGCCAGTAGCCCGTTGGGCCGATCGTAAGCAAATTTTTTGCTGTAAGTACCAAGCTCGTTTACTGATTAAAGTGATTTTCCGTGAGACAGCAGACGTTTATGCGAAAATATCTATGGTTATTATTAGGGTAATATGTATTAGTTTTTGAGATAATATTCAGCTGAATCCGGTAAGACTGGAGCCGACCCCAACATAGATTAGGAAAATGCTAGGCAGAGGAAGATTAGCTTTTGAGATAATACTTATTTAACAGCGCTATCTGTTTTGACACTCATTTTACAATTCCGTTTGTTCATACTGGTGGTCACAGTTCATACTCTGTTAGAGATACTCTATTGTTTACTTATTTATGCTCTTAAGGTAAGGCTATAATTGTTTTGTTTAAGAAAAGACATGTAATGTTACCAAATATAAGTTTTAAACACTTCAAAAGGTACATTACGTTGTTACAAACGAGGTTGGGGATGTGAGCAACTCTCTTTACTAACTAAATTACGCAACAAGTAGAACAATATAGACATGAAGTATGTCGGTGAATCTTAACGACGCTCAGAGCACGTGCTTTTGTGTAAAATTGGGAGTTTATATTGAAAGTGCTTCAAAGCTTAACCGTCAACGTAATGAAAATGTAGGACGCGATAGGAGTTTCCAATGTGTAAGGATTTGTTACATATGTGTAGGTATTGGATTTCTTTGACTGTTCCTATAGGTTTTTGCATTGGTTCATGTAACTTTTCCTGTGCTCCGCTTATACAAAAATGCCTAAGTTGTCTTACATTTCTCGGTGGAATAAAACTTTCTACCTTTGGAGCTGTATATAATCTTTTCGACACAGCAACTTACTACAGAAACCCAAGCAAAACCACACAATAGTCCAAAGTAAATTTTAAGTTTTGACGTTTTATAACATATACTCCTCGTAACTCGTAACCCCCCGTTCACACTAGTCGTAAGTCGCATACGACTAAAAGTCGAAAGTCTGATTTTATATGTAAATCGCGTCTCATCCAATGTGAACAGCTCCATATAAAGTGTATGGTGACCAGAGCATTCGACTTTTAGTCGTATGCGACTTACGACTAGTGTGAACGGGGGGTAACTACTCATACATAAGGTAATTGTCAATGGGCTAGATGACTAATGATTTTTTAAGTCCGTTAGATAGATTATTAAAAAATATAAATGACAAGTATTTTTTCTTATTTATTACTGGTCACTAACATTCGCACGAATACGCAAACCTACAAGTGTAGGACGACATTTGCAAATGATTTCATTTTCAAACTGTATCGTTTTTTTTAAGTTATATTAAAGCGCGCGAATTTTTGTCGAAATGTTCGCGCGCATGTGAGTGGCCGGGGTTACGCCAAAAACTCACGATGATACAATGATTTGAACATGACGTCACAATTTTGTGCTTATTACACGCAAATATGACATCATTAGCCCTCACTCTGAACTTTGATTCGCTTTATCGACTTTTTGTTTTCTTATTTTGAAAACGCAGGATACGAGTCTACCATTTTTGTTTATTATCTAACTTCCGGACTAATTCGATTTTGACTTTTCATATTCAGTCATCTGCCCCATTCATTGAATATAATCGTATCGTTTCATTTGTATATTGTTGTACTATTTGGAGATTATAATTAAATCTTGGTTATTAGAAATACTTCATTATTATGTCAATCACTCGCGGTCACGTCGCTTGCAGACTGACCGAAATTAATAAGAAGTTGTGGCTAGTTTGACTCGGTTTATAAATAAATAAATAATTGATTACAGTTTTCTATCCCGTGTTTGGAATTGAAAATATCTTACGTAACGAAGTCACCATAAAGTTTGTATGGGAATTCAAAACTATTTCAAAGCATACATCCATCTATCAGTTACAGACAGTAAAGACATGACGAGTCTTCGCTTATTCACATAAAATAGATCGCCATTTTATGTAAAGTCATGTGAAAATATGAAACAGTTTTACAAAAATCGCTGAATTTGCCCGATTTTCAATATACGATTTTGAGATGTTTCGATTAACTTAGATGCTAAGTAATTGGCTGTCTATACTGAAGAGAGCTTTGATCACATTCTGGATTCAAGTTTTTATAGTCTGCTGTATTGATACTGCTAAGATGCAATAAGTATTTAGGTATAAGTACCTGTGAAACGGAAGCAGAAATCAAAAAATATTTTTGTATTTTTTTTATGTCTTAGGACATCTCACACACGGCCATCTGATCCCAAACTCGGCAGAGCCTGTATTATGGCAACGGAAAACTGATAAACATACTTATATATATCGAAATACATAAATATTATAGATAACTAACACAAAACAAATGTACGTGCTAATCACACAAAGATTTGTCCTGGGTGGGCATCGAACCCACAACCTCCGGCCATCGGACCAACAGGCCAGTCAATAAGTATAAGGCCAGCAAATAAGTGCGTACAGCGCAAAAGAGTTAACAAAATAAAACTGGACACTTGAGTACCTAATTACGTTTTTATACTCGCGACTAAATGTTTAACATCATCTAGTAAATCTTATTAAACCGTATGAAAACTGTAAGAATCAAGTAACATGATTAATATTTACTACCTATCTACAAGTTGGGTAGATGGAAAAATATAAGAAAAGTTTTGTTTTATATCGAAAACTTTTTCTTCTATGTTAGTCGCTGATGCATAAAAGTTGAATCTTTGTGATAGTAATTATAATGTAGTGCTTTGTTTGTGCCTTAGTGTGTGCTAACTTTCTTGATATGTTAATAAAGTCTACTCGTCTGCATAATCTTCTTTGCTTTATGATTCGAACTAAATTGTCTGCGCCAGATAACTGACTTACATAATTTGTATTATAAATAAGTGCACGAAGAAACTAGCTTAAGCAGATTAGTTGTAAGAGGTCAAAGATTTTATAACAAGTACAATACTTAATAGAGGCTTCTTTATCACATACTTAGAAAAAATCTTATATAAGATATTTTTTAGTTTTACGAAACTTTTATTAATGATTAAAGAAAGTAAGTCGCTTATGAAATAAAATGCTGTTATGCTGTTTCTTTTATTTAATACTAGTGACATGTCTCGGCTTGGCAAGGGTAGACAAAACATTAATAAAGAAATATACACTATATGTAAATCCGTTCGGTACTTTTGGAATTTATTGCTTACAGAATGACGCGGCGCGGCGGGTGACTTTGTTTTATAATATGTAAAGTTACTTATGATAGTTTTTTAAGCTTGTATACTATACAGTACCTACCTAAGTTGTTTGTAGAACTAAATAAAATATGTATTGGCGTAAGACAAAGTTATGATCAACGGTAGATGGTAAAAAGCTCGAGCTATTATGATCGACGTACTATGGACATTTGCCAAGAATATAGACCTGTTTTCGGTAAATATCGAATGTTTGAGAAGCCGGCCAACCAAAGTACACGAATGACGTGAACAACAGAGAGAATCAATAAAGTTGAAACCTCAAACAATATTCACGAACTAGAATTGTGATCCCATCAGAATTTATTGCGTTCGTATATTTAGTATGTATTGTTTCAAACAAAGTTGAAAATCAATTTTCCCGTGTGTTGGAATTACATTCGACTCGGGTAGTTTGGAATAGAAAAGTGTGTCGTACAAAGTTGCTTATTATTGCAGAAGTTTTGCTTTGCCTTTATCTGGAAGCAGTCCGTATGCTCGCACTGATCAAGTAGACGTCAAAGTTCATGATTGTTGTCATTAACGCTAATAACTTTGTGTCTGAAAATGATGAAAGCCTGGGAATTGCCACGGACGACTTCAGGACTAATGAGTCTAAATCATAAACAATTTTGTAGTATATTAATTTAGTAACAAAAATAAACTTTTCACTGTAGGCATTTGCCTAGCAGCAGTGGGACAAAACAATATGCTACATAATATAGATTGAAATATACTTAGTTCTAACAGGTATAGATATTGACCAATAATGGTGCTATATTAAAAGAAAAATGTTTAATATCGGCTTTGGTCTAAACACAAAATTCGATCACTCAAAGCAAACTTCCTGTGCTCGGAATAGCCTATAAAATGGCAGCCTGTAAACCAATACTTCCACAAAAAAAAGACTTTTCCTATGAAACTATGCTTTGAGGGTATGCGGTAAAATAGTGTGAAACTCTGGCAAAAAAAACGAGCAAGTTTTCAATCCAGAACACTTTATTTCTGTCGTAAAAGTAAACGTTAGTTCTTTGCATTAATTTTAGAAAATATATCTAACCATTAAATTCAAAATTTAACTTTAACTTTTACGCTTAAATAAGTATATTATTTCGTAAGATCTGAGTAAGAATAAAATTGTAAACCTTGCAAATTATGTCGGGCAGACTCTTTCTCATAGGTACTGATATTGTTTTAAATATAAAAATATCTATGTAACGTTGTAACGTAAATATAAACATAAGTGTATAGGCCTTGTTAGACTTAAACACTTCCAGGTGACATTTCACAAAGTTCTATTATTTAATTTTCGGTTGTGGTACTACTTGATCTATTCATGAGTTGACGCAACCGTTCCCTTTGTTGGCAAGTTACGGACACGTCACGTTTGACGAAGATCATACGTCAAGAAAGGTCTGGAAAGAGGACTGTGTCTGATGTAAAAATGCACAAGTATTGCAAAGTATCAAGAGTTGTTATAGAGTGAGACCTATTGTTGTACAAGAAGGCGAAGCACTAAAAGCTTTTAAAGAACATAGAATTAATAAAAGTATCAAGAATACGTATAAGTACACATAAGGTACTTACAATATCAATGTTGGCGAGGACCAAGTAGGTTGATTACCTATAAGTGTGTTATAGGCTGTCCGATAATCATAAGCCAAGAGTGGATGGATACTACGTATAACTAGCATTTGTATGTAGATATAAGCTATTTCATCTCATAAGACTAGATGAAATACGCAGTTATATGACACGACCAATACTTATTTATTTAGGGAAAAACTTCAACACAAACACTTAAGCGGTTCTTTAACTAATTTAGGTCACAAAAGTCTTTAATTTTGAAAAGCATATAGAGATTTATTTCACTAAAGCACATTATTTTTTAAATAGATTATTGCAATAGAATGTCTCTTTTTAATCGTACAATACCAGTATTTAGAGAAAACTTCTTTTTTTGGGTTAGTTAATTGTAAAACTATGGCCTATGGCATTCTATGGCCTGCCCTAGTCACTTAGTACTTATATATCTAAAGCTTTTGTTTTGAATACAAAACAATGGTTGGGATTGCATTGACTCGGCACAATACGGTTGTGTTCATGGAAAACTATCATAAAATTTTAATCAAAGCAATTAGGGCTTCGCCGTAGCCATCATTTAAGTTTCGTTTTATTTTGCAGTTGACTACATTATTTTCTTTTTAATTGAATAGGAGTCAATTTAAATAAGATTATTTTTAAAATATAAATTTTGCTTTTAGGTGTTTTTTTATATATTAGTTGTTAGGTACTGGCTACTGCACATGTTTAATAATACGTAACACTATTATTCTCTGTCGATTCTTACACAGTAATAAAATCTAAATTGAACATCAAATAAAGTATCAAGAAAAAAATAAAGGTTTTATACCTCTGATTAAGTTAATGCTAATTTAGATTTAAAGCCTAAGAAAATAAAGGTTAATATTAATTTCATTATAATCTTACAATTGTCATCCCATCTTATATTATTTCGCTATCAAAGGTTCGTTTCGCAGCAAAGACTATTAGTAGGCTTACTTTTAGACATGGGTCTAACATGTAGAGCTCCTCAAACAACTTAATCCTCATAATACTAATATGAACCAAGTAATTCGTTTAAAACTATAAATAAATAAATTCTCGATTTTGGGCCTATTTCTCGTCCGAATGTTATTTTACAGCAAAGACATCAATTACTGCTAAATTAAATGTTTTATTTATTTAGTAGATAGTTATTATTCTTAACTAGACAAAACATTAATAAATTATAAATATAAATCTTCCTACTAATTCAGTCTATCTGTTGCTGAAAATTGCATTAAAATCCGTCACGTATTTTAAAAGAACGAAGCGAATAAACAGCTACTTACTTCATTTTATACTATGTAAAGAAGTCTGTCTCTTTTTAAAAGAAATAGCTAAATAGCCTATCATGTAATATGTTTATATGTTAAACCTCTAATGTGTCCAAATTTTTGACCCCTGTACATATTACACTAATAATTCAATCCGTAAAAAAATCCTAAGGAATCAGAATAACAAATAGACTTGAATAGGATTCTGTTCACAAAAACATATTTTTCATGAATGTCACTGGACAATACATAGGGATTGTGAATTGTCCGCTCCAGGGATTAGGTCGAATCGAATTAATGCTTAATAATACTATTAAATAATGTCGGCGTCGTCGACAATGTTTAATTTCCAAATCAGAGATTTGTGGCAACATCATTATGTTAACGTAGGTGCCTATTATAGATCGTTTTTGTTGGATTATGAACTGCTCTCAAGTAAATATGTTTGATTCGTTGGCTTCTTAGTTTTATTTAGGTACACTTAATGTGATACATTTTAAGTTAAAAACTTACGAAGTGCACGAACACTGGTCCGTTATGTTTGAGTCGTTTGCTTTTGATCTTGTCGATGGAAAAACTTATATTTTTTTTCGTCAAAAATAAACTGTGCTTCAACGGTAGCCTCAAAAATTTTAGCTCTTATTTTTTGAAATGTGACTTTGTGAAATGTTCTTTTAAATGTCACGAACGTATCGATAGTGGTAAAGAGTTCTATGAAATGTTACCTTAACGATGGTAAAATCTGGCTAGATATAAGTTACCTCTTGACGTTTGAACAAAAGCGGAACATTGCGTTCTTTTCTGTCTTTTTTATAGGGTAATCAACAAACAGGCAAGCGGCTCACTAGATCGTGAGAAACATCGCTTCCAAAGAACATGTCCGTTACAAAAAGTGAGATGCAGGCTTAAAAATTAATTTGGCCCTTCAGATCTCCCACTAATTCAAACTAAACGCAGCATCGAAACTGCTACTATATGTCAAAATCAAGTTAGATGGTAGTTCTTCCCTGAGCGTGACGGGTTATTCGGTTGCGATGTGACGGCCACATCCGTGCTCACAATAAAAACATAACCCTTCCTTGGTAGTCGGGTAAAAATAAATCTATAGGAAAAATTTAGTTTCCGCTTTAAATACAAATAATGAGCTGTGAACTGTATCACATAGTCAGAATAATATAATATCTTGGAAGAACTCACCCATGGCCATCTGATCCCAAACTAGCAAATCCTGTATTATGGCAACCAGACAACTGATAAATATTTCAAATACTCTTTTGTCCTGTCAGTTTAGTGTATGTAGGAGTTATCATTAATATAATTATATAATTTATTCGTCTTTATGTAACATCACAATATCTAGGTATCTAATCAGTATGTTCTTCTCTCTCTAAAATTTTATACAATTTAGTTGTCACGTTGTTTGGTTGTTCACCGTATGGCCTGATTACACGAAACACGCAAACGTTATTATAACTTTCGTATTTATAATTTTATTGGAATTTGAATTCTCATTTGATTTTCATATATTTTCATAGCAAACTTATACCTTATTTTATTTTACAGTCTTTACAATTCAATAAGTAGATAAATTAAGATTACTGTTCAATAATGTGCTGGTTTTTCTGTAATGATTAGAAAATGTATTGTATAAATACGATTTTATTTTTTAATTACATACATAGAATTGATTAAATTTTTACTTTAAATCTTGTGAAAGTCAATAAAAAAAAAAATTTTTTTCGTTAAAAAAGTTACCTCAAGTTTTTGACCAAGAGGGATTTGAATAATAGAGGGACGTTCGTTACTTTCAGGGAAGTAGGTCGGGTATCGAACGCGACGTGCGAGTGTTGATTCAAAAAACACCGAATTTTTTGATCAACAGTTCTATCATAGGTACAACTAACAAGTTTTTAACTTTATTTTTATTTTAAACCGACTTTTGGAATTTAAACCACAATAAAAATTATGAAAAAAAGCAGCTTCTCATTTCCTTCGACTGAATAAGAGAACTACAAATGCCAAATTGTGCTTATTATGTAAACTTAATATATGACATATTATATTCTCTTCATAACACACAGAAGTTTCGCGACACTGTTCCACACCAATTAAACTGATATGACATGTCTTATAAAACCACTTATATGCGATGAAATTACACGTAAACATAGCGTGTGGTAAGGTGGTAACACAAAGGCGAGGCACGTGTTGTAAGGCGTCTCGACGGTCGCTGCCCTGCTCGACCGCCGTTAACCCCTTAAATGCAGTTCTACCTGCAATATGTAACCCTATTAGCCATTTTCCGGGAGCCCTCGTCGAGCTATTTTCATCTTTATGCCTCAAGACATCGTGTCTCTTCAAATATAGGTCGGGGAACAATGAAATGTGAAATTCCGGAGTCACTGGTACTTGCCTATAGATTTTATGACTTTTCGTAGATACTGTTGTGATGTAAATGTATGGAATAACTGATTAGTATTCGGTAAAGAAGATTTTAATACGAGACTATTATTATATGTTTAAGTTATTACACATTAAAAACGTAAGTCTCATTTCTTTAGCAATAAGTCTAAGCATGCTTTGAAATATAATATCCTAGAGTTAATTTCATTTAGTTGGCTACTGAATTAGTTGATTGTGTTCGGTGGAGTAGGGAGGTCTTAAAAGAGAACCTTTTTCTTCGATTACAAATGTGTGGTTGCGTGATCGTAAGACGTTTTCGTTGTAACGTGTCTCGGCTTTATATTAACGTTTCGTAGATTTCCTGTGACCAGTAATAGTGAGTACCAAACTTGTTTAATGTTCAGTTGTATATCTTTGTTTATCAATGTCTGTATTTTTACAAAATCTGTAGTTATTTAGTCTGTAGTTGATCCAATATTTGCCTAAATAATGAGAAGGTAGGTAAGTCTTGATAGGTTTTAGACAATATTAAAACACATCTACCTACTTAACCCTCATTCTACTGTTATTATATCCAATACCAAATTCCGAATAGCAATAGTAAACTTTGAAAAGAAAACACTCAATAGCATTTTTTTTTTGTGTTTTGGCAATCAGCTGTTATTAAACAATAGCACTTCATCAGTCAGTGATAATATTATTATTTAAAACAACACAAGCGTATGACGACTTAAATCCAGTAAATAAAAAGATTGACATTTATTTAACAACAACATAAAGGGAAATTTAACACACAATACTGCCACAATTTCTGCCAAATTTTAGAGCGACGGTAATTTTTGTAAATTTTTATGTATGCCATTTAGATTCACGCCATGAACCAACACGCCGCGCGCTTGCAATTTTTCCAGTCCATTCATTTGGAAATGAAATATTGGTTATCTACCTGCCTTGCTCTTATATTAGGCTGAACAATCTGCAGTTTGTTGGGACTCTGAGTATAATATTATTATCTTGTCTAGCATAGTCGCTGATATTGATATTGCCCTTTATTTCAATGACATAAGGTTAGTTTTTGTGTATTGTTAATACCTCTACAAAATGTACAGTAGTTACATTGTATATAAGAAAATGATTTCTGTAATTCTAATTGAACTTCGTGCATACTTTTGTAATTTAAATTATTGTAGGAAAAAATCATGTTTTTATACTATTGTTATCTTGACAGTGACAAATTATACAAAAAATATACAATCATGTTAATAGTTTGTGACATCAATTTATGAGTAGGGTTGAATTATGGAAATTGTAAATGTCAGGTTGCAGCAGTACCTATTAATGTTTGAGTCACATACGTTGATTCAAGCTGATTGAGTTTGTTACGTTCCGTCGAATGCTTTGTTGGTGTGTATTGTATCTATTTATTAGGTGGAAGCATATATAGGTTGCTGTATTCACACTTTTTTGTTTAAAATGCTTGATATGCCGGCTGACTGATTTAGTTTTCTTTTTAGTTGTTTGTCCATGGCTACAGTTTTGTAAAGGTTCATACGGACTCAAAGGTATTTGTAGTTAACTAATAACATTCTTTATTTAAAAATGAATGTATAGTTCGCGAACGCGTTATTATTTATTCTAATTTTTCTACCAAACAAAAACTACTACAAATAATCAATTTCTACTAAAAAATATACACAATTTGACAGGACATTATATATACCATTTCTAAATAAACATCAGACATTCTTCTTCCTATCTGTATAAGTTAATTTTTGCAGCAAAGAGGCTAAAAAATACATGCAAAAAATTGAACAAAACATTTTTAATTTAAATATTTTTATTAAAACATAATAAATACGCGCTTAATTTTTGTAAATCCGTCCTGTCTGTCTCCTGTTTTGACATAATGTTTGTTTTAAATGGTATAGTAATGGCAACCCATGTTATTTTAATTAGTCGGTATTTTGTTTAAATCTGTCATGTTATTGTCTTTAATAATAATTGACAACATAATTATAAACATCTTTCTAATAAAGTTGTTAATTACTTTCGACATGAGTTATACGTTTTTGATAGGAGTTATGCCTTTAATTGTTTTTAGTTAAATTTTGTGGGTAGTTAGTATATTAAATTAAGTCTTTTTGAAATCAAAGTAACAAATTTCTATTCAAAAGTATCGGTGTGATTCCCAGGTGATTTCTTTTTTGTTCTTTCCTACTTGATCCTATTATGTCATTATATGGTAATTTGTGTGTTGGTATTCTAGCCACGGTATAATAAAACCTGTGTGTAATTCTTATTCATGTTTACGTTAACATTATATAATCATTTCTTTTCAATTTATTTCAAGTCTCTCGACCTTTTTTAGACTTGTATGGAGGTTTAAAAATAAAGTAGTGAAGGTTGGAGCCTACTGTTTATTTTTATCCCTCGAGGGTTTAGGCAAACTTTGAGCTGTGGCCACATCACAATTGTTTAGGTTTTAAGTAAAATATAATCTGTGTTAGGTTCAAAGATTCAGTATGTACTGTTGTGCCAGAATCCTTTGTTGTTTATTTGTATACAACTCCTTAGATGTAAGCCAAATAATTTTACGAAATAATTGTATAGTTTATTAAATAAAAAATAGTAATTTAGTTGAGTAAAATTTAATCCGAATAAACTAGAGTTCTCACAATAGACATTCGTTTAATAATTAATAACTTACTACTCAGCCGTATAGATAAATGTTTCTGTAGCTCCTCAATGTGTATACCTTCCTAAAACAATAAATAATTCACGAAAAGTAGTTGTATATCCATCTAACTAGGTACACTTTAACTAAGTTTATATAGTGTTAACTTTAAAATTATAACACAATAATTGTGATCCTTTATTTGTGATCGTAAAAAATACGTGCATACAGCTCACTCTTTAAAAAATTAAAATATTTATCAATTACATCGATATGAGACAGCTAAGCTTATAAAAAGAGTAATGTTTATATTTAAAGTAATTAAATTCAAAGATTGTTTATAGGAAGAAAATAATGACGATAGTAAATTATTACATAAATTCACCTTTCTACTTTATCCAATTTAACTACAATTATGCTCAAATTATTGGATGTCAAAGTGATTGTTAGTCTAAGATCCTAGATTAAGCATCGTTTGTTAATACCGCAGTAAATATTAATACTGATTATTTTAAATTTCGAGGCTTTCGTTACTTATTAAAAAATATGAATTTGTTATACGAGAGCAATGATATATTTTACCGACAGTGGCTTGCTTCAAACTTAATACTTAAACGATAAAAACAGTCAAAAAATGTATACGTATTTTACAAATATAGGAATCATTTGTATTTAATTACTTTGCCATTGCTTTTACACGATGTTTTCAGTATATCGTATGGCAAAAATACACTGCCGTGACTGACATTCGATTAAATAAATATTTTTCATGTATTCTGCTACTGTAAAACTATGTTTCAAAATTGATATTTTGTACATTGTTTTTAGTTTTATATTTATCAGCATTTGTAACAGTTTATATTCAATTGAAAGGACTTGTTTCGAGGAAGACTAATATGTACTTTTTTATTATTTTAAAATAAAGGGTTTTAAAGTTATTTAAAAATAGGCGAAAAATACTATTGCCTAATATAAAAAAAGTCTGTGACCCACGTACAGAACCCTCTCCACGCAAGTATTACCTGAATATTGGCCATAAGATATAAAAACAAAATCAGAAAATTTGGTTCAATAAATGAAGCACAATGAATTGTCTGCATATCCAATAAGCCAAAACCTTATTTCATAAATGGATGGCATCTGAATGTTCCAGGTGAAAATCCTATTAAATTAATGATTTTTATGCCTACGACACCGATCGATTCTCTTTGGAAGGTGAGAATGATGAATATTGGCACTGGTGTGACGAAACAAATTTGTTCAGAAAAACAAAACATTTTGATTTCCATCAAGGCATTGTTTGACCGCAGGCGTTACGACTTTTCTACTTTTGCCACAAAATTAGAAGAGTTTTCAAGGGTGTTTTAAAACGAAGTTAATATGAGAATCATTTGTGGAAACGTAAATTCAATTGTGGTTTAGTATTGAAGTGTGATTGTGTTTGTGAATAAATTAATATGTATATTGAGGCCTGCCCCTCTGGAAAAGTGACATTTCGACAAGCAATAACGCTGATCGAATCGCTCAAATTAATGTATGAAAGTGACAAGTCCAAGTCACGTGACTTATTGAAACGAAATTTTAAGCGATTTCTATCATCGCTAACGCTTGTCGAAATGCCACTTGTTTAGGGGGGCTGTTTATATACGATATAATCACGACCTCGTCTCTGTTTGAAAACAGATATAAATTTCGCTGCACTACTACCTAAGTAGGCATTATAACTTTATCTCCAAAAATAGAAATAAAAATTACCGACACAAAATGGTAGCAAAAAGCAATCCTAAAATTACAATATACATACAAGCTAAGGTATAAGTGTATCATATATCTTTATTGGTTACTCAGATGTGTTACGGTCAGGCACACACGACCAATATTTTTGTAATCTCTTGGGCTTTTGTTAGGCATACGTTTTACTCATTTTGTTATTCCAATTCTAATTTAAAATAAGACAAGGTTTTCTTTGAATTTTATATTTTTTTATTGATGATCAAATAATGGATAATTTGTCATATTATTTACAAAAATTACACACTTTCCCTATCTACAAAATAAAGATTGATAAATGTCAAAACTAGAAAAGGTAATGTTAATGTTAGATTAATATTTATTTGTTTTTAAAAACATAAATAGTGCTCTAGAACTTTAACTTCATTAGTATTGCAATGTATACTCATACATTTTTTTTTGTTGTAGTTTCCCATCGGAGGTGCATTTAAAAACTAAAAAAAAAAAAAACAAATCAACAGACTAAGTTGTGACAGTATAACAAATTGAATTGTAACAGTGAAGTTTAGTAAACGGATTTTAAATCAGACCTTTATTCTAGTGGATGTGGATAATTTAACCTTAAACATAAAAGTGTAGTATAGTGAACGAATTGAATAAATAACTTAATATTAGAATTAACTTTACAATTAAAATACCTGCTAACGTTAATACAGTGTAGGTACTCATAGACTGTGTTGACAGTGGAGAGTATAAAACAGTGAAGTGTAGTAAGACGTAAAGGGTAAACAAAAATAGTGATGTCTGCCTGCGTGGTGGAGGAAGGGCGGGAGGAGGGCGGCGGCGCGGGCGCATGCGCACTGGAGGCGGGCTCGAGCGTGGATCGTGACGAAGTGCCCGAGCGCCCGCGCAGGGAGGTGTTAATGAGCGCGCGCGGGCGGCGCGCATGCTCCGAGCAGGGACCGCATCCCAGCTTGAATTTTCGTAAGTTTTATTACATAAACGTGTGGTGTAGATAGTGCACGTTATTTTTAGAAATCTAGAAAAACCACCCTTAGGTAGTGCTACGATTATAAAGGGGCGCTTATTGTTTTTTTAAGTTATTAGTGAATTTAGTAGTGTTATAATTTCTAATATTGCGACGTAGCGCCCGAGCGCCCGAGCGCCCGCGCAGTGAGGTGACAGAGCGCGCGCAGGCAACGCACATGCTCCGAGCAGGACTCGCATCCCAGCTTCAATTTTCGTAAGTTTTATTACATGAATGTGTGAGCGAGTGGTAGTAAAGATTTAGAATAATAACCTTTATGGCTAGACAGTGTCGTCGACTGATGTCGAATAGACATATGCATAGGATAGATAGTTTTGAAAATAATTATGCATATATTGATACTTAAATTATTTATTAACAAGCCAAACCGAAAGGTATGTCATGAGTTAAAGTGATAAATTAAACCTGTACTAACCTAATATTTTGAAGTCTAAAATGGTAGGTAGGTAATATAAACTTATATCTATTTTGTGTACTAGAAGTATATTGTAAAGTCGGCTTTTTGTGTTGGCATTATTGTTTCAGATGAGCACTAAGATCCACTTTATAACTCAATTCTTCTTATTTCTTAATATTGTGTAGTAGTTTGTTAATCTGTAGTCTAGTCTCGGCCCAAGTTCCTCAACAATCTTAAGAGCTTTTACGTAGCTGTGTAATAAATATTGGCACAATATTACTACCTACCAAATTACAAAGTTAATTTTATTATTAAGTATTTGTGAAAAAATGTTAGACTCTAATGATGAGATAAATACGATTAAAATCCAAAAAACATTATCGCATATCAAATAATAATTATGAATATAATGAAAGTGGCTCATATCGCAAACACATTAATACGTGTTTGTTTTCCTATTAGTGTGTTTATGTATGTAGGTATGTTATCAGCTTATCTAAATCTGAAACAACGTAAAAAACAAGGTATGGTGTGTCGCAACGTGGCGTCACATAGCGGCCATTGAACTCTACTTAAAAGAGTTTGCATCGAATTTTGCTTTTGTTTTTTTTTTCGTATCTAACTTAATATTAAAACACCAGATTTATTGTTTATTCGCCAAACAATTACGTCTTAATTTAAGCGAGAGAAAATCAAATCTATTAAGCCCTTAACAGGCCAATGACTTGGTTTATGCCTAGGAAGTTGTGTAAGTTTAGGTGAACTTTAGGTATAAAGTAAGTATAGTAAAGTCGCTTGGAACGTGCTTCCGATGGTTTTCTTAGACTTAATGAATGCAAGAAGTAGGGACACTTACATTAATGTTTGCTGAATAGTTGTATAACGGAACGCGTTTTTAAACTCGATGAAAATCTTCAATATACTTCTTTATTACAAAATATTTTGTTTTTAAGGGTGGAATTCGCTCGTAAAGTTTATGTAGTACCTCTTGAGATACTCTTTAAAAAAGGAGGATCGTCAAAATCGATTTCCAGTTGGGGGGAACGATCGCGTAAAATAGATAATTATACCGTCGAACTTATTCCGGTTAAAAGATAAATATTTATCAAATTTAGTCACTACGAGAAATGTCTATAGATTTGATTGTTTGACGAACATTGAAATATAACTTATACCCCCAAATACTGAAACGCCATTTAACTTTAAGACGTACTTAAATGTCTATCTGTTGCTAATTTACACCTTAAATAGCTGAATAATGAAAGGTCAATCAGTTTTAAGTCGCCGTCAAGTCTCATGCTGTCTCTGTCACTTTAAGGTGTAAAGTAGCGACAGATAAATATTTAAGAAAGTCTTAAAGTTAAGTTGCGTTTCAGTTTTCGGGGGTAAGCGACAGTGTCAGCACGAGACTTGACGGCGCTTTAAAACTGATTAACGTTTAAGTATTTTGCCAATAGTTTGTTAGTCTTTGACTGTTGACCTGTTGTTTGAAAACCGCACGCTGACTCTTGGCTGGGTGTTAGGGTAGCGGTTGTGGTTAAGTCATTTGTCTTCAGTAGGATTCTAAATCTTGTTGAGTAATAAGCCAAGAGTCAAGTGGATAATTTGAAAGGAAACTTTTAATATCGTAGTAGGTACATACGTTGACATTATGACATATTAATGATTAATTTTTTGTTATTCAATAATCTTAGATGTGAGTTAAAAAGTTAATGATATCGTATTTATTTATTTAATGGAAAGGAAATAAAGAAAAAGATTGTTATTTTAGTAATGGTGCGTAGAAAATAGATGTAGAATATTCAGATTTTCTAAATCTGTCGTCTTAAATGTGTTTACATTGCTTGTGGCGATTCAGGATTCTACGCCGTAACTTCTATCGGTCCGCGTTGTGTTTGTATTTGCATTCCCCACTTGCGTACTACCGGAGCGTATACGTCATTTGTTTCTTTGCATGGTTTTTATGTTACCACCACACAACAACGTTAAAACACGTGAGTACCTATAGCAAAGTTTAAGAATAGAACCACGACTTGCCAAGCCACGACATGTAATGTACCCCTATGGCCTTATTAATAAAAATCTCGACTGCGATTAGCGATTGCTTAGCAGATTCTATATTCAATTTTTCTATAGCGAATTTAAAATTAGAATCTGTTAATCCGTTGTTAAGCTCCATCGCGATTTTTATTAATAAGGCCATAGAGTTTTGTCCTTTTGATCTACACTGTAATTAAATGTTCCGGGTTTCCGTTGGTGGTCTACAACTATTCGCCTCAAGCTGAATGTATTTTAACGTCTGAAAGTGATGCAATGTCATTCTTCATATAGATTTTATGTGTAGTTAGAACGTTTTAGTACTAAAACGAATAAGTTTATATGTTATAGTTAATTATCACATGCGTGGGTAAATATCGGTTGGTTACACGTCACTTTATGTCCGCAGGGAAATTTTGGTAACACTATTACGTTAGTAATTAGTTCTAAATTGATCTCTTGTGGCTGATAAGTCAGCGTACTGATAAAGATACATGTTTTACCAGCGATATATCGACGAGCATTTGTTTGGAAAAGTGAATGTACTACCAACTTATACTTTTTTTTTTAAAGTTGGGTATACCTACCTAAATTCCACAAATTTTAAACTTATCAATGGTTTTAGTTAAATACAAATAATAGAATAGAAAAATTTAAACCTCAGGCAGGACTCGAACCTGCGACACCACTGTTTTAACGCACCAACTGGCTCCGCATACGTTAATGCGTAATAAATAATTAAATATGGTTATTTATTTGTCACATAATATTTAGATATTTCTTATAAACAGTCGTAAACAAAGAAATGTGTGATGAAAAAAAAAATAAATTATAAAATCTTCTTCTAATTTCTGTCATTTAACATACCGTACAACCGTTGTTTAAGTCATGAGATAACTTTAGTCAAAGTTTTCGTATTCGAATCACATTCTCCGTTGGATTTGTGGCTAATCCGCTGTGTTCACGATTAATGCCGCCGTCACTGCTCACGTCTTGCGCACTGAACTTCGCAAACGAGAAATGTGAGAAATATAAATCGATTGTTGCTCGGTCAACGCCAGGAAATAGATTCCCGGCGACTTATAAAAGCCACAAGCAGGAGTATTATTACATTTCAGACTGAACACAAAATGTGACGTGCATTGTCAGAAGGAATAAAATAACTTTTAATTGTAACCTGAATAATGCCTGCTTATTTCCAATTGATTGTGTAAAAAATAATAAATTGAAATAAAACTACTTTTAAACGGATTTTATCATGGTAACGGATTTTATATTTAGATTTTAGTTCCGGACGTTTCGACGCCTTTGCAGGTGTCATGGTCACCGGCAGATAATTAATTAAAATATGAAGGTAGAACGAGCAACATATACTGTCAAGATGAATATAGCACCTCAGTCTGCCCGTGAAAGGCGTCGAAACGTCGGGAACTAAAATCTAAATACAAACCGCGATTAAATCCGATTAAAAGTAGTTTTATTTCAATGTCTTACATTCGCGTAAACATCAGAAATAATATTAAGTAAGATTTTTTTTTTGAGCTAAAATATTTAACGGACTGTTTATTTTTGTTAGTGTACCTTTTTTACTTTTTGATTTGCTCTAAAATAACATTTTGTAACTTTTAGTGCTGACTTGTGTTGTAAACATACGCCTAAAGTTAGCACTACAAGTATAGGTTTCTTTGAACTCAGAATAAAATAAAGTTCCGTGAGTTCGTGATGAATGTAGGTATGCGCTATAGAATACATTTTTAATGAACTATAATTATTTCCTACCTTTTATGTCGAGGCTTATAATAGACTGCCTAGTATTTCTTTTCACATGGCGAGGCAAAATTAGCTTGATAATATGAAACCTTTTTCTTGAAAACTAAGTGTGGGCTATGCCAGTCTTGAGAACGTCAACAGTTGTTAATTTGCATGTAAAAAAGCTATGAAAAGGTAGGCACAAATCGATAGTCTGTAAACCGGCCGCGAGGACCTGTGGCATACTATGAATAAATTAAAATCCGATTCGTACTTTAAAATTAATGTGTCACTAACATCAAAGATGTGTTTAAAGTAGAAATTTGGTAGGTTTTAAGTCTGTGTCAGTGTTTAAAAAATAAATAAGGCTTAATTTCATGAACTATACTGCTAGGGTTGCCAATGTCTTTTTCAAATATTGTGCTTTTAGAATAAGCTACAAAAAACTCTTAAAAATATATATAGAATTTTACAAAAAATATATAAAAAAGTACTTCCTTTTTTATATTTTTTACATATATTTTTTATCCATATATTTTGCACTTCCTACTCTTTTAATTTCATTTTTCTTGACAGTAAAAGTGTCATCAATGCTCTATGGCACTGTTTTAAAATAAATGTAGATTGAAAACTCATATGTATTTCATTAATAGTAGGTATATAGTATGTAGACCCAAATTATATTACAATACATAATATATATTATAGTGCAGTTGGCAACCCTAGTCACTGCGTATACTTAGTATTATTTCCTCCTCATCTTCTTTCATATTAAACGAAAAATATAATTCACCGATGTTTTAGGATTCTGAATGTGTCTTTCCGTCTTTTCTATGGCGAACGATGTCCATGAGATTTTCTTTCAGGACATTTTGAACCCCCAACGCACAAAAGCGGGTGTTATAATTTTGACGTGTCGGTCTGTCTATCTGTGTGACTGTCTGTGGCATCGACCATCTTAAAAGCATGGACCAATTATCATGCAGTTTTTTTGTTTGGGAGCTATCGTAATCGAGATGATTCTTAGCTGTAATTTATAAATATCTGGTCAGCATTTTAAAAATATTATCAAATGAAAAAAATCGGGGGCATTTCTTAATTTTTTTATAAATAGATATTTTTTCATACATTTCATTTACACCTAGATGTAAACCTATTTATTATCGTGGTCTTGCTTTCAATGGGAGAGCATGTTTGCATGTGTGAGCATGTTATGGACAGTTCATTAAGTCGCTCCGATTGTCTTACCAATTACCTCTCATGCTACTGAAGTAAGAAACCTAGATTTCTGAGAAATCATTTTTTCTAGTAATTGCGTTGCGAAAATATGTTTAATGATAGTTTTTTTTACATCAAATGGTTCTAGGGTTAAAAAAATACCGTCTTCTCATATATTTCAGTTAATACAATATGTTGATAGTAGAGTAGTACACAGTAGAGACCTAGGAGATATCCTGCTTTCAGATATAAAACAAAGTAAATAACAATTTGTAGGACAGCAGTAATAATAATTGACTACCTCTTAAATACATTTTTAAATTTTATTAGCCATTTCGTGAAACGTTGATTCATTTTTCACTTTTAATTTTCTTTGGCTATAAACGTATATTAGTAACGACACAGACACATAAAGATTCTTGCTAACATCTTTATGGCACCTAAAAGTAAAAGATATTAAATTACCTTTTTTTAATGAAATGCTTCTATGTAGGTATCTAATTAATTGGTTTCTAACAATTACATTATTACTATATAGATTTATTATTGTTTGAAGTGAAAATAAATGTCGTGATTGATCGTAAAAGTTAAAACTAAAAGTTGTTACTTAGTTTTTGCTCTGGTTTCGGTGGATTCCAATCTTAGAGTATATATCGATGGCCCCACAGAATAAACGTGTAAGTCAAAAACCACAACTTTTCAGGAAAAAATAAAAACGATTAAACTTGAATAACTGTTGTTTGGTAGTACATAGGGTTAAACAAATTATATCAAATTAAAGATAAAAAAATATATTATTACATTAGATATTTATATTTATTTTAATTTAAACGGTTTTCCGACAATTTATGAAAAACCATATTATATTTTTATTCTTGTGAATTTCTATGACTAGATAACAGTAAACTTTCATTACACGGTTATTCGTGTAAAGTGTCAACAAACAAAACTAATAATATTGTATTACACTATTATTCGACAATAATCAAGTTTCTTTAATACCTAGTTACAAGCATAAGCACGGTTGTTTACAGTAACTTACTGTATTGTTTGATTATTGTAAAGATAAAATGCATTTATTGTCGATGTTCATAAGATCGATTCTCATTTATGTAATGTACTTTTGTTATTGCATGGTGTAATAATGTAAACTTCAATAATTATGTGAAAGGGTGAAATTAAACGAAAAAGGTTTAATAAAATAAGAATATAATCAAGTAACTATCTACTCGTATAAACACTTAATAATAATCACAATTTAAACAACTTAAATCTATTTTATCATTAGGAAATAGCTACCTATTAGCTTCAACTGATAACAAAAAAAAAACTAATCATATCGTAATCTAAAATACTTAATCTTCCTCGTCACTATCATTGGTCTGAGGACCCTGTTGCTACCAGAGCAAATTTCCGTGCTTTCATACGTTTTTGCCATTGCTATTATTGGAATCAAAATAACAGCTCCTAAATGAATTTTAGGATCCATTCATGTTAAAATTTTATCCGTGGTGCTTGGCAACTGGGCCTAACTCAGTTGTCTTATCTTTTCTTTGCCTATGGCCTATCTTTTCTTTTTGTCTCCCGCTTGCAATGGAGGGAAGTAAAAACTATTTTTTCCGACTATAGGACTATAGGAGGTATTTACTACTTCTGATTAATTTCGTTGCGGGTTTCAAGACAGTCAATCGTTTCCCTGGGACACACCGAGCTTAACTGTTTCGGTGGTATTCATTGGTTATCATTGTAGATCCTGGCTTACAGGAGTTGCAATGATGGGTATGTGTGGTGGGCTAGTCCCTATAAAAAAATATCATTGGTGACAGAGATCGAATTGTCCAAAGGAACTAAGTTTCTATAAAATGTTGGTAATGGTCTGGTATGGCTCCTGAATGACACAAACTTATCAAATCCTTATGTAAAGGAAGAGGTATATACAAATCTTAAGTTTTCAGGATCTTCAGTGGGTACTCCTCGCCGCCTTCTTGATTAGATCTTACTATGATTTGCATCTCCCGTAATTCGTCCTCAAAACTATACCTGAAATAAACTGAATCAAGATGCTCGTGAGAGAAGTTTACTTTTTTTATTTTACTCCAGTAAATTTTATCGCCGTTTATGTCTTTAAATACAAATATCTGGGTGCTTGGGTAAATGAAGAATGGAACTGCGAACAAGAAATTCGGACCCGGATTGAAATTGCCCGAGCAACCCTCAAACGGATGGAGAATGTTTTGTGTAGCCGTAAATTATCCATAAAGCTCAGAGTGAGAATTCTACATTGCTACGTCTGGCCTGTGGTCTTGTATGGTTGTGTAGCTTGGACTCTAAAAACTAGCACTCAAAGATTTCTCGAAGCCTTCGAAATGTGGTGTTATCGAAGAATGCTACGTATTAGCTGGGCACAGAAAGTTTCCAATGTGAGAGTCCTCCAACGCGTCGGGAAAGACCGGCAATTGTTGCAGACCGTCATAAAAAGGAAAGTTGCATATCTGGGCCACGTCTTGCGACACGACCGGTATCAACACCTTCAGTTAATAATGATGAGCAAAATTCAAGGGAGAAGACGCGCTGGACGGAGAAAGAAGTCTTGGCTATGCAACATCCGCGAATGGACAGAAATCGCCAGCGTAGAAGAACTTTTTCGCTTGGCGCAGGACAGGAAGAAGTTTGCTGAGCTGACGGCCAACCTCCAGTAGTGGAGAGGCACTTTAAAAAGAAGAAGAATGTCTTTAAACCAATTCTTCCCTTTTATCAGCTCTTTGAAATCTATAAAATTATTCTGTGTCATTTGTTTTACTTGGTATTTATGCCCAGTAACTTTGGCATTCTCTATCAAACTATACATTTGATTGGGCGTGTAGGAGGCAATGCAATACTTTAATTATAAATAAAAAATATTTTAAAACTTTCATTCCACAATTATGACACATTAAGAATAAAAAATGTATGCTTTATTACACGAATAAACGTGTAAGCTGCTATTATACAAAGTCGAAGAAGTGCACAAGTCTTCTCAAAAGTTTTCTTGTTTTAACACGTTTATTCGTGTGAACTCGAGGACCTAAAAAGCGTTTAACAATAGCATATACTTTTATACTCGTAATAAAATTCCATGATTTTTCCCTAGAATAAAGGAATCAAATGAAATAATAGGCGTATTTTGAGTCAAAAATTTATAAAAAAAATTTAGAAGGTGCTGCATAGGTCAAAGAAACGAAAAATGCAACAAAAAAAAATTTGTGTAAGAGCTCTTGCACGTTTGTTCTGTGGGGCCATCGATATATAGACAAGCATAGAGCGCGCACATCGCGTAAGCAAATATAGCTATAAGTACTACGCTCGTATACTGATGTAAGTGATTTTTGACAGACGTTTATGCGAAAATATCGATGTTTCCGATATTATGTAATATAGGTTTTGAGATAGTTTTAATAAAACGGCGCGCTCTGTTTTGTCACTAATTTTACGATTTTACTTGTCCTTACTAGTGTTCACAGTTCATACTCTGTTCGGCACTCTATAGTTAACTATTTCTAACTTTGAGATACTAATAAATTAAAGAGTTCAGATGTTCATTGCTTTAAGATACACTTTGCAAAACATTGTTAAATAAACAAAGTTTAAATTAAATGTTTAAGATGATGTACAGTTAATCTCCTAACAGCAATTACGAGTAGGTATCTACTGCTTGTTGTTTCTTGATCTACAATTAATCAATGTATCATTTGTTCGCAATTAAAATAGTAAAAAACAATGATAGCGTACAATATAAAATAGCATAAAACAAGCTGTATTTTTTTTTGTGATTATAAATTACTTAACTTTCGAAGTATTTTATTTGTATACATGAACGGTAGAACTTGTCTCGGTATCTATCCAATGACTTGAAGAAGAGTTTACTTAAACAGTTGAGTTGAGTCTTCAGGCCATTAGTCAAAGATAGTCACTCGTCTAAATTCAGCAAACTAAGTTAACCTTTTACCCATAGAATGGAAATAAGTGTTCAAATTAGGTTTGGACCTCATTACTGATGAAAGTGGCCTCAAAATTACGTAGAGTAGGATAACTCGATATGTCGATACGATGTTTGCTGGAATAAAGTCAGTCCATAATTTATAGGTATAGGAGTTTTGATATTTTGTGTTACATTATGAATTACTAGACGCTTTATGTTTCTTGTTAAGTTTCAAGGGCATTTAATTTTTAGGTAGGATATGTCTACGCGAAAGATATTACGCCAGTACTTATTGTGAATTACAATAAATTAAAAACGTTGACTGCGAATTTATATCGAAGTGAATATTCATCATTATCGTGTAGCGTTTGTACTAGGGTATTATGTTTGTACTCACAAATAATTATCCATAATTTACTTTTTATACAGAACAGGGCACATCCCACTTGTGGGGCGCCAACAACAGTCGTCGCGGGTGGAGCCGCAAGCGCACGTCAGCGCCGCAGATGAGCAACGTCCACGGGTCCATGCCGCGGGTCGCGCTGGTGCTGCGCTCGCGGCGGAGCTGGCCCGTCGCACCGCAGTCCTGTCGCAGGTAATGTGAAACTTCTTTATAATTTAACATCTGTACTTTTCGGTGGAGAGTTTGTCAGTTATACGTTATCCACCTGTAAATTCCCATTATGTTACTGTTTATGCCGTATGCAATTTAAAATAGTTGAGGGTCACAACAAAGAGTAACCATTTAAGCCATGTATTGATTAGATATTCTCATGAATGTAATGATATTTTATATCAAGGCTTTTCCATAACTGTATGACTAATAAATTTCCTGTAATTAGGGCAATTACAGTTAATTCAAACTACTTACTTTGATTTATTTAAATCACTACACATTATAATACGTTTAACGAGTTTCTACCAACAAAACGTTTAACACCATAGCGTGGTTTCGAATTATTATAGTAAAATAAACTCTCATATTTATTTAACGAACGTGACCTATTGCAAAAGGAGATGTTTACACATATATAAACAACTGCTCTCGAAGTTATGATCTCCACACAATGGTAAAGAAAATAGATTCTCTTCGACACAAAGTACGAAACTCCAGATATTGCCCTCTAGACTCCGCGAAGCAAAACTTTTATTCGTTTCATACAGTTTTAGATAAGAGGCGATGGCGACGTGCTAGTATACTATAATAGCATCAGCTTAACCCTACTTAAAAGTCAAGGAGGTCGCGACGATGCCAAGAAAGCTGACTGCACTTCCTTATAACGAAGCACTAAATAAACGCAGCTAACTAGAATGTGTAGATACTATAAGCGATTTCATAAACAGCTACTTTTTATGGCCTTGTACAATGTACATTACTACCTTAACAAAGTTTTTACCCTAACCTCAATTAATTTAATTGTGGGGTTCAGTTATGTTGAGAGTAATTTTAGAAAATATTAGCATTTAGCCTTATGATATAGCAACTTTAATAAAGCGAGTTCATTTTATCATGAAAATACAATTGAATTTGACTTTATGAGGTACCTAATATTTGATCAGATTAACTTACAAGTTTTTTCGCGATGTGAAAAATACATACTACGGCTACTGTGTATATTAAATATGTAATATTACCTTTAATATCTTCTTCTTCCTAGCCTTTTCCCAAGGTATGTTAGGTTCGGTTTCCAGTCTTACTGGATTCAGGGAAATACTATATTTTACACGGAGCGACTACCTATCTCACCTCCACTACTCATTTTACTGAGTAATACAGTATTCCATGGTAAGATTGGTTGTCACAATTGTAATGACTATGAAAGGTCAACGTATGACAGTTGGGACCAACGGCTTAACGTGCTTTCCGAGGCACGGAGGGGTCTCGGCGGTATTGTTACAAATGGTCACCCATCCACGGACTAACAGCGGCGAGCTTGGTTTAACCATTATTGTCGGTCAAACGGTACGGCTTACCCCTAACCTAACATTAATATTATCCTTAATATGAAGTTGGGTTTCAGAAACAGCAATATCATTTTCATTTCCCAATTTATATCAACGATGAGATGATACGGGAATGTTTTACTTTTGATCTCAGCCATGGTTGATAAAATGTAAATATGAATTTCATCATAAAGATGAATACGTAAAATTGATGACAAGAAATATTACTCTCAGTTCACGTTTCATGCTTCATATATTAAAACTATTTTGCCATCATCTGCCGCTACGTTGGTACATTTTTCATATATTATACTGGAAAGTCGACGCGAAATTCCCACTCTATTCTGACAATACTATGTTTTATCATTCTTTGATACCACACGATTTAAGAGAACAATAGAATCCCACGAATAGGTTCGTATTGATTAAAAAAAAAAAAATGTTTCTGTTATAACTTCGAAGTTTGAAAACAAAACGTAGATCGTTCTGAAAATGACGGGAGCTACCCATGTGTGAAGTTTGAAACTTATAGTTCCATTAGAAATCCCTAAAGGCTCGCAGGTCCAATACATCGCGAGTTTTAATAAAATAATAACTAGCCACCGGAGGATTCATATCGCCTCGTATTTTTTATACAATAACGATACTTATAATTGAGAGTTAAGAGCTCGTTAATATTGATGTAGCACGCAATTTAATCCTCGTTTAATTTCCATAACTATGTTTATCCATATAATTAATTAAATCTACGTCACTTGCCACTTTATCGATTAACATCGCCGACCCGTTTTAACCATAAATGAAGAGGATAACGTCTAGGTCTCAGTCACTCCTCGACGTTCAGAGGTTAACTTAATTAAGCTAGATCAAACCTTTAATCAAACTCCTACATTTAATATCTCAGACATTCAAAAATAATTTTTACACATATTTTTATTTTATTATTTTATTAAAATGTATAAAGAAAAATAAAATATATATTGCATTATATATTTAAATTAAATGTTTTTTATCAGTAAATCTGTTTTCTTAATTTAAATACGGTAAAACGTGTTTATTTAAAAAAAGTTATGATTAGATTTTGGAGTGTACTTTTGTGTAACAGATAACAATGATGTAGGAAATTGAAATTCGAATATTAAATTGGCATCGAGATCGATTCTCACCTAAATGGAGTCGAGTTATCTAAAGGTTCTTAGAATGGACGAAATGAATTGTGGGAAAAGGTTTGAATAATGATTTGTCACGTAAAAAAGATTCACGTATTTGGGTCGTTATTCAGGTGTGGTTATATTAATGACATAATTCATCGAGTAATCATTCGTCTCGGGTAGAGCTGATTGTTAATCAAACCTATGATCGTTAGTTAACTTGTAATTTGCATTCCCTTAGTCTGCAATAGGGTCATCACTATAGAGTATTGTAGGTATGTGAGGTTCTTGATTGCCACATGCCATAAAACAATTACTGCGGGTAATGTGGTGGCTAACAAGGGGAGACGGGAGCGCCGCCGTCTCTGCGTTGCGTGCGGAATTTAAATAAGACATTATCTGTGTGAAACAACATAAGCTAACTGTGTATTTAGGAGATTAAGCAATTAGATTTTGATTTTAAATATTACTTTTATACGTTCCATTTGTAATAAGCGAATTTTACATTTTATATGTTTTTTGAATGAAGATTTAATGGTCATAGTTTGTAAACGATTGGATGAATATATGTAAACTGAACGACTTGTCAGTATGTATGTATAAATAAATTACTCTCGACTACTCTCAACAATAAGTCGTTACATGGAACAGCTATTGTCTCATGCCATTGTTTGTGTTTAATATTTTTATAAAATTTTCCTTATCTTAATTCAATTAGTCTGCAGTTAAGTTTGGGGTAATGCATAACACATAATACTAAGTCATCTGTTAACGTGTGTTAACCCGTAGCTGCAAAGTTTAGATATCCTACTCGCAGCCAGCTTTCATGACGAAAACGAAAGCACCTACTCACATGTAACCAAAACGTAAAACCGCTTTACATTGGTAATTGTATCATGCTGTCTCTGTCTCTTTAAGGTGTGATATAGAGACAGATTTAAAAAGGTTTTCTGTTTTGCCGAGTATGAGTAGATTCTTGAGAATTACAGAGTTTCAACTAACTGAAATCATAACATTCTAAAACAGAAAATGTTTTTTCTTTATCAGTACTGTAGGAAACGGCATTCAACGATGAAACAGATAGTCAAAAAAATAAATCAATTTAAACTAAAAGTATATTTTTTATCCTATCAACTCTTGCCTGTCTTGACTCTTGATTAAATTTCAATGTGATATTGACGAATATTTCACTTGGCTGCCATCTTTAGTAAGCGCACGAACTACCTTACAAGAAGACATTTTCAATAAACGTAATTGTTTGTTATTAATCACTGACCCATATTGGAACTATGAAGTCTGACTGGATATCATACTTGTGTAACAATTGTGAATTGATGCGTAATTTGATAGAAAAATAAGGTAACTAGTAGGTATTGGCCGTATATTTTGAGCTTGTAGTACCTAAATATGCTTAATTATTAGATTTTTTTCTATATTACCTTTTTATTTGTTTTCTTGAGTAAATTACTCAGAAAAAAACAATGATTTTAACATTATTTATAAGATTTGCTAGTGAGAAGTTTTGTGTTACAACATGAAAAAAAACAAACACTTTGTTAGGAATCCGAAATTGTTCTGTTCCTATTCGATTCTGTTTTGTTTTATACATGAAAACGTTCTTACCAAAGAGTACATATTATCTTGACAATACATATTACCTTTTTTTTTTAAAAGAGTAACCTATGGAGTTTCTTGCCGGTTCTTCTCAATAGGAGTGACATTTTGGAACCGCGCAACTAGAGTAATTTAACGTTTTGACTTTCAAAACGTTAAATGACTGCCTGAAAAGGCCTACTCAAAATAAAAATATTTCGATTTTGATTTTGTATCTATATTTAGTAATATAATAGGTTCGTACTACACCGAAGACTATTTAGAGTAGGACAAATTGATAACAAAATAAATAAAATTATGTTTTGGGACGAACGAAACATATTGTTTGGGACGACCTAGGATTTTTTTATGGAGGACAAAACACGGTAGGCCAAATGAAGAATAAATCTACTTTCATAACAATTTTCGTAAAATAAATCACCTTCGTAAAATGCATAAAGCAGCTTAGTTTTTTATTATCTTCATCTCTAGAAGTATGTTATCAGTTAGTACATACATACTTCGTCTCTATAAAGTTAACGCGACACGTAGCGACATAAATTTAAGACGCCATTATTGCATTATCCTTATCTTCCAAAGTAAAGACAATTTCTCAGCGAATAAAAATATTAACGTTTTATAACTTGATAAAAATGGAGCCCCTCCGTTAAGCGATGTTCCTTATAATTCAAGCTTTTTTTAAGTGGTTTTAACCTTTGTCAGTCGTTCTGACTATACATTATTATATTGTTTATATAAATTTTGGAGGTATTCAAAGAACTCTGTACTCTGCAATTAATCATCAGCGTCAATTATTTCAAGATTATCTTTTGTTTGCTTGACTATAGCGAAAGATACCTTCACAGATACCTCACATATATGACTCCACTCCTAGCTCAAATCTATTTGCAAATGTAATATTTTTCTATGATTGTTCTATTCAAAGATTTCTCAAAAACCGACTTTCTATCAATAAGGTAAGATGCAAAATCGTTGAACCATGTTCTAAAACCAATATAGTTGGTGGCATTTATAGTTACCTATGTACAAACGAATACACGATAGCATATTCACATTCTCCGTCTCTACGCATCTTGGTTTATGTATTGTATACGTAAATAATATCTTAGCTAATCAGATGGTCCCTTTCAGTGAACTTAACAAAGGGAGTTTCAATGACAAATCTTGGGGTTTTTCTATACGCAGCGGTGAATGTTATGATTGATAACCTTTAGAAATCCAGCTTTAAATATTAGGAACACATTAAGTAAAATTCATCGAATCAAACTAATATACTACCGGCTTCTCCCACTGCTGGGCACAGGCCTCTTCTCATATAAAAAAGGAACGATTATTATTAATTACCACCCTTGCTTACTTGCGGGTAGGCGATTTCAGATTCTAAATATTGGAATCTAGGTATCCAAACGATGTTTCCCTTCATTGATTGCCAATCATTGATTTAGAATAATTAAGAAAGTACATATAGCTTTGAAAAGTCACATTGATACTTGCCTGTAATGGGTTTGAACCTGCAATCTTGTTCACACAAATCCGTTCATTGAACCGCCAGGCCACCACGACTTCTGCAATTAAAATAATAGTTACAATTCTATTCAGTAATGTGTTAAGTACTAGTACTTGTAACCATAGCTCACACAATTTTTGTCATCACAATTTGATAAACCCTTTAAAAAAGTGTCCAATGGTTACTCAACCGATGCTGTAATTGGGTCGTCTCCAACCTTAAAAAGTACTCTAAATCTGTTTAAATTAAACTTTATTCGTTTTGAAACGCCAGTTAAAATGTCAATTAAACTGAAGTGGATCGTTACCAACTTGTAAGATGAGATGAATACGTTTTTGGATTTAGTGGGATAAGTACCTATACATAGACAAGTATAACTATTTAGTGGTACTAGCTAAATAGACGACATTGTTCGATAGTCATAGGTAATTTACCTACAATATAAATCAATGTAGGTACAGTTTCGGATCGTATAGAATGTAATTTTATAAATAACGTTAATTAGTTAAGTTTTTGAAGTTATACTTCTTTTGGCAAGTTAGGGAAAAATGATGAGAGTAAATTTTTATGATGCGCGCACACACTTTCACGAAAAACCGCCTCCCTAAAGTTAGCTAGTCAACATTTTAGTTTTTCAAAAGTACCTACGGTCAAAAATGTCAAATGTCAAGATCTTCGATGCAAGTTTTCCAGTTTAATCTGACGGTTGAAATATTATTTAAACTAATATAGTATCTTGTTACGCCAATGAAGTGTAACTTCTTACGTGCGGACATAAGTACACAAACATTTTGTTTAGTTAAGTTTTTGGTTAGGTTACTAATTATCACGATTGTTCCAAATGAATATAAGTAGCATAATAAATAAAAAGTAACAATAGGGCAATATTGCAAAGAGTTATAACATCGTATAACGTACCTAGATATCCGCTAGTCTTCATATTTTTTAGCTAATAATGTCCAATCACCTTATTTGATTTAAGTGAAACCTCAATCTTCGTCGACTCTCCCAGTATAAATGTATTCCATCGTTCCATATCAACTCTTAATATATTGAGTTTCTGATTGCTCTTTTTCCCTTTTTAACAGTACGAGAAAAACTCGTCGCTTTCCACAATTTGATTTGATTCGAGTCATTTCCAATCTGATTTAGGATACTGAGAGGAAGACAAAGTAGGGTCCTGTATGGAAAATCGTGGACCTTAATCCACAGCGATCCATCAAAATTTACATTATCAAATATAATATCACACACATCACATTTTCACAGACATCTGTTAGGGCATTGTAGGTAAGGTATATTTTGTATTAAGATTTAGTAGAGCACACATTTGTTCTGTTACAGCAATAAAATCGATTAAAGAAAAAATATATAAAGCAAGAATATAATATACGGTTTTACTATTAAAATTTAAGAGGGTGATAATTTAACGAGAACACGACGCTTTGTTTAACTTTTTTATCACACGGGTATTTAAAATGAAGAATAATAAATTCTAATACTACTTACCATAAAAGGGTATTGCCCTCTACTTTTGAGATATTCACATTCTAAAATCATATCTCTTAGTATGCGTCAAGCTGTGTTTTGTATGCAGCACTTATCCGAAGCTTCTAAAATATCTCATACGTTTAACAAGATTTTATCGTTGAGCTATGTTGTTTAAAGATTTTCAGCAGTAGGTACTTTGAATTCTTAGATCTATATTGTGCATCGTACCACGCCGTTCCGTCACCATATTCGTGGCGCATTATTCAACCAATTCAGGTATGAACGACGCATAAACTTGTTAAGCCTTCACACACGAGAGTATGCGTCGATTAACCTTTGTAATGTATCAGTGCTCCTGCGTGAAGCGTAGTGACGTATACTGAAACAGAAACGTTTAGGGTAGTAAGAGTGAAATCAAATCCTTTTAGATGAATCGTCAAAATAAAAAATAAAGAAAATATCCTTTTACCTCGACTAATAGCAGGCCAATGAACTTGACGTATTAATTTACTTCTTCTAGATAGTAAAATGTATGTCGTGAGGGGTGTCTAGATTCCGTCGGAATACGCTTTGGATATATTGCTTTCGGCAAAGATTACAATACAATTTCCAGGTAAAGTAAGTAAATAAAAAAAAAGCTTTTGTCTATATTAATATATAAAGCTGAAGAGTTTGTTTGTTTGAACGCGGTAATCTTAGGAACTACTGGTCCGATTTGAAATATTCTTTCAGTGTTGGATAGCCCATTTATTGAGGAAGGTTATAAGCTGTATAACATTACGCTGCAACCAAAAGGAGCGGAGCATAAATGAAAAATGTTGCTAAAATGAAAAACCGTTGAAACTAAAACACGCGGGCAAAGTCGCGGGGGACAGCTAGTTTATAATATTATAGGCACATATGTTAGTAGTCGCCTCTGCCGCGGCGTAGGCCTCTCCTAAACCTTTTCACCCATCTCTTTCCCGTGCCTTTCGCATCTATAGGGGGCCAAAGTACAAGTATCGAATAAATAAAAAAAATATATTAGTAAAGTTTAATAGCAAGTAGTACAATTGTATAAAAAAAAAAGTATAAAACATCTTGTCTGCCAAATCAAGTAAAAAGCACGTCTATGTTTCAGAAGATACCTTTAATTTAATGATTGCTTAAACTGTTTGCTAGACCAAGATATTTTAAACACCTCATGACAAATCCATTAGAGTAACATTTCTGCACGAAAACCATTGTATACCTTTAAAACGTTTACAGTCTTACTTTACGTCCGTCCATTTAATTTAACTGTCGCATCAGCTCAACGTCACGTGCCGCGTGTGTTCTCAAGGTGCGTCTATATGAACTGCTAGCAAATGGAGTGCTCTTAAAACGTTCCTGGGTGAAAATATGCTTTTCGTTTTAACCCGACTACCAAGGAAGGGTTATGTTATTCGTGAGTATTTTGTATGTCGTTATTACCTTGTGTTTTCGATAGATTTCGTTAGATTCGTCTCAAAAACCCTAGTTATTACCCTTATCTTAGTTTTTAAGAAAAATCAAAATGGATTTTCAGCGCTAAATTGCGCTAAAAACCCGAGTGGAGTATCAAAGTAAATGGTTTTATAAATGATTCACAAATATATATGCAACTTGTATATTTAAATGTAGTTTGGAATGAGAAATAGTATGATATAAATAATGATTATAAAAAAAAAATTAAAGCCCTTTTTTTGTCGGGCTTTTTATGTTTTTCAACAATTTGATCAAATCACCTTTTTGAATGCTACGAAATGTGATAAAATTAAATTATGTCAGACTAAAAAGTGCGTTATTAAAATACATACCTTATAAATAAATAAATACATTATTAATGTTTCTAATATGTAATGTTGAGAATTAAAAAACAAAAAACCGTGAGAGAGTTTATATTTGAATTAAAGTTTGGATAAACAGCTGCAGTAAAAGTATAGTTTAAAAGTTTGTCATTGAAAATTGAAAAAGTTGGTGAATCAATCCATCACATGTGTACGTACTACACATTAAACTCTGATTTATTAAAAAAAAAAGTAATTCGTTTGTAATTTATTGAAGCAAAACTTTATGGTTCATGCTTCACGAAATATCACCAAAATACTTTTAAACTGTGACTTTTGGAATTTTGAACAGTAATTAATTTTCGATTCGTATTTTATTTAGATTTAAAGTTCAAACAAATCTGTTCTAGGTCGTACTTATAAACAGAGTTCACTCATCTCTGTCACATCAAGTTTATTTGGTCAGAAACCTAAGCAGGGTCAAGTCGGCGTTAATTCCATCGTGATATATTCGGTGTGGTACGTAAATCGGTTTTTCATTGAATTTGGGTGAGGACAGTTCGCAGATTAGAAGGGTCAAATGTTATTTTGTTTGTGCGTAATCTGTCTGAGTGATGAGTTTTGGGGAACTATAATAAATCTCTTTTTAATCAGATAGTGTGTAAGCTTGTGAGATTTGAAGAAATGAAAAAGAATGGAATAAACATCTATTTGCAAATGTATTTTAGAATGAAAAATAAACAAAACTCATTCTAATACAACGGACATATATAGCGTGAAAAAACAATGTTTATGTTTTAACTTACTAATGAATAACCTATTGTTATGCAATCAATGTGTTTCAAAGTGTTCTTTACCATTGGAGAAAGAAAGAGTATATGTTAAAAACTCATTCAGTATTTTAATCAAGTTGAATTGTTACCCAGTAACAGTTCAAGCTTTTATTAAGTAAGCTCGTGCAAATCGGTTTACTCTGTCCCAGCGAGAGGGCGGCGCGATGCGATTTATAGCGCAGTCTTTTGTTTAAATAATACGTTTCTCTAACCACTGATTACTATTTATTTCCATCATTTAGTAGGCAAAATACTTGCTTAGAATAATGATTATACCCTAAGGCTGAAAGTCCTTATAAGTAATATTATAAATGCGAAAGTAACTCTGTTTGTCTGTCGCGCTTTCACGCCAAAACTACTGAACCGATTTAAATGAATTTGGTACACAGATAGTTTAGAGCCTGAGAAAAGATATACGCAATTTTTGTCGCGATAACTGACATCTACGCGGGTGGAGCTGCGGGAAACAGGTAGTATATTATAAATTAAGATTAAATTTATTTTAACTTTTCGGCACCGCAGTATGTTAGAAAAAGAAAGGAAATTAAAACCATGCATTGTTTATGCCATTTTTAAATATGGTCCATGTAGCATCGTCGATGAAGCATAGCATCAAAGATTTTGGTTTATGTAGGACATTTCCTCTAAGATAAATGTAATCTTACATAGCAAAGAATAATTACTGGAATTATAAGAGTGTGATATAAGAATGTGCTTACGTAGGACAGCTCACTTATATTAGACAGGTAGCATAAATTATTATGGTTTGAAAAGTCGCTTACTATTCAAACAACAAGATACACTAGGTAACAATAGGGTTTATTTATAAAATTAGAGTGGCAATTTGTTTTAATTAAAATAGCCGAATTATATAACGACTTTTCAGTAACTTAGTTACCGCATAAATTTGGTTACCATTAGTGTACCTATCATTACAGGTAAAATATGAAGATAATTCAAACTTTGGTACCTATACAGGTACGTTTTAATTATCTTCCTATTTTTGATAAACTATGTGCTATGTTTATTTCGGTCGCGTTAGACAAAGCCATTAAAATTCCACATCAACTTTTATGCGCGATCGTTTGTGAAGTGACGACAAAGTTGTTCTGTCTGTGTTAGGTAAAAACCATAAAATTAACATAAATCAGAAAGGGTTGCTCGTACCCTTAAGTTTAACAGCGGTCGATTGTATTGTTGATGTCCCGATCGTAAGTTGATGTACCCTAACAAACCATTACTAGGTTGCCAAGTCGTAGGTTTTATTTAGTTTTACACGGGTAATCTTTTAGGCAATAGGTGTCGGTAACTAATGGAACGACATAGAGCAAAAATAAACGCTCGAATTACCTAGAATGCGCGCGAATTCGATGCGCTTCGATGCGCTTTGACTCTGCAGTTGTACGAGTTGACCCCTAAGTGTCCTTTAGAATACGCTCCTTTATAAGGATAAAAAGTAAAGCACCTCTCAAGAACTTTAGTGACATAGGTACATCAGTGTTACCCTCAAACGAATGAAGTGTCTATTCTGTCTACATAGAGGATTCGTGTTGTGAGGGGCGTGAACCGTCAGTCAAAGATTTTTAATTAAAGGTTGGCAGGCGCCAGCAATACTTTCGTTCAGTTTATGTTCTCATCGTACTTATGTATGTTAATATACATTTTAGTAGTACTCTGCCCTGTTTCTACACATGACGCAAATTACGTTGACTGGGACAGTCAACAATAGCAGTCAGTCTGCAGTATTTGTTATCAAATAAAACACGTTGATTAGGTATGAAATAATGTAGACTACCATGCTTGTTTATGAACAGACTGTTCGAATAAGTTTTAAGATTTATTACATCTGTTTCTGGTAGTTGCTTTCTGGTTCAATGACTTGTTCCGTGCATTATATTGCGTGCACAGTATAGCCAAGAAACGATGAGGACGACGGACGACTTTTTCAAAGTTAAATGGTTCTTTCGAAATAGTTCAAAATGATTTTTTTACTGAAGAAGGTAAACACGATAATCGATATAATTTAACCACTAACTCTCGATAAACAAGCATGTCATGGCAAGTCAACATTCCGGCAAATGGTATTTAATTAATTTAAAATGCTTTTGAACCCGTGTCACCAACTAACTCGCAATGACAAGACAAGCATCTACTTGCGCTAGAAGTTAAACCTTAGGATGATGAAAATTAATATATGATTATTTATACATTCTTTAGTAAACGTAATTAAAGGACCAGACAAAGGGTTTTTTTTTCGTATTTTACAAGGGCATGACCTGCCAAATGACAAGTTAATATAAACGGGATATTGGTGCTGATGAATAATTAAAGTCCGTTCAAACGACTTGGGGTTAGGGCATCATAACGGGTTGGTTTCATTGAAAGTGCGAAATGCGTAGCTATTGAGTTTCGTAAACAAAACCTAATGTTCCTAGCTTTGAGCACTGAAATGGATTCTGTTATGTATTGACTTTAGAGTTAATTGTTCTTTCAGATGCTCATATCCGAAAGTGAGTTTGAAAGATGAAATTCATCCGCATCAATGTAATATTATATAGAGTTTTAGCTTTTGTTTAACCCATTCGATTGCCTAACATAATATACATAGGTTCGTTGATGGTCGAAGAGACTTTGAAAGTTAGGTATTTGAAAAATACTATCGCTGTCGCACAGCGTTCGGCCTATCTATCCAAGTGTAACAAGGATAGCTACAGATCAGACCGTAAAAAGTTATAATTCAAAGTTTGACTCTCGCCTATTTGCTCTTCCAATATTAAACCAATTTAAAAGGTATTTCATATACTGAATAAGAAGAGTATAGACTATACCCCTTTTTTCATCAACAGTTGACAACTTTGTAGGTACACTATGCCCCTGAAAACAGCGATCGGTAGAAAGTTTTGGAGGGTTCTAGTGTTTTTTATATCATCAAAAAGGAAATTATATGGGCATAGAACTAGGTTATATTTATATTACTCCAAAAAATCCATAAACCAGCGAGAAGACAGGCGAGAGCGTTTCTATGGAGAAAAGACCACCCACCTTTCCTCTTCGCTAAAGAATACGTAAAACATGTGAAGTATAAACTTCATATGAAATAAATAAATAATAATAAATGTTTATATAAATGTATTATTTTTTTTAATGACATGTCTTTCAATATAAAAATAAAAGAACAGCAATACCTTGCTTAGTAGTGATGTATTCTAGACTGTTACCAAAAAAATATGTACCAACTTAGAACTAACATAAACATGAAAACTGATATTGTAGGGACCTTCGGTGCTATATAAACATTTTTCTGAACGAGTAAAGTACGATGAAAACTAACGGGTCATTATTCGTGGTCTGTTTGTTTAATACTTCAGTCAAGGTATGATAGATGGATGGTCCACTTTACGTTTCAGTTTACTTTTTGATAAACACATTACAGAAATTTATCAAAACATTTTAACGTAAAACAGGTCAGGTAGTTTTTGAAGTTTATAGTTTAATGTTTGTTCTTGGTATAAAACAAGGTTATATAGTTTCAAGGTATTGAATAGATATTAGGTAATTTTAGTTACGAAATGTTTACAGTCCTATTCCAGATGCACTGTAGGATTTACACTACGGGTGGTAGTGGGATAAGTAATGTTTTACTATATTAGTTGGTGTTAAAGGTAAACAAAAGTTAAAGCATAATTATTTTTTCATCTAAACTATTCTATTACACATTTTCTTTTTTTAAGCTTACATTTAACCCCACGTATGGGCTTCCCCTTCGTTTTTCGAAACCTCTCTATCTTTGCGATTTCAAGCCACGTGCGCCCCGCATATCTGACATTTAATATACCAAAAGTCAAACATACTCGTAGAGGTCTTTCTGAGCACTTTAAGTGAACATTTACAAGTTCATTTTCTTGATATACCAGCAAGATATATTTTCAGTGCCGTAAATCCAAGAATTTTTTAGCGTTTAGAAATTCTTTTTTCTCGTCGTTGCTTTTATTGGGAGTATGAAAAGGAATTTCAGGCGTCAGAGTAATTGAAGAATGCTTAAATTACTTTGAAGAATTAAAGTCTACAATTTCTATATCTATGTTTGCTTCTGTCTAATATGCGAGACGATTCTTGTGATAAATGTTGTTTGCAAATTCTATATTTTACAAACACAGTAAAGGTGTTAAAGACCTAATCAACAAAAAACAATTAACAAAAACCATAATGTTAATAATACCTACAAAAAAAAACGATATAGAAAAATATCATTGCACACACGTCTTAAACCCGCTATGAACTTGGTCAAAAAATATTGCACAGTTATAACATTATTACACACCTACAGTTTCGATTGACAACCTCCTTTTTTAAAGTCGGTTAACAAAACAAATAATCTCGTAGTACATTGGTAAAGATCATATAACTAAACAGATCTGTGTTCAGACCGTTCTTTTTTCAGCGGAGTGTTCGATTACCAAAACGATCTGTGGGATTGCGATCTGATATTCAGAGCTCCATCGCAGTCCAATATTGAGGCAGGACTTGAGTGACGTAACAGTGCCTACGCCCTAAATTGCTGTGTCAAAAATTTATGAGTATTTGCGTCCGGGTTATGGGTCAGTCAACTTTCAACAATGCCGTTCATCCGTTTTGACTCGGTTTGTGCATTTGAAGGGATAGTTCAAAGCTTTAAAGTTGAATAAAATTTTGACACATTTTTACAAAAGAAAATCTCATTGCCTTTATCATAGCTCGTGTACTTAATAATGCAATATATACCATACGCATTTAAATGATGATTTAATTAAATAGCGAATTAATTATCTAACAATTAGTTTTCGTTGCACGTTGCATTTGTAGTCCACTGAATCCAATTAGTTCGATTTCTATATGTAATATAATCCGTGATTAAGAGATTACATCAATTGTGTTAGGCGGTATAACGACTTTGTTTATTAAAAACTAGCTGGCCTGACAGTCGTTATCCACATTTTTCGACATTTCCCGCGGATTTTACGCAATTTTATTTTCATACAAACTATGTCCTGACAAAGTTATACGAACATTACAAAAACAAAAAACAGCCAAATAGGTCGAGCCGTTCTGAAGTGGTGCTCTGTTATAAATATAATATATTTTATAAAATACATTATATTAAAAAATATTCTGTGGATACTAACATCTAGATTCTAGATTATTTCGTCCTTCTAGCCTTGCTTATCAAAAGCCTACGCCTGAAGCTATTACAGACATGAGGCCTAAAATAAGCCAACGTAACATGTACCTTTAAGTATCAAAATATATTACAGTAAAATCCTTTTATTATGTACCAAATTTTTTCAAACACATTACGTATATAAACTTAAGTAAACAAAGCTTACTGACACGTATCATTGGGGTGTCTAAAATCCCCTTGCAGAGATGTAAATGCGAGCAAAAACCGGGTTCAAAGTTATGCCCGTAGAGAGTTGAAAATAGTATAAAAAGTATAATGTGTAAAGGAAAAAGATTTTACTGATTCATCACCTCTTCACCTTTCTTTTTATACCGTCCTGGTGTTTTATGTTTTGGGTCCACAATTACGCGGTTATTGTGGGAAGTAAAGCGTGTTTTGATTTTGTTTTTGTTGCTTTCTCTTTGATGGGTGTTGCGTAAAGTGAACTAGGGAAACTGCTAGTTGTGCTACGTAATCTTACTAATAACATTAACTTTCTGGTTTTCCTATGTGTGTATAAATAAAAAATCAAAACGTTTTGTGCAGATTCTATGGTAATTTTCACAGGAGGTTGACCTCCTGCCTCAATTGGGTAAAAATATAATTACTTTAGAACTGTTTCTATGCTTTTGACATGACTAGCACCTACTACCTAGTAGAAACACAATAAATTATAATACTTTCCAAGCAAAGTTATTTTAAATTCAAAGAGTAATTTCTCAGAAATAAGTCAAATACACCTGTGCTGAAAAGGTTCAAAGTGCTGACAGGAGGGAAATATACTTGAAAGCAATGCTGCGTGGTTAGCGTTTTACGTGCGTATATTATGTCCCTGTCCAAAAAATTCGTAAGAGTTGATGAGTAAGCTTCTACGAAAACTGTGAGCCATAAATCTTTGGCGTCTGCCCTCGACACAGGAAGGGTATAACTGATAAGAGCTATATGTATTCCATATTTCATGCCTTTGCTTACTAAATAAAAATGGCAAAAATATTTATCAAAAGGCAACAATTGCAAAATTCCTATTCAGTGCTAAATCTCATCGTATTAACTGTGTCATAAAGCATAAACTTTGCTGCTCAATTTACTGAAAATAAACAGGTTTACGGTAAATTATTCGTCGAAAAGGGGAAAAGTTTAATGTGAAAATTCATCGAGAAAATGTATGATCAGGTGGAAAAACTGTTTAAAAAAGAAGATATAGTTGAACAAGTATGAATTCAGAAAGAGTAAACTAATTAATTTGTATCGACATAAGAACGTTAGAATTTAGCTATTATATTCACGTCCATCATACGATAAAGTAAAGTAAACTCAAAAGCCGAAGACCGTATATCTTTCATCCATGAATAAAATCTGTAGACACACTTGACAAATTATGACTTGCTACGTCTCCAGGGCCCGGAAATGTCCAAAGATAGTAAGACGAATGTGGTTGCTTTTAGGTCACAGAAAATATATCTTGTCATCGGACTGAAGTAGAAATAGTACTTCTATTTTATTTACCTATCAATTTGTGACAGTAGAGTTGCAGAAAGAGTCACAAACAAAATAAAAAAACTTGAAATAAAATGGGAATTGTTTCAATTGTATTTATAAATAAAACGTTATCACCGTTAAATGTACTTTCAGAATCCGAGCCCAAAGATATCTGAGTTTGCTCTATATGCGTAATAAGAGCCTGTTTTACTTCTGCTCTGGTTCCCTATCTCCCAGACTTAGGAACTTCTTGTTTTAATCTCAGCTCCGCAAAAGTTGGTCGGAAAAAATAGTTAGCTGATATAAATACTTTTAATAACTACCTTAGTTCCTCCACTAGAAAATCACACGAAGTATCCTTGAAAGTTTAACGTTATCTGGTCTATCCGGTATATAGTTTTGCAGTAGTCTGCATATTAACTGGGGTGAAGAAAGAAATATATACAAAAAAAAATATTTGCTAACTCAATTGCAAAGTTAGATTCAATTACGATTGCTACTGTAGAGCTTAAATTCGTTTGTATTGTGAATTAAAGTTTAGCAAAATGTATTTAAAGTTTAAAGATATGAAATTATCTGTTGTAGCCAAAATTTTTGAAAATTTCTTACTTCTAGGATATTCTACTTATTTTGCAGTACGTAGTACTTGGATATATATTTAATTTATTCAAGTGGGTCCGGACGTCACCAGCTTATCTGGACGATCTTTTTGAAGCGCACCGCAAGCAAAGTTGTTCGCAGTATTTGGGAAAAAATGACTCTACCAAGGTTGCGCTCAAGCGACAATGGAAATTGGACGCTTAGAAACTGAAATTATGCCATTCGTATATTGTGTTAAAATAAATGTTAAATAATTGACATTTAAAAAAAATACTATAACATCGTTTATGATCGGGGATTCAATGTTTACTAAGAGATAAGATAAAACCGTGTTTCTCTGTGTCACTAACCCAAATGAGATAATGTGAATCTATAATAGAGATAAAAAAATATGCTTTATTTGTAAGCTATTAAATTTCAGTTTAATTAAGGTAGGTAGTATGCGTGACGTTTAGTAAATATTTATCAAATGTCATAATTGCGGAAAAAGGATTACCAAAATGGTCGTATCTAAACGAAACATATTAGACAATGATTTACTGCCGTACCTACATTACCCATCTCTGTGTTAATTAATCATGTGTCAAATCATAATGGCGTTTTTTAAGGTTTATTTTGTAATATTTTTACTTTCAACGTACTCGTGTTTAGTACCTATTAACTATATTTTTATGGTGTCGTATTAAATCAAAGTACTTTTATTAATGTTTGTTGTACTATAACTACTACCTAATAGAGGCACTAAATCATTTTGGTGACACAAAACTTTTTAAACTTTATTGAAATGTTTAGGTATTTCTTTTGACATGCTTGAGTCCATAAATCTTAAGCAATTTTTTTTTTTTTTTTAAAACGACTCCCGCACTAAGGAATTTAATCCTTGTGTCGCGGGGGGTTTCACAAACATTCAAATCACATGCACAAAGAACACCCAGACTTGGAACAAGCATTTGTGGGTCACACAAATGCTTGTCCCATGCGGGGATCGAACCCGCAGCACGTCGCGCACAGAGGTAATTGGCTTGGCTATACCACTCGGCTATCCGTGCAGTCAAATTTCAATTTCAAAAATCAAAAAAGTCAAAAATTATTATTACAAAACACTTTCCAACATTTAACAATCATAAATCTTTTAAACACAAAAAGAGTTTAGTAAACAAACCGAAGGAATTATAATAAAAAATTGAACACAAAAAAAAAACATTTAAACTCTTTATAAAATGTGTAGGTAAATGTTTTATACACAAAAGTTAAGTTTATTATTCTCCTAAACGTTTGCAAACTTACCTGACTACGTTACCTCGAATACGTAAACCCAGTTTCCTTTTGAGTGAACAATACACCTTCCAACTTCATACACTATTAATAACTTCTACATCGCTTTATAAGTTCTTGAAACAGACACATTGATAATTACTTAGCCTTATGTGTTAAATTAATATTCGTAGGTAGGTCATACAAGATTTCTTGGAAAGGTGTTTTGTGTGGTAAAGTTACATATGAAACGAATAGTTCAAGGGCTTCTGAAAATACTCAAGGAGCTTGCCATTATAATCTTACTGAATAAAACATGCAAAAGATATCGCTAGGGTCTCAATCGAAAGGTTAGGCAATCTTGGATATTTTTAGTCTAGCGCTGTTCAATGATTTATAAAATGATATGGGTTACAAAATTTTCTTTAAATAGTCTAACATCTGAGTGTGTACAGTCAACCGCTTTTAGAGATATATCTATTGGTATCTTTGAGAATAATTAATAGAATACATCATACTAATTTTGATAATTATATAATTTTCTGACGACCTACGTGGTCGAGTGGCGTACACACCGGTTTTCAAAGTGTCGCCAGCTCTGAGGTCCCAGGTTCGAGCCCCGGCCCGCTCAATGTAGAAAACCACTTTTCTACATTGTCTCGGGTCTGGGTGTTTGTGGTACCTTCGTTGTCTCTGAATTCCATAACACAAGTGCTTTAGCTACTTACTTTGGGTTTGGGTTCAAAGCAATGTATGTGATGTGGTCCACATTACATTGATTAATTTAATTTTAATTATAGACGTCGTCATGTGTACCACAGACCGCCGAAAGTCTCTCTTAGATGCTGCAGATGTTTAGTTTACCGTAATTTCGACGATTGAATACGAAAGTGCAATAAACAATTGTGTTATATTCATTATGTAACTGTACTGTTGTGGTAACTTACTATTATTTTAAAAAATACTGCACCTAAACCTTTGTAAGCCCTATGAATTATTTTGGCAAATATTAAAATAATATTTTATTCACGATACGAAAACCGGAAACTAAATATATTTATACCAATACATAAAGCAATATACACTCATTTACAAGGTTTAAATTATTCAATATTTGTCGCCATCGCGCCATGTGTACAAGGTAAAGGAAATATCACAAGGAAGCAACGTCAAATTTTCATATCCGTTCACCATACATTGTCGTCAGCCCGAAATGAGATTACTGACTACAAATCACGCACTTTTATTACAAATCGAGTTTAGGCATTATATTGGCTTTGTATATTTATACCTACATAAAAATGATACCTATAAAGAGTAAAGAAAAACGCTTTTTCACGCAAATGTAAAAAAGAACGGACACCAAAGAAAAATTATTTGGGTTTCTCTTTTTGAGGTATACTAAATCGATGATAATAAGAATTTCTAAAATCGATCCACTGTCCAAAAAAACAAGAAAAAATAATTGAATACGTCCTCCTTTTGAAATCGGTAAAACATGGCAGAATGGGCCTGTTTCCTATTTTTTTTTTTAATGTCCGTCTTGTAGATTAATGAATTTTATTGGACACGTATTTTTTCTTTTTTCCTGCAAACAAAAAATAATCAAAATACAGAGAACTGAAGTTACGCGTGACGTCACTCCTCGCTACGATTTTTAGCGAGGCGTAGCGTCATAAGCCCCCACTCCGAAACTTTAAAGCGGTGTATCTTTGTATTTTTTTATTGTTTTGATATAAGAAAAAATACGTGTCTAATATTTTTTTATTATCTAACTGACGGACTAAATAGATTTTAACTTTTCATACCCAGGAAACATCCCTATTATACTTAGCTGTGTATATTGTGTCGGAGTCGTAGTTTTCGTAGTTGTACCTAGTTTCGTAATTTCGTAAAATTATCGTAAAAGTGGTTTTATCGGATTTTTTTGACCAAGGAAATGATAGCAAAAGGTTTGACGTAAAACTGTTTCGGGCCTTTATCCCTAAAACTAATACTAAACCGTGATTGAACACCGTATAAAAGTGTCAAGGTATGCTACAGTAATACCATTAATCTTTTACCCAATCTTTATTTAGCGTAGCGGTTTTCAAGCGGCTTTGTTTAATTTTACTTTAGCTCATAATAATGAAACTATGAACCTTAAAGTGTCTTCCGTCCAATAAGTATGTAAGTAAAAGTGCTTATAAAAAAAAATGTTTAGTATCACAACAAAATAATGGAAAAGCTAAGTAGGTAACAAGAAAGATGAACGTACCATCTCTGTTTAGCTACTAAATAGAGGCACAATATTTAATACACAATGAAGTAGAAGTGGATGCTTGGCTAATATGATGATGATAAAAGTAGAATTGAAAAAGTAAGTAGTCTTTCAGTAACCTGTTTATTTTTAAACGAATGCGTTTCGATTAAAGGAGTTTATTTGAAAACTTCAGTTCTCATTTATTAGCGACATCTACCAATGGACCGCGTAGAACTAGCGCTTTTCCGGAGCAATGGTGTTGAGATTTTCATTCGATTTAAAACTTTCCCGATAGATGGCGCTTTTATAAGGTTAACTCTGAAGTCTTTCAGCACACTTAACAATTTTAGAATGATTTGATAGATGTCGCTAATATGCTAGAAAGTAAGAACTAATAGGAAAAATAATTTTCTATTTTTCACGGAGGGTCAGGATGCTTAATGTTTATAAAAACTAACAGTATTATTATTGTATGTTTGAGTTTGGTGTAGAAACGAATAATATTAGAAATACAAAAAATAAATAAAAGAAAAATATCGAATTTTAATACTATAAACGTAAGTTTTACGGTAATATTATTTTATATAATAAATTTCTTTATTTGTCGATATATACAGGTCATAGTTTTTGTTTGTACAACGATAACAAAATCACCTTGTATAATACTTATTTACAAGGACATTAAGGATATTTGAATTTCAGTAGTAATTAAATTACTTATTATAAAACAGAGACGTTATTTTAACGCAGTTTTAATACTAAGCCTTTAATTATATGTTAACGGTCAAACCTTTTGTAACCTTAATGTAGATTATAATCATTTAGTAGCAGTAACCCAATACTTCGAGGTAAATAAATAGATACCTTTATTGCCACGGTTATTGTTCACTAAGTGCATCCATTAATCATTCGATTGCCTTCATTAAATAATACCTAATGGTATTTTAGGGTAATTTATGAACCAGTCATAATACCTAGGGTGACTTGGTTATTATATTTATTCCGATCTTATTTAAATTATCTTTTGAAAAAATATGATTCGAATAAATATAATTTACCTAAGTACCTATAGTATCTAAATAACCTAGTCTTTCTAGATACTTCTAGAAAATGATTGCATTATTTTAGATATTTTAAATATAAAAATTTATTTTTATATTTATTTTTATAATTTAAAATGTTTTATACTATTAATTATTTCTTTAATATATTAAATATAATGGTATCAATAATATCTAAACTAAGAATTTATTGATATTATACTAAACTCTGAACTAAAACTCAAAGTTCACTTCAGTCAGAGTGGCCGAAGAGGCGGAGCGATGCAGGTCGAACAAAAGTTGTAAAGAGCTCTAGTAACCAAGAACAACATAAAGGTTTCAACCTTGAACTTAATGTAAATCTCTAGTCATCTAGCTAAGCCCGCGTTAATTAAGAAATTTAGATAAAAGGGCAGTTTCAATTCAATGAGCGAGCCACGTTTTTACATTTAATTTAACTAAGAACCTCGCGAGTGATTAACTAGAGTAACCATTAACCAAACAGAATCATTTTCAATTTAATTGTACCTACTTTGTTTCCTCTCCAGATTTTCCAAACATACTTACGAGCAATGAAACACAAGTATCCCGAAAATCTTATACAAGGTAAACTTGTTTGAAAGCACCATTATCTTGTCGAAAACTTTTGTACAAAGTTTCATATTCCCTTAAACATGAAGTTGAAATTTCCATCTGAACAGTGCGTGACATTGCCCTGGATATTAACGGAGCTTACAGAACTTTAATGTGAGCGAAAACCTAAGTGAAAGTCATAAAACTATTAACTGATAAAATTTATAACTTATGTAAACATCCTGACTAATTTTGTCTTAATAGTTAAACTTTAAGGTTAGTTTTAACACTGTAGACTAAGGCAAAGTTCATTAGTCATAGCAATATAATAGCATGTATAAGCTGAACTTACGGTAGGCAGCCCCTTTCACCGCCTATGTAAACACATTGCCATTACGTATGTACTTTATAGCCCCGACATTATTGTTTGGGATAAAATCCTTCTAAACCCTTAATTATGTCGGGTTGTATAAATCATGCTGTGTGCAAATGTACAAAGAGATCTGTGCGCCTATTTAATGTGCGTAGAATTATTTACGCTTAGTGTCCTGTGACAGGCTAATGTTTGAAATATCGACATTGCACGCCTCTATTTTAAGCACGTGAAAAGTGGAAGGGGCTGTAAGGTCTTGGGGTGCGAGGGTGGCGAAGGGGGTCGTCGGCATTCAACAGGCGGCGGTCGATACGGCCGGCGCCGCGGCGCAGCGACAACGTTTACCTACCCTACATACTACTCGCCTCGGTGTAATACCACGTCACACATTTTAACAAAAATCTTAACTCATTACATGAGTCCTTTAATATTTTTTAAGACATTTTCGCCTTAGGATCTAAGGCGCTTTGTTATTTAGGAAAGGATTTATGAGTAGCTCAGCCATGCATTGTATACAATATTAATACGTGTGTATACGAATGTACGAACAATTGGACAAAATTCAATGATGTTTCACCTCTATTGTAGTGGGAAACAATTTTTTATGCTGTGTGGTTTTATTGCTAGAGAGAATTGTTTCATAAAGCGAGTCGGTTTCCGCACAAAATGAAGCGTTTAATCTATTTTATCTGCCACCTGGTAGCGTCTATTATTAGCTGTACCGGGTGGCATTATAAAGATCTTTAATTGCAATTGTGCTATGATATGTAACTGTATAAAACACAGTTACACATTGTATTATTTTTTATCGACGTTTGCCATTGTATCTGTGGCTTTTTCTTCAACAGTTTTTACTTTATGAAATGTTTTTGCAAAAAGAAAATATTACGTACGTTTATTTACAGTACGTTTATTAGCAGTATTTATAATTGAGCTGAACTTGCCGTGTATTTTTACTGATTAAGCTTTGAGTTTGTTTTGATTTGTAACATGAAACAAAAGTAAATCTGATTATAGAAAACAGACAAGCCAGTTTCTTGTTATATTTTAGTTGAAAATCCTGAATTATAATGTAGCGAAATTCGTTGCAGTATCTATGTTAAGGGTGCAGCCTACCGTAATGTTGGGTCGTCTGCTACTAGATCTCTGCCTTAGATTGAGTCGGTTCTTCAAACTTAAGGACCTTATCTCTGCTAGGCTAAATATTCATCTTTGTGAAGTTGGTACATTCCAAGTTCTCTGCAGACAACTTAATTGCTGTGGTATAAATTATCTTATTACTGTATCAGCACAAAACCTGCGGGCACGTCTGTGTCTCTGTTCAAGTGCTAATATAACTTTATGCTTCATAACCATAGTAATAATATTTTCACAAAAAATAACTCAAACTGCTTAAACTCATGATCTTATAAATATTGAATATTTGCAGTAGGTAGTTTTATTGCTTTTTGTTTTTACGTGTAATACTTTTAAATAAAGAGAAAACAAATGACATTATAAGATACTCAATAGGCGAGTGTCGTCTAGTAAAAAAACTAAAGAGTCGATCCCGCTTTTTTCAGTTCAGTATTTTAGTGATCACGGGACGAATGTGTTGATCACAGTTTTACGGTTATTGAGAGTACTTGGTACGAGAATAAACGTCGTGACATACGTCGGAGTTTCTCTAGTTCCGGCGTCGTAAACTTAGGGACGTATGTACTTACAGTACTGGTGTACTGGTGAGACTTGTAGGTATATGGAACAGATGTATCCGTTCCAAAGGTAGCGATCGATAAAGCTGCATGTTTAATTCCCAATCTATTTTTCGTTTCTAGTTTTGTTCATGAAATACAGTTTAAGGTATCAACTTGGAAACTAAATTTGCACTTGTAGTCTAGCTGAAATCATTTTTATGTTTAGTGCTGAAAGCTAGGTTAGGCTGAAATGAGAGACGTTTCAATCTATGTTCGATTTCACGCCAAGTTTCAAACATGATTTCGCCAAAAAAGTTAAATAACACTGTCTTACAAATTACATTACGAGTTTTCATTCGTATGTAATGTAGTCATCGTATTACGTCACAACTTTTAATGTATAGGCCGTTTCCACCCAAAAATTAGTACCTACCTATACATTAACGAAGTGCGATCGATTTAAACAGACAAATATTGTTTCATAAACTCTGTGATAACAAATCAGTTAGATTGTACAAACAGCAAATATTTACTGTTCGTCCTATTGGGTGTAATTACTTTGAACTCTCTAGACTATAGACCGTTATACCGATATTGTATCGAAGAGCGAAACGTCTGTTTAATAAATCAATGTTTTGTTTCACCCCGTGTAAAAAGAGGAATTATTACATTTTTGTTTTTATTTTGATTGTTTATATTTTTTTAAGTGCTTTGTTTTAAAATTGTCTTGTAAATTCATAGATATACTTACCAACATTATTTGATTTAGGTAGATACTTATTCTAACAACAACATCTTAACGAAATTATGTTTAAATTTAGTGGTCGACATTAGTACTTTAAACCTAGCAGAAAACAACAATAGGTACACAGAATTTTTAGGTTTGATAATTTTTAGTATTGAGTAATTATTTTTCCATCTCCAAAATTCAGTTAAACATAGAGAAAAGTTTAAAATAAAGCTCATTCTGTAAGTTTGTAACCTACTTAGGTACCTATGTATTTATTGACATTCGATAAACACGTATACAATTAGGTATAATGATCACATCCATGTAAGTTATGACGTCAAAATGTAACCGGAACATTTCGGTAAACGGGCGTGTAGTGGTACCTTGCGATCGACTTGAGCACGCCACACATGATAGCTAGGGAAGGGCTCTCATAGTCTCTTAAGTTTTATTGTTCTATCGTGACACGTGGCTATACCCGCGGTGGTATAACGTATCTTGCAAAACCTAAGCGTAGCCAAAATTTGCACTAAAAAGTATTTGAATGAAAATTCTTTAGGCGAGTTGGGTTATTTTTTTTCAGATGAGAAAAACAATTGAATTCGCTACGCTCTTACCGTTAACGTTACAGATACCTCTACATATATTGTAATTGCTCAAGTTTTCGCTTCTGTCGGCTCTCCCGGAGAGCGACTGTTTTTTTTTCTGTCAATTGTTGTCGCTTTGTTTTTGCTAGATACGTAATAGGCCCGCCGTTGGTCTCGGTTTTAGGACACAACCTGAATAATTTCGTTTGGAAGCAGTCCAGTATGGAAGCGCATAGTTGCCGTGTTTTATATAGGTTTTTATTTGTTGGATCCTGTTTGTGTATAAACAGTTTGATTGTGCTCGACATGAGCAACGATATTGTTTTTGTGTACCTGTGTAGTTTGATAAAAGGAAGAAACAAATCGATATAGGAAATAAACATTTTGTTCAAGTTAATTGTAATAAATAACATACCTATTCCATTTAATTTCTATTTTTCATGTAAACAAAAAAGTTTTAATAAATTATTTGGAAATTTGAGTGTTTTTAGAGTAAATGTCTCCAGGCGACAACCAGCCTACGTGATATCCAATAAAAGAATCTCGTTTATGGAAAACGATTAAAATAAACGTGTAAAAATAATACGAAAAGGGCAAAATGATAGGAAAGGTTGCGTCATAAAGGTAGGTAGGCTGATATTCATCCCGGGAGGAATATTTTAGCGGCATCTGGGTAGAAAACTTGTTATTTTAAGAAATTATAATGTCGAATTATAGGAACTGTTCTTAGTGTATAAGTACTAAAATGTTAAAACTAATACTAATAATAGTTATAATATTTACAAAATAAATAAAAAAAATGTAATTATACCATCATTGCATTTTAACAGTTGTTAAGCAATTCGCCTCAGACGTGTTGAAGAAAAACAACTTTTTAATTCGTAGTAAGCTGTTACCAAGCGAGTGTAATATAAAGTTCCTCGGGTTATATCAATTATACTATTCATAATACGGAAAATCCTAAACAATAGAGTTCCTTCAAAATGATTGTATTTGAAAAGCACACAACACACAAACATTGACAATTAAACAAAGCATTTGGAGCGCAAACACTTATTTACGCAAATGTCACTAGCATTAATTAATTTACAAGTTAATTCCATAACTGCTGAATAAATACTGGGATTCCATTCAAATTGTCCCGAAGTGGGGGAGGGGCGTGAAAGTTTACGAGTTCACTGGGCATCCCGGCTTCACACGACACCAGCATCCTTTTAGATCCTCCAATGCCCTTTAATCTTTTTTTACATATCCTTTGACAAATAGAGGCTTTTGTGGGATGAGTAATATTGTGCAAAGGGTTTAGTGTTATTCTTAGAACTTCTTCAAAATTTTCACTTGAATGAAATCTTGAATGTGCCCAATTTCGACGGTCAGTTTTGAGTCCAGTTTGTCGGCATTTAATTTGAGATCTATTTCTGTAAGAGACAATTAAACAGTGACAGTTGAGCAATTGTTATTTGCTTAGTTTCAGTCAGATGGTAAATACGTTGTCTATTGTATTGTTTTCTAAATATCTATTACGCAATCCTAATAATGTAACTGTGGTTGTGACGTTTGGAGGTCCTAATAATATTTCATTACCTATGTCATTAAAAATCTTTGCATTGTCTATAAAATAATGTTGAGATTTTAAATTGTAAAAATAAACTTAAGCACACACCTAATATATACTTATTTAGAATTGAAATAATCTTATTTTCATTTATCTTTATGTCTAAATAAAAGTGGTTCATAAAAAAACTAGTTGTATATAATAATATATTTCGAATTCTTTTGCAATCGTAAGAATTCCACTTAATGTAATAACAGTTATAAAGTAACATTGAGCCATTTCTAACAGAACGTAAAGAAACAATTAGATTTACCTTTTTGTTTTCTCAATATCTTATATAGCAGGTTTACTTGGATCAATATTAAATTAAAGAAAGAAATAACAAAGGAAAGTAGCTGTATGGAAGCCATAATATAACTGAATTAGACAGCAAAATAATTTCGCCACATTTTGTAAGGAGTAAGGTGGGACGCAGACGGGCGCCAGTTAGCAGATGGCGGGTAAAGACGATCGATATCTTCCCCATGAATAATTAAGATGGATGTACTACTTTTTAGACTCACAGTGTAAAGATACAACGTTTGACACGCTAAGTTGCCGTGCTATACAATGTGGTGAATTTTCATGTGTTTGTAAAAGTTTGTTTGAAGTACTAAGTAACGGAAATTTTACTCTGAATTAGTGGCGAGAGTGTTTTGTTTTTATGGCATTTTGCAATGACGTATGTACATTTACGTCACTGAAGTACTACTTCTGGAAGCATTAATTTAATTTTTGCAACATTGCAAAACCACATATTTTAAACCCTAAAAACGTATTTCTTCCCTTCTGAGTTAATTCTCAAAATACATTTCCATTTTGCGCTTTAACTTTGACATTTTTTATTTGATAAAAGAAAAAATACAAGGTTTTTTTATTTACCTGGCGGACTAAATGGATATATCCTTTTCATACCCTGTCCGCCCCCATCCTTATTATGGTTAACGAAAAACTAAAGTCTTAAATGATTTGTTAAAATCTTAGTACCTATAGCCGCAAGATATTTAATACAAATCTACTGTACAGTGAAATTATGTTTTGTAATAGATTTTCACTAACAACCTTTATATTCTATGAATATTACAGTACTGTTGTCTTGTAATAAACATTTTGTATATTACCAGTTCACTAACAATATTAGATTATTTTGAAATTAATGTGAAATACTACTTAGAACAAGATGATAATAACTTGTACGTTATAGTTGAGTTGCAAGTTGTTTTAAGTTTCACAATGTTTAATAAGAATTTATTAGACTTACATTAAGAGCATTGTAATATGCAGGAAATTTAAAAGGAACTTTAAAGCTTATATCTTCAAAACAGTTAATATAGTTTCGAGAAAGGTATCGATTTAAAATTGTGGATATTTGCGTTTAAGTTAAAAATGTATTAATCACGCTTTTGAAAAGTAAGATATTTTTATAAAATGAAACTTCACTATCGATAACTACGTCTTTAATATTTTTTTTCGGTTTGAAAATGCAATGCCTACAAAGTGTTTCTTGGAAAATCAGTTGTAACTAAAACTTGTTGCATTAAATCTGAACTTTGTCCATTTCACTTCGAATTAGTTGAGACTTAGCGAAAGAAATGGAGAAACAATAGACATTACTTTCAACAGCTGTATAAATCTGGTAACTTGACCCTCCAAATGAGTTTTCCCGAAGTCTAAACCCGGTTAAATTGCTGCCTTGAAAGCAGATTTACTTCATATCGTCAGAGAATATCGTATCTATAGGATTTATAAAATAAGGATTCCCTTGAATAGTGTTGGAATTATTACTTACAAAAATGAAACATTTCAATTTTTAAATAGGTGGCCTTATTCATTAGCCTTAAAGTTGCTTATAGTATTGTAACAGTGTTAAATATCTCGACCAGCTGCTCTTTTGTGTCAAAAAATCGATTCGTTAGTTCTAATTTATCTAAAAATGAAGCCTCTGGGCCGCGCTCGTTTGTATGTGTTTGTGCAGGTCATCTCGAAAGGGTAAACTAATTTCCATGAGCTCTGTGCTGTCAGGAAGCATTTTTAGATTGGATTATGTTGAAAATTCATATCTTTTATTCAAAATGTTCAGTGGCGGACGTGAAAGTTGAAAAAGTCAGATCCCTGACACTCAAAGTCTATTGAACGTCTATTTTGTGTTATAATAGGTTTGATTTTCGAAAGCAATCGTGGAAAAGGTTATTTTAAGTTGTAGACGTTCTGTAATCTTTGAAAGTATTCTTGTAGTGTAATGTTTTAAAGCTGTCTTCATGTCACGTCGTCGGGCGGTGCCGTGACTTAGAGTTTATTCCCGGTGGACTTCAGTTTCACAGCTTACGGCTTCAGGAGCCTTTAAATAAACTCTTGAACTTTCATCAACAATAAAGTTCCCAAGTAAATGAAAGTAAGAGGAACCTTAGTCGTTTGCTTCCAATTATGTACCTATTGATAAATTTGTATCTTTTGCAAAGGGTATAAATTTATATCCTTTTGTATTCCGAGTTTAAATTAAAATTCAAGTACATTCCATGTGCGTGTTAAATATTTTTTTGTATTGTAAAAGTACCTGCGTAGAAGTAGTAATCTTTGTTCAAAATTATTTTATCTAATATTAAAGCAATGACTTTTGACATAAAAACCTGAAACTTTTTCAATTTAACTAACTTTCTAATCTTTTATTCAGACAGTTTGTCTTTGAAAACTTCAAGGATTTTTTATTGCTAGAACATGGTTAAAAAGCCTATACTTTTTAATTTATTTTGAATATTTTATTGCGAATAATGCTATGAAATTTTTGATTTGATGTATAAAACTGATGACATTTCGTCTTTATTTTTTTTTAATTTACCTAGGAAAATAGTCCTACAAACAAACAATTGTTGCTTTTTGTATCAAAACATGCGTGCCAAATATTTAGACAGTGAATGATGAAGTTTCTTAGGTACTCATCCATTCATACATGTTTATACATAATATGATTGTATATACGATAAATTCGACACATTATTGTAGATTCGCGGATGTAACAGCTGTTCATTTACATTTTCAGCCCGTGCGAGTGTTTGCATGTAAGCTTCATGTTTGTGAACGCGCCCATAACGAACGGGCCAATTTTGTTTGAAACAGAAACTACGTTCGCGTTGGCAAACTAATATGTAATCCTTACTAACAGAGTTAATAGCTTTTTAATTGATACACTTTTGTTTGTAACGGGGTAACTATATGGGGTTGTCTGAACAATATTAAGAGTTTCTAAGGGTTTAAGTATTTCCCTGGCTTTATTTTGTAAAGGTTTCCTTGTAAATGATATAGGAGTGAGTCAGGCCCAACACAAGTATTATGTATAACTTAATGGGGCTGCCTCAATTTTATATGTAAAAGTGATCATTTGAAACCCAATAAATATGTTATTATTATTATTAAATGATACTCATTTATTTCACCTTTTAAATATGTCGTAACAATATCGTTTGCACCGAAAATATTAGGACTTACAATATTATTTGACCTGAATAAAACCAGTTCAAACATTTACAAATAACAAATTAATTTATGATTCCAACAGCGAATAAATAACTTTATTTGGGACGAAGCACGTTTGTACGAGAATATAAAAATGGCAGACTAACAAAGAGTACGTCACGAGGTCAATTGCGATCGTCAGTTGCAAAATTGTCTCAATCAGTTCTATCCAGGACAATTAAAGCAATTGAGCAATCATTATTCTTTATTAAGATGACAGCCGTTGTACTTCAAAAAGACATAAATATATCCTATTCTTAATATCTATATCTTACCTACTAGTTTGTTTACTAACTTATTTGACGATAGATATATATAATATATAATACCAAACTATAAATGACTCACTGCTGGGCATAGGCCTCTTCTCATATAGAGAAGGAACGAGCATTGATAGGTATACTAAGTAATAATCAATTTAATTAGAGGCTTCAACTTCTTACTACCTATTAACGCATCTCCAAGACCTCTATCGATGGAGGTTTCCCTGTTCAAAAATCTTACGTAGCCTTATATGAAACACTTGCCTGTTTGTCCTTTTACCTTAAAAATATCATGGTATCCACCCTAATATGGTATAACATTGCAGATGCCAAAATATTTGCCAAATTTCTGAGTTATTCTAAGATTGTTCTTGATTCAGGAAACGGTGTAGAAAATTATGTTTAAGAAACATGGCGGTTGGTATAAAATCAAGTGTGCGAATTAATGCTCAATCCTTTTCTTTACATAAAGACCTACTGTGAAACAATAAAAAATAAACTTTTTTTTTTAAATGCACTTTCCGCCCTAGTTAATTTAATCACTACGTCCGCGGGGAGTTTGACAAACATTAAATTCACATACACAAAGAATATCCAGACACATGTTTGTCCCATGTGGGGATCGAACCCACCAACCAATTACCACTGTGCGCGGCACGTCGCGCACAGTGGTAATTGGCGTGGTGACCACTCGGCTATCCGGCAATCGACTGACAATATTATATTCTTTTAGTATTAAAACGCGTATTGTAAAGCTCTTGTCACATTGAATGAGGGTGGTAAGGGGGTGCAAGACTCGTTCGCGGTGTTCGGTCGTCCTATTATGACAATTCATGACCGACAGAGCGGCCGGCAGAGGCGGGGCTTATGGGCTTGTTACTAAAACAAAATGAGACCGTAAATATTGGTGTTATTATTATTTTGCTAGGTGTATGATGTATAAATGCACATGTGAAACATTTTTTTTTGGTTTATCTTTTTATTTCTATATGCTATCAACTGTTTATAGGTTTTTCCGGTTTATCGAAGTTCTTTATTTCAAAATTATTATATTACTGTACTGACATCAGTTACAAAATTTGTCTATATCTTGAAAGGTTTGCTTAAATAATCTCTGAATTTTAATTAACTGGCCTATACCTACATAAATTGTTCTGTATTTACAAATATTTTGTGTACAAACGGACTATTTTATCTTTACATAATATAAATAAAACAAAGTCGTTTCCGCTGTCCGTACTTAGGTCTTTTAAACTACGACAGTAATAGATAAAGTGATTCAAGAGGAAGGTTTTTATGTATAATTCATTAATGTTTTGTCTCGGGTCGCTAGTAGGTAATAAAAGGTTGTCTGATTGACCTCCATTAGGTCTTTTACGAGATTTATAAGTCCTTACCTAAACAATAGGCTTAGGACGTACTGTTTTCACGCCCGAACGGCGTCTTGTATGAAGAAGGGTTAATTGCATTAAGTTCCAATACGACGCGTTTTGGATTTCATGTTTCTCGAGGTTGATCAATAATGAGGGAAGGTATACATACGTATATTTATACGTCAATATACAAATATTATGAAAAAAAAGCAAGTTAGTTGAGTCTTTTAAGTTAAGAGAATGAACATCAGCGTACGTATTGAATGTAACGTAAGTTAACAGCAACCCGCGACATATTATTATTATTTCTATTTTCTAAAGACGTCGTTTGTGTTTATTTATTTCAAATAAACTTAACTATAATATACATACACAAAAGAAATAATAAATAAACTAATCTAATTAAACATAAACCTAAAATAGGGCATCAAAAAATTCGTCCACATCGCTGTCCACTGGGAGTGTTCCCAAAAGGCTGGCGGCATTGCCACGTTGTATGGCAATGCTTATCCTCTGTTCAAGGTAAAAGCCAGCCCTTGGGTCGCGCGAAGTGTCAACGAGGCGATTAGCTAAATTTTTAAAAGACGTCTAGATTTTTATACAACCTTTTGCTGTCATTTCTGTTCACAGTCTACTAGTCCATTCAGCAGTCGTTTGCAAAAGTTAGCAAGAGGAATCTTAATCTTCAACGCCAACACTTACTTGTGGTCTCACTTTATGTGGCTACACCTACATGGAGCACTGTACGTGCGGTTTTAGAGATTTACCTCTACAACTCAGAATACACGTTCTACATGATCATGTTGGATTACACTTGGTAGTCGGTCAACCACACAACAAAGTGATTCCCATAAGGCAAAATTACTTTACGAATAACATTCTGTACGGCACACTACAATGGTAATAAGAAATTACAAAAAATAAACCAACCTGCTTTGAAATAATGTCGCTTATAGTTTTATCTCTGATGTCTACTCTGACTCTAGAATCGCGATATGCCTAGTCTCTTTGGTAATTTGACACTTATTGCGTTATGTGGTCAAGTGGCCCTAATTAGTGCAAATTACTGACAACGTCGTGTAGCCATTATCTATTAAGTGTAGTTATTGTAATATAACACTATAACGATTTACTTTATGGGTTAAAAAAAAAAACAAAAGTTTTCTTTTTACTTATCGGGATAAAAAATATCCCCTATAAGGTAAAATCTATCTGTGTGCCAGTTTTTTTTTTCGTCTAAATTTGTTTTTGTGATAAAGCGTACACACTCACTGTTGCTGACTGTATGCATAAAAAAGTAAATTTATATTTATATTTCTTTTAACCCAAGTTCGTTGTTTTTTATTCCTTTAAACGAGCCCAGATGTTATTCCTAGTTCAACTATAAAATATTATGAGTGTTGCTGCACGTTCCATGATATTACCAATAACTTTGACTATAAAATATTTACTTAGCTATCGATATTTTTATCCATATTTTATTGCAAGAGCGTTTTAATAGATTACAGAATATGTAGAAAATGAAAAATAGTGAAAGTAGTTAATGTTTAGAGCAGTAGCTTTTTGTTATATTTTTGATTTTCATTTGTTATTTTGAAGTGTAAAAGTCACTGATTTACATAGAATTTATATTCACATATTTGATTCTAACAAAACCACATATATTCAATTATCTTTTATAAAAAAATATGCAACTTGAACATTGAGCATTATGTATTTTATCCCAATTTCATCATAAACAGTCTTGATGTGAAAATGCGCTAATCCAGTAGCGATTTAAATTATAAATACTAAATACGATGATGAAAATCCACGAACTAAGCGTGAATTTAATTCCAGCCAACCAAACGGTAATCCTCTGAGACGAGTTTCGCTACATTTTAATAAAACTATTTTGCTTTCTGCCTCATTTTAGAGTTTCATATTTGGACATGAACATTTGACGAATTACTTTTAAAGCCATGCTAATTAAATTTATAAGTAGCTGTGTTGATATTTCAAGCGTAAATGTAGGATGTAGGTTTTAATACTTTTCATGTTCAATCAAATGTAAATCAAACTTCGCATCAAAACCAATAAAGTGTGTTATTGGTATCGCTTCAGGCGGAGTTGAATTTTGGGGAACTCTAGATATTATGTTAGCTTTCGAGAGATACGTATCATGGATTAAATAATAATAAAAAGTTTATTTCAGTCACTCTTATTTTTTTATTACAGTTTATCAGACGTTTCAGCCTCCTCCCCATGAACTATAAGAAATAGCTTACAGATCTTTATTTAAGCTTGAACGCAGTACCTGAATTTAAACGTTGAAATAAATGTATAATCTACTTACATACCTGTTGACATGTCACACGTTCCATTTGAACTAAAAACTCGTTAACTATTACCAGCTAAAACCATAGGAATGCTCTATTATATTTATCCCCGACATCAGATCATTCTCATCTCTTATTCATCCAGGCGGGAACACATTCACAAACTACTGTAATGGGCCAATGTCATCCAACCCCGACCCGAAACCTATCTTGTGTTGTAATAAAAAATTAATTCCATAAAATTTTCGCAATCTGATTTCCCGTTCAATACGATCAAAAAGTTAACTACTTAAGTAACTGTTTAATTAGGTAATAAAGACGGAACGTTAGCCATCTAGTTGCATAATATCGAAGTGCAAAAAGCACAGATAGTAGACCTTGGCAGAATGCCGGGATGTTTTAACGGAAAATGGAAGACTGGGGATATATTTTTTGTGAGTATTTACACGTTTTAGACTAACGGAATGTTAATATTTTATTAAAATATCTCAAAGTGCATGATGCAGAGTCCGTCCGCCGGTCAATTAGTCGCCTAGCACGGCACTCACTGTTACTCGTAACAACACTGTTTTGATTGTTATTAAATATTCTTCAAAATGAAGATATGTTTTTAAAATGCTCAAAATTTAATTTGGCCATTAAGTAGTCCATTTATAATCTCGCGTACCCGACAGGGTCCATAACGATCTCATAATTTTAAGTTAACACCTAACAACATTGTTTAATTCAAATAAATATTGAAACGAATGCATACAGAAATATTAGTAGTACCCTACAAGAATATATAACTTTGGCTAACTTTAAAAAAATACTTCGTTTTGGAGTTTACTACTTTTGGTACGAGCATGTTATTTAAAATGATCAATATCAACCGATTTTTTTTTGTAATAATTTAGCACTAGACGGCGTAAAAAATACTTTTCCGTAAGCGGCAGTAAAGAAGTTATCACGGGTTTTCTTTTGCCGATAACGTAGAAAAACTATCGTTAGGAAAAAGTATTGGTAAAATATATCTAGACCAGAGTGATTTACAGTCCACCCCGTTTTTTATTTCGTATTGTTACTGTGTAAATCATAAGATGTCATGATATAGTAAACCTATGTAGGTGCGTAGGTGGTTTCTAAGTTTCCTAGTGTTGATATTTGAAGGGATGTGTTAGATGATAAAGTATCAATAATAGAATATGCGTAACAAAGCCTTTACTTACATATTGTAACTAATAGGAAAATATTAGAAGACGGCAAAGTTGTTTTGCGTCAAAAAACAGTATATTAAATCGTTCAGGATTGTTATAATAATCAGTTTCTTTTTAAGTCCAATTTATATAATATTATTAATCTATATTAGACGAGTAACGAACGTCCATGTGTATGGGCTGCTAAATGTAGTAACGATTCAGTAAAAAGCTCTTAACAATACAAAGGCATGGTTATAAAATGATGCAGTATTCCCTCACGCCAGTTAATTACAGCGAGCAATTAAAGGGCTTAATGCGCTTCAGTGAGCGTTATCAATACTAGCATCGATTTCCCTTTATCGTCACATTTAATATAATTATTAAATTTTTCGCATACCACAACAGAACAAAACGTTTTCCACAAACTTTTGAGCCTATGTTAAAATGTGTCACGAAATAATACCTATTTAATAAATAACAAGTGCGAGAGAGATAGCAATGTTTCGCGAAACAATGCCTATTTAATAAATAATAAGTGTGAGAGTGATAGCAATATGAAGTTAATGGCCGATGAATATTCGCAGCGGTGACTCGTTATTGAAATGTTGGTATCCATTAGTGGTGCTTCGTATTAATGAATATCGATGATCCGAACACTTAATTTGTTTAAATTGTTTTTATATCTTGAGTTGTTCTAGTATCTACTTAATGGAGACTAAAATTTGATGTATATCGATCTGTTTGTATATGACAAGTTTTAGAAAGTTTGTAGGTCTTAATTAACTCGTCAGTGTAATGAAACACCCGAATAATCTTAATAACTCTATATTTTTTATATATTTCTTCTACAAACTTTCTGAAATTTTCAAAATATACTACATACAAATACAATACAAGCACATACATTTTTGTACATCCAACACCAATACCAGATTTCCGATTTCAGATTTCAGATTTCTAAACAAATAGCCTCTAAGTCGAAAAGAGAGCAATATCACTGCACCTGATATTTAGGTCCTTAACAAAGGCATTTAAAAGAGAGAGCTATAAATTTCATCCTTCATATTCCTTCTAAGATTTACGATCTTCTTCGTCCTACTTTCCGTCATTGTTTCGCAATATTTAAACGGCAGCTGATCTTTGCCGCGATTCTATTTTATGGTGATTGACTTAAACAAAGTAAAGTTTGTTTTTATTCTAATATGATTTCGAGAGTACACTTTCGAGTTCCTAATGATGGAAAAGTTTGGTATTTTGTTTTTGTTTGTCAATAATCTCGGGGGATTTGGGGTAAGGATGTTATAATCAATATCGCTCGTTCAAGATAATTGTTATTTTTTGTAGCCAATATATGGTTAGGGTTTGAAAGCTTGTTAAATACATACTGTTATTGAGATTTTTTACTTTACATTTAGTTATATTAAAATTTTTAAGCTTTAGATATAATATCTTTATTTTTAATATACACTTTAGTTCAATTATATTACCATAATTGAGCAATTTAGGAGCAGGAATATGTAAAAAGAAATCCGTTTACACGTTTCTATCTCAACAAAAATCTCATTACCCTCAGATTAATTGGATAACGCGAATCCTCCCTTTGCTAAGTAACTTTCTTAATATTATTTATTCTATTATGTATAAGGGATCATTGCCTATCACTACTGTTTGTACCCAAACCGAGATTCAGACACTATTTATATAGAGATGGGACTTCGCGATAGCAGTCATGTATTTTCCAAAAGGATAGGAAACTGTTGACGCTTTTCAAAGGATATCATGTCTCGTTATACAGGCTGATCTTTTAAATGAAGGACGCATACAAAGGCTTGTAGTCATGCTAAATTGCTGATGTAATGGAAAAATATAAAAACACGGAAAGGCCCATTTTGAAGGCCGGCAAAGCATGGTGTTGACAATGTTAACAGTCAGGACTTCACTTACCAAAAAGAAAGCCGTGTCACTATTTGTAAGCTATTATTTCATAATTAATCACGCGGCGGTTCCTGCAACTATGTATACCATGATTGATGTTTTATACGTTGCTAGCTGTTCCCCGCGGCTCCACCCGCATGGGTGTCGGTTATCAAGGCAAAACGCCCATGTCCTTTCTTAAGATTCAAGTTTACCCCATAACATAAGTTTAGCCATGAAATCGTTACAGACTGATAGACAGATAGGGTTGCTTTTGCTATAATATTAGTATGAATATTAAATATATATATTTTTTTTATATTTATACCTGAAACATAACAACAATTGACACTCAATTTTTGGCAAGAATAGAGTATGTACTGAAAATCAGTTATTCAAAATATCATCCTGTGTACCTACATCGTGTATGTATAGCATTATGTAAAAGGCCAGTGTGACACCACGAAATACGAGTCGTAATAGGATGGTCACTAAACAAACAGTGGACGCCAGTATATTTTCCATGCTTTAGTGTAAGTAAAATACGGAGTGTGACGACAATAAATACAATGTTACGTCGCATGTTTCAAGCAACAGTAGGATAATGGCCAGTGAATAATCACTATATCGATGTGGAACTTTGCTTTAGGAGTTTAAAGATAACAAATAAAGGGTAAAAATTATGATAATGTTTTTTTCAGCCAGATCACTTAGGAAGCTGTGAAGGGTGGGCGTCTCGTGTGATCGGGGTGCTGTCTTATATGTTAACTTTCAAAAAGTGCTACTTAGTAGCCTAATTTAAAATGAATAAATTTTGATTTGATTTCACTTAAAATCATAAAATAACAATAAGTACAAAGTTACATTTTATTTGTTAAAAAAATTCAATTTGAAAAAGTATTTGGTTTCAGTAATTTCACGACTAAAATATGATTTCATCGATAAAAAATAAATTGCTGTTTATTTTGCGTTTTCTTTTAAGATTAGATAATAACACTTTAGTGTACATCTATCAAGCCTTTGTTTATATTGCACAAATAAAAATATTAAAATATTAGTTAGCTACATTATGTTTTCATTTTCTTCGCAACACACAGACGCGTGGGTAATTGTGCGTAGGCAACTAATTTACAAAGGTTCGCATTATTAAGACATAATTCATCTGCGAACAAAGTAAGGGAGTGTAGGTATGTACCTACCTACGTTGTTGTATTTAAGATTATAAAATAACTAGCTGTCCCCCGCGACTTTGTCCGCGTGTTTCAGTTTCAACATTTTTTCATTTTTGCGACATTTTTCATTTATGCTCCGCTCCTATTGGTCGTAGCGTGATGTTATATAGCCTATAGCCTTCCTCAATAAATGAGCTATTCAACACTGAAAGAATTTTTCAAATCGGGCCAGTAGTTCCTGAGATTAGCGCGTTCAAACAAACAAACAAACAAACAAACAAACTCTTCAGCTTTATAATATTAGTATAGATTGTTACATTTGTAGAGCTACGCGTGAATTATCTTTAATATTTGGCCCCGCAATAATATATTAACGAATTTTTTTTACAAAATTTACGGATAATTAAAATTAAATAGCAAAATTTAGTTTTCAATTTTCATAGTATTCAGTTCCAGTGTACTTGTACGATTGAAATTATCATTTGATATATTGTAATGTTATGGTAATGTTATGGTAATGTTATGTACGCGTCTAAGTAATTAAATTTCCGTAATCAACCCGCATTTACACCACAACTCTAACATACAACAAATGGCTGTGGCCGCATGCAATTGTGATACAACGCATGACAAAATTATACTATTATATCACTTCGAATGGACATAGTTGCAACGATTCAAATTGTCGCATACATCCCAAGCGTATAAATTTGCTAAAATAAATTAACGAGTATACCATAATCCTAGTCATTATTTTTTATTGTAACGATGTAAGTATTGAAGTCTTTTGTTTTTGTGATCTTAATACAAGGTTCTCTAATTTCGGTGTCGTGTCTCCCCTAATGGTCCCCCTTCGGGGAGACATCAGGATTTTTTCAATCATGTTGTCTTCCATATTTCTTAAATATTTGTATTTAACCTAAAAAACGTATGATCTGGATTGAAATAAGTTACAAATATTTAGTGATAAAGTAAGAGACTGATTATGAGGCGAACAGTAATGACAGGGGAAAAATACAGTTTAGCTAATTAATACTCAAATGCAACCAGGATTTGAATCGCCGCATTCAACGCTTTGTGCAGCTCAGTTGATAAGCCTATAGAGATGTGCCAGACCGTGACTGTTAGATAATGTGATTTAGGATAAATAACACGTGTTGCATGCACATTGTACACATGTCGGAAAGCCCCGGAGTCCCTGTCTTCGTGACTAGTAATACCAGAAGATAAATGGCTGGCTAGTCTTGTTTGTGGGTCGCTCTATCCTTGAGTCCTGTGTTAGAAGGTTAAGACGCGTTTGTCTTTATTGACGCTTGGGAAACAATGTTGGAAATACCGGAAATTGGTAGATAAGTTTTTAAGTGATTTCAAAGGACCTACATAAATGTGCTGCGGATAAACCTAATTTTGTTCAACTGAGATTAGTTTGTGCGGGTTGCAATATCATTATCTCTATAAAAACTGCAATTTTATACTCGTTTTGAAATTAACTTGTAAAGGGGGTATGTTGTACCTATACAGAATGGGGAAGGTGACTATTTTTTTAATCCGTCTTATAGATTATTAAAAAATAATAGATATATTTTTTTCCTATTTTACGAAACCAAAAACACACGACGATACATTGATTTGTATTGTTGCATTACGTGATAATGTCGTGCGTTGTGTACGCAAGCATGACGCCACTCCTAAACTTTGATTGGATCTATGGTTAGTGTTTACTTTATAAATAAATATACGTGTCTATTGTTTTTTTATCATCTATCTGACGGACTAATTTGATTTTTACTTTTCAACCCAGTCATTTACCTTCCATCACTCATAAAATAAATTTTCATAAATATCTTCATTAACACCTAAATATTATAGTCCTAGGTAATATTAAATCATTACTTGTCTGTAATTTACGTTTTTTTCTACGATTCTTTACCTGATAAATATCAAGTGAATTAGTTTGAGTTCAGGCCAATTGCTTCTTAAGCCTAGCTATATCCTAATCTAGCCTTTGATCTTAGCTTATGTAATTAATATGTCCATATTAGGGTTGTCACACACACAAAGACGATTGTCACGTTCTTGTTAAGGGTTTAATTGCATCTCATTGTAAGATATCTGGGATTTCCCTTCATCCATCCATTGTAGTTGGGTTTTAGTAGATAGGGCTGAATCAATAGGAAATATGAACTAATAGGCTTAGTGTACACTCAAAATAGTAAAAAATTGTGACATATTATCCAAATTGGAAGATATTTTTACGGAATATCCGGTATGCGGATATTCCGATAATATGCGGTTCATGTTGTTATGAGATAAGTAAACACAGATCTCCTTAAATTATTATCTGTTTTCTTTCAAAATCAATAATAAACCAAATTAGATTTCTGTCGATAACTGTCAAACTCAAAAGGATCTAGAAACATGACTACATTCCGTACCCTCTATAATGTTCCGGCAATTGTTGCTTAAATAGCGCAATGTAATTGCTATAATTGTGCTCACATAATGTCGGTCTACGATGAGAGCATCTGTATTTTAGATTGCGTAATTTAGAAATACTGGAATGCAGTTTGCTGTCTCACGCGGGTTCAATTTCGCGCGTGAATTGCGCTTCACGCGCTCGAACTGTGGTTTGTACGACAATCTGATGAGAAAAATTAGGAAAATTAGTTTTATATTCAATACCTACTGTTTATATATTCACTGCAAACGGGCAAGCGAGTTTAAAACTATGAAAATAAGATGAATGTTTTAACGCGAACACAGTAATGGTCGGCACAGAAAGGGTTGCGGTTTCAACCAAATGTTAGTTTCCGGATCTTTCCTTTATACCTAACCTGCAATCATGATGTAGATTTTGGTTTAATACGTGTAATGTTTACTACAGTTATTTTAATATGAAATAGTTGGATAACTCATAACTTAAGTAACTTTAAAACCTTTAACGAATTTCGCTGTATCGAAAAAAAAGGACTATCATAGACTTAGGGTAAATATCTAGCTGAATGAGTCTTATCCCAAATTGTGGTCTTAAATCAATGAGTACTTTTTAGGTCGTCGATAAAATTGGTAATGAAAAGAATAAAATAAATCAGTGCCATAGTTCGTTTACTTTATCTATCTTAACCCGTGAGTGCCGACATATCTACAGAATTACGGATCGAAGCCGAGCGTTGGGTTAATTTGGACGAGCTTCATCGCCTTAATCCAGTTAACCACACTACTGAACACAGACTGACGTTATTCAGTATTATCACAAGTGTGTGAGTACGGATAAGAATGTCATAAATCCCATTCTTGATTGCATCAAGCAATAGGGATGTATAAATTCGATATCGATAAATATTTTTCGGTAAATCGTTGTGCAATTAACAGACAATATGGTTCAAATACATTTGATGGTGATTTTTTTTATAAATTAAATGGCGTTGTGTTTTTAAATTACTTTATAAAAAAATGTCACTTGATGTTTTAAGAACAAAAAATGTTTATTATCTTTATGTCAGACTTCAATTTTATATTCTTACCTACATATTTACGGTCACAGGCTAAGTCTGATATAGTTACCTTTGAACAATATTTCAAGCCAAGAGGACCACTGATTGTAATTTTGCGAATTCTCGTACGTAGTTGATCAATCAATAACGTATTAGTTTTGATTTGTGATAAAAGTTTTTGCTCTATTACTGTAGCCGGTGTAGAGAGGACGAGTGGGCTGCCTCCTAGCTGTTTTAGATCGTAATACCACTGCTTCTGTGGTCCAGTCTCACATAATTCATACCAGCACTGGCTATTTGCCAGAAATACCCTTGCTTTTATCCTTGCCACAGTGTAACGAAGACTTTTTTCCCGACACTCCGACTAGTTTCCTTAACTTTATGTCCTGTATAATTCCATTACGTTCTATGTAACTTCTGAGGCAACACTATTGCACTGCCATTCCAATCCATTATGGTTTCTTGCTAGGAATAGAACTGAACGTTCGAGTTAATGTAATTAAAATGTTAGTTCGTAGTAATAAGGAGCTTATTTGACTGGCAGATTACTGCTAAAACTCAGTCGCGAATTTACTAGAGTAGGGGCGTGTAAGCGCGGTATAGCGACCTAATATTCATTCAGTGTGGTGGATATTGCATACCGATGTCTATGGTAGAGGCATAGTAGATACAGTTTGTGTCAATACCATTTCACAGTGAAGAGTAACGTTCGGCTCTGGTATATGAAAAATGGAGTAATAAAAAATTGCGTGGAGCATTGTATAAATGCGACATATTTCTATGAATATATGAATAAATGAATTATTTTCAACTAAAACTATGTAACGGTGTTAATTTTAATAGATACCAAGAGGAGACCCTACTCCCGAAGAGTTGGAATAATAAAAATAATCAACATTTATCGGAAAGGTATATCTATGTTTTTTGTTAAATCTTATCGAATTTGTCTGATAGTCATCGGAACACGAAGGTACAGGCATTTTTAAAGGAACATATTTTTCTAAGTGATTATGTTTTGGAAAAATAAACTAAATAATAGGGACACGCATTAAGTAAACTTAGATCATTTGGGGAAAAAGACATTGCTCTAGAAGCATTTTCCATGAAGAAAACAGCAGAATATGTCTTTATGGAGAAATCCCAGTCGCGTCGCTTTTAAAGTGTTAAATAAATGGGACCACATAATCACGGCTAACTTTTGTTTTCATTCGCTGCTCTAGTAAAGTACATTTGTGTGTGTTACATAATGGCCTATCATGGTTATTTAAGAGTAGACACTGAATACTGCCTATATATGTACGTATTAATGTGTTTATATTATTACAATTTGAATATATTTTCATATCTATTCGTTGTAGTGTAAATGATAAAGACAGGTAGGTGTATTTTCTAGAGCATTTGAACATGTTTAAGATGTCAGAACTTTAGAAGTGCCTCACAATATAATTAAACAGAATTTAAGCTTGAATATGTTTGCACGCACTCAACTGAACATGGACCTAATAAGTAACATACATGTAAAGCTTAAGGTAGTAAGAGTCGTATAAATAAACGTTTTTTCTTCAATGCTTTGTTTAATGCTTAAGCTATCAAACAATTTAATTGTCTTTTATGGGTTAGATTACATACTCTATTTTGGTCTAATTTACTCGGGTTATCTGACTTTGATATATCTCGACTGCTTGAGTATTTTTTATTTACTAAAAAACTTAAAGAGTTGTAAATGTTTTTTTTTATTAAATCACTTCTGACGTTTAGGTACCCATAAGCATATTTCACGATTGTAAATAACAATATGAAAAGCTTTTATCGCCGTAAATAGTAGAGCAATGTCATATTGTCCATTTCAGTTAAAAAATTCAAAACCGTAATCCACTAATAAATGTTTACTATGGAAAATGTTGCGACAACGTCGTAAATGTAATTATTGTCACTTGTTGCCGGCTTCGTGGTTCAAATTATGTTTTGTTCTCCAGTGATAGATGAAAACAATTTACACGAACAAAGTTTTAAAGCGACACGAGAGTTCACGAAGATTGACAGCATCCATCAATCGGTTTGATGCGTGAAGAGAATTTTAAATATCCTTGTTTAAATCCAGTGTGTATGAAACTGACATATTTCTTTTTTATACCACAAAAGTACTCGAGGTTTTATTGTGAGCCAACTGTTTTGTAAATGGAATTCTTTGAGGTGAACATGTGAGGGCTTTGGGTTGGTAGTGATTTGTTGTTTGTGAGAATATTTTCATAGTTTTCCTCTTTAAGTAAAAAGAAAATATAATGAAAACTACATTGAGTTTCATACTTAACAACGATATGATGTGATGAATCTGGTAGATATTATAAACAAGATTGCATGATTTTGAAAAAACTGCGAGGTTTATGATTTACAACAAAGGTATTTAAACTTTGATCTTATAGTGATAAAGGCAACGACATCGTCCGTAAACTTTGGAGCAAAGTATCACATAACGTATAATAGGTAATGGTCAGAAAGCATTTAAAACGCTATTGTGGAGCATTAAAAAGGATATCATCTATAAGTATTGTTGAGTCTGTATGTGCCAGTTAAACGAGTGTAAATGCGATCTTACTTAACATTACAAGTTCCTGAAAAAAAAAAAATACAATTTGTTGGAAGGTTATGTGACGTTCATAGTATAAACTAATATATCATTATGTATAGTCTAGTAACTTTAAAAGAGATCTATTTCATTTATATAATATATTATATTGTTGGAAGCTTTAGATAAATTAATTTATAATTGTTTTTACCATACAATAAAAAATAAGTTAGATGAATGCTTCGAGGTTTGAGAGCTTCACATGATTTCAACAATGAGGGATTGACACAAAACCAACAAAGATTTCTAATTCGATACTTTGACAAGTAGGTCTACACGTACTTCACTTCTTACGGACGTCTTCAGTCGTTTATTTTTCTTTCCGTTACGTTTCAAATTACAAAAGGAACGCTCCAATAGATTGTTTACTGAGTTCACAAAACTAGTCCCCGGATAAACAAGATTCGATATGTTTAAATGATGCTCAATTTATTTTTGGTGTTTGATCCAAAGGAATAAAAGGATATGCTGTATATTCCAGAGTTATGTATTATGAAATATACAGCCTGTTGGCAAGTTACGTATAAGTTTAGTTGAAATTGCCTAGCTTGTGGTAGTCGACATTTAATTGCGTCTATCATTAATCTACCCAACATCGGTTGCGGCCTACCCCTTGGGTATCCGTAATTTCCATTTTATTGTGAAGCTTAAAAATTAATTAAAGCAGATATGTTATAAAAGTTACAAGTGGTTAATATTTCGTGATGTTGCTTTTATTGGGTCATGAAAATTCCTAATCAATCCTGAGTAAAATAATAACAAGAAAAGCGAAATAATCCTGTTGATGTAAATTATTATACCCACCTTTTACGCCTTCAAATATTGTTAGGACGGGTATATAAGGCGAAAACTATGAACTCCATCTATACTTTTAATATTATAAAGCTGAAGAGTTTGTTTGTTTGAACGCGCTAATCTCAGGAACTACTGGTTCGAATTGAAAAATTATTTTTGTGTTGGATAGTCCGTTTATTGGCTATAGGCTATATAACATCACGCTACGACCAATAGGAGAGGAGCATAAATGAAAAATGTTGCAAAAATTAAAAAGCGTTGAAACTAAAACACGCGAACAAAGTGGCGGGGGACAGCTAGTAAGTAATAAAATCGATTGGTATTAAACAATCGACAAAACAAGATTGAAATGAAATCTCGGTTTTCAGTAGATACTATTACCGTAACTTTCGTTTAAATTTGAGTTACTTTTTTTCATTTGTTTTTTGAATTTCTAAATACAATCATTTTTATAACCGATATAGAGGTCATAGTTTTCGTTTGTACAAAGATAACAAAATCACTTTATATATCTTAACATTTAAACAGTTTGTGTCAGGGCATCATCTGCTTTGAACAAGTCGATTGTGGAAAAATAACAGACAGGAGAGCTACCTTCTGTAGTCTCGAATAACAATTATCTCGTGATTTATCGTCAAAGTTGAATCCGCAGGCATCAGTTGGCGTTCACGGTGAAATTTAAGAGCTTTTCCCAAGATAGAACGTCAAATTTAATGCTGCGGTTTCAGTCTACTTCAATTGTGAAGTTCCGTGGGTAACGTAAGTTACTACAATATTCTAGGGTTGTCGGAACTAGGGATACAATAATAAAAACAACCGACGACCTTCGTGAGCGTCGAACAAACTAATAAAACGGCTGTTGAGCCCGACGTACCTAGCTAACGACGCCGTACAGTATACAGCAGGAATGTATCGTACTATGTACATAGTCCGTCGACTCTAATAAAACAAAATGAAGCCAACTTTAATGTTTAATAAGATGTCTTGATAATTGCAGAAACTTTGTAAGCTTTGGATTTGGAATGTGGTTTCTTATTAGAATAAAGTGTTTCTCGCTGGGGCTTGATAAATTTTAAATATATGTACTTTCGAAATCTTGAGTCAGACTGAGCTTTGAATACTTTGCACACATTAATTTGTTAAATTGGACGAGATTGTGCCGAGAGGAAATGCCATGTTTTCTGAATGTTCAGCGTTTACCTTGGTAACAATATCTTTTGTAGTCTATAATTAACCACAACAACTAGGAATGAATGAAACATGTTAAATAATCATTAACAGACTTTGATAGTATGTAGAAAAGTTACCCGATTGAGTTTAAAATCAAATACCTAAACCATAATATTTTTTTTATTATAACAATAATTTGAAATAGTAAATTTATACCGCTCGAGTTTATCTTTTTTATACTTTGGTAAATAGTTATAGAAAACGAGCGTTTTATGTATTTTAATGCTGAACCATACAAACACGTTAGGTGATAAGTTTATACTTTCTAAAATTATTATTTTTTGTTACAGGTAAAACAGAAACATTGTATTGCACTCAGCCTAATTAACGTAAGTCAAGAGATAGGCACAGACTATAATGAACGTAGAATGAATCTTTGAATGGTGAGTAAACTGCAAAACTAATACAAACGAAAACAACTGTGTGCGGGAGAAGAGAAGAAAAACGTTTTTAAATGTTTCAAACATGAATAAAACATTCGCATCGGGAATGCAGTGAGTGTTATTGAATCCGATTCCTTTCATGGCTATCACAATAAAGCACAGAACTGTAAATAATGTAAGAGCACTCAAAGTGAGAAAATTCATTCGTTTTATTTATAAAACTATTGTTTACAATAAAAATGGCTACCATGAAAACTTTTAAGTGGCACCTGAATGGCTTTGAACGTAAAACTGATTTTATTAAAATGCTTTTCTAAATCCAGACCGTTTGAAGTATTAATGAAAGTCATTGCTCCGAGTTTTAATCATAAAAAAGCCAATTGAATTTTCTTAGAGATAGGTGGTTTAATGTTTTCTCTTTGTACAAATTAACTATTAATACAAACTGTTTCACTTAAATTTAATAATAATAATTAACGGGAGAACCAAAGCACGGGCTAAAAGCGCCATAAATTGTAAGACCCTATTAGATATTGATGAGAATTTATGAAGGCATCCGTAGCTGAAGAAACCATTAGTTAATAATATAGATAGGTACTTATCAAAGGAAGTATGCTAAGTACGAGTATGTTCACAGTAGCAACCGTTCTTTTAAAGAATGGTCTACAGAAAATTACAAAACCCTAGGTCTTAGTAATTTGCTGATACGGTATGAAGGCAAACTTGGTGCCCTAGAATCAAGTCGTTATTATTCTACATGAGTAGAATTAATAATAGCTATATCATCTGATACTAAGTTAACATGACTTATAGGTATATGAAACCTCGATACTCAAAATCCCGGGGTAATCAATCGAGCAGGAACGTAAGCTCTCCACAGCGACAGATCGATCACGGAGACGTCTGAAGTACTAATACCGCATTACTGTACACGTGTGAATTTAGTTAAAGCAAATTTACTACGTGTAATATTCACAGAAATAGCGGATAACATGATTGACAAAGTCTTTAAGTGTATTGTTTTTTTAATAAGTTAAAAATTTCCTACCTGTAGATGTAAAGGCAGTTGTTAATGCAACGTAACAGGATAGTTAATATAGTAAAATGGTTTTCCAACATTGTTCTTTATTTGAGTCAGTATGTATGCCTAACTCAATAGGAGTCCTTAATCATGAGCTGACGCGGCGGCGGTAGTGTCGCGAGTCGAACTGTGAGTTCGACTATTAAGTCTGAAACTAGTCGGGCGATCCCAGAATATGCGTGAGTAAACCTATTTGTTCTGAATAATTATGAATACTCCTCACGAGAGTTATTGCTATAAACTTTACAACTCTCACAATGGACACAATAGTTAAACATTGGAAATGATCAAATAGACGTGTCACGAGACAAGGAAATAGATTCAACGGTTACTATGTGAATAGCTCAGCAAACTACTAATAGCTACGTTTCTTATTAAGACGGAGGACAATAAGGATTTCTAATCGCCTGCATCAATCTTAGTCTAGCACGCATGACCTATCCATTAACATTGTGTAAATGCAATTGTTAAAACACACGTTTTAATATTCCCGTCTAATGCTGAGAGCGAAATCTATACTCTATACTAATATATAAAGCTGGAGAGTTTGTTTGTTTGTTTATTTGTTTGTTTGTTTGAACGCGCTAATCTCAGGAACTACTGGTCCGATTTGAAAAATTCTTTCAGTGTTGGATAGCCCATTTATTGCGGAAGGCTATAAGCTATATAACATTACGCTGCGACCAAAAGTAGCGGAGCATAAATGAAAAATGTTGCAAAAATGAAAAACCGTTGAAACTAAAACACGCGGACTAAGTCGCGGGGGACAACTAGTACGTCAATATTTGTTAAATAGAATAAGTACTTATGTTTGTAATTTCTTTGTTAGCCAAAACAAAACATGAATCAACACATAACACATAAACCACGTACCTAACAATAAGGATTCAGTAAACATTTTGCGACGAATTCATTTAAATGCTACACAAACATGGCGACTACGCTTTATTCCTCTATTAAACTAATGTTCACGTTTATCACTTTTGACCTTTTGACACACACAATGCTATCCGGTCAGAGCGCAATCATAATGTTCGACACAATACATTCAATTCTGTTTTGGTTACATTAATGGGATTGCTATTTCTATCAGTCTAGCTTCTTACCACAATAAGCACTAGCTAACCTCACTTGACATTTATCGATTAACCATTGCTGGCTACAAACTTCTTAAAAAGTTACGCTCACAATTCTGGTGCGCAATGGTTGATGTACTAGCAGTGAAATCAGTGAGCAAGCCTGTTTAATATGGGCTCACGGTGCCCCCTGAGCTAGACCAACTGGGAGGTCTCTAGGTATTAGAGAATTAAAACGGTTCTGAACCTAGACTAAAGTCATTTGAATAATAATCGGTGATGTCAGTCAACGTGTATGCTTCTTGAATTAAAGAATTGACAATAGTTATTTAGGTATCATTATACATTTGCATGTAGTCCATACTCTGTATGGTCTGTCGGTAATATATTAGTGACATCCTTTGTATAACGATACCAGAAATACGTGGTCTATTGCTGTACATAATAATGGGCATGTTTCCTATTTTTTTTTAATGTCCGCCTCGTAGATTAATGAATTTTATTGGACACGTATTTTTCCTTTTTTTCTGCAAATAAAAAATGAGCAAAATACAGCGAATAGAATTTTCGCGTGACGTCACTACGTGCGACTGACACTGACCTGACACTACTGAACTTTAAATCGCTGTATCTTTATAATTTTGTATTGTTTTGATAAAAGAAAAAATACGTGTCTAATATTTTTTTATTATCTAACTGACGGACAAAACAGATTTTAACTTTTCATACCCAGTCAACATCCCTATTATAATCATCATCTTCTTGTCTCTTTATCATACCTGTGTTGCGATACAAACAATATTTTCGCAGAAAATGTTGTCAGTTCAGTGTTATTACTACAGAAAGGAAGGTCCCACAATTATATACTAAACGTACTTATTATTGCTTATAGTAGACTATTTGAATGCAACATTAGTAGTACAATTTGAAGGACACTGTACAAATCGATTTTAGACGATCGATGATTACCGTGCTGGCATTCCCTTAAGTTGTTTGGAAATGTATGTGAATCGTGTTCACAAAGCAGTTAATAACTTTATAAATTTTGCAAAGCGGTATGTAGGTACAATTAGCGTAGTTCTTTAGAAAACTTAAACTTTAAACGGAGCTGTAAAAAGAGACAATTAAATAAAAAAATATTATGTTTAAGGATCAAAACGTAAACCTCAATTCTTCAATTTAACTTTAAGTCTACCTAATACAATGCCATTGCAAAATTTATATTAGTTTAGCAGGCAGGAGATTTAAATCAATTTTATTACAAAAAATGCTGTCGATAGAATCTAAATATTTTTTTTACGGTGTGTTGTTTGTGCGCCTGCTAAATGTGTAACAATTTTGCATTGGCATTGTATTAGAATTAAAATTAAATTAGAGAATAAGGACACTAGAGTAAAATTATTGATAAAAAGGAATATTTTATCAATAGGCCGTGTGGATTTAATTATTTGAGGGCATCAGATCAAACGCGGTCTCAATGTGTATGCATACGAGCTCTTCCCCTATTAAAATACGCATGTTTGTAGCCCGCATCTCCCCTCCTTTGATTGTATCGAGAGGTACCTACTGAATACAGATAATTTCGTTTTGCTAGACTAAGCACCACTACAGTTTACACTCCAATCCATGTTGTTCAATGTTTATAAAACTTTTGCGTTCTAGCTACCGGGATGCAGAACTTTTGCCAAAACATGAAAACTTACTCTGAAATTCCGTTCTATTCAATCTGTTACAACACTATTCTTTATTCAGATGAAAGTTAGTTCTTTAGAGACCTTTAAAAAAGCTCAAATGATAACCGACAAGCAAACCAGGGACCTCATTGAAACGTCTTTGGTTGTATTTACGTAATTGCGCAAGAAAAATACATTTCGAATTTCTTTAACGAATTCATTTTGTACTAAATATTAACGCTTGAATGAGCCTATACAAAATCAGTGTCTATTCCTTGCAGAAAGTGAAAATATCCCGGTTTTGATTAGATGCCATTCAATTATGGTCGTTAAATAAAAATAACCGTACCCTATTAAAAATAATTGAAGGATCCTCCTCGGGAATATACCTTAAACAAATAATTGCATCGTTCAGTTCATACTGTATTTTGTTTATTATGCACCACTTTAACAATTAAATCGTTTTCACTAACATTCCATTATTATTAAGAAATTACTTAAATTAAATATATCTGTAACTTATAACTATCTTTTGACAATTCACACACGGCCATTTGATCCCAAACTAGGTATAGCCTGTATTATGGCAACGCAGAACAAAATGGTCATGCTAATCGCAAAAACAATTTGTCCTGGATGGGCATCGAACCCACGACTTCCAGTTTAGCAGCCAAGGTTACTAACCACTAGACCAACAGGCCAGTCGTATCTATCTATTGTTTAATTTCTACATTTTTATTATGTTTTCGTTTAGATCGCAGTATTTTGAGACATTATTAGTGATCTGAGCTTTGCATAAATTATAATATCTTCACGAAATTTACTGTGGCTTAAACGGAATTTATTTGTTTATTCTTCGCACAAGGAAATGAGAATCGAAATATATGAGGTGCACAGTAAATAAATATTTGATTTATTTTACCATCAGAAGTACTGTTAGTATTAGACATGAAATCTAAGGTACTTATGCTACGATGTACTTATTGATTATAATAATAATTGATCTTAAATTCTATTTTCATGCATAAAGTACAACGGATTTATTAAGGATTTACTATAAGCAATATAATTTAAACTGACCTACGGACGTTTATAAAAAAAAACAAAGTTGGTGTTTTACCGAACATTTGCACCGCAGCGAACGACGCAGCTCGGTCAGACTGCTTGCCATATATTGTTACGAGTATGTCTCGGAATCGTGAGGATGCATTAAACATATTTTTAAATATTCACTATGCTGATATTTCAACCCTGTCACTTAATTCTGAAAACTGACATGATTTTCCCATACTTATCCGAAAAACAAGCTAATTGTTATAGTGTTATAATACGACTTTCGCAATATGGAATTTAATCCTTATGTCGCGGGGGGTTATACATACGTTAAAATCACATTGACAAAGAACACCCAGACTTAGAACAGGATCACACAAATGTTTGTCCAATGCGGGGATTAAACCCACAAAACGTTGCGCACAGTCGAAGTTAGCGTTTGTGAACTATAACCACTTAATCCGGGCAGTCATATTAATTTAAAGTATTTCGTAAAAAAATAAAAAAACCATCTCGAAATACGTCATTGAAAACATCCAATACGGTATGCTACATACCTACCAGCAAAAAAGCCCATGGGATACAAAACTAATTAAGGTCGAAAATAAAAGTAAGTCACGTTTGACCAAAGCCGCGAGGAAATCCCACTAAACAATACATCTGGAGCTGTGCTTTAGAACGTTATTCTTTGTTTACTGTTTCCCTGTCACGTACTTAAGTTTTCATGTAAGTAAACAATTGGTACTTATGTGATGAGATTTTTGTTCGGTTCACCTCTTTTTTGGCGGCATAGCTTTTGTTTATGTGCCCGTTGTTCATAATAAAGGCACAAAACATGCGTATGCGTAGGTGAAAATTTTGTTTACATTATAAAAGACGAAGTGTTGAAAAATTATTTTGTTTTGTAAGACCCGAAATGGTTCAATAATCTCTAGGTTAAGAAAAATCATAGCATATAATATTATAGTATCGACCCGTCTCGGCTTTGCACGGGTAGATAAAACATTAATAAATTATACATATTTATAAACCTTCCTCTTAAATCACTCATCGCTGAAAACTGCATTAAATTCTAGTATTGACAGCGAGAGCGACTTTGTTTTATATTATGTAAAGATTATACTAATTATGAAAATATGTATTTAACTGCGTCTTTTGTCCCAAAATTAGTTTCACGCGTCCTTCCTCAATCCTTTCTTCCCATAGTTTTGATTGAAACATTGTTACTTTATTAAAGTCCAAAATCTCATAAATCAAGTATTACGGTAAGCTAAGAAAGCTTCACTCAGTAATGAGCTGACACTTAGCCGATAACAGCTCTTGAGATATCGATTAACACCTAAAAGGATCAGGGGTAATTGGCCGGCATTTGCTGACTTATTTGACGTAAAATAGCAGGCTCTCTAATGGGCTAAAACACGTTCAATTTATTTTGGCTAGTGTTCTACCAGTGACCCTTATTGTTAAGTTAAACTTACTTAGCTCGTTGTGAAAAAAAAAAAGATAAAATATGATATCTCTAACAGCCTTCTTTGTCACTGAAATAATATAATTATTGCCTTATAATATGATGATAATCAGATTTGAATATATTAGCTAAGCATAAGTTTCTTAAAACTATTTGGTGTAGAAATTTCAAGAACCAGAAATAGGCAAAATAGAAAGCAAATTGTATCTGTTCTTCTAAATAAAATAAGCTACAACGCATACCTATGTAAACGACATCTTGTTACCCATTGCTAGTGTTATTTCCACATATTACTTTGGAACTGTCCAATAAAGCGCGATCTACGACTGCGAAGCAAAGAGGAACTATAAGAAAAATAATGTTAACGGAAAACCGTACAGAATAAAAAAGCAAGCAGTGATACGGAACCTTATAATCTGGCCATATTGCTACATAAGAGAACAATTTATTAAGCCTACGGTCAGCTTCTGACCGCACTTGCCCTTGATACCGTTAATCATTTTGATAGAACGTTGTTTCCTAATGCAGGTCAAATCAGAATCTATACACTATCATAGTAATGGATTTGATTTAGGAGATGCTTAATCAAACAAAGATTCCTTGTAAATAATGGCCGAGTAATGGCCAAATACTGAAACGTCAATTAGTTTTAAGTCGCCGTTAAGTATTTCATGCTGTCTCTGTTACTTTAAGGTGTAAAGTAGCGACAGATAGATATTTAAGAACGTCTTAAAGTTAAGTTACATTTCAGTATTCGGGGGTAAGTAATAAGCTCCGCAAAAATAAAAAAAGAAAACATATTGAGGGTGTCTTTTAAGACCGCTTTTATACAGGTATAAAATAAATATTTTAACGATCGTACACATATGAATTACTTTTCTAGCTTTGCATTGCATAATAAGCTTTCGCCGGCTCTCCGGATCTCAACCATCAAATTGTCCCTTTATTATGATATGCGCCTGTTTACACTCACGGGACCCCAAGCGTGATTTCGTGTTGTACTTAAGAGCTAATTGTTACTGTTCCTAATATTTTACGTTTCACGACTGTTGGTTCTGTATGTTTAATGACCAGGCATTGTTCTCTATTATGTCACAAAGCCTAAGCCAGGAGTTGTGTATCTTAACATGTAAATACACATTTAGCATAATAGGATTGTCCTAAAACTAGTTCTAAACTAAACAGCCGTATAAAAGAATCTGATATTGTAAGCATGACCTTGAAAAATTTGAAGGTTTGATACAGATAAAAAAATAATATGCATTATAAATTTTGTTTACCTAATATGAGTAACGGCTTAATTTAAAACAATATTTTGGTTTGGTTAATATTACTTAACACGATTTGGTTAAGGCAAATAAGCCATTATTAAATTATAACAAATTTTAGCACCTATCACGAAACAAAGGCTCGTGTTGTTCTTCATTTTCTTTAAAAATATTACCGACAGTGTTTATTATAAAAGAAAATGTAGGTAGACTACTACTAGCACTAATGTAGGTAGCTAAAGTATGTATGACTAAGGTTTACAGATCCTTTGTGTCAAACACTGTCTTGCTCTGATACTGGGCCTTAGAAACACGTGGTCGAAATTATTTCAACGGAGTCCCTAAGGGAGCTATGATATGTGGCGTAGACTTTATGAACCCAAAAAGCTCGCTACAAAATCACCTGCATATAGGCCTCACTTTTTAAGTAAATCTATTTTCATTCTTCTGTGTAATATTAGTAGTATGAAAAAAAAATGTAATTAAACCTTTTTTAATGCACCTGAAAGTCGCAGTTTTCTGGACTTTTTCATATCTGAAACTGTTCGAGCGATCAAACAGAACTGCGCGTGAGTAAACCGTCACTAAATAAATATTTATGGGTTTCTCACGAATGTTTTTATATATCTAAAACGTTTATTATTTAAGTCAATCGTATGGTACTCAAATGTAAGAAACATTACTCTTCCGTAGACGACACTTGTTGAGTGAGGCTCTCAGCTTATCAACAGGAGGCAGGTGCGCCCCTCTGTGAGAAAATATAAATAAAACACTTAAGAGGATAAGCAAATGTTGTGGAAGTCTCAGATAACAGCATATTTGCATATGATCAAGTCGTTTTCTTGTCAGCATGAGCTGATTCAAGTCGAAATTCATAAGGATTTTTATGAAAAAAATATTTAAATCTGTTTAAAAAAAACTATTATTATTACTTACAATATGAAATGTTAGATCAGAAATGTCATTACGCTATAATCGCTCTGAGCCCTAATTCTAATTTAAGCATGCTATGAAAATAATAAATATAAAATTTCGAAATTAACTCGAGCTAGTGATACAGCAAAAGGTGTATTCAACATAAAAGTAGCATAAAACATTTTTTAAACAGACAACGAAATTCCAATTAATTTCAAACAGCAAAATTCGCGTAACATTAAAACAACGAGATAACTAACTAATTCTTGTTTTTCAATTTAGGATTAAAATGGACAATTTAATGGAAAATGGATGGGAGGGGTTGAATTCTTTTCATCTTTTCAGGCTCGACAAAGCATCGAAACTAGGTACATGTCTGTGAAAAACTAATTTCAAGGTTCATTTACCAGGTGAGTTAAGAGAGTAGCGGAATATGTATAAAATGTAACAGACATCAACAAAATATTAATTTTATGTAAATTTTAGGTGTCAATCATAAGTGCCCGAAATAATCGAACGATTGGCGTAATTGTTATGTACATCAGTGATTATTTATGTAACGTTTCATATACGAATAAAACTGTTTGTTTATCTACCAATTAAAAACCTATTAATAAAAGCTTTTGTTTGTGTCTTCAAAAGATTACATGGGTTTCACGTTTACCTCACGCAGTTCGTACCAAAATTAAGAAACGAACGAAATTCTTTCCGATTGTTATAAATAGGCGATGTTGAAAGAAGGGTAACAAGCTTTTGTGAAGGTATCTGCTTCCCTTTTGTTATGTTAACATTTTTTATCTGTTCAAGCTCGGTAAAAATAAAATTTAGACAATATACAAGCCCGGTATCGCGTTGTTTTGTGTTACTAAATATTATGCGCTGTTATTTGTTCGCGGTTTTCGTTTTTAAACACACTGAGGAAATGTTGATCTGAAAAAAAGACAATACAATTATGTACCTACGAGTACAATACAATATCATCACTATTTTGTCGTAGGTCTTCTCACAATCACGCTATTAGACTATAAGAGGTTGTTATAGATTAAATTCGTTAGCTAGAAATAACATTTTCAACATCTGTCCAGAACGTTCAATTCTATCCTACTAAATAAATAGTTCTGAGTTTTTGCAGCATAGAAATTAAGTTTTGTTTACCAAATAAACACACGTCTTTGTATAGTACTTAACAGTATGGAAGTAATATAAAACATGAATACATTACACGTTAAATCACGGTATTCCAGAATGGCAAAGGTATTCTGTTAAACGTCCACTTTTCGCCCATGACGGTATCGAGTTGCCTGTAATAAAAGGGAGCCTATTTTCATTGATATTTAATACTGAACGGAATAGAACAAGTCGAGATATGTTAACGTTATGTTGGGAGAATTATATGTTATGTTCAGAACAAATATGAGTGGTTTGTATCTTTTAAACATAAGCGTGTTCATGATCGTATTTTAAATGGGATTTTAATTAAGACAATGAAATGCGTTTAATTTTAAAGCAGTTTTTGTAGGAGCTGATTTTGGTAATGAGTACGTTAAAATATGTTACCTATATTTTTTGTTTAACTTCACACTGAATAGCGAATTTTATGGTTTTTGCCGTAACAATTGTGAATGAATGATGTGTTTATAGCGTTCAGTCTAATCACGTCGCAATTCTGTACAACAGTCACGATTCCATCGTCTTATTTCAAATCCAAGAGATTCAAAAGAACTGTATTTTTATGAAAGTAATCATTTCCAAGATTTCCTTCTTTTTTACATTTTTTTTTATTATTCGTTTTCGATTTTTGGTGGCGGTGTTGATCTCAATTTTCCTGTATGTTATGTTTTGTGGAAATCGGTGTTTTATGGTAATGTGAACCTCTTCACGAACTCTTGGTATTATAAATGGGAAAAAGAAATGGCGCTACAAATTCACCGTAACAGGCCTATAACTCTTCAGCAAGATACGTCAAGATCAAAATTAGTTTTCTTTCTATAAATTGCAGAATTGCTACACTAAATATCTATAAAAATAATTAAACTACAAAATTAAATTTTAATGTAAATTATATTACAGAATACCTGATCAGATCGCCCTATATCCAATTGTAACAAAATAATTGTCAATCGGTCGATTTCGTACCAAAGCAAAGAACAAGCAAAGCCAAATTTTGGGATGTTCAAATTATCAAGTAATTATACTTATCATCACATAAATAAATAAAAAATCTACTTTTGATATTAGCATAATTATGCAGGCATAATGTTTAGGTATACCTGGCAAAAGTGAACAAAGGTATGCCAGCTAAATAAGTCTTGGTTTTCAATATAATAATATCAAAACATAAAATATAACTTATGTGTACCTAAGTTATTCATTGAATGAATCAGTGGAATATAACAATCCACATTCCCACTGAACATTTTCGTTTTAAAATCATGATTATAATATAATAAATGCGATAATTGAAAATGAAACTAAATGTTTAAACCAGAGTTAAATAAACACTAAATAATACGATTTTACTGTTTTACTATGAATAAAGAATAATTCAATTGTGAGAAGTGGACAACGACTTCGCGCTTCTGCTCACAGTAATAGAACAATTATGAGTTTTCATTGCAATTTTATTATACAAAAGTTTAGTTCTTAGCAGAATTTTAAATTTATATCATATTATGTTTATTTTTACTGAGAAAGTACTAGTCATTTTATCTGTGGCCCTCTGTAGGGCGAGTAAAGTGTTAGTTTAAAAAATAAAATCTCGAAAATGTATACGACGTGTAAAATGTAAAGCAAGCTGGCTAAGGCTTAAAATAATTATAATTAGCCAAGTTATATAAATCTGTTACTTTATGTAAGTCAACAAAACAAATATAATTTATATATCAACCAGTGACACAGAAATAAACACTACTAAAGTAAACACATTGTTTATTTCAAAACTAGTGAGAAAATACGAATTTGTTAGTCGACACGTTTAAACGATTCCAGAGTAATACTTAAGGACATGTTATTTTAGGGAAATCTAAAAATATTACGTGAAATACTTTTAGTTGCTCAAGTATTTGTATAAAGCGATATGAGAGTGTTTGTTTAAGCAAGAACTCTCGAAGAGCTTTGCGATCTTATAACTGACTGAGATTGGAAAAGCAAACAGTACAAAACATCGGGTACCTAATGTTTTATGCTTTTTGAAACGACGTAAAATATTATGGATGCTGTTAATAACAAATTCTCGTAAAATTAACGACTGTGTAACACACGGGGTCGTTAATAAAGTATCGGAAGATCGTTTTCCTATTTTCAGTTGTTTCAACGACCTAAGTCGCAAGCGGTCTAAGTATTAGAACTTTCAGATTTGTGATTAAAATATGTTGGTATGCGCATCCATATTTGTACATAAAAATGAATCCCGATTGCCCTTAGTCTCACGCCTTAACTTCCGAACGACTGCACCAAATCGGATATTTTTTCATGTTCATAATTGTAAGACACAGTTAACAAGATTTTTATATTAGAAAAATAACGTGAGAAAATGTTTTGATAAGCTCAAACCACTATTCAACGTGTGAAGTCGGGGCGGGCAGCTAGTTAAAAATAAAGTCTTTATCAAACACCGCTTAAGAAGACTTGCGTCATTAATTCCTTTATGAAATTTAGCCGTCATGAATATAATGTTATCGGCTACATTACATAATGGTATTGTATTGACTCTAAATGCCCACAAGTGAACGTGGGTCCCCTGAGACCGCTTCACTGAACGATCCTAGTCTCAAGGCTTTAATCTCTACGTTTGCCAAGCGGAACCTGCTATTGTATAAACTAGGACACATATTCTAAAGCTACACATGATACTAACTTGCTTCGCTCTAAAGGAATACATTATTCGATATTTTCTCCACTATTATAATCCTCTGTTGCCGAAGCTTCATGGCTTGACTTTTAAATTAAATTATCTGTGCCCGCAGCTCAGCTCAGGAGGATAATTCTTATTACTATGCTGCGCTGGACACAACCTACTTTGTAAAAAATAATTTAATTTATTTTTCTACATATAAAATTCTTAAAACAATATTAAGTTTAAGAGATTTGTAAAATGTTATTATTAGTTTTATGACACATAAAATACAATATTCACAAACAACGTGTTAGTTACAAATATTTGGATATCTTTAACATAGATTTTATTTAAATCGAACAAACTGATCCAATATTCATGTAGGTACCTATCCCAAAAAAATATTCAATTTACGATAACCCAATCTATCGCGTAGATTTACAGGTGTGTGGGATTCCGTTATTTTCAGCTTGTCGCTGTCCCAGTCTTGATACAATTTACTATAAGATCTCATATTATTATACAAAACCTTGAGTTGCACGTTTTCTATCTGTATATCGCTAATGTCGCACAAGCTGAAAATAGCATCGCAGACAGTTTCATATAATACTGAGTTAAGCTTGCGTTGCTTGCTCTTTGATCTAGGATTGGTTTGTGGTGGCTGACAGTACATTAACTCTTTGATTATATTGATTAGGTAACTCGGACGTAGACTCGGTTTAGCTAGATTGTGGGCTAAGATTAAATCTGCCGCCATGCGTCCCTTAGTAAGCGGCCATAAATCCGTGTTCCGGGGAAACAAAGCACGTGACACAGATGTTTGACACTGAAGAACGGAGGTAAATGTACCTAGAAAAAGATAGAAACCGTTACAGAATTCTCTTACTTCTAAACAAAATATAAAGGTACCTAACCTTTATTAAATTTATTCACAAAGCAGGTATATTAAAGGACGATATATCACCACGTGTAGAACGTTGCGTACAAAAAACCTATGTAAACTAAAACCACTGTCACTGGGATTCAGTGACAGCCATTTATCTTATCCACTCCGTAGATCTATGAACAAATTATTCACGAGTTTCACAGCTGTCATTTGTTTCCCACTATGATAAATAGTTTGCCGTTTTATTTGCCAACTCGAAATGTTTCCTTTACGTAATAATGGGAAAATTGTTTTAGATTTCGTGCTGATATGGGAAACTTATGTATCAACTGCTTAAAATTCACGGTATTACGGCAATATCGGTAGTAAGGGTCGATTATAGGGGTTTAGTTAAATGTTCTGAAAATTACCCTGATATACCTTCGTTTATAAATATGTACCCTATTTTGCTAGTGCTGTTTTTTGCTTAATAAAGTAAAAAAGTACCTTACCTTACCTACCTTACGTACCTACGATTTCATGTTGGCCGTTTCTAAACTCTATTCTCAAAATTTACATTGTTAATGTATTAGTAATGTAGGCATAGTGGTTTGGTATTCTATAATAAAAAACACTTTCCTTTTTTTGTTAAGCATCACTTAGCTTTTTGTGATTTAAGTGGCTTTTGTAGCAGCTATGATATTGAATGCCCTTCTAATGATTAACTAATTGTGTTTGTAATTTTTGGAAAATTTCAGTTGCGCATATTTCAAACACAATTTTGGTATATTTTTTATGAATAGATATCAAACTAAATAAAAAAAAATAAACAGAATCTATAGGTACTGGTCGAATATGTTTTTACATGCTATTTTATTATATATATTTATACATAAACTTCATGTGCAACCGGAACTGGATTAGAAAACTTTTCAACCTAGTTGTATTTCTCGCAAAAAATTTATGTAAAAAAACCGCAAATCAATTAATTTGATTACAAATTCCATAAAAATTTAACAATAAATTTTTAAAAATAATATTATTTCTTACTTATGACCGACAAATAGATTATATTACATTTTTGTTCGGATGTAGAAAAGACGAGTAAAAAGCCGCAACATCGCCAGCTCTCAATCTATAAGTATTTACTTCTCGTTAGAACAACAATTACTCGTGCCCGTTCAATAGTGGCCTTTTATTCAGTGGTCTATGGCAAACATACTTACAATAGCTGGTAGCTTGATTGCCATCGGGGGAAATATGTGTTGTTAGCAGTGTTTTATTCAGCTGTTTAATGATATCTCATTTCAAATATTAGATATTGATACAAAGTTCTATAAATTTTTACTGCTTAGAATCAGTATCATAGAACATTTAAATTTACAATAATAAGATTTATTAGGTAATGTTTACAATAACATAAGTTTTCGACACTAATTCTACAATACATTCAGCATGAATAACTTTATGTTTAAAGCTGTATATTGCATGTTGTTTATATTGCATTACCTACCTATGTATATTCCGCCGGAGCCCCGCCGAGCATGCTTTAGCGAACCCGGGACTCTGGCAAAGGCAAGGACGGGACCGAGGTGTTTTAGTCGGTGCAAGTCTGACATATCCCCACATCGTGCCCTCGGCGCGGGTTGAAGTCATTAGATGTTCACCGTGAAAACAAAGAAAAAAAAGACGGTGCCTATACTTTATCCAATTATATGTTTTAGCCGTGGAAATACAAAACCTTTCTCTATATAATATAAGTCGTTGTTCATGATCTTTTACCACATACAGAATAAGCATGAGTTATGCCACTATAACACTAAAAACTATAGCTGGCATGTGATAAAAGCTCTGTCTAGACGCAGACGTTATTTGCCGTAAATATCATATGAAAGCGGTGGTTTAGTAACGTGTGCCGCAGTTTAAATCTTTGAGATGAGGCCATGACGGGGCCAGCAATTAGTCGCACTGACGACAGTTATTACAGTTCAGACTGTGCTTAGTCGCGGATTTAGTAACTAGTATTGTAGCCACAAACTCAGTTCATTCTCAGCTTTACAAATAGGTACACATTGACAGGGAAATAATACCTCGGCGCATGATTGTTTGTTTAACACCAATACCAACGAAATTGTACTCCTTGTTTTCTTCGGGTTTATTCTGAGATAGAAGAAAAATATTTTTTTTGTTAGATATTTATTTTTACGGTTTTAGGTATCTATGTGTATGGAAATTAGAGAAAACATAAACAATAAGATTGTTTGAAAACCGACCAGTAGGTAGCGGACGCTTCAAATATTTTTTTTTACATAATAACCGTGAAAACATTTCACGCAGAGCAAGAAGCATAGCTACTAAATGTATAAATTTATTATTTTAATGACTGGCTTTACAAAGAGGCCATTAGGCTTCGAATACACTATCAAGCCACGGTAATGCTCGTTGTTATATCAAGAAATAAGCGTATTTACACAACCAATATCACTAATGACGACGGCAAATAAAGGATTAATTAACATTTACCCTAATACTATTAATGTAATATTAATGTTTGTAAAGGTTTTACGTGATGGAGTATGATTGGTACGATCGATTAATTACATAAAACGCAGTATTTTTCGAATGAACTGAAATATCACCATGTTTAAATACTGTATAGGTAGGTACTATTAACAGCGCATGCGTGTAAACATTCCAACAGTCTTTTTTATTAGGTTTACCAGGAGAGTTTGTATCAATAGTAAAGGGATAGGATCTCGTATAAAATTGTCCTTAATACTGATAGAGGGACTATCCATTTATACTTAATTATTATGTCCACTTATTTACTACCTCATTGGTTTCATTCGAATTGCATTTGGTAGAAATTTTCCCCATCTAGTGTCATTTTAGTGCTTTAGAACAACCACAAATTTCTCTATTTTGTATTTAATTACAAATATCCGCATGCTTTAATCCGTAACAAATAATTAAAATAATAACCACAAAGATCAATTATCTTCTATTTATTTTATTCTCAAACGATTGCAAAATTCTGAATAACATACAATACATACATGTATTATAAAAATTAAATATTCAAATGTAGGTACTTATATTAAAAAAAATAACTACTTAGGTACTTGTGGTATATAAATCAGACACGAAAATTTTCCAGTAGCGAAAGCAACGTAAATGTATTTCCATTCAGGAAGATTATTTAAAAATATTAAAAGGGATCGTATCGCATTAAACCGGCCTGTTTTCATATCTTATAAATGAACTCTCCCGACGTCGCCATAATGTGCTTTGATGATATTTGGATATTCATTAATCATGGAACCGAAAAACGCGAGCAGATATAAACAGGTTGGCATCGTCAACGTAATGAGTGTCCCCTTATTTACTTTTGAATGCCATTTAACAGTTGCTTATTTTTGATAAAAACTGAATACTCAATACCCCTACAAAAAGTAAAGACGGTGATGGGCAACACTTTTGTATATAGGCCTTACCTACGTTCAAATGTAGATAGTATTTCTTAACTGAAATGAAATTCTTGAATGAAATGGTATCATTACAGTTCGACATTATTCTAGATCGAATGATCTTATCTAATAGCTATTCCTCTTCTGTAATATTGGAATTCCATCACAAAGCTGTTTCAATACAAACTTGAATTTCAATCTCATGCAAGCGACCGCACTCTCATCCAAAGTCTATATGGATTGACCAACAAATATTGCCCGGCCTTTTTCACAACGCTATGCAGCGAACAATCTAAATCAAGTAATCAACTACACTGCAGTATCAGAGCTTGAATGACGACAGAAAGGAATCAAATACATTTTAATATGTAAAATGATTTATGTGTAAAAATTATATTGACATAAATTCTATTTGATAATTGTCTATATCCCATTGAAAAAACAAACACGTGGCTGCTTTCAGCCTTATTACTAGTAAATGCCTCGATATCGGTACAGCTACCATATTCGCGTCAATGTGAACACGCTTTGATCTATTATTTCATGAATCATCGTAGCGCATCTACAGACAAATAATATCTACAAAATTACCTTTGCCTACATATCATTCATCTCGTAAAAAGAGCTATGTTTGTCCGAGTTTGATCTTAGTTATAAATAGTGATCGATTTGGCGTGCAAATTGACAATACGGCGAGTAGTGACGCGCGATAGTGAGTTCGGATAGTTTGGTGGTCTCACGATTTTTTTTTACAGAGACGGTATCCAATTGATTTCATCAATCACTGTGTTCATTCAACTGAACTCTCGACCTGAAATAAATGTGAAAATTTAATTCACCTTCGCTCGTTTTCCTTTTAGATTCCGTTTTTTATTTGTTTCTACCTAGATTTTTTATATTTTTTTACGTATATTCTCTGTTGTAAATTATTTATCCTTTGTAGCATTCTCTATAATGGTTAATTCTATATTAATGATGTAAAAATAATGAATGAAAGTTACCTTTTATTATAAATAACTATGAAAATAATGTCTGTAAACATTAATTGCACACTTATTTAGGGTATTTGAGGAAGACTTATCTTCTTATTCATTCTACAACTGACTACACTATACCTATTACAAAAAATCACTAAAATTTTGTATTAGATAACGCTTTTTGTCTGTAAGTCTATTCGCCCTTTTTTTATTATATACCATAATAAAATTGGCTCCAGTGTCATATTTCTGTCGTTATAGATTCAAAATGAGCCTAGAAATCAAAAGAGAACGATGTTTCTTTGTTTTAGTTCCTTTTATAGGTGTTACTCTATATAAACAGGTATATACTTGTATCTAGCCAGTTAGTTGCCCACTGGATCCTGCCAATGATGCTCCTAATCCAATTAGCCGCCTTTTACGACACCCACAGGAAGTCACGAGCTGGTCGATTAATGGCTAAGAGACAAGAGTACGTAGCAAATTAAGACGATATATGCAACTATACTTAGAAGGAAATCCGGTCCATAAGATAAAATTATGTAATTATTCAAGAATAGTGCAAATTCATATCCACTTGAATATAATTAAGGGTTATTATCGTTTATTACGCTCAGTAATGGAAATGGAAAATTTTGTAATGTTTTTATTTATGTAGCATTTACAGTATTTTTTTCTTTGTACTCGTATTTTTAATAACAGAATCGAGTTGTACATATAATATGAGTAGAAAATAAAATCAGTATTTAAGTTTTACTAAAGAATCAGATATCCGCAACCACTAACGGGAACAATCGAATAAGACACTGCGGCAAACAAATCAACATGTGGTTACGTTTATCGAATTTTCGGCTCCAAGGGAACAACACACAGCTTTGTTTAGAATTCGGATACAATCAGCTGACACACATTGGATAGTACAGCGGTTGTATGTAACGGTGGTATCGATAAAGTGTCGATAATAATCTTACAATTGCACATCACTAGGGAACGGTTGCCCTGTTTAGATGCGGGGCCGTCATTGCGTTACACGCGCCGAGTGCGAATTAGCACACACTTTTTAGTGAAAGAAACGTAGGCATTTACTGTTTCACTGATGCTGCGGCTTAAGACTTACGTAATGTGGGCTTTTGACTCATCAAAATGTAGACTTTTTTATTATTAAATTACAATTCTCTATTATATAGTATAGGTACTTACATGAAAAATAATTGTTGTCTCATAAATTATAGTATAGTATCATTTTTTTTCCCACAATACTTTTACATTTAATACAGTTACTTTATTTTTGAATAAACATTCTCAGAAAATACAAATATTTTGACAGTCATAAGATTACAGGATCAATCTCATCCAGTATTCAACAGACTTCAGTAGAAGCGAGAGCCAGTCGTTCACTACAGTAAATTCTCTAAAAGCAATCTTAGCACAGTGTTAATGCATTGAAGCGGTATCTAACTCTTTGAGTTGTCTCCCAAAATCGATTAGTTCGTTTTCTTCCAAATGTTTACTGTTTTTTCTAGAGCATCGATATAAAAAGATATTGGCGTTTGGCGTGTATTGGCGCGTGGCGTGTATTGGCGCCTGGCCTCATACATATTTGATGTAGGAGAAAGCATTAGTTGTTTAAAGTTTTATAGGCAACTAGATATGTGAGGTCAAACGTATGACAGGCTAATTAGGTATATTCAAAGACATATAGAGAATTATTTATTCGATTACTGCGTTTTGATATCCGATATTTCAAATCGATATTTTATAATGTTTACTCGGTTCTACAAACGCAAACAGATTGTATGTTTGTTCTCCTTGAAGTATAATAATTTGAGTACACAAATAAAATTCTCAATGAGTCTAAGTTTTCATGTTCAAATAAACACACATTACTGTAGAAAAAACCGGCCAAGTGCGAGTCAGACTCGCGCACCGAGGGTTCCGTACAAACCTGTAGGTATATAAGTAAAAGTTATGGTATTTTTATTGCTAAATGAAATCCATAACATAACAATGTGGAAAGCTGACGGTACCTTGTCAATACATATATGAAAACATTATGTATGTTCGGAATATACTATGTGATGTAACTAAAAATTTAAGATTTTCGGAATTTTTCCTATATGTGTACTTTATAACGTTGCTTCATGCCAAATTTCAAGATTCCAGGTCGTCTGGAAGTATCCTTTAGGTTTTGATTCCCTTGCGAGTAGTTGCGAGTTTCAAAATATGCGGCTTTAATTGCTGTATCTTTTGATTGCGTTGACGTAGAAGTTTGATTTTGTTACAGCTTAAAGATATTATAGACTTGAGTATTTGTTAAGAATTTCAATATAATACCACTACGCGTTCATGAGTAAAGGGGTAATAAGTTTAAAATTATTAAAAATATTTTTATTATATGATGTAACTAAAAATTTATGCTTTTCGCAATTTTTCCTTTATCTGTGTTATAAGACGTTGCTTCGTACCAAATTTCAAGATTCTGAGTTCACGGGAAGTACCCTGTAGGTTTTGATTCCCTTGCGAGTGTCGAAAATTTGCGGCATAAACGGGAGTATCTTTTGATCGCGTTGACTTAGAAGTTTGATTTTTTCACAGCTCCAAGAGACCATAGACTTGAGTATTTGATATGAATTTCAGCTTGATACCTCCACGCGTTCCTGAGAAAAAAGGTCTTGACAGACAGACAGACAGACAGACAGACAGACAGACGGACAACAAAGTGATCCTATAAGGGTTCCGTTTTTACCTTTTGAGGTACGGAACCCTAAAAAACAAAACACGTACCTACTCATCAATCTCAGTAAATGAAAATTACAAGTAGATAAATAGTCCTAATATTAATTCAAATTATTTTTGTATTACCATCACTTCCGATTTAATAAAATGGAACCCCGTTGTGACAGGATTAGCTCTAAACTGATGAATTTCAAACGACGACATTAACGTTTTAATGAAATCCTTGTAAAAAAAATTGTTCACGCTTCTGACAGACTACTGAGTAGATTAGGCAGCATTAAATGACTAAAATTCTACATTGAAAAAACAAAACACACACAAAATAATTGTTGAATAGGTAAACAAACTTAACTTCTCTACGTACTCTACATTATAAACATTTAGTACAAGTGGTCTATACCAAACCTAATCCAGTAATTTATTGCACAAGCAAAATATGCCAATTTCTACATATTTGGGTATCGACTTATTTCTGTATAGCTCTTTTTGGCACTCCCCTCGACCTTGCCCGAGTTGGCGTATGCTCCGTTAGTACGGGGATGGCTAAAATCAAACCCCTAAATAATTAAAACTACACCCGCCTCAGTAGATCTCAAATTCTTAGCTTAGCGTGGCTAGCAAGTTTAATTTGAGTACAAAATTTCATCAGTTCTTGAATTAGCTCTACAATTTCATTTTTTAAATAAAAAGATAACAATTTATACCATTGTACTTATTATGAAAACCTGTGTTCCTTGTCCATTAAGATAGACTCGGAAAATTATAGAACAAATAATTTGCTTTGCAATGTTGATAATAACCGAAGTCACACTGGAGCTATAGATCATAATGGTCTAAATGAGTGTACAGCTAAAATACGTTCACGGCCAAACAACAAGGCACAGGCACGTTCAATAGTGACATAACATCGAAACGACCCAAAGCATAGGAAAGGCCACGCAGCATCTCTATCTCTAGCGTCTACGTAACGATGACGGGATCGCCTCGCGGGGTGAAAACCCTTTTGCGGTCGCACAAAAACATAAGAGACTCTGCGTGAACAAGGTAAATAGGAATCAAGACCGAAGGTTCAAGGGCTAGAATCGTAGTCAGAGCGCGCGAGCGACGAGTATGGTCGTCCTGCTCGCTCGGCGCCCTAGGCTGCGACGCGCAGTGACGCTCCAGTCGCGGTCTGCCGGCCGTCGCGACGCTCGGGGCCGCTCCGCCGCCGCGCCGCCTCGCGCCTTGCCGCCTCGCCGCGTATGTAGCCGATGTGTGAGATGCACTGCTGAGCACCAGCTCCGCCGCGCTCGCCGACTGTCCTCTGCGCCCGGCCCCGCGGCCTAACTCTTGTGATCCTTACAGTGCAGTGTGCCACTGGGGCATTGTTTTATGTTCGTATATTTTGAATATACGGCTCATCAGTGACCAATTGATCTTTTTCAGTTTTTACTATCTAACGAAGTGGATACACACGCGTTTTTGGTATGCTATCGAATCACTCAAAACATACTTAACAATGTTCAGATTTAGGAGTATATTATATTCGCTTGAAGCGATCATTGTAATGAGTTACGACACACAAGATAACAGTTTAATCCAAATATCACGCAGTACAACATGCATTAGCGCTTTGCGCAGCATTGCTTACTAGTACTCAAAGGTGTAAAATATATTTCCGTTCAAGTGTCAAGGTCCTTTAAAACACGCAACGTTGAGAAAAACTGTTTGGTGAATTGAAGATTACTTTATATCCTCCATTTTATTTTACACATTCTTGAATACTTTTCGATGAATTATTCTACATAATACTAGGTTCTTAATTAGGAGTAATAATAGTATTTAAAAATAAGGATTATTAAAAAAATAACTCTTTTTTTCACATTAAAGGTATTGATTTTAGGAACAACTTGTTGAATGTTTGTTGGTCCATTACGATATAATAAATTTTAATAAACGTCACCTACTCATATCTAAATCAAAATTAAGCCTCAGCTCTTACGTACATTGACAAACATTCCGTTTCTGTATTTATATATTTTTTATTCCACAATAAACTATCTGAAACAGCTGCTGAAAATACGACAGCTGCACACTTCCTTTAGCCATCGCATAAGTAATTAATCTCACTAGGTAAGAAAAAGTCAATCAATTATGAAAGACACTCCGCAAGATATACATCATATGATAATCTTAAAATATATATTTTTTATCGTTTCCTGTCATCAGTTTGTTCAAACACCGTAGCTTGATGTATTTTTAGTAAATGTCGTGCTATTCGTTTCACGTCCGCGGTCATTTTATTTGTTTTAACATTAAAATGTAACTAATCGACCACGTAACTAAAACATCAATGTCAAACATAATTTTAATGTATCACTAATCAATATACGACGTCGAAGGCACTTTTCATTTTTATCGTTAATCAAAAACGTTATTTTATAGAAGTTAAAATTACATTAAAAATACATTTCATTGAGTTGTTTTGCACGTGTAATAAGGTAATAGCAGTCGGTAAAACAACTTAGTTTTTGCGTTACTACGGCTGATAATAAGATTAGATCGTGATAATGTTAATGCAGTAATTAGATTGTACGTATGACGATGTAAATACAAATAAAAGGTTTTAGCGGTTGCCGCGATAAGAGTAATTTAATTAGGTTATAGGGAAATGCATCATGCAAACATATTTTTGTCAGTTATCGTTATGTGAAGTTCTATATTTTGTACAAAAAAGAAATTTGAATTTGTTGGTATTTCGTGCATAAAATTATGTGTAAAAAGTAAGTGATTAATAATATCTCTAATCGATCATTAGTACAGTCACGGGGTTACCAATTAAAGTAATACATTTACGTAACATGATGTATCTAGTTGTGTCCCCAATGTGACGCGCGGAACTGCTACACAATTGAAACCAGCGAACGCTCAACGAGTAGTAATTGTTCGTCCCGATCGCTATTGGCGCGAGCAATTCCTTACACATACCTTAATAATAATTATTATTTATTCCTCCAGTTCTATGCCTCATTGAATAAATGAAAATGTCTCTTGATAAGCGTGTATCTGACCATAATAGAATCGAGGAAGTTATTGACGAGTTGGCATCGTCGCAATGTTCCGAATCATTACTATTATTTATTGCTTTAAGCAACTGCATTATTTTTAAATACTTTGAAGTCCTGGTTACTAAAATAGGGATAAGCTGTATGATGAAAGATTCATGAATGCAGTTCAGTAATACTAGTTTTGTTTAATATTTAAAAAAAAAATGAATGAAAATTTGACTACATGGATAGTCGTGCAGTCTAGGTCACCACGCCAATTACCAATGTGCGCGACGTGCTTTGGTTTGATCCCCGCATGGGACAAGTATTTGGGTGATTCAAAACAAGCCGTTTGCTAAAAAAATATACTGAAACAAATACTTTCGGTTAACATTGTTTTACATTACTAATATTTCAGTATATTTATAGATTATCTTGTTTAAAGAACACTGGCTATAAATTGGAAAATAAGACCCCAACAACGTTTTTCTGATATACCAAATAAATAATCAGATTCTATTCATTTATTAAAAAAATAAATGAATAACAGAATTAATTGATTAAATGTTAAAGACAAACAGATTTCTATTACCTAGGCATTAATATTTAGTGAAAACATTAGGGCATAATTCGTGTCATATTAGATACAAACACTATGTATTAAGTCTAATAAAATGTTCTCTAATTGACATTAATATAATTAATATCCTCACAACTCAAACTTGGCTATGAAAGCGATTTATTTATTGAGCATTAATTAATCGAAATGTAGGCAGGCCGCAAAAGTATTGCTTTTAAATTATATCGGTCCAATTAGAGTAGGTATTATACCGGAACGTCATTAAAATAATTATCTTAATTTTGTGGATTCATTGGATTTTTGGATTCATTATCCGACTAAATTAATTAATTGCTGCTTATATAGTTTATTTAATTTACTATGATAATGATGTAAAATTTTAAATATTCAAAATTATATACCCTTACTAAACTTTGAAGAATGTTTAATGTGTGTACAAATTAAAGCATAACACAGAATTTATTGTAATTACACAATAAATTCTGTGTTATCTAAAAAATAATATCAAAATTTAAAGATAGTCAAAACTCACGAAGGAAAACAAAAGCCAAACAATGCAATATATCTTATTGATAAATAATTTTAATAAAACTAATTCAAAAATATAATTTTATGTGCGCAACTCATTCCAAGACAGTTTTAATCGCGTGTAGTAGCCAAAATGTTATTAATATAAGGAAAACATGCTACTTGCGTTTTTACCAGTTAAATTATGAAAGTTTTCTCAAATTATGCTTTGACGTCACTGGTTCTAAATAAGGAACATTTATTACTGAAAGAAGTTCATAAAATAATAATGTTATAAAATTGCTATAATATTATTATTGCTTACAACAGTGACTCGGCTGAAGTAAATTAATATCAGATTGCTTTCATATCGATTTAATGTAAGAAACTATTCAGCGATATTATAACTGTGTCACTGTCTCCGTATTGACACATTCGATTCAATTTGTTAACAATAATGACTCATAATTTTATTTACAGTAATAACAATTACACTTAAAATAACAATAACGCATTTTCCTACTATACTTCAGTGGGACAACTCAATGAAGTAAACATCAAATGAATAGTTCCTGTTTAGGACACAAACGGTGCACCACATAATTGGGGAACGTTGTCCAAACCGACCTCGTTGCAAATTAGTTTAACCGAGCTTAAGCAAGTAAAAACTCCTTTGAAATATCTCGCCTTAACACAAAATTTTCTCTTACCCGGGAAAGGCGTAGGTTAAGATACAAAAAAATATAATATTCAGCTACCTACAGGTTCTTCGACCCTCATACGAAAACTTCTTGATTGTGTCTATTGAAATACTTTAAATTACTTTATTGTGAAACTTTTTCTTTTTCGGAATAATCATGAAAGTAGTTTCGTGGACGAATTTACAGGACACCATTATTAAAATGTGCTTAACTGTATATTTCAGAACTTTAGCATTCCAAAAAAATATTTTTACATAATTAATATTTTGTAACTTTTTATCTTTTGACAGATCTTAATTTAGAAACTTTTTATCATAACTTCAGTCGCATCATCTCATCAAAATCGGTTCACTGGTTTACAGAGATAATTCTGTCTTCATTTCAACATTCTGATGCGAAGTTTTGTTTTCAGAGTAACTTTTCATAGCTTTGCAATTTTATATAACCAGTTTCAGTTATTACACACATTTATACAAAATATGAGTTTTATTTAAGTCGCAAAGGCACGTATATCAAACCCCAGCTGTTTGTTCGTGTCTCGGAAGACACGGTATCGACGCGCGGTTTCATATTGCTTATTTTAATATTTCAATATGACTGGAGGTGAATTAGGTATGCTCAAAGTGATAGCTTGTGAAGAACTCTGCGACTCTGTTTGGCAGTCGTCCAATACGTACATAAAACAAAACGATACTTTGCTATACATTTTAATCTACGGATGTATCACAGAGTGATGATATTTTAACATGTTTATGATTTAACATTGTAGATGTATTAATGTGAATATTGACGTATTTATTTTTATTTTGTTTGATATTGTGCGTTGTTAGATGTGAAATCTGAGTGATTCAATAGCATTATATTGGAAGTTCTCGAGTTAATCATAATATTTTTTTATATATAGAAAGTTGTAATAAACTATTCAGAAATGGGTTAAAGCGATCCTGTGGTAGTTCTGTGTACGAGTGTACTCTACAACGATGACGAGATAGTAGATCCGATGTAAAAAGACAACAAAGTGAACAAATTTATAGGACAATATTAGTTTCCCCTTCGCTCCCCTTCTAAACACACGTGTGTGAAAGTTTCTCTTCTCAGAGTAACGATAATAAGCGTTCATATAAGTCAACTGACATATCGATACCTTAACTTATCATACCTTCTAAGCCAATTTTCAAGACTGAACTAGATCTTTCTATAACTAATTATACTTATATTCTTATAAACAAGTGCCAAATAGAAGATTTGAGTGTTATCGGAGTGTATCGGGAAACAGTTGAGTGACGTATCATACGTATGGTGATATCGTGTGCTTGCGCATGTGTGTATAGTGTGTGTGTGCGTGGAGTGGCTCGGGGGCGCGCACGGCTCCAAGGTGGTCGGAGGCGGGGTTTTCCGTTGCTGCGTGCCCTGGTGCGGGGCGCGCGCGGCGGCGCCCGTCGACGACGCCGACTATGCGTTGCGGGAGGGCAGTCCGCAACTCTCGCATGATGAATATGGTAAGCCCTGTTTATAACTTTTTTGATCTACTGAGCCGTACCTACGGAATTGAGGCACCGAGGCGTAAATTTGACTATCATACATAAACATTGTTGGGGTTATGGTGGATTGGGCCGTATTCTGATTTCTTGACTTAATATAATGAACGACCTTTAAAAATGCGATGACCAAGTATTTGTCATTATTAATGTAAACTCCTCAATACTGATTGATTAAAAATTACGCGTTATTTTTGGGATCTAACCTGAGTTGCTGTAACTTCAGTATCGTCTTATACATTTATTAACTTCGTATTTAGATATTTAATATAAGTAAAGCCAAATCTCAATTCTTGATCTTTCTTTTTGATTTTTTTTTCTTGAAATTCACTGATCTTTTTAAAAAACACATGTTATGTGTGTTCATTATTAATATCAATCAACATGTTGTTATAGCTTATTATGTTTGTTGAAGGGAATTAAAAAATACGAGAATAATTTTTCATAAAAGCCAAGTGTTTACCTTAAACATAAATAGTTCAAAGCCTTCACGAACTTGTTTAGAAAATGAAACCAATATTACAGAAATACACTCAAGACTTTAAATTTAAAATGTTTCTGTACATAGTGTGAAATACGAATTGAAAACACCGCTAATACTGTGTTTAAAATTGTATTATATTCTTTGTACGTAATGTGTCTTAGATTTTTCTGTAATGAATGAGTAAGGATAAAAAATACTCCGCTAACATGCAACATATTGGTCATATTTATTTATGGTCATATTTGAAATACTGCTTTTAGCGATAGAAATAAACAGCTTTATTCAAGGAAAACAAAGGCAACTAAAAAAATGTAGTCTTAGTTTAGTTAGTTTTAATGGGCTTTGTCGCACATAGCCTCTTGACTGGGCGTGATCTTACCATACAAAATTATCATCAGCTGATTAAAATTAGTATGGGAGGTACATTTTTTTTTTCTTAAAATGCAATAACTTTCTCGGAGATAGATTTTTTATTTTTATGGACATGAGCAGTATTTGAAACGTGACCACGTATTTTCGTAGCACTATATACTTTGTCATAATGTATGTACTCAATACTTTGTCATAATATGTATTCAAATATGGACTCCATTAAAACTGTTGCATATTAATATACAAACTTGTTTAATGAGCTTGTCTGTTTACGTGTTCAGTGTAAGTGAATGGAGGGACTCTTGACACCAGCTGTTACGAACGTCCTGTTGCCCCAACTCCTGTCGTATGTTTAAGAGAATTTGCATTCGGGCATACGGACTTGGATTTGCTAACCCCTACAAATTCTCTTTCATCGTAAATGTTCCCTTTCTTCGGAAAGGACAATTGCTTTCTCTTGAAAGAAACAACCTAGGTAATATATTAAATTTATCAGATTCTATTTTGTTTGACTAAAACATTTTTGTGAATATAATATGATCAATCAATCTCTGCTGAATTAATACAAAAGATTATTTCCTATTCTGTTTGAATATGTAATAAGGTTGTTTCAAAGAAGTAATCAATGGATTCCAGTACCTTTTTGTAAAATGAGGTAAAAATGCAAAAAAAACAAAGTGTTATTTAAATTCTCGCTTAAAGTATTCCTAGAATCCGATAGTTATAAATCTAAAAAGCAATTTTTCTTATTCGTAGTACAGGAATCGAGCGTCGAAGTTTGCTAAACGACATTAAATTACTCGCCCAAGTTAAAGGTTACTCGGTAATTAACTAAGAACAAAAAGGTCTTCGTAGTTTCAGGCCGCGCCTTAAAACTTGATATTGCTATTATTACATGTAAGGACTTAATAATTTAGACTAGACAATAATGCAGACGAATGACGTCAAACTGAAGGGATTTGTTATGATCGGATTTTGTTTTTGCTAGGGTGTGCTACTGTATAGTTTCTAAGATCGTTCATATTACAATTTTTCACTGGCCTTACAGAACTTGTTTATTTTGCTTGTATGTTACACTGCGTGAATTTCATCCATAGTAATGACCTTTTTCGCACAAACGTCATCTAACCATTGCAGCAAGCGCTGGCCTCGATTTTTGCCTTAGTTTGACCCACTGTTCTCTGCCCCACCCATTCTAAAAATCTAAATCGATTAGCTGTTCAATCGGATATTCTGGGTTAAATTCAATAAAAAACTCAAGTCCTACCTTTATTATATCTTCCTTGAGATAAAAAGTAGGTACTTACTCATAATTTCGACTTCAATCTATTTATCTTGTTTGCAACGTGTAAAAATTTCATACAATCCAAATTTCTCTTTACGACGTTCAAATTTTTAACATGAATTAAGTTTATCAATGTTGAAAGTTCTAAACAAGGCTTCATTACGTAGGTGACATGTCACTCAAACTAAAGTTACGGAACTAATTAAAATAATTTGAAGCCATAATTCTTCAAAGTAAGTGTTTAATCGACTCACACCTCGCTTTGTAAATGAGTTGAATAGTGTTGTCGATAAAGAACAGCTAGTTTATTTGTTTATTGTAATGTTGGTGGCTGTAGCCGCTGTGGGGCTATGCAACTTAACATAATTATGGGGCGGGAGTGGTCGCATTTAGCTACACAAACATTAGGAGACGGGTCGATGGTAGACGCGCCGCCGCGACCCCTTTCGGTTTACTTTAAATTAAGCCGAGTTTTCACTAAAATTCCCACTTTATTATGCAACTAAGTCTAGTTCCAAAAAGTATTAAGTCCTGTATTATTGATGATTTATGTTTTAGTTTTCTTTTGTAAATCGAAGCCTTATAATCTATTGAAAAGAATAAAGCTTACGTAATTATGAATTAATAAATACCATTTATGTATATAAAATGGTACTTAGGTACATCAGATACCTACATAAGTCGTTGGAACTTATAATGATCATGCTAATATATTATTGGATTATAAATCAAAATCAATCATTTACTATGTAATGATACGTTAAGATCCTCAATCCGATACACGCCACAGTATAAGGTGACACAATCAAAAGAAACTGTAGTTTCAGTAACGCTATTAAATGACCAATAGTTGGCCTGAGAAAGATTAATTAAATCGGAAAGTATCTATACAGTGGTAGATACTACTATTTGATTCCACTATTGTTCAATGTTGGGTTGCTTTAATAGCCACCCACGTCACGTAAATAAATCTATTAAAATCTGGAACTGTAATTAAAAAAAAACTATCTCACTTTTATATTGTTTTTTTTAAGCCCGATAAAGCAGCTAAACTCAAAAATATTAGCTTTCTCTTAATTGACAAAAACTTTTGATATTAAAGTTGGGCCTTTCAAAATTTTACATGAATACGATTTCTTTCCGTATAACTTTTACGTGAAAATTAGGCTCGTTTTGAAAGCAGATCTTATCAAAAACTCATGTCAAATTAAAAGGCTTGTTTATAAAAAAAAAAAGTTTAGGTAAATTGTTATACCTATTTATATGTTCCTTAACCTAAGTGCATCAATCCTATTAGTATTGGATTACTATCGATTTTGTAAATGCCTCCTCTTGAATAATTAAATGCTATATCACCGGTGGTCACGAATTACTCGCTTCTGCCTCTAATTTCTCAACCGATTAAATTCTATTACTCTCACCAAATTACAGTAAACAAAGTGTTCACGTGTTCAAAGCTCGTACGTGCATAAAGTTTTGAAATAAATTGGACCACATAACAAGCATTGTTACTTAAGCTGGAAAATAAAACACAAAATCTATGAGACACTTATTGGTACAGTCAACGTTCATTCAGATTTTCTTGAAGTCCTTTTCATTTTTTAGGGCCCTACCCTCCGGGTATTTCAATACCAGCAGACTGACTTTCGATTTATATGATTACTTTTTCGCACACTGATTGTATGTTCGCGTATTTTTCAGTCACAGTCGAAATTTGCATAATAAATTATGTTTATCCCCGTCGTTCGAGTTTTATCTTGGCGATATTATTTTCTGGAATACGGTTGATAACTTGGCTTCCTTATTTTAATATAATTCAATTATGGAATCATTGATAAGCAGGACATAAACCTTATTTCATATTCTGATCAGAGCTTCAACTCAATTTCTAGAAAGATCAATCGATTACAGAATAAATATATTAGAATTTTACTTAGCGTGAAATATAATACTAACCTGTAAGCAGTAGTACATAATTAAAGACTAATATTGGTATTTAGGGAGCGTTGCTACAATGGGTAACTAAGGATTGTAGGGATTGCCAAAAAGATACTTATTATGACTACAAAGTAGGTTGATGTTATTTATTTCATACAAAAGGTCAAGTTATTTTTAGAATGTTAATCAAAGAGCTTCATAATACAAAGTATTTTTGTTGACAAATAAGGGGTAAGAAATCAAGGAGTTGGAAACGGCCCAATCTAATAAATTAATTCTGATTCCGGAAGTCGTCTCTACAGTTCATACCTTCGGCGTGGCTTTAAGTGTTTATTTAGAGCTTTTATTACTTGTTTGCAGTCGCCCCAGAGCCAGTAATAAACTCACCGCGTCCGATCGGTCAACAGTCCCCACTACCGGGGATCGAAGAGGAGGACGATTCCGACTGGCCCCTCGAAGACGCTACAGACTTGACGATCACACCCTCATACAAGAGTACAAGAAGCAGCACCGACACTGCTTATACTTCGTCTAGAAGTTCAGGAAAAAAGAGAAGTTTTGGTAGTCCATCATCAGTGAAGATATGTATATCCGCGGCAGCTAGGAAGTCCAATAAAGCGCGTAAGCGTGGCTCGGGCACGGTCAGCGCGTCGCCGTCGCCTAGCCAGGCCGGCGAGGACGCTGCGCCGGCGCCGCTGCCGCACGGCAGGATGCAGGCCGAGCAGGGCAGTATCGGCGAGCTGCAGAAGTATCACGGCAGGTACCTCAAGAGCCGACGACACACCCTCGCTAACGTTCGGTGAGTTATGATTATGAACAACATTTAGTTCTGACGTATTTATGTTATCAGGTTTAAGCATTCCGATTCTGACTTCAATGAGTAGTTTGCATTATTAAACGGTGTTTATGAATGTTATGATACTCAGCTAGCTTAATGATGCCCAATTGTTTATTAAACCTAGACTCGTAAATTGAGTTTTATAGCCTCGCAGAGTATATTCAAACCATTAAAAGCAATGCACGAGTTCATATACCTAAATATATTTAAGCGCCTCGTTTCAGTACGAGAATTATTATTTGTTAAGTGTTTTATGAACTAAACAATATATTTCCACACAAAGTCGTCCAAAATAGCCATTTTATGGACTTTGTAACAAAATGTATATCGCGTTATTTAATAGTTATGTTTTTGACTGGAATCTGATAAGCCTAAACGTTTTGAGGGAAACTAAGAAAAAATAATAAAATACTCAACATAATATATTTATGTTTTTGCTATTTATAGTAGTGACCTTCCCTATTTACACAGTACCTACTACTGCGTGAAATTAATTTACATGAGAGAATTTTGTTCTTTAATATATTCCTTCATGTAACAGAGATAGAGGGTCAATCAATTCAAGAGGTATATTTAAAAGAACAAGAGTAAACTCATTCAACCGTCTCTTATAAGAGATCTATGAACTCAGATTAACTGCGGCGGCAGCTCTATTTTTTTTGTTCATTATTTATATCATACGAGATTAACTGCAATATATTAAAACTAGCTGTCCCCCGCGACTTTGTTCGCGTGTTTTAGTTTCAACGGTTTTTATTTTTTGTAACATTTTTTATTTATGCTCCGCTCCTATTGGTCGTAGCGTCATGTTATATAGCCTATAGCCTTCCTCAATAAACGGACTATCCAATACAAAAAGAATTTTTCAATTCGAACCAGTAGTTCCTGAGATTAGCGCGTTCAAACAAACAAATAAACAAACAAACAAACAAACAAACTCTTCAGCTTTATAATATTAGTATAGATTTTATCCTGGTACAAGTTACATTTACCTGTTAATTGTGAATGATCACATTGTATTGTTTACAATATAAATAAATATTGTTCATTATTTATATCATACGAGATTAACTGCAATATATTAAAACTAGCTGTCCCCCGCGACTTTGTTCGCGTGTTTTAGTTTCAACGGTTTTTATTTTTTGTAACATTTTTTATTTATGCTCCGCTCCTATTGGTCGTAGCGTCATGTTATATAGCCTATAGCCTTCCTCAATAAACGGACTATCCAATACAAAAAGAATTTTTCAATTCGAACCAGTAGTTCCTGAGATTAGCGCGTTCAAACAAACAAATAAACAAACAAACAAACAAACAAACTCTTCAGCTTTATAATATTAGTATAGATTTTATCCTGGTACAAGTTACATTTACCTGTTAATTGTGAATGATCACATTGTATTGTTTACAATATAAATAAACAATAGTGCGTGCGGATGAAACACTGTAAAAATAGGTTTTATTTATTACAATAATAAATAAAACCTATTTTTACAGTGTTTCATAAGCCATGTTCCCTAAGCCACAACGATGGTTATGTATTTATTTTAAACCGAAAAAAAAAACATGATGTGTCGGTAATCCCCGATTCCTATATTCAACATAACGTTTTGCTTAAGGAAGGTATAATTTTCATCGTTTTGTTTAGAAAATTGTACCGTCTTCTGCAAGAAAAAGGTATCATTACTTAAACATAGGAACCGGATATAAGTAGTTAATATTTTTATATCACTTAAATTTAAATATAATTAAAATTTAAATATCATTAATATTTAAATATCACACAAAATAATACACTACAAGTATATTTTAAATAGTAGGCACATTTATCAGCGATAGATATGTGCCTATATCTTTCGTTAAGCCTATTATATTGCTCCCTAACTCTTTTTAAATTAAGCTTAAAGGGTCATTTGCTCGTTGGACCCATGTTTTCACGTTAAGCCTCTTAAAATACTGAGTTTTAGTCTTTGAAATCGGCTGAACCCGAAAATCTCTACTTGTTAATAGTAGTTTGTTTCATTATGTAAACCTTTTCACTATTATTTATAACAATCTTAATCTTATTTGATTAGAAATTTAGATAGTCACAGTCCTAATGTGAATGTGAATTTACGGTTGTCGTAAAAGAGATTCTGGTATTATTGACTATTATAAAATTAAATATTTTAATAATTACTTTAATTATTACTTAAAATCGTAAAGTGGCAATTCTTGGCCAATTTTGTTTCAAATCTCTGTCTAACAAAACTGAATATTTGCTCAAAGGAAACTAATTCATAATATAATTTATTAATAGATTGCACACTGTTGACTGCCAATATTTACTAGTTATCCTTTCGCGGGTCTGCTGGTATTCTTCTTAAGAAATAGTCAGCACCTTTGTACCTATGTTTGACTAATATGTTGTTTGTAGGTCATGTTGTGTGTTCAGAAATAATCAAATAAATAAATACGGTACATTTTTACTACAATAGGTACCTTACCCCCAAATACAGAAACGCAACTTAACTTTAACACGTTCTCAAATGTCTATCTGTCACTACTTTACACCTTCAAGTGAAAGAGACAGTCCGAGACGTAACGGCGATTTATAACTGACTAGCTGTCCCCCGTGACTTGGTCCGCGTATTTTAGTTTAAACGGTTTTTCATTTTTGCAACATTTTCAATCTCATGCTCCGCTCCTTTTAGTCGCAGCGTAATGTTATATAGCTTGTAGCCTTCCTTAATAAATGTGCTATCCAACACCGAAAGAATTTTTCAAATCGGACCAGTAGTTCCTGAGATTAGCGCGTTCAAACAAACAAACAAACTCTTCAGCTTTATATATTAGTAAGTATATAGATATAGATAATAGATTGACGTTTTAGTATTCGGCCATTAGATACATTATTTGAAATAACCTTTTAAACATCTCATCACGTAAAGCTTCTACAACAAAGTAATCGAGCAACATTACACACCGATGCCCTAAATGAAACTAATTATTCTGTCATCAACAAAACAAAAACTTTGTAGCGATCGTTACGTAACTCATTTCAAATTAATTATGAAGAATTATCTTGTAATTGCTTAGTACCGGGTAAATAATCAGCTAAATATGTATGAAACTCTCACGGGTTGCATTGTGCCTATCATTAAAGATGATTGCAAATAGAAAATGTTTACTTTATAGCTTCTGCATGTCAACATTAATCACTGTGCAAGTATATACTTCTTGTTTTTTAAGATCTGAATCTTAATGATAAGCGTGGAAGTATAGTGATTCTACTTTATATAAAAAATATATTTAAATAAGAGATATAATTATAATAGTTTGAATGAATATTCAATCTTTTCCCGCCATGACATGGTGATCTAATAATTTTTGAACGAAAAATTATAAATCTTAACATTGTTCAACAAGGAAATTTGTGCGTACGAACCTTTGTTTAAAATTCTGATATATATTTTTTTAAGCGAAATTGAATAGGAATTTATACAAATAATAAAGCCAATATTTGATAATTAACCGTCTCTTATTTGTTTTATTTGTAGCTTCGAATACGGTTCAATTTTTGCTTATTACGGTAAAATTTGACAGCAATTTCTAAACCATTTCGACAAAATAATGCCACGTTGATTTATGGTAAAGGAAAATTTCATTCATTTCATTGTTACGGCTTCACTGCATTAGACCTTTCTGCCATAAAAGGTATTTATTACGTACAATCGACTTGTGAAGACATAAAAAAAAAGAATTTTCAAAATAAAGCAGAAACGTGTATTAAGAATACTCAATGGTAAATTCTGATATAGTAATTACGTTAAGTGATTATTTCAAAATATAATGTTACTACTCCGCGTTTTTATATCGTTATTCAAAAGCTGAATTTTTAACATTACACTAGCGAACGACGAACTGCGTTTGACGACCTTTAATCTACTTACTTACCTCCGCTCTACCACTGTGCGCCTGGTAGATGTCTGAGGTGTCTTGCGTCGTTACTAACCTCGGTAAAAATCTTTTTAAAAATATTTATCGTTGAAAACTTTTACACATAATATATTGTATGGTTACATGTAGAATAGAATAGAATAATCTTTGTTGTACACCACGAGAGTTACATCATTCAAATAAAAAGTATGTACGTAGTCAACTCTAGAACTAAAGTAGTTCCATAGCGAAATTCGGTTAGGTTACCTTCAAATACATTGTTATTTATCTATCTTTAACAACGCTTGTCTTCTTTAGCTACGCCAATTTGTGTAAAATCCTGATCACACTAATTACAGTAATTACTAATTAGACGTACATCTCCATCCTCTAAAACAAAGTCATTATGCTTGACAAACTGATTTGCCATTCCCTATTTAAATATTAGCACAGACTGATCTTTATACTGATTATTTGCTAAAGTATTCGTTACGGTCTGTAGAAAGAGGCACTGAATAACAGACTCTTTATGTTTAAAAAAATGGAGAAGTCCTCGGTCTCAGCTATCTTGTTTTGAAAAGTATTTTTATGTAACTTTACTTACTGTTTCAAGACTTAATTTTATTTGACAGAGTTCTGGAATAAGTTGTATCTTAGAGTCAGTTTCTTATTTCAATGAAGACAAGACTCTTAGTACATTTCATACGAGTTCTGTCATCAGTGTTTTATTTAAGTCCCAATGTCTACATAATTATATGTAGTATGTAATTATTATTTCGTTAAAATAATTTACAGTTACATTATTTAACGTTACCTCACAAATAAGTATAAAATTATAATTTAAAGCAGCCCGGAGATACATAATACAACAAAATAAATTGTATTCATTGAACTAAATTCAATTATTTGTTACATATAATATTTATCCTGACGTTCCGGGCGAAGTGTTGAATTGGGAGTCAAGCCTCATGCGGATTCCATTTTATGTATCAAAACAACAAATAATTGAATCATTCAGTATATTCATAAAATAATTTGTGTTAACGTTATCAAGTTATTGATGTTGAAATATTATTAGTAAATTGGATTTACCTCCGATTTTATTGGCGTACGCTATCTATGCTAATCCATAAAATCAGTAGAGTATGTAGCTATATTTTTAAACCTGATTATTTATAGATTTTTTATATTAAAAAAAATAATATAAATTATTAAACATTGATGTAAAATTACACTTTGTTTTTCTAGTTAAGATTAATAATTACCTGATAATTTACCTCTCAGCTACTACACTCTGTAATAAAATATTTGGTATCTGCGTTGTAGTACTTGTAATGATATTTCGTTTTGGCATTAGAGCCAAGTCCAAGAGTGTTTACTTTAAGATTATGTTAAATAATGCTAGTTTTCCTCTATGTGGAAGTTTGAATTCTTTAAAGTATTTATTTTATTTAAGAATGTATGAATAATATTTTCTTTAGCTGGAGTAATTTGCAATATGTTGTTACTAAAAACATTCTCTTTATTTATTTTTGCATATTATTACGTTTTATTATTTTGAAATATACAGATAATAGTAATCCTCTGAGTAAAATTATCAAACGTTAACATTTTGTAGGCCATCGGATTAACTACTTAATAATTTGTTGATTAAACTAAATCCTATGTGCGAGGCTTATAATCGCAAATTGATATCTGGTACAAAACATTTATATTGCTATCTAATATTATATACTAGCTGTTGCCTGTGGCTCCGCCCGCGTAGGTATCGGTTATTGCGGAAAAAGTAACCTCTGTCCTTTCTTGGGATCCAAGCTTACCTTATACCGAGTTTCATCCAAATCGGTTTAGCGGTTAAGTCGTGTAAGCGTAACAGATAACTAACTAACTAGTAACTTTCGCATTTATAATATTAGTATATTTATAATATTAGGACATTTGCTATTTACTTACTTTGATACTTTGATTTTTTTTACGTAAATAAATGAAAATAAAGAACTTGCACAAAAAGCAAGTTTTATTTTAATTATAAATTAAAATTGAGAACCACATTATCTAGCAGAAAATTTAAACAATACAAAACTAGGAAGTAATTTTTCTTCTACATCATGGTAATAACTCTTATATTATATGGAAGTGTATTAGGAACGGTCAAGCTTCAACAACACCTACAAGCACCCTAAATGATTGATTGCCGACGCGATTGATTTTATGTCAGCGGTACAAACGTATGGTCCCATTTATTCCAAAACAATTCCAATACCATTCGACTGCTATTTTTAAACCGTTATAATAAATGGAGTCGGATATCGCGCTGGTAATCTTTCCTTAATGACGCCGTTCGACGCAGCTTCAGTTTCAGTACACGCTTGTTTTTGCCTTTTTTCTTTGACATTTACTTTGTTGCCTATAAAAGCATTAGTGAAAACCCACACAGCATTTTTTTAAATGATAAAAATAAATATTATATGGAAAGGTTTGGTTGGAAATCGTGTTAGTTGATAATTAAGCATTATACCAGTGCAAAACGAGATTTAATTAATCTGTCTAACAAAAGTTTACTGCTCTAATTTTTGTACTATGTACTATACACATCAATATTTGTCGCTCAATCTCTTATATAATAATAGGTAGATAGGTAATAGAGAAGAATTAAAGAAAGGGAGGAATGCATTTGCCCAGCAGTGGGACAGCATGGAATGATAATAATAATAAATAGCTAAATGTAGACTAGAAATTATGTGTTAGAATGTGTATATATACATGTATTATCTATACGCTATCTATACATATATTATATAAATGCACCATTTTCTTTTCAAGGTCTCCACTATCGATTGTTATTAGATATGTATCTCTCCTACAGTTATATAAGATGAATATTAAATATTATGCTGACATTTAAATGCGTATGCAAACAGTTGTAAATTTATCACATTACTCAAAGACTATTTGAGTAATGGTTGTTTAGTCTGGTGTTTCTATATAATTATGATTATTGTTGAACATTTCAGGTTGTTATAGAATCAAAGTCTTTGATTTAATATTGAATAAATTATTGAAAATCAACAAATAACCATTGTCGGCTAAATAAATCTGTTTAAGTTTATTAAAAAAAATACCCCAAAGTAAGACAGAATTTGTACGTAACTTTTCATGATAATAATTTAATGTTATCTGATTCACATGTAATAGTAATATGTTGGGACAACTCACACACGGCCATGTGATCCCAAACTAGACAGAGCCTGTATTATGGCAACAAGATAACTTATAAACATACTTATATATTTCTAAATACATAATTATCGTGCTCATCACACTAATATTTGTCCTGAGTAGAAATCGAACCTTCGATTTAGCAGTCAGGGTCACTAACCACTAGACCAACAGGCTCGTCATTATTATATATTTAGTTACATTGTACACGATGGTTGCAATTTTTGTTTTTCTCATAAAGGTAATAATAAATGTCTTAAAGAACGGAATATAATGTTTCTCATTATTTGCGTAACGCGTATGTTTGTAAAACAGTTTTATCAAATTGTTTATCGTGTACGTAGGTATCGTTTAGTTTAGTCCGTCACCGACAGACTCTCATACCAATTGCCCCATTTGTCATTTCCGTGTGCTGAATATTGGTCGGTCAGCTTGAATATTACCGATATATCAAGGGATCTAAAATTGTTGGTACATGCAACTTGCAAGCTTTGTACTACTGATCTATTAACGTTGGCTTCAGGGATCCACCACTAATCTAAAATGCAAATCCGTGCAATACCGAGGTTGGTTGTATTGTTCAATATCCTCAGACATAATACAAGCCTAATACTGTCCTACTTAGGACCAAGATCACTTTTCAAAAAAGAAACTATTAGGAAGATTACTAGTAGGTAGCAGTGACATGCAGTTGTTATTAAATGCAGGGATAATTGCAATGTTTTTTTATACTCAAGTCGGTACTGCGGAAAATAAGAGTTACGTGTTGTTCTGCAGCTATTTATATAATTTTGGAATTTAACTTTAGTGTCATCCTGGGTTCGAATCTGCAACATTTTAAAAAAACAAGCCGTGGTCACTAAGTTGTTAGGCATAATGGGTGGTTAAACGGTGCTACAATATTTGTTACAGCCAGTTGTAAAATCTAGATGATCGGTCGTAAATTGAAGTTATGACATTTATAATTCGCACTTCAGTGCTGTCAGAAAATAAACAAGTGACGGTAGATATAATAAAGTAATTTTTTGTGTAAACAATGCAAGATGCTTGTATCCATATAACAGAATTACCATAAATCGTTTAATACTGTTTACGAGACTGGTTTAATAGCGTGCATTATTTCACCCTTGTTTTTGTAACGAAACTCAATTTGGAAATGGCTGCTCCCGCTCTCAATGCTTAATCGAATTACTTGTAACAAAAAGTTGTAAAGAATATTGTTTTCATTTACGATTCCATTTTTTTTTTTCAATAAATGCCTATTAATTTGTTCATTTCCCTTCAGGAAATATGCTATTGTTTATCTAAATAAACAAGTAACAAAATGTAGTTTTATAACCTCTACTTAAATAGAGTACACTTAGTAATCAAGCATCCACTTTAACATATAGGAATGTACAATTACTATAATTTACTAAACCATACAATTTTATTTTTATTACCGTTATAATATTAGAACAACAGCTGAATAAAACATGTAATATGCTATATCTCTAGCGTATAAACTAGTTATGTGTAATATGTAGATTCTTAACGTTGTGTTTTATCGTTACGACCGTAATCATTTTTAAAGTGTTCGTTATAATTCGTAGTAATATGATGATAGTTTTCATAAAGAAATTAGTATGGAAATATCATAACTTGGCAGCGAAATGTTCTTGGTACCACAAGATTTTACTCATGCTTTTATCGCTAAACTACCGTAAAGCGTAGAACAGCAACTGAAAAGTGCTGAAAGCTCAGCTAGCTACTAGTATTTGTTTCTAAAGAAAACGACTAAACATCGCCTGTTGGGAATTGTTGTGCTCAAGGCAAGGCTATAAAAGCGGCATGAAGGACGTCCGCAATGCTTACACAGCTCCGCCGCAGGTTTCCGCTGCAGGCCTCTGCTCAAAGCGTCGCCGTCGTCTTGCATGCTGTATGAATGACCGGCGACATCGTGCTCGCCGACTTACCCGCATCAAAGTCCATACGACTCGTTTGATGTCGTGTTGTCACCCAGAAAATCGTTTTGCAAGGGTTCACGGCGCATCCGATTCTCAATAAAAACGACTGTAAAGTTAAATAACTACGCAGAAGTGTGTCTCCTCCATTTGACTAATAATATCGGGACCTACCGAAAATTAAAATTTACAATTCCCAACTGTTCTCGGAAATGTTACGGGGCTACTTTAATTTCCCAGAAGAGACGACGTGCTGTAAAAACAACAGCGCACTTTCATTTGTGAATGATAGTTTATTAGGTGTCGGGGCGTGACTAATGATGTTACCTACACAAGATACAACTATGGTTTCATTTACAAAAGTGCTTATTAAATTTCCGGAACCCGTTCTTTTTTGTGAAATTCTTCGTCTTGAATTTTATTCTTCACATGTAGGGTCCCCCTGCTAATAAGTTAATGGAGTCCGTCATAAAAAGCACGGTCGCGGTCTTTAACAAAACAAAATGTACGTGCCTATTTTTAATATTTTATGAAGCGAACGATGCTTTTTCTAGCGGACTTTTGTTCTTTTTCTCGAAGTCACTCGCTTTTTAATGAAACGCACGTCGTGAGCGAGGGAACGGATACGGTAGCCTTTCAAAGGAATTGTGGGAGAGAGCACAATATATATGTATCGGAGTGCTCTTACAGTATCGAGTGGATGAGTCTTTACATTTCCGCGGCAGACTCGCTTGGATGCATGTCTAGTGTAACATATGATACCGTTTACGAGTACTTACATTCTCGAAAAGTTTGTGAGTCACCGCCACAGATAAACGTTTGTAAACATAGTTTATAATTAAAAATAGAGTGTTTTGATGTTGTAAATATTTGTAGAGAATTTAAGCTACATTTGAAATAAATAGTTGCGAGTAAAAGTTCCAGGCGGTATGCCTACACAAAGTCATAAGAACTTTGCAATATTAAGTGAACAAATAGGTTCTCGGTAACGAAACGTACATCAATATAATTATCAATCATAACGTGTAATTTGTAACCGATATACGCCATCGTAAATAAAGATGGCTTGGTAACAGTGGTAATTATTAGTGTACAGCGGTCTATGTGAGGTCAGAATGATTCAAACGGTATTTACGAAATGTCAACATAAATCTTCACTTTAACGATTATCGCCAATAAAAAGTAGAAATTAGTAGTGTTGTTAAGTCTGGACGTAACGATAACTGTTTTATGCGTTTCTTTATCAGGGGAATCAATTTCGTCATTTCCTTTCACAGACAAAGGTTTGTGTTTTTACTTAAACTAGCAATATTACACTGGCAGCTACCGCAATGCATAAATCCACGTTGTCTCGCATCAGGTCTATCTGTTAATTTCCACCAATCACAGGCCAGTATCTTCTCTCTTATTAGTGAAAAATGAACAATACACCTGGCAACCCTAGCGGATTTATCAGGCGCGTTGGCCCCCATTCCAAAATCTCTTCGTAAAATATTTGTGTTCTAGAAAGGTCACATACAACTAGATTTTGTTTGCCTACATCCGACTACTTTCAGATGAAAGTATTCAAATGCATATTTTATATTTATATTTACGTACCGCAGTACATCGGTATAAATTGCATTTGAATAAACAACTATGTTCTTCGTACAGCTCGGGTTTAGTATTGACATGGATGTTTCGTGAATTGTACGGTAGCTTTACTTGTTTGTTTGGTACATCTATTGTTAGTGTCGGTCATTGACGTATGTCAGGTTTATTCCATTCATAAAATCAGACGCAGTAGCAATCCAACCACAACGTTACACCAATTACCGACCATTTTACCGACTAATTAAATACTGATTGGAGTTCAGAAATTTAAGAGTTAAATCCTTTTTTGAACATTTAGATTAATAAAATTAATATTGTATTGCTCAAGATATGCTAGCTAAAACGTCCTCGCTTTATTTTAAGTAGGGCAGAGAATATTATTTTAGATTTGTTTCGTGGTGGAGTAGAAGATATGAGATTACCGTTGTCATACTGCCACCACTGTAATGAATGAGCCTGCTTTTATGTCACCGAGCCTATTAGCTAATAGCAGTGCATTTATAATAAAATTGCATTAATTGAGTGTAAGAAAAGTTGCCAACGAAATTTCGCCTGACTTCTCAAATAAACTTGTGCCTTGGTGATAATAATAAGTGATCCATAGAAATAAATAAAAATAATCATAAACTTGAAGTAATATAACTCTAAAAATTTGAGCTCAACAAGCCGGCTTTTTGCGATTTTATTCCCGGAGAGACCGATAAACTGACTTTGGACTCGCTAGCCCAATGAATACTTACGACAGTTGTTACAGACAATCAGAAGTATGACGTACGGAGTAATTGAGTTGCGAAGGTCATTTGACAGTCAGTTTGTTCTATATAACGATGGCCAGAGGGCAGACTGCAGACCAAATATCAATTTAATTGAGACGTATAATTGATAGCTTTTAAAAATAATAATACTACCTACATTGTTGTATGTGTTGTATACTGTGTTTTGATTAAATTGTTTATTAAAATAAAAAATAATTAAGCAATACTTAGATCATTAAAATTTAATACCAGCCTTGAACTCGTTCATAAAAATCAACAGTTAACAAAAGTGGTTGCTATTGTTTTTAATGGCATAGATCACATATTTTAAATACAACGTAAAAAGTAGGTATAAACTTTAGATACAATAGGCAACGAACCCTTTTCCAAACAAACATGACTGTGGCATGGAAAACAATTTGTAAGCGCCCTATACTCTGTCATGACTTGGGAAATTCAAATCCCTTGCCAGTTACCTGATAAGTGTTTCTGAATTCATTTCACTGTTTGGAAAATTAGCAGCAGTAGAATAATATATGGTCAATAAACTAATTGGGTTTCCATCAAACCGAATGATCTTTATAAGTTCTAAATAATATTGTCTTATGAATAAGAGTATTTGTGCTTTAAAAATCCGCTAAGTTTGTTTGTCTGTCAGATATTCCACATGCGAGACTAAGGAACTCAGCAGATTTTAAAATTGTAAAATTCCTCATGAATTATGCTTGCTTTACCAATTTAAAATCTTACTATTTATCACATTCAAAAGCTACAACTACTTAAAAGCCACAGAGTTAATTTAAAGTTATTCGAAACAATTCAATGCCGTTTATATTTTGCATTTTATAAAACTAAACACTCATAAACTTCACTACATTGCTAGATGAAAAAGTTTTACCCTGTAAAACAAAGTTGTACTGTAAAGTTAGAAAACGAATTACGTGCTTAGTTTTGGCGACGATACAAAAGGTCAGTTCGGATATTCGAAGGATAGTTGGCTGCCGAGACGCCAGTTTGTGTGTATTTAATTGACTATTACTTACCTTTTTTGTATGAAAAGAGGTATAAATAGGGCAAATGATCCCTTCTTTGGAACGTTTTCAGCCGTTGGACATTTATTGGATTAGCTCGTGGCTCGTGAAGCAGAATGTATTTTTTGACATTGAAAGGATATTTCGGATTTATTTATGGTATACAATACTTTACCCTAATATTGCTTTATGTACCGTGGATGTGGTCGTTTTTCGAAACTCGATGAGATGATCCTCGTATGATTAGATACGAAACTACCTTTGCAATAAATGTGATGTATCTTACTTCTTACTTATATTAAAAATGCTAAAGTTTGGATGGATGGATGGATAGTCGCTTGTTACTCAATCACGATAAAATGGCTAAACAGATTTGAATGAAATTTGGTACATAGATAGTTTATTACCTGGAATAGCTCTTAGGCTACTTTTCACTATCATCATCATCATCACCATTTTTCAGAACACGGATGAAACCGCTGGGCGCATGTAGTAATATAATAAAACATATAAAAGACGTAGTTGAGCAACATCTAATATATTACAACACAGCGTCGTAGCGACACTTTCAATTGGTTTAGACGGGTCTAAATATGATTGATATATAATGGGTATACGACCAAGTAATACAAGACGAAAGCGTTATTTACTGCAACTATTCTGACTCCAGAAAAGCTCGTACAACTGATTGTGAGACATTCAATTACAGTCTTAAAATAGTAGCTGTTGCCTGCGGCTCTGCCCGCGCGGGTTTCGGTTATCACGGCAATAAGTAGCCTATGTCCTTTCTTGGGATCCAAGCTTACCCAATACTTAATTTCATCAGAATCGGTGCAGCGGTGTAGCCGCGAAAGCTTAACAAACATACAGACAGAGTTACTTTCGCATTTATAATGAAATATGGATTGCAATGAATTTAAGCGTCCCTTGCGAGTGAATTATGTGATAAGGATATCGAAATTCCCATTACCGTGTCGTAATATTGGTGAGATAGGCCAAATTAATTTACGTTTCCAGTCTACATAAGTATACATAGATTCCTAGTCTCTTTTTAAGCTAACATTTCAATAGCCTAGTTACTATGAAAAGTAGAGTACCTATTCACTGTTTAGTTAGTACGGGACTGGGAAATACATTCGAAAAGATTGAAGTATCCGCGGTCTGTTTCCGAGTTATTTGTATTGCTCGGAAAGTACAATGTTGGAAGTAATTACTTGGAGAGCCGACGTGAGAAGAATATGTAGCTGGGTGGGCAGGTGTTCAAATGTAATTGAATTATAACCGCAAATAAATTATAAACAGAATAAACTCATTTGGAATACATAAGTAAGACGCTTGAATGTAAATACAATAGTATATTTTTAGCTACAAAGAAAATTATAGGTTACTCGCTTTAGCCCGCTCCTCCACCTGCATGGGTATCGGTTATCACAGCTAAAAGTGCTCTTTCTTGGGATCTAAGCTTACCCCATAGCAAGTTTTATCACAATCGGTTCGGCAGTTTAGCCGTAAAGGGTAACAGACATACAGAGTTACTTTCGTATTTATTGATTCATTTAGTATGAAATATTATATGGTTATATAAAGTTATTTAATGTCTGGACTAGATTATCAAAGTTAATATACATTTAAGATTTTTATACAAGTGTTTCAGTACATTCTAATGAAGAACCAATGTTTAGGTAAAAATGGTATTTAAAAAAAAGTATCCCAAATATTTTAGTAATGTATAGTATATTAATGTGTTATTCAAAAGTGCGAATAAAGAGACATTAGACTGTCGCATAAAAAGTATTACGTTTAATAGGCGAGTTTTCAGGCTAATAGCCATTCTTGGTATCCCTTGTTCGGCAGATTTACGATGTACTAAACCACAAGCGTTCCAATTCGCAGCCATTTTTCTTCCACCGACAATATTAAAATTTATTCGAATTTAGCGGATTGAGGGATTTACGCATACCGAATATAGTATACCAGATTTAAAAGTATTGACACCCGTTTTTTGAGTTCTTTGTTTAAAAATTCATTATTTCCATCTTCATAACTCTGATCCGTAAAAATATTAACGTGGCTTTCGAAATGAAATGTGATTTAAACAGACTCAGAGACCATTCAGATAATATCTCTACATTAAAGTCGTACATACTCTATATTAAAGTCGTATTTCTTTATATCTTTATGTTGATACATTCGTTTTAACTTCACTCTACTAAGGTTTTATATAGAAATAAGTTTATAAATAACATTGTGTCTAAAAGATAAAATAATAGCATCAAAGAAAAAGGGCCTTTCTTTTTTATACTTAAGTTACCTGAATGTGACAAACACTTATGGATCGTCGTCAGCCGACGCTCTTGGGTCCAACGCAGTTTGCTCTAGGGACAAATATACCCACTAAGTAACGACTTGGATAATTCAAGGAATATGTTAGTATCTTACCTAAATTTCTCAATAACTCGATCACACTCCATGTTTTGTATAAAAATATGTACATATTGTTATTACATTCAACCCCTAGTATTATTAGGGCAATATTTTCCTAAACTCTGATGACGTATGTAGAAAACCACTTTTCTACATTGTCTCGAGTCTGGTATTTGTGGTACCTTCATTGTCTCTGTAACACAGAGTGACTTCAGATTAATTAAAGTTTTTATTCTTTATTATTTACAATTAAATATTATTTACAATTTTAAATATATACAAACCTAACTATATATACACTTAAAACAAAACTAAACTCTTAACTAATAAAAAAAATCTAAAAAATAGCGTCAAAAAATTCATCCGCATCGCTGTCGACTGTAAGTGTACCCAAAAGACTGGCGGCATTGCCACGTTGAATGGCAATGCTTATTCTCTGTCCAAAGTAAAAGCCAGCCCTTGGGTCACGCGAGGAGTCAACAAGGCGTTTCGCCAGATCTTTATATAATATGTGTGCACTCGGACCCCACGGTCCAAGTGTTTCAACCCCAAACGGCTGGAATGTATAACTTCCAATAAGGTTGTTATATTTCCGCCGTTTGAGGTTCTCAGCAGCCGCAGCAGCAGCGCCAGCACAGCACGATGAACTAGGAATACTTCAGATTAATGTATGTGATGTTGACCGCATTTATTTATTTCTTTAAGACTTTAGAAACCATATACTTAGTAATGTTAAAGTTACAGATATTTTTTTATAAAAATGTTTTATACGAAATATTGTACCAACTGCCTTGTTAGAGTCGTGGTTGCAAAGTCGGATTTCGAGCTGTCTGAGAAATTGTTACCGGATTTCACGTTTAAGAAATTCTTCGTACAAGATCAAAGTAAGTTCTGCGTAGTTCTCTATAAATGACAGTAGACCCGCCTCATTACACGGGTATTGGATAATATACTTAAACTAGGCTCACTACTCGTGCCACCTTCACTACTCGCTCTGAGAGATACTCCCGTGATAATATAAAAAGTAGAATATCTAGAGAGGTCTTTATCACAGACCGTTGAGCATTTTCAAAGCGATTTAGCATCTTAGACTTACTAATACTCATGACTATGTATGTAGCCTGAATAACTAAAAAGGAGAAATGTGTTTGTTGTAGTCGTCTTTCTTTAGCCAAATATTAACGGAAGTTTTCATATTTTCATACAGTACTCAAAATAAATACTAATGTATAACTCTGTTTCTATGCTTTAATGTATAGTCGAATAGGTGATACTATTAATTTTGTGCCATGCACGTTACACTAATAAAAAGGCATGCATTAAGGCTTCCCTTTGTGATTCCGCGTAGGCTTAGCAGTCACAACGCAACGCTGTCAGCTCATTATGCAAACAGGTTATTTGAAAAAAGCCTGCATTGTTACGAGCTTTAATTGTTATACTCATTGCTAAATGTTATTTCAAAAGACAGTTTCAAACATAAAAGCTTGTATTCCATTTATTTTGTTATAACGTTTTTGTAAGTCAGCATTTAATCCCGCCGTTGTTAGAAATTTAATTGTAAGCCGAAATGTCAGCGAATCCTGACATTGAAAATAAGAGCTTAATTTCGTCAAGTTTAATTAAATGTATATTGAAATACATACGCTGAATATTTCAGTTTTCTGTGTCATAAATAAGAGGATCAAACGTTCTACAAACAATTAAATTAACGTAATGAAACACAGAATTTTGCTGGATATTTTATTAAAATATTTTAGAGTTTATTTGGTAACATTTAATAAAAAAATTATGAAAAGTTTTTAACATAATGTTGCCTTTTTTCTACGTAGGAATTTAAAACAATCATAATTATTATAATATGCAAAATAATAGGCACGTAACAAGTAACGTATTTTAAAAACAAAAATATACAATTTTATGATACAATAGAAACGATATTAGAATCTGGTAATACTGGAAGCCGATCAAGGCTGAAGAAGAAGAAGAAATGATGTTATAAAAGCTAGTTACAGTCATGTGAATTAAATTTGGATGGGTCCAGGAAAGTAGCTACCTACTGTATACAAACTGTGGGTGTATTATGTGTGGGTGTTCACTGTTCACCTTTACTTTATTCTCGAAGGTTGATTTATTTACGGCGAGAACCTCTCAAGGAATTAAATGTATAATCTAATCTAACAGGTTAATTTACAAATATTTTTATTTAAAAGAACAAGGAATAATTAAGCGAATCACTAATTATTAAAGGTAATATTAAACATTAATTAAAAAAACAATAGAATATGACATCGAATAACAAACTATCCAGACTCGAAAAACCAGCGAATCATCAATATTTTTGTGGTTTCCAAATAGATTATCTCATATTATTATTACCTTCTTAAAAAAGCCATACTTGGTACTTACTTGGTATGAAAATCTTCTTCAGAATTGCGAAGTAACTATCAGAAATCACAGCAGTATTGACTCTATCGATGGCTAATTGCTCAAGCATAACTTGAAACCGCATCTTGCACGATAGTACATACTACCCACATACATGCGGTTTCCAGGTATTCACTAGATAGGGTGCTGAAGTGACCGTAAGTGACAGACCAAGGAGCTATCTCTACTATGGCGTTCGTATCACAAACATTGACAAAGAAAAAAAAATGTTTGGCAATATGTTCAAGGCTAAATTACTAATAATTATATAATTACTAAGATGATTTTGTTGAAATTTAGCTGCCAGTAAAACTAGCTTACGTCCACACATTTTCTAATTATTTCCAAAATAATTAATACTAACGTGGTCCTAGACAAGATCAAAGTTATAGTTAAAAAAACATTATATATTTTTTTGTGAGAATCATATGCTTTCTTTACACAAATAACATGGACATAGGCTAGTTTTTTTTTATTCAAAATAATTAATTTCAACGTGGCCAAAAATAAGAATAAAAACCTAGTTATAAAAACATTAAAATACATATTTAAGAGAGACTGTCGAATGTACTATTGAAAACCCTAAGTAAAATAATAATTCCCGCAAAATGTCAAACAACCATTTAAGTTAAATGATGTTTGTTGCACAATTTTGCATTGACTAAGTTGTGCTGTAGTTGCCCGTTTACCTCGTGGCCTACTTATGTTTCGAGATTTATAGTGCAAGATGAGAAAGATGAAGCATCTAGTTAGGAACTCCGTTATTCATGTTTCAGGTGGTTTTATTTTGTGGTACAAGAAAAACATTTTATTTTCCGAGTTTTCACTTGGCATACCTATTTGGTGGAAAAATTAATACAATTAACAATCTTGGTCCTATGTCTGCCTCATGAAAAAGTAACAGCGATACATTATATCTTTCTTTGGAAGCAGTTTTACCTCTCATTAAAAATCAAAAACAAAAGCAAATTATCATATTGTGTGTAGTTATTCTTTTGTTTTATGGGCGCTCAATATACTTCTGCAGGACGTCGGCCTCCCAACCTAAATTATTAAAACATTCTGTGTTATTGATAAAATATGTATAACTTATGCATTAATTTTTTTATTGAAAATTTGTGCGTTTAAAAATAAATATTATCTTTAATTTAGATAATCAAATAGCGTTAAAAAGTATTAATATTACCGGTATTTTCATATCAAAATATAAATGTAATAATAGCGAAAGACGTAAGAAAGGTTATATCTGCATATCAAGTTCCATACAACATTTATAGGTCCATTAAAAAGATATCGAAATGGGCTATAACTGGCAGGGTTACTTCCTTATATTGGTTCATGAAAGTATATATTATCTAGTTTATGCCTGAAGTCCCTTGAATTATTAACTTACCTTTAACATTGTCACGTTGTTTAATACTTTCTCAAGGCCTCAACTTGCCAATAGGTCATTTCTATTAGGGGTACAAATTGTTTTTCGTTTGCTGTCCTAGTAGTGTAATTATAGTAAGTCAGTTTGACAGTCTAATTAGACAATAAAAGTGTCTTCGGCCGCAACTGTCAGTCTAACTGTGTAACGACGTAAGCATTGCGAATGAGTTAGCGTGTGATATTCAGAGCGGTGCTAGCTAGCTTGTCTTTTAGACAGTAAGACAGACTACTTAGTCGTGACTGAATATCGCGTAGTCTAATAAGCGCTTAGGACTCATTTTTAGGCATACCACAGAACAAATTGAGTACACATTCTGCCGTATTAGTAATATATTTGCCGCCCCCATGTAAACTCGCTAAGAACCTCGTCCAAAGTTCACTACCCGAAAGAGTCACATTTGTTGAAGTAGTTCTATCAGATTATACATATATAAAACATCGAAAAGTGAAATCAGTTCATCGGAGAACTGCGAAGTAACAGACTACGCGACAAACAAGAAGTAACAATATTAGAATAAGAACCAGGGGAATGGAACTTATTTAATAACAATGTCATTATGTCTTCCTTCGGTCCCATTCCAAACTGTTCCAACAAAACGTTTATTGTCATTTTGACAACTTTGATCCTAATAAAAGTGGAGCCTAGTTTGACAGAAATATTTGGTTTATTAGAAAAATCAAGTATTAAATACTTAGTAAAGTTTGCTAGAATATTTATTTTTTATTGAATTACTTAAAACGAGGCATCATTCACGAGACACTCACTATCTTTAAAAACATAAAGAAATGTGGCATTGCATGAACTGTTTAGTCTATCTACTAAGCGTTGGCATTTGTACCTAATATAAGAAAATTAAAGCAGTATTTAAATTTTGTGAAGAGTAAATTACCTACAAGCAAATGCCTGCCAAGTCTTACGGAGCTGACCTTTACCGCAAGGCAAGGTAAATTGTGCCGATATTGTAGGGCGCGGAGCATATCTTGCCCGGCATAAGTTTATAAGTAGAGCCGGCCGGGTTGTTCACCGCTTGCGAACTACATAATAATTCAATTCCAACAGTTAACTCCTGCAACTCGTGCTGCGGTTGATAGGCAGCGTCTTAGTTTTATTAAATCGTCTGCAATCTGAAAAAAGAAACTAAACAAATCATTCGTATCAACTCTTCCAGGTATTTTCCGCTAGCTTGTTTGTTTGGTTGATACGCAACGCGCATATAAAAAGTATTATTGATAAAGGCATGATTATACTAATAAAACAGTTTAGTGGAGTAATTTTCGGTTCCCTATTTTTAAGCATAAAATTTTATGTCATAATTTAAGATGGCATAATTTGATTTATCCTAATAATAGTTACGCACAATATCACTTTGGCATAACTTTATAGGCATAATTTTTAAGGCATACTTACTTTAAGCATAAACAATGTTAAGCATAATATTCTAAAGCCTAAATATCCTTACGCATAATGATATTTAAGCATAACTTTTATCTAACATAGATTTCAAAACTTTGCTATGAAATCATACTAGGCGCTTATTACGTGCTAAGGGTAAGGGTCAAAAAAAAAAAGTACCTACAAACCTAAACAAATGTGTCGGAGTTGGCAAAGTCGTTTCTAAGGGTCACAAAAAAAAAATACCTACCAACCTAAACAAATGTTCTGCTTATAAATCAGGAATAAATACGTGTGATTAAACTAAAGTATGAATTCATTACACCTTTTGATCTTTATGCCTTATATGTAACTATTAGACGAATAAACAATATGCCTAACAACTTTATGCAAATCGAAATTAGGGCAAAAAACAATAGCCTAAACTATACGTATGCTTACTGAAATAGTATGCCAAACAACAATTATGTCAAAATATTGTTATGCCAAATACCAATATGCCTAACTCGTTATGCCAAATTAAAATAGGACAAAAAAAATTAGGCGAAAAAAAGGGATCCCTAATTTTCTCGTCTGGCTTATAAATTCTACTAGAGCTTAATGTAAATCATTAAAGAAAATCGTAATGCGACGGTTTTAACAAACAACATTTCTAACCATCTATCTCTACATCGTCATTCATTTACTATAATGGTCTCGAGGGTGCGTTTTATGCGGAAAACTCTATTATACCCATGGGAGAGCAAATTCCTTAGATAGGTTTATGTCATTTCATTCTTTTATATTCATTTTTTAATTAAAAATACATTAATAGTAAGTACTTAATAAACAGTTCCGTTCACTGTGGAAAACCTTTTTAACCACTCGCTTTCCTTTTTTAAATTGGTTTGATTTTTAATTAATTTAATGGCAACGAGAAATGTGTAACAATTTTATTTTTACCCATCAAAGTAAAAAGTTTGGCTGACAAACTTTGTCTCGTATTTCGAAAATGAAAATTGAATTCGTTAGTAAACGGATGCAGGCATTTATCACGTCGCAAACCGTATAATACCAAAAGAGAATTTATATTTCAGTAGACGACAAAATTATGTATAAAATTGATCAACGATTCACCGTCACAGTTTTTCATTTCGATTCAGTAAAATAAATATATTGTTGAACGAATGAAACATGTAAACTGAAGACAATTAATGATTATAAAGTTGTGTGATTCATAACTGTTGGAACTAAAACGTAATTATGAGTAGGTAAGTGTCAAGGCTACGCTGGTCACCGTAACGTTCTAAAGTATATTTCAAAATGTTTTTCTCTAACAATAATAAAGTTGTTGAGTGCCAGGCTTTTGAATTGTGCCTTTGCTAACAAATAGCCGACGATGTGTGGCTATTCGTATTAAATACAAGCTCTCAGTGACATTGTGTTTACGCGTTTTGTGTGGCCAATTAGTTATCATTCTCATCGGACTAATAAAATTTAATGTACATGCGTTATGTTCCCGCTTCTTTTTATATGCTTTCTATTTTATTCTTTTGTTTTTTTTTTTCTGTAGCACGAGGACGTTTCCCTAATATATTTGTATTTCGTTTCGTTTATTGGTGCTTTGTGTAATGTTATTTATTGATTGAAGCAAAGTAGTGTGTATTTTCTGAGATATACATAGGTACTTAGCGATTAATGATGATTTTCATTCAGAATTTAAGACTTATCAAAATAAAGACTTAAAACCGTTAGGCCTATATTGGTTGTATACGGAATTCTGTGTCAGCTCGGAAATTCATCAAATCGCTTGAAATCAAGATGTTTCGGTTTGATTAAGTAACAGACAGTCAAACGTTTGCATTTATAATGAGTATTTCAGGATTGGTTTCACTAAACGCCTATAGATACAAGCCAGCCAAAATGGGTCGAGGGGAATCTGGGACCGGGACCGCGGTCCCAGATTCCCCTTTTGAATTTAATATTTATTTTTGAGTGGTAAGTTGGGACCGCAAAAACCAAAAGAAATTTCTGTATCAAGCAAGTACAGTTAACTCAAAACTTTTGGGAACAATAATTTAAGTATAAGATACATTATACAACTATGAAGGTTATTATTGTTAGTTCAGAAATCAATATCCTTAAATAATAACATTAAAGCTATAAACGAATAACTTGTACCTTCTCAATAAAATATATTTTTAGTGACTACTACAATAACGGCGTTCTTTTTGCTCAATAACTTCTATCATTCAGGGAAGACAAGTATGGGAAAGGTTGATTTTTCTCCCGGAAGAATGTACAGCGTTTCAAGCGCGCATAACTTTGTATTGGGTTACTGTTTGTGTTTTTTATAAGTTTGTTGTCAGCAAGTGGATTTTCAAAAATGATAGGTATGTGCTGACAATCTAAAATCACTTACCAATAGTGAGTGCAGCTAAAGTGCCACATAAGGTGGTACATAAGTATAATTTTAAAATTTCTTAATATGAAATTAAGGATAGTGAGACAGGAACCCATGGTGCCCTAGTACTTATACAACTTTTAAAATCTCTTACAGTGAAAAGTGAAAGAGTTAGACGAGCAGCTATGTTGTCCTGGTACTGTTCTGGTACGGTTAGTCTTCATTTCAGTCGCGCGTTTCTTACGGTCATTAAAGAAAGCGTTAAAGAGCAATAAGCCAAGGTCTATAACCAGAAGACGGTTTCTCGAGTCTCGCACTTGAGGGTCGAGAGACTGCAGTCTTCTTGTCTTCCCTGAACGATAGAAGTTATTGAGCAAAAAGTACGCCGTTATTGTAGTAGTCACTAAAAATATATTTTATTGAGAAGGTACAAGTTACTCGTTTATAGCTTTAATGTTATTATTTAAGGATATTGATTTCTAAACTAACAATAATAACCTTCATAGTTGTATAATGTATCTTATACTTAAATTGTTTTTCCCAAAAGTTTTGAGTTGACTGTACTTACTTGATACAGAAATTTCTTTTGTTTTTTGCGGTCCCAACTTACTACTCATAAATAAATATTAAATTCAAAAGGGGAATTTGGGACCGCGGTCCCGGTCCCAGATTCCCCTCGACCCCCAAAATCATAGGGGTCGGAGGGATATAATAAAATGGAAATCTACCTATTATAAATATACCTGTAGTTATTGAGTTCTTGAGTAGGTATTTCTGTTTTCTCATACTTATAATGTGTTGAATAACATTTATAATGTCTTCTTGACATATTAGTCGAGCTATATATAAAAGTATTTGTGAGTGCCAGCAATAAATTCTTAAGTACTTTTCTTCGCTTTCCTAGTAATAGAACCACGAAGTCGTTAAATAATATCAAAAATGTATTAAAATAATGTCTTGCACGAGGCATGTCAACAACCTGCCTAATACTATATATATCTATACTTTACAACTTTGTTCTGTATTATTAAAAGCGTCCTTTTTTTTTAAGAAAGCGATAGTGAAGCACACGTTATCGATTCCTATGTAAAAATATTCTAGTGATAAATATTTCTTAAACATAGTAATGTTTAAGAAATATTTAGTCAGTGTAAAAGTTATCCAGTTATTAAAAAAACTTAAGACAACTTGGTCTAAGAATTGAACTAAAGACCTACATACTCCTTGCTTGCGGTCAATAGAACAATGAAAGGATGTTTTCGATTTTTGTAATAAATTTGACCCGTAAAAGGTTATGACCTTCCTCGAGACTTAATCAATATGTTGGGCGGTCCTTTGACCTGTTATCTTTTATTTAGAAATAATTGCTGCCACGCTACCTAATCACGCTTGATAATTATCCTCAAAAAACATTGACACACATTACCTTTCGGGCACAGTTAACTGGAGTAATTAGAACTGAATTATATTAATAACACCAGCTTTCGGCTAATTTTAAACAAAGCATATTTTTTTGTGTTTGCGTTTTCGAATTGTATGCACTCATTAACGGGGGCTGTATTCAAATGCCAAACAATGGTTGGTCACATACATGTACCTACAATGTTACGTTGCCGTAAAAAATCTTTTAAATATTCTCTATATATAAGAAACAAAGTTAGGATTAGTTACACCAATTATAAAGTCAAGAACCAAATGGTGGACCAATTTTCGTGATTTTTTATTTTTGGATTTGTCTACGTAGCAGAATATCAAATTCTGCTATTCGAAACGGAGACAATGTCATGTCGGAGTCAATAATGAACATGTCTCACGGGAACGAGAACTAATGACGCGGTCGAAACCGGAGGGGGCAGGTCTAGTTAATTAATAAGATGAAAAATTACCGTAACGTTTTAAGGTTTAAGCGACACCTTTATACACATATCACGTTTATTTACCACAATAAAATTTCTTATGGTGTCATAAGACCAACATTGTCAAATACTGTTAGTGCAATAACTGTCACAAATGCCAAATCACATGTTGGACAAATATTAGGCGAAATTCTCTCACATATATTTGTTCTGTGTTGGAATCCCGAGCCCGCGATCTCAAGCGCTAATCGGGTCGTTCGTCGTTAACGTAGTTAAACGTGTTATAAGTTACAAACAGCGTTCTAATTTCCAAAGCTTAACTGCATTTCAGTAGCATTTTGTAACACAATGCTTTTGTACGCGGAAACAGGAGCAATTTTTTTTTTTTTTTTTTTTTTTTTTTTTTATATCTTGGGACATCTCACACACGGTCATCTGATCCCAAACTAGGCAGAGCCTGTGCTATGGCAACCAGACAACTGATAAACATACTTATATATTTCTAAATACATACATATTATAGATAAATTACACCCAGACACAGAACAAATGATCGTGCTCACCACACAAAGATTCGTCCTGGGTGGGAATCGAACCCACGACCTCCGGTTTAGCAGTCAGGGTCACTAACCACTAGACCAACAGGCCCGACAGATTTAATTTTCAACTTAACCAGGTATAAAATCGGGTAATTGCAGTTTGTTGCATGTAATTTATGACATGTATTCAGTTTGTTAAATATTGGACTTTTATACGTGTGTTGCGTTCGAATTCCTGGGTGTTTTTGTACACTCATAATTCACCAATGATAATATCGGGATTTTGGTTTTAAAGCTTACTTTAATATGTCTTTTGGGAATATAAAATAATAATCTAAGGTGGAAATACGTAGGTAAGCTTAGGTAAAGTAGGCAGGACGTAGAGCTTGAGATTTGTAGATGCTTAGGTTTTTTATTGTACGGTCTTTTGGTTTGATTTTAGCCTAGATTCCCTCACAAATCATAAATACGTACCTTCTGGCTTACAAATATTTATAGTGAGTTTTAATGTCTGATTTATTTGACTGGCCTATTGGTATAGAGGTTAGTGACCCTGACTGCTAAACTAGACGTGGGTTCGATTTCCACCCAGGCAAATCTTCGTGTGTATAGTATTTAGAAATAAGTGTGTTTATCAGTTGTCTGATTGCTACAATACAGGCTCTGCCTGGTTTGGAATCCGATGGCCGTGTGTGAGTTGTCCAAAGCTATTATTATTATTAATAATGATGAAGGATACAAAAGACTATGAAGTAAGTAGTAATATTGTTTATTAATAAAATCAAACATTAAATTTAAAAATAGTTTTACCATTATTTAATGACATAAAAATCACACATGTTTTCATCGCAAATATCGTTGATACCTTGATAAAACCTATTTTCAGAATAAATTCAGATTGTTTCGTTTTACTAAAGTAATTGGTTACGTTTGAAGAGGATTATAACAATACCACGCGTTATTGTTTTGATTAATGGCACGTGAACACTGACGTTGTTGTCATGTGTGCATCCAAATGACGTTAATTCACAAACGACGAAACGATTTTATCTTTTCGTGAAATTTACCGTTTCATTATAAAGTTTTGTTACTAAAACAACTGAAGTGTATTGAATGAACATGGTTTCCTTCATAGTGCGTACACCCGCCAGTAGCACATTATTAATTTTCTTCATAATGTTTTGACGATTTACTGGTTTTTTCAGCTTAACTGATTTGTTCACGTTTTAACTTAGTACATAGTCCACTTATCCCACTTAAGGGTTCTAATTTATGTAATAATAGCTTTGGCGCCCGACTTCGCCCGCGTATATGTTGGCAAAAGTAGCCTCAATACCAAATTTTATATAAATTAGTTGACGGACAGAGTTACTTTCGCATTTATAATAGTAGTATGAATCAATTAGCATGGACCAGTTGTTATATTTGTTTTTTGAAGTTTCCACTCCTTTTAATATCTTTATCGTTTTCATCAAGGTGTAAATAACCTTAATATTAAGTGTTAACAAAGCTATTACTTCTTTACAAATTAAATAACATTTTTATAACATTGCGTGTGATAATATCGGAGCAATTAGGAACGCAAACTCACCATTCTAATACAATAAAAACAATAAAACTGCCACTCGACGTACGGTCAACGCAAATATTCGTAACTTCATAATACATGAGTTGGTACAAAAAATACGCGTTCCAAAAGGTATTTGTAAATGTAGTAAGTTTACCCGGTAAATATTCTTTTGAAATGTAGATATACCTGTAGGTACCTACCTGAACATTTTGTATCTCTGTCTGGTTTGAACAAGACCGGAGTGTGATTTAAGTTATACACTGAAAACGGATCAAAGTAGTCGACTGTCTCCGCTGTTCCTTTGCGAACCGATTATTTTTGCGAGAAGCAAAATCTAGACAGACTAAATAATTACTAACAAGATATAGTCAAGTTTAAAATAGCTAGAACAGTCTAAATATGTCAGCGACACTGCTTCCGTGATTTCGGTCAAAGCTCTTGAAATTGACGCCCGGGAACACGTCAATAAGGTCACGTGATTCGGTTTTTCACCATTCATTTGTTTTAATACTCGGCTATGAGTATCTACGTATCAATTTTAGTATGTAACGAATGAAAATGAGTACATAGATTTGATTTGATTTGTTATTTATTGAAGCGGGTAGCACACTTGATTTGGCTATTGTTGAGAACCAATTTGGAACATGAAATGTGTCATTGATGCTAAAATATTCTAAATGCCAACTGTAAATAACGTCCTGGTCGAAACGTCGAAACCTGGTCGAAACGTCAAGCGAAAAGGTTTTTTTTTATAAATGTTTCGCGCTAATTCCCGTTTATTAAAATAGTATTGTAAATTAATTCAGTTTTGTCGTTTAGTTGGTTTTAAAAAACTATGCTTTTTTCATTTTTATTCCTTTTGATGGTCTATTTTTCTCAAACTATAAGACGACCAGGTAAGCACTTCCTTCAAAAATATGTACGTTAATTTATTTCCCAGAATTATAATATTTCGTGTTTAAATAATAACGTGTTATTTTTCTTAACTAAAATATATTGCTACTGTGAAAGATATTAGAGTCTATAAATATCAGCTATTTTCTCTCTTGGGGAGACATTTACGTGTAATGACAATGGATTGAGGCCATCACTTAGCCCCTCGTCGTCCTGGCTACATTGATCAGACGCCATATACCTACCTAATTAAAGATATTGATATCTGAAAAAACTAACTAACTGGAGATCGTTAACATGTTTATTTATTGGAAAAATAATCATGAGGTTCACTATTAATGAGGTTTCACGTGTGGGTTTCACCGGTAATTGTTTGTAACTTCCGTAACAACTTTTTTAGCTTTATTAACTTAACTGGCGTATGAATGAAATGATTGATGAATGTTCTGAAGTCGATACTGTTGACTTACTGAAGCCCACATACTATACCGCAACAGATATAGCTTTCTAGTGTTGTGGTTAGAAATATCTTTATACTTTCGTGGCTACGCAGAGGAACGTTTACATTTGAGCGCCTCTCAAATACGTATCACTAGTCCTTACCTGTAAGTTGAGTGTCAAGCTTCATTAGTGTACCTTTATGAGTAACGCAAGAGTAATTTAATGTTTATTTAAATATAGCTGAAGTGTCTTCCAATTAGTGCCTCTTTGTGGCCCAGCTTATATAACTAACAGACCTTATAAATTACACAACAATTTTCCTTAATTTAAGAAGGAGTGTTTCTTAAACATTTTGGGAGTGTAACTAGACAGCATTTATGTACAATCAGCTTTTACCTTCCATTGTGAAAGTAAATAGACATTTCGACATCCAAATACAAATCTAACGCGGCCTTGTTTGCTTTTGTAAATTGATAAATTGTTTCATCGACTTTACGTGTTAGGTCTGATGAATGATTTAGAAGTGCTCAGGTTACAAAGATCAAAGGTCTGTGCTCTTTGAAAATGTTCTATCTGTAGATATTCCTACTGACTCACGTACTCGTTTGTGAGATATTTATAATTTACAGATTTAAGTGGGCAGTATCATAACGATATCTGGTGGGTGTTGGTCAGTTTGCGTATGAATTGATGGTATTTACAGTAAGTGGATATTTTATACAAAAACAAATGATTAACAGCGATATTAATATCGCTGTTAATCATTTGTTTAATATATACAATGGCCTTAAGGCCAGAGTAAGAAATATTTTGTTTTTGTATTTTAATAAAATTGGTTAAAATGTAATCTAAATCCTTAAATCTCTCTCCTGAAATCCTCATTAATTAAAAAAATATAATCAAATCTGTATGATATGAAAACTGAAAAGTTTTATGTAAAAAGCTAGTATCTAATTTCAGTATAATATTATTAAATAAAGTAAAGCGCCTTAAAAGAAGTTTCGTGATCCCTTCATTAATTTAAACTTGCGCACGTTGAACTGGAAGGAACTGCAAATGACTTGCACTTTACTAAATTTATGTTTTGCGCTTAAACTATAAAATGTGCTTACCTTGGAGTCTAAACTACCTCTCGCGACGCGCGCTCGAAAAATGTGCACAACTTCTTAACTATAATTGTCTGCGTCTTAAGCACAGACATAACTCTCACCGCATTCCTAAGAAGCGGAGATAAAACGGTTTAATTCTAGCATTTATTATTCCACTACGGGTTTTAATACAAACTTAAACTGCTAAAGGGCTGTTTATTAAAAATTCGAGGGTGCCGGCAAAACGCAGTTTCCTCGTTCCTTCGCTGAGTAGCAACGTTGACATAATGACTTTTTAAAGTTGTTTTTTTTTGTTGAGTCTCATGAACATGACGTAGATGAAGCAAATAATGTACTGAGTCTGCACAATACTTGTCTTTTGGTATTTTAATCACACAAGTGATAGTGGCAGTCGAGACTTTCAAAATTTATATTAGAGATAAATACAGATAAAAATACTATGACGAACATTGAACAAACATTAGTTTGTCCACTAGGATCGTTTGATTTTGATCTCGGTTTACTTTGAACTGCGATGATAATTAAGCGTGTAGCCTCTTTCCTACCACTTTCGTGAATCATGTTGATGTGCAAACATGTTCGGCTTGGCTTGCTGTTAATTTAAAGCACGCAAGCGGGTATCATCGCGCGAACTAATTACGACTCAACCCGTAAGCGTTCCATTGTTTTCTGGCTTTTTTTTTCCATTCATAAAACAAAGGAAACTTCAAAAATGGAATGTTTTAACGGCACTTTTTTAAAAGCAACTGCTATAATGCATGGTAAAAGTCGTTTTTGTTTATAATCAAATGCTTGGTTTTAAAGATAATTAAAAAAGAGGTTTTATTATAAAAGTTTTTGATTACATATCGTTCTTACCGTTCATTTTAAATAGGTCACTATATTCTAGAGTACCTAGTAATGATGGTAGGCGCAAGTTGTATTTGTTAAATAGGTGTATTTTTGTTTTGTTTGTTTTTCTTCCGCTCCGTAGCGTTTCCTTTTCAAAACACACGCACCCGACGAGAATTGTTTCAATTGCCATAAATTATAAACAATTTAAGTAATATATCATTCTGTAAGTAGGTTGGAAAATAGTTTCAGGAATAAGTTGATTGATGAGAAGCTTTCACAAAACGTGCAATAAGGAAAACTCAAAGCATATGTGTAAATACATCGTAAAGGTGACTTTAACGTTTACAGTTCAGGGTTTTAATGAAGGGTTTTTATCATCATAGTTCAACTAAGTCAAGTTTTATGATACTGTTTGTACAGGTATACATATTTTTGCAAATGTAACGTCCTGTATGTAGTAATAAAGAGAAGAAAAGCTATGTTTACATATATAGTATAGCTCTCACATCAAGAAAAAAAGAGATTTCTTTTTCATCTGTCATTTGTTTTTCTTAACCGAAAATCTTTTGGATGTAATACTACAACCGCCCTTGAACTTCAAACAGAATACCTTTCTACCGTAACTGTAATCAATTATGGTAAGTTAGTTAAGTCGCGAGAGCAAATAGTAATGATACTATTAGCTTGCGTGTAACTAACCTTAGATTAACCTAATCATGACACCAATTCTAGATAGGCTCTAAACGTGTTAAGTGTTACGTAATTTTGCAAAATGCTTCCTTAGTATTAAAGACTTTATATAAAACAATTTAGGTACACCGAGGAGTGAAACTTGCTCTCTTTATGGTAAAGGCAAAAAAAACCTAAGTTATTAAATAAGGGACATTTTCTTTGTTCTGAAATAGGGTCTACATGTGTTAACGTTGACGTTAACACGGCCCAAAACACAACAGTTATTATAAAGGTCAGAATAAAACCCGTAAAAGACGTCTACTGTTACAAAATATTTATTTATTATTTATTTATTTGACATTAACAACACCTTAACAGAAGCTCGATGTTATAAAATAAATAAGGGAAGTACTTACATTAAAATATAAACTCTACTATATATATATAAACTAAACAAAACACAAAATTAAAGTTACAAATAAACTAAAACATTTTAAAATTTACTTATTACATGTTTCTGTGCTCTTTTTGTGAATTCCGGAATGATAAGTAAAAATATACAAACATTTTCATGATTTAACTTATTAACTAAAGTCATTGTTCGTGACAAGGGGTAGGTTTGACCTTGCTACGGCAGCGCTGAACGTCAGCGCGCTATGGCAATAAGATTAATATTCATGTCTTTTCTCAGCAAGAAGCCTATAATAAACAAGACGATACTTGACGAAAACTAAAACCAACAAATTAAAGTCACTAGGACAACCTACATTTTGAACCTTAGATAGCAAAACAAAACAAAAGCCGCCTAATAAATAAAAAAGAAAAACAATTTGTTGTTCCGACTGTGAAGGTAACGCAGAGTATTCGTATTTAATGCTGGAGATTATCTCGCCGGCTCAAAACGTGCCTCGGATGAAACAATTATGTAAATATCTACTTACTAATTGCTCCACCAATCTACTTCATCAGCGATGAGAAGCGCTAAAAATTTATCTTCCAAAAAAACTGCGCGCTATTGCTTTGAGTATTTAATTTCCATTACTATGCTAATTAAACTGTAGTACGAGTATTATGGCTTACAGAAAAAGAGAATCAACATTGAATTCGGTAGACACGTTTTTTTCGTTTCTAGTTATATATATATATATTTTTTTTATTTCAAGTCTGTACTGCCCCACAGCAGTTCTGTGTTTAAAATAATTTGAGTACCTACCATTTGTACCTATAGCTTCATCAAACCTTTTTACTTAAAACAGTAAACGCAGCTATTACCGACCCTGCTAAGACAATTTTAAAATCGATGATAATTATTAAGAGCTGTGATTGCTTTCAAATTCAGTGTTTTATTTTTATATGAAACTGTTATTTGTCTAGTTTATATTTATTACCTTCTATGCCCAAGTTTAGAATGTTTTCTTAAAATTAAAAAAATATTAAGTGAATAACTCGATTTTTGGTATTACCGACCCATAGGAACGGCTATGAAGCTATTAACGATTTTTATGAAGCTATTACCGAGTGTAACAAAACTAGGTATTTTGTTTAAATAAGAACAAGTAAATGTGGTTTCGTGAAGGTAATTAGCATGGATTAAGAAAGGCATGTAAGCTTGCATTGACTTTCCTCCGCTTTTGTTCATCCATGTTTCTGCAAAAAGAAATTTTATGTATTTCGTTTGCCATATTAATTTTCATAATTATTTTTGTTATTAGTTAATAATATTAGCTAGTATTTCCTGTAACCAGTTAACCAGTGTAATGTAACATTATGGATAATGATCAGTTTTTTTTTTTATTTTCTTATTTTGCTATATTTTACATTTTAGGAAAACTTACAGCTAGATAATACAATAGTAAAAATTGTAAGTAAAATATGGCCAATTACAAGTTTTCACTACTAAGATAAACAATAGTAAACAGTACAAACCTTATTCAGAAACAAAACATTAAAAAATTAAGAATTTTTGATTTTTCCTTAAAATAAATAAACTAAGTAAACAAATTAACACGTACAATTAAATGCTTGCTAATGGTTATCAAATATTATCAAAGAAGTAATCGCACAGAGTCTTTTTAAGTTTAGCAATACTAATGTTACAGAGATCGATGTAGGAGTATGGAAGATAATTAGGAATATGGAGTATCAGTATGGAGTCGGTAATAGGTTCCCATACTTGCTATCACCGACTCACACGGGTCGGTAATAAGCGATGTATATACAAATATGAAAGCGTTGCACCGACCCACAAAAACTAGATAATATGTATTTAATTGATATTTATACCTTTAACAGAGATTTTAAATAATTGATTAAACAAATAAGATTAATAAATGCACACATTATTATACGATGAAAGGTTATATAATTATGTTCCTTTAACATAACAATAAATGAATAATTTTACTATACGTGGTGAATATAAAATGGAAAAACAAGTAAACTATACAAAAAAGTATAGGTCGCTAATGGTGTGTAACAATGGCTGATTATTTGAGATTAAAATGTCTTATTAAAATAACTGTTTTATCATCACATATCGACAGAAAATAATTAAAACTAAATATAATGTTCAGGGCAATTACCGAGCCATGGATCAGCAATAGCTGCCACTATTAAAATTATTGAAGCTATTACCGCTCCATTTAAATTTCAAGTTTTATCCTATTAAATTACTTAAACTTTATGAAATACTATACGAAATAAAGAATTTACACTTAAATAAACACATTTAATAATACACAACAAGTACAGGCTTCGTATATTTCTGTAAAAAATCTTAAGCAAAAATTGAATGTGCTTACCTGTAGGAACAAGGACTTGTACCACACGGCCGGCGAACTCGCTGTCGTCACAGAAAATAACGAATTTTGTCTCTTTCCCGGGATACCACGCACACAAACGTTAGTTTTTACGATGCTCAATGAACAAACATTCGTGTATCGTCAAGTATCTTCAGCATAAATCGTTCCAGTAGCATAAAAATTGCAAATTAATGGAATGGATCGGTAATAGCTGCGGATTTTCGATGGGTCGTTAATAGCTGCATTTACCTTATTTTGTTTTATTTGATCTTTGGTTTAGCTTAATAAGGTATGCTGCGACTGTGCTAAATTAGATTCTTTTTTATAGAATATGTTGTACATAATTGAAATCACCTTGCAATTTTAATTTTCATATAATACCAATGCAAAATTGTTATTCATTAAGCAAGCACGTAAACAACACACAGTACAAAAAAATACTCTCAATGTTTAGATTCCAGTCAGTTCGTTCCGTAGACAGCATTTTTTAAGAAATTGCGTCTCTTGCCTCTTAAACTAATATCAATGTGGCATTGGCATTGTATTAGAATTAAAATTAAATTGGAGAGTAATGACACAAGGCCGTCTTCTGACGTCTTCTTACGCTACGGTAATTCATCTCATAGCTAAAAACATCTCCTTCATCTCCACAGGACAGTCCTCTTTCTGTCCTCTCAAGAGACAGTTAGTTTGAAATACAAGATTTCCAAACCACTTCGCTATTAATCATTTGTAACGATTAATAAATTGTCGATTCCCAAGAGGCCTGGCTGTTTACTACAAAATCAAGTCTTTCAAAATCACCTCTGACAAGAACAAATTAATAACGTTAGAATCCTATGATAAGTTGATACTTACTCCATGTATATTTTACGAATTTATAAGCTTAGAGCTTTTGTTAAACGTTAATATTGTTTTTTTCTTATGCAATTTAATGCGTCAATATGCAATATGCATTTTAATGAATTATTGACCAAACGGAAATACTGGGACAGACGTTTAATATTCTCTGGAAGTGATACTGCGAACAGATACAAATAGACCGCAGAGGTATTATTTCGTGCTTCGGTTACTTTGGTAATGAGCCATTAATATTGTTCATATGTTTGTATTTTCTTCTATATGACGTATTCAATTCTATTCGTTGACTTTTCTGAGCAAATTCACAAATGCTGAATTTTATTAATTTTTATAAAAATAAGCGGTGGATCATAGGAGTATACTTGCAGCATGTTCCTCTTTTCCTACAGGTAATAATTCAAAACGAGGTATGGTAATAACCAATAGAAGCAATTATAAATCCATTTGAAATGATATTTCATTCTTAACCATATATAAAAAGCAATTAGCCCAAGATTGCATATCTTTGCAATCTAAAATGACTTCACTGTAGTTATATAGTTCTGCCGACCAAGATCAAGGGGATTCTCGCATTAGCGATGTATAATAACTGTACTCGTTATTACCCCCGATAGAGCCTGTTAAATAATAAACCTATATTCAAATTACTGCATTAAGGCTATGGTATTCAAGGAGTCATCATACACTAATAAGTTCATTCTCTCTGAAAGCATTATAGTCATAAAAGATACCGCTACAAAGGAATTAACATAATACGTTTTCATTAAAATAAATTGCGAATGGAACGGGAGACAATTGAATTTGAAAAGTTTCTGTGTTATGTCAATTCGTTGAGAATATGTGTTGGTAACATCTATACTTATAATAAATCTGTAGAGAGGTCAATTCTGTACATCAAATATCGAGGGTATAGTGCTCAAACCCAATAAGTATGAAATTGTCACTTTCGAGATATTCAATATTTAAGTTTTAAGGACAAAAATACCTATTCTATTCAAATAATATCGTTATAATGAGTATTTGTGGTAAAAGTGTATACATTGAATTAGTGTATAACAGTATTATTAAGTTTCCAAGGTGGTCCATTTTATCATAAAAAAGTGTAAAGTGGCGAAGGGTACCGACTTATTGGGTTTTAGGTCAAAAGAAATTAAACATATTATAATTTAACATTACTTTAATAGATGGTTTATTTTAAGAAACAGAAAAGAAAACATGGTAAATTATTCTTTCGAAGGCTGTTGGCTTGGTGTACGTCTTCATACCACGTATCCATGCGTGGAGTTCCTCTGATATGATTAGTTTTTCGCACATATTTTGTAGATCCTTCTTTTTAGCAATGCTAATTGGTAATTGACCGTAATGTAATTGGACGTAGTTATGGAATATTAGATTAAGCGACACCTGGGTCAAATTGAGATATTTTGCTTCAAAGTTTTCAAAATGAAAATCACCGCTGTGTAGATTTTTTATGTTATGAATATAATTTTTAGTTTGAAGGTATAAAAATGTGTATAGTTTAGACTTATTAAGAGTTTTTTACGGTACAGTACGAGATTTCGCAATAACAGCCTTTTTTCCGCTTAATTCGTTAATACATTTTTTCTATATTCAGACTAACTTAATTTGTCAACAACGTATTATGCGACAATTACGGTGTTTGATTCGTTAATGCGATTTGACTTGGGTTAAACAAAGCGCAATATAAGATTAAATCCATATAATTTTAATTTGATTTGGTCATATTTTAGGTAACTTCTTATCATCAGAAACTTTACAACGCTTTTCTTACATTTTTCATCCTTCTCTTGTTTCCAAATAAAATATCAGATATAAAATTTTTTGAAATCAGTCTGAAAAAGTCTATTTAAAATAATAATAATTTAGGGCTACGCTATTCGTTGCGGAGAGGGGTCCGGGTCATCTCCCACTTGTTATACATGGACGACCTTAAACCATTTGCTTCTTATAAATTCCAACTATTGAAGTTACTGAAGATCACTGAAAGCTTCAGTAATTCCATTAGAATGGAATTTGGTGTTGACAAATGTGCAGTCATGCATGTAAAACGAGGCGGGATTATGAAATCGCAGGGCATGCAGCTCTCGGATTCTATAAACCTAAGGTCGCTCTCTGCAACAGAGACCGACAAGTACTTGGGTATGTCAGAGGCGTTAGGCATCAACGTTGCTGACATGAAACAATCATTACAGACACGTTTCTTTGGCAGTCTGAACAAAGTACTGAAAAGTCTTGTGTCAGGAGGTAACAAGGTGCGTGCCTTTAATGGTTAGGTCATGCCAGTGTTGATGTACTCCTTTGGTACACTCAAGTGGACTCAGATTGAGTTAGACGCCTTGGATAGGAGAGTCCGCACACTACTAACCGCAAATCGAATGCACCACCCACGGTCATCGGTAATGAGGTTATTATTCCGCGAAAATGTGGGGGTCGGGGCTTTTTGAATGCTAAGACCCTCCATAATCGCGAGGTATGTAACCTCAGGGAGTAATTCCTCCAAGTTGACGTGGAGATGTGGTGGTAGTGGATAAGAGCCTCACACCGCTCTCCTTAGGCAAGGAGAACTGGCGCAAACCTGTCGTACTAAGTGTCAAGAACCGCAAGGAAGTATAGCAAAGCAAGGAGCTACACTGACGCTATTATCGGACCCTCCATGGGCCTGACGTAGATTTCCTAGCGTCCGTGGCTTGGCTACGCTTCGGTGACCTCTTCGGCGAAACTGAAGGGTTTGTATGTGCAATTATGGATGAAGTTATCATGACAAACAACTACCAAAGTATATCATAAAGGATGGCACAGTTGACATTTGTCGGGCATGTCACTGTCCGGGTGAATCCTTAAGGCATATAGTTTCGGGTTGTTCTTGTCTTGCTAACGGTGTATACTTGCATAGACATAACCAAGTGGCCAGGATTATCCACCAGCAGCTTACTTTGAAATACCAACTTGTGGAAATAGAGGTACCGTACTACAGGTATGTTCCCGACCCAGTTCTCGAAAATGGTCGTGTCACATTGTACTGGGATCGATCTATCATCACTGACAGGACTATTGCAGCCAATAAGCCTGATATAGTGGTGATAGACCGATCAGAGCGTCAAACAATGATTGTTGATATCACTATACCCTATGACGAGAACCTCGTGAAAGCCGAAAAAGAAAAACAAATTAAATATTTGGATTTAGCTCACTTTACCTGGTATCAGCGGATTAATGCAAGCTAGTTGCACTAATTTTCTTCCTCGATCACCCATCGTAGCAAACATAAACACTAAACAGAAGAATTTCGAAAACAATTGGCGTAAACAGTATGCGCGTCGCAAACTGACAACAGGTAGCGCAAAAAGTTGATAGGTCTAATTAATTTATTTGGTTCTTCTCCCAACAAAGTTTGAAGAAAGTTAGTTGACGAAGTGAGCGAATACCATATAACTAAACATAAATTGTTTGTTTTGAAATATAATCGTACAATAAAACCCGACAAACACATTTGTTTTGATTTAGCTTTTGGTTTTGTTTGTTTTCTTACCTACGTATTTAAAGCTAAAACCCGATAAATACAAATAGTGGTTATTGCCTTTATGCCGTTGAGTAATTTTAGTTGAAATCATTGAACACTCAATACCAATAAATAGCTTTATATGGTTTGAGCGTGAAATAAAAATATTATTTATCAAGATAACACTCTTTATAGGGTTTGAGATTTTAAATTTTGACTAAACGCGGTCACTTTATTGGGTTATTACCTCAAGTACTTTTCTTTCTACTGCGAATTCCACTTATTGGATTATACCACTGGAAAGAGCGTAAAAAATGCATTAAGATTTTTTAATAAAACGATTTTTTATTTTTTGGCACTTATTGGGTTTTAACACTATACCCTCGATATATTTTCAAAATAACTATCAGGGGGTGATTAGTGATCGATACTGATGCCAAAAATGCAATCAGTAAAATTTTTGTCTGTCTGTCTGTCTGTCTGTCTGTCTGTCTGTCTGTCTGTCTGTATGTTCCTTATAGAAACGAAAACTACTGGACGGATTTTAACGAAACTTGGTACATTTATTCTTCATACTCCTGGGCAGGTTATAGTATAAGTAAAAGTAGTTTTGTGTAATATAACTTCAGACCATAACCTGAGCTATCTACCAGTAAAATCGGTGTGGTGGTTCTAGAGATTAGCCCGTTTACGTAGTACCTAGGTCATCATTATTTTGTTGCAAAGTTATTTTAAAACTACGATATCTTCTTAGACATGGATTGAAATCAAATTGTTTGGATAATAATTAGTATCAAGTTAAAAAAATACCTTCGCAAATATTGCATTATTTTTAACAAATTTGATTACCATAAAAGGTTATAGTGAGTTAATCCGACGACCTCCGTTGTCGAGTGGCGTACATGGTGCTAAGACATTGACTACCTCCGAGGTCGAAGGCTGTACGCACCGGTTTTCAAGGTGTCGCCAGCTCTGAGGTCTGGGTTCGATCCCTGGCCGGTTCAAAGTAGAAAAACCCCTCTTCTACATTGTCTCGGGTCTGGGTGTTTGTAGTACCTACCTTCGTTGTCTCTGAATTGTCTTAGCATCAAACATGACGCCTCCAACATGGATCGCTAAGGTTTTCGAACTAGCGCCGCTTGAAGTCAGCGGCTCCTCGCTACTGTCAACCAGGCTTCTGATTTCCGGCGCCACCCAGCAAACAGGTTCTCCTAAGGAAATCTCATCGCCAAACTATGAACATTGCTACTTCATCTTCCATTACACCTACCTATGTCGGTTACCTACCTACATTCTTCTACGCATCTCCTTACTTCTCATTTGATCACATGGCTGTCAATCACTGCATTAATTCCTTAATTAATTATCAGTCACGCACAAAGTACACAAATACTTGGAACTACCATTTGTGGATCACACATCTTTACAAATTATTAAGTACAACACGAAATTTTAATAACCCGATTTTATAGCTCTGAATGAAATTTAGTTGTGTAGTTATCATATGCTTTTATGAGTTAACTAGCTGTCCCCCGCGACTTTGTTCGCGTGTTTTAGTTTCAACGGTTTTTAATTTTTGCAACATTTTTCATTTATGCTCCGCTCCTATTGGTCGTAGCGTCATGTAATATAGCCTATAGCCTTCCTCAATAAACGGACTATCCAATACAAAAAGAATTTTTCAATTCGAACCAGTAGTTCCTGAGATTAGCGCGTTCAAACAAACAAACAAACAAACAAACAAACAAACAAACTCTTCAGCTTTATAATATTAGTATAGATTTATGCTACAATATTATCTATACTTATAATAAATCTGTAGAGAGGTCAATTCTGTACATCAAATATATTTTCAAAATAACTATCAGGGGGTGATTAGTGATCGATACTGATGCCAAAAATGCAATCAGTAAAATTTTTGTCTGTCTGTCTGTCTGTCTGTCTGTCTGTCTGTATGTTCCTTATAGAAACGAAAACTACTGGACGGATTTTAACGAAACTTGGTACATTTATTCTTCATACTCCTGGGCAGGTTATAGTATACTTTTCATCACGCTACAATCAATAGAAGCAGAGCAGTGAAGGGAAATGTTGGGAAAACGGTATTTTTTAAGCTTCCGTCGCGTATTCAGCCTTAATGGTTAAAGCTACATAGAAATCATGTATGACGGAAATGTTCTACATAAAATTATCTAAAAAATATCCCACTACAGCATATGTCTATCTTTTATGGTTGACTCACAATAACACGTGTAACTCCCGATAGCTTAGCAGTTCGGAGATTTCTGATTATATTTGTTACCTCTTACGTTTATAATACTAATCTCACTCATCCTACTCAATAAAAAAAGAATCATAGAAATCGGTATAGAAACACCAAACTTATACATGAAATACGATAATAAGCCATCGCGCCGTCGCGCGTGAATACTGAATCATGCTATAAGGATTATTTTTGTGTAACGTGATATATTATATTTCCCTACTAAAATACGAAAGTTAATCTGTCTGTTACATCAAAACCACTGAACAGTGAGGAAGGACATATGCTACTTTTTTACGAAAAACGACGGAAACGCGGACGAAGTCGCTGGCAAAAGCTAGTAGGAAATATAAAAAAACCAGTGGCACTCCGAGAGTGCCAACAGAAGTGAAATTTGAATAATTACAATATTAGATACTTATATACAAAGGTGTAGGTATCGGTAACGGTAACAGTGTCGCAAATTCATTGTTTTTTTCCATCTCAAAAAATGCCCATCGCGCCCAAAGAAGTTTTCACTCCAAAAAGTCGGTACGATATCTATTAGATACTATTACGTCACGAAGGCAAATTCGATTTCGTACCTTGGTTTTGCAATTATGTTTTAGGGTAGGAATATCATTTATCAATAGGTGGGTCGTGTCAATCAGTGTGGTGAATGCCTAATGCTCTGTGTATCTACATTAAAGTGAGCCAATTCAGGTTTAACACGATAATACGTATCGTTGATAGAACGACACATTATTGTAACTTACTAATCTCAAATAGTATTTACATAGAGGATACTTTAATTGAGTACTGAGAGGACTATGGACATTGATCGTACTGTACTCAACTGTTTGTTTGTAGTCATTTGTTTATTGGCTCAGAATTTGCGCAAGACAGACTAAGAAATATTTAAATTAATGCCAAGAAAAAAGTTAACTTTAACAGTATTGTAACAAAGTAAACAGTTTTCATGAATTACAGATCTTTACATAGCAGGTTTGGCACGCGACAATAAAATCTCATTTTGCAACGATACTCGGCGCTCAGCACTGCAGCAATAATATTTTCATTGAGTTAAATTTAACAGAGCAGCTTTAAATGTTGGCTCTTTAATTACTTAACAGCTTCACGAATGCTCGACGTGCCTGTAGTACAAAAATGACTTAATAAAAGTATAAATGGAAGACTGCAATTTCACTCCTTTTTATATTGCATATTTCTTTATATTATTAGCTGCCCGACCTGGCTTCGCATGGGTGGTGTACCTAATGAATAAGTACCAGGGCACCACAGTTGTCGTCGTCGTATATCTGCCTTTCTTACTTTTCATGAAAGGTAAAAACAAATGACTAACTTATACGATGTTTTTATTTTCTTTTAACAAAACTTGTCCGGGCTATAAAAACGCAACAAAAAATAAATTTTCCAATTTTGATTCCAGCTTTTCGGAAGTTTAGACTAAATTCACATCCATCGAACGCGAAGTCAGAATCATCGTTAAGATTTCTGAAATTTTCTACTTTTTCTTTCCGTAAAAATCTTCTACAAAGTATTAGAAAACTTAAAAAAGATGAATGAAATCAGTCATCAAGTCGTTCTCAAACTATGGCGTGACCAAGGGAAATCGGGTTTCATTTTTTGTATATATAATAGGTATATGGATACCTATTCACACAGACAGACAGTTTGGTTAAATATTTCCAATTCTGCCTCAAGAGTGACGATGGTCGGTGATCCTATTTACTGTACTATTAAATGACAATAGACACGTCATCAATACTACAGACGTAAGCATCTATTTTAGAACTCATTGAGCCACAGCGTAACAAAGACTTGATCCAAAAATTTCATCAAAGGAATAGCATGCATTTTATCGTAGAATAAATCGTGTGCCGAAGTGTTTTGATCTACAAACTTTATTTGTTTTATTGTGCGTTTCTCTCTTTGTGTTGTAACGTGTTACCCTACCGCTATTTGTATATTCACTGTGAGTACGGTTTCATCTTGATTGTTTGTTTCGAAGAATTTGATCAAAAATGTTTACCTGTTTGCAGTTTCGTTGCTTTTATTTCTATTTGTAGGTACTTTCAGTCGCTAGCATGCTAGCTGTCTTGTTTAATATTTAGGACCTAATTATAATTCGCAATAGCACGCTATGTTGTTGGTAATGAACTGGCAAGCTTGCTTTATGTTTATGAATTATGGGGACACATACATATTTTACATAAATTCAATATATCAAACCGAAAAGAATTGTACAAGCATTTTCGTACATGAAAAATAGTTTAATTTTAAACATAAAAACGATGTCAGTTCAGATTTTACAACATAATAGAAAAGATTTAATTTATTACTCATGAAATTGTAAAGTACGTAGCGTTTTCATCCAATTTATCACCTGGCCAATCTTTATGGTGGAAACCTACAAGTGACTGTGCCCTTCGTTGAAAGTCGAAAATATACCCGCTATATATTAAACGTCATGTCCAACAAGTATTAATCCAGCGTACATTTTATATGATAGTGATATATTGGACTTATCCACTCTACAGGTGAATAAAAACGCGCGCGATCCGACCGGATTAAACGTATCGTCAGAACTGACACTGCCAAAGAAATTGTGACTGGCTATTTATATCACAATTCGGCCTCTAGCAATCGAATGTTGATCTGCCATAAGCTTGTATATTATAAATACGTCCGTAGGGACATCACAACAAAACTAATCTAAATAAAACAAGTTGACGTCAAAGTTTGTACATTCATCCAGAAAATGGAACTGACTTTCTTCGTGAAACTTTAGACTTTGTAACGACGTTAACCTGTAAAAAGTGAGAGCAGAAACATGTTTTTGTAAAAAACATTTTTTCTTAAAGCTAAGTACACGCGAGCGTACACTTTATGAATCAGATTCAATGAACATATTTTGCACGATAAGTCAGTTAGCGCTAATTTCAAAAAGCCTTTACAAAACACAGCGTTGTGTTAGACTAAAATAGGTCACTGCTAATGTGTATTAGGTGAGAGTAAGATGTAACAAACAAGAACATTTCATTACTCGAAAACATCAATATGACCTCTTTGGTTAAAGTGAGGTCGTTATTGAAGTATGGAAAATAACATTAGCGCGGGACTATTTATTCAATAACTACACTGAAGACTGACATTTTCCGCACTAATTCTTCCATTACAATGTGCCTTCAGTCGAGCGATTTCCATAAATTTTGACAAACATTATCATCTTAAGACATTAGCGATGACGACAACCGTGCATTGCTACGCAAGTAACTCTATTTATAGGACACTTTGCACGTGTCAATTTCTATGCGTACGTCCTTATATTTCTCATATATATGACCCGATTCTGTAACTTACTCCCATGTAACCAAATATCGTTTCACTGGCGGAATAAGCTTGCTATATAATTTATTGAAATGGCTGTCCCATAAGAAAATTTAACTGTACATTCGTAGATAAAATTCTTATTAATTTGTACTGACAAATTTGTTGGTCGGTCTACCTACTTGAGTAGGTACTTTGTATAGATACAACCTAGGACAAGTACCTATAGGTCGAGAGTAAGTTCAATATTTTAACGTCGTCGCCTAGGAAAGTATTTAATGTTGGTCAATATTTTATTAGTGAAACTTTCTAGTCGCTTAGAACATAGAAAAATAAGTCTTACGGACATAATTTTAAGAGGAATTCTCCTTATTTATACCTTCCTTGTAATTTTCGCTTTTACAAATATTATTTTGTGATACGAAGATGGCTCCGTGATTTATGGAAATGTAATGTATGTATACGTGTTATTTTCGTATATTTATTACCTTGGTTTCTTTTAATAGGTACGATATTAATGTATTTTCTCAACGTATAAATATTAACTCTAAACCCGTTGATTTAAAAAATAACTCGAGAAGAATTGCCGAACTGTCGCCTACTTTTTGACAAAGATAGGTTTCTAGTAATTAAGATTTGTGGCTTGCTGAAACTTTTATGGCCTTGTTTACAAATTTACAGTATTTTCTATTCTTCTCTAGTATTTGAATTCATATTACATAGGTACATTATTCTTATATGAAAAAGTGACCTGACAACAGGTTTATAACTATGTTGTCTGCCCTATGAACGATGGGCGTAACTTAGTAGTTATCATTTCCAGAGCCTTTTCCGCACACACCATTACAAAAGCAAATTGGCACGAATATGTATACTCCCAATAGCTATGTTTCCCTGGCGTTCGTAGAATAAATAAAGCTTTTTGCCTTTGTCGTGTGCGGTTAGGGAAAAGCATTAACACTGCTGTATAAAGAGCCTTTATTTACTGCTTAGGTATTGGATTGCAAAACAAATGATACAATAATACATCTAGTATTAAATAAATAAGGATATATCTGTTTCAAAGATAATTATCTATTCTTAATGTATTTGCGGAAGGTGGAAGACCGAGTGCTGTGGCGCGTCTTGGTTGGAGGCCTATTTCCAGCAGTGGACCGCGATAGGCCGAGTTGATTGATTGATTAATGTATATGCAAAGATACCTTGATATAATTGTCATCTAAAAATCAATGACAGAAAATAAATATGTAAAATAATTTTCAATTTCTTCGTCAAAGTTTTGAATATATAAATAATTGTCTCAGATATATATTTTTGTTAGTGAACTCCCTCTAATGACTTATGTGGTACATGTTAGGTACTATTTTATTATATTTAAAAACGTCAAAGGTAAACTTTGTTATTTATATATCTGTGTGTAAATACAGAAGGGCCTTCCTAAGAAACATAAATAAAAAAATCAATAAGAAAACCCGGCAAATTAAAAGTAATACTGATAACTTTTAAAATGCTGAACAGATCTTAGCTTACAAACAAAAACGTATCATAATCGTTCCATTCGTTTAGAAGCTACGTTGGCACAGACAGCACGTCAAACTTCTAACACACACCCATTTGAGTCGGGGGGTAATACGCATAAATAGCATAACTCGAGTACTCAACAGTACACATTAATGCTAGATATACATACTCAATTAAATATATACCTTCGAGTCTTGAAAGCAGATCACGTAGCTAATCCTCGCCTTACTAAGTTTACTTTGTACTAATCTAGCGCCGAGCGAGAGCCATAGAGCATAAATGAGACAAGCTGCGGAGCTCGGGTAATTAGATGTACTTAGCTTAGTAGGTTAAGTAAGACGACAGGCAAGCGTTTTCTTGTATGGGATTTTTTTTTTACTTAACCTTGATTGTAGCTTAACCTGTACTTAGATTGTATTTTAATCTCGATTGTTATCAATATAAAATGTACTAAAAAAAATCTAGACAACATCACATACATTGCTCTGAACCCAAAGTAAGTAGCTAAAGCATTTGTGTTATGGAATTCACAGACAACGAAGGTGCCACAAACACCCAGAACCCGTGACAATGTAGAAAAGTGGTTTTTCTACATTGACCCGGCCGGGGATCGAAACCGAGACCTCAGAGCTGGCGACACCTTGAAAACCGGTGTGTACGCCACTCGAGCACGGATGTCGTCGAATGTATTGCTATGTATTGTGTATTATTTTTTTCTGTATTCAAAGGGTGCCAACGGGACCCTATTACTAAGCCTCTTCTGTCCTTCCGGCCGTCTGTGTGTCAGCGGGCTGTATCTCATGAACCGTCATAACTGTGGACAGATGAAGTTTTTACAGACTGTGTATTTCAGAAGCTATAAAAAACACAACAAATATGTAATAAAAAGAAAGAAATAACGAGGTCCCCATTAAAGAGACATGTTTTTTGCTTGTTTTTAATGGCACAAATCTTCTACGATGGTACGGAATCGTTCATGCGCGAGTCAGACTCGCACTTGGTCGGTTTTTCAGTCCTCATGTCAAACTATGTGCTCCATTACTTACTCACTCACTTTCTTCATACTTCATTGTATTAAGATAATGTTTGGATAATTATTATAAAACATAGCTTATCTTATTCATTATACTACCTACACAAAACAGATTAATATGAATGATGGTTTACGTCTAGTGAGGTGATTTACGGATTTATTTATTGCGATATAATGAGGCTTTTAATTAATATTTATGTTTTTGAACTGTTATAAATATTCCACCCTATAAATAGGTGACAAGGATATAATTCAGTCGACAGAGAGCACCCACTTGTATATTAAGATATTAATATATTATGCTACGTACAGTCAACCACATCTCAATGATAAGGCTTTGTATAAACTGCGACACTTGTCTGTGTGTCGCAATTTTCTTGTATCTACATACACGTAGGTACACTCGGTGTATACACGAAACGTATACATTTAAAGAACAAACTCCCCCGCCGCGTTTCTCAGTCTGAACATGATAAACTCAAAACCTGCTGAACGGATTTTCATATGGTTTTCCCGATAGATAGAATGATTCAAGAGGAAGGTTTTTGTGTAAGTCTAATACATTAAGGTTTTGTCTACCCATGCAAAGCCGGGCCAGGTCGCTAGTGGAGTATAATGTAGTTTTAGACAGCGTTTTTATTTAAAAGCCGGAAGACTGCTTTTCGTAAATCATTACTTTCTCTGTTATGCGCACCACAGTACTAGAAAAATAAAAACAGCATGTTTCTAAATAACTAGTCACTTTGTGGCAAAAAGCTATTAATATATAATCGTATACATTAAGTTCAGTAAGAAATGTTGCGGTGTCTTTCTTAGAAGCAAGATTACGATCCGCCTGCTCAATGAAGACACCTCATTAAAGAGATAATATTATTTGTGCATTCGACCTTGGTTAATTAGAATGTCGATGCGATGATTCTGAACGAAGATGTGCAAAGAAAAAAACATAAGATAAACCTTTACGAAATGTGAAATAGACGAAAGCAAGCGCTCTCATAAAATCATGTACTTAGGTATGACAAAATTGATGTAGCTTGTTCATTACAACTTTTATTTCTCTTATTTATTTATTACATGCGTTTTTTACCGGTTTCTACACTAATATTATAAAAAGAAAACATTTGTATTTTTGTATGTTTGTAATGAATACACTAAAAAACGGCAGAACCGATTAAAAAAAAAATTCACCATTAGTGAGCTACATTATCCCTGAGTAATACCTATAGGCTATTATTATAGCGTTAAAAGCCTAGACGGTCCGCTAGTATGTTATAAAAATCCTTCTTTGTGTATGATCCGTTCTGATTTAGATTTTTGCTGGTCGATGATCATTATTTGGTCTGAAAACCCTTATTAGGTATAACAAATTAAAAGTAAACCCTATTTATTTCTGAAGTAATAAGTTCTAATTTCTATTGTTTTTATTATTTTAAGTAAGATCAGTTTGATACCTTTGGAATTTATATTTATAGTCTCGAAACACTGGAATGTTTTAATAACATTATTTAAAATGTCGGAATAATAAGCAGAAAGTCTGTTGAATATCGAGAGAAATGAAATTGTATTTGCCGAGGTTTACTTTTGACTGTATGGCCTCTGAAATTCCAAGAGAAAATTAATCTGGCTTCTTTTGATGAACGAGGGAATTATTAGGTTCTCGTTTGCTATGTAGATGTGGTGTCAAATAAAAATTTCCTTTTAATGACATCTTCTTAGAGCTTTTATTACAGTTTAATGTGTCTACGTATCTAAAAACACTAGCATAGGTATCTATTGTCAATTCAAACTTACTAGAGGCCCATTAGCGATTAGAAATCGATCATAATTAGAATAGAAACTTGAAGTTTCAATAATAAATGATACTTATATTTATAAAATACATAAGTTAATAATACTTATTAACATGGTTCGGGAAGTAGTGGTAGAAAGAAAAAAAATCTGTGACAGGCGTCAAGGTGTTAATTGACGAGCTGTAAATAATAATGTATATATGTTGGTGTGTGTCAATCGCATGGTAGTTTATATGTAATGTTGATTTTTATTACTTTAATGTAGGTATTCATTACTAAAGATATTAAAAAAATATCTTTCTACACTTGTTCTCTAGATTATAATCTTTAACTGAGCCAATTTTTATACAATTTATATATAAGTATATGATACAGTGAGCGTATTTTTCTAAATAAAGGGGTACAAAGTTTTGCTTTACGTATTAATGTACTCTTTGCCTCTTTTGGATAGAAATAACCTTTTGGTAAAATCTTGTAGATGTAAAAACATAAAGGTAAGAATAGTATATTTACTTGTAAGAAAATGTTTTGACAAACCTTTTGCCTGTCATGGGATAGTTATAGCTGGTAATTTAAATTAATTATGAGTTTGTGTTTTACCTGCCATTTTACAATTTCACCGTACATAGTTCGTACCAAAACGTAGGTCTGTCCGGGAAACTTTTATCCCGGAAAAGAGATAATTTTTATGCGGGCTCGCTCTAGCATTTCCATTCTACATTATGACAGTTACATTAGCGCTTGTTGTTTTTTTTTTACTATGAAGTATGTGCACTGTGCTCTCGTCATACTATTTTATCTGATTGCCATTTGTTTTTATTATCTTACACACTACCGTGTCACAATATAGCTATTGTTTACACTAGTATAAGGTCTACAATAGGGCAATAAATGTTATGTTTACATTATGATTAGGATGCGGCGATCATAAAGATATAGACGGTGGCTTGTAATCCGTGTGATTTTAAATAAGGTTAGGTAGGTAGGTCTATTTACGTTGCATTATGGTGATAAAAATCATTAACAAGAACAAAAGTTTTCCTTATAAGCTAAAAATTTAAAGACGACAATCAAAAAGTACTATGTATCTTTAATTTAGAAATGATATCCCTAGTACTTATCTATAAGATGATTAATTATTGATTGACTACAATAATAAATACATATCTTCTGGGTATAGGTACAAAACACAGGCTAACGGAACATTTAAAATAGTAATCTAGGTCAGTCTAATCTGTAACTATATCTAGACTTTGGCTAATGTAAATCTTAAAAAAGCCACATTAATGTTTCACCGCTGTGACTTTGATAAGTATTCAAATAAAATTTCGCTGCTAGAAATTTTAGAGAGACCCAGTTTTATTTACTTTACTGATTTATGTAGTTATATGTATAAGATATATTTTTATAATTAAGAGTACATTTTTCTCTCAATACGAGTAGGCAGTAAACGACAAGTACACATACAACTATGTTTTATAAAACGCTAGTAACTCGCCCTGGCTTGACGGGTACACAAAACATTAATGAATCTTACACTCAAACCATCAAACCAAAATTTGTTCGGTAGTTTTTGAGTTTATCGCGTTCAGACAAACAGATAGACGCGGCGGGGGAGTAGGTTTATAATATGTATATACCTAGATAGAAGACAAAGTTAGTCCAAAACACACCTGGCTGAAGTGAAACCCAAGAGTATTATCTTAAAACGAAATAAGCAAATACGTGCAAAATATTGAGGTTTTTTATATTAACTACGGACTGTCAAATAACGTCAAGAGTTGGATAATCTTGAATCGTTAAATAGCTATTCAAAGTATTGAAAAAAATATATATCATATTGACTCGACAAACGAATTCATAAAATTTATTATGTAATATGCACTTACGAGTGTATAAACGAGCACAGCAATAGAAGAAAAGACAACACTATTATTAAATACGTCAAGATGTACCTACCTGATGTTACATTTGAAATCAAAACATAAGAACATACGGGAGAGCGGATAAAGGTCACGGTCGCTGTCGCGTCGGCCGAGACGACGCGCGAGATCAACGCCGCCATGCGGTGCGGAACTCGGCCGCCGTTTTCTGTACACCGAATATGAAAATAAGGCCGAAAATGTGAGTATTGGACAACACTGTCTGCAATCAAATGTAACCATCTTAAACTTAATACATGATATTAAGTTTAAGATGGTACATGATTTTTCTAATACTTTGAAATAATTAAGAAGGAACATACTGATTTATAATTTTAATATCTACTAGTAATTTTATTTTAATATCAATTTAAAGTTAAGTAATATTTCGGAAGGTATCGAAAGCCTTGTGAATTACTTAGATTGACTATATCTAATCTTCGTCAAAAAGTATTTGTGTAATACGTAGTAAAAACGCATAAATGCGAGAAGTGAAAAGTGTTTGGTCGGTAACACAATAGTGAAAAAGTTATAAGCAGGATAATTAAATTACCAACCATATGTGAATTGTAGATAATTAACACCATTACATACGCATACCCATAGTAAGAACATTTAATACACAGTTGAATGCACAAAGTTTAATAGAATTAAATATAAACACTACTAGGTACATTTTATCGTCAGAATCCAAATAGTAAATAATAAATGCGTAAAATTAACCATGACGTAGTAAAAACCAAAGAAACAGCCATTTCCTCTGAGCCCTTATCTTTTTTGCTTCGATGTTAAAACAATCTTCGGTAAAATTCGACAGTTGACATAAAAATCAATTGTCGTTTTCCTGTGTGGACCCTACTCAGCCATTTTCCCTCCCCATACGATTAAAATCCGTGAATACAGACAATCGGATTACATACCTTTCTGTCGTACTGTTATCGACGAAAAAAAGATGTCAAGTATATTCTGACAGGCGAGTGAAACTTGGAAATAATTATGTCTTACCTCCGAAAGGAACTCTACAAAGGTTCTACACAAGTAAAATTGGTTCCCGTGTGAAAACTTTTGATGGAAAACGAATGTTGAAGTTTCGGCCAGTTATAAATCAATACCTTCGAAGCTAACTCACCCTTGTCAGGAAAAAGTAGCTAAGGAGGTATGTACCTACGTATATTTTTACATCTTCGTTTTTAACGAAGCTTGCTTTAGGTAGCTCCTCTTCTATTAAGTTAGATAGTAATTGCTGCTTAATTAAATATCAAAATATATTCGTATTTAACTTTACCTTAGGGTGTTTGAGATAGGAATTATTTAATTTATTGATGCTCAGCAATGTCTAAAATTAATGGACAAATCATTAGTTGAGTTCTACTTGAGTTGAGTTGCCGACATTTTCGCCCTCAAAACATGAAGTTTGTAAATAGAATGGTGTATCCGGTTGTCATAATTTACCTTACAGTACGCCATTTTAAATGTTTTCCAATTTTTTTTAGTCAATATTCATGTGTTGGAACATTTCGCATCCTTGGGAAGCTCGAGTCAGCTTATTTTTAAAGAGTAATCGACTGTTTTCTAAAGCTAGGCCACGTAAATATAATCATTTCTAGCTTGATGACGTTCGTTTCGCTCGTTTGTTAAGCCCTCTGGCTTTTGGTCGCAATCTCATAAAATATATTAAAATGTACTTTAGACCCGACCCTGATGTCATTAAATGTAACGCAACTGGAAGAAATTTTAATAGAAAAAAATAAGCAAATTATTTCAAAATTACTTATTGCGAAATTTGGTTTCTTTGTTCTTTATTATGATGAAAGGGAAGCCATTGGGTTATACTCAATGGCTTCTCTTTCATCGTAATGGATAGTTGCCACACGTTATGATTTCTTTTATTTATTCATTGAATTATTTATTATCTTCAACTTTATGAAAGTACAAAACATTAGTTTTGATATTTCCAGAGTAACTGCGATTTTTACCGACCTCTAAATTTTGGGACAACTATCCCTTCATCAGCATCAGCATCTTGCCTTCCCATGGAATCGGTCTCAGACGTGCAACACCGCCAACTTGGTGGTAGTGTTGTAGTCTTCCGAAAGGTCAATGCGTTAATTTTTCATGATATAAACAGCTACTTATGTAATGAATCGGAACAATGGAAAATTTAATAAAACGGCGGTTGGTACTGCCGGTCTACCGCGCTTGTATGTTTTAATTATTTAGACGACACTTTAATCAATTTTGGTAAATGCTATTCTATTGTTTAAATACTGTACTTATTTTAATTTTATACACATGAATGCAATAGAGGATTTGAATTTGAATTTGAATACTTTTTGGTATTCAGAAAGATATTCAAAATTGATTGGGAAATAAGATAAAATAATAAAAAAAAAAATTACTCATTGTAATAAAATTACAGTTTACTTAGCACTTGTGCATAATATAAGGCGAAATACATTAATTAACTACTTTTTTAAGTATGATGATGATGAAAAGGAATGCTTTTTTATTTACTTACGAACTCAACATAACAAACTCTTCTTGACCTCGTTTTGCAATAACTATTGAAAAAGGTGGCTTCTAAAAACATACCAATGATTTGGTTCGTTTATTATACAATTTTTATCGTGTTTGGCCACATATTTAAAAATTCAAAAATACTCAAACTCAACTAATTTGGTCTAGTAAGTATATATTGTAGTTATATACCAAATTAGTTTATATGACTTCATTCATTGTGCGATTCAAGTAACTTAAAATTAGTAAAGCGTGAGAATTACCTAAGTAAATTAAATGTAAGGTTCACTGCCTCTACAACATGACTTTTGCCTTATATTCGCCATATTTCCTCTCGACAAAGGAAGTGTAACTGCCAACTTGCCGTTTCAAATGTTATTCAGTTGACAAAGGGTGAAGAAATTTCGTGAACAATCCAAATGGAGAATTTTGATTCCGAAAATTCAATTCAAATAGCGAATAGAAAATAAATGGAAATGACTGCAGATGCCTGAAGTGTTGGCTTTAATTGAAACGTATCAGAGAATCTGGGTAAAGGATTTTCGAATAATGAAAAACAAAATGATTTTGTTATTTGGTGAAGCATGTTTTAAGGATCTATTAAGGGTAATGAATTGTTACAAAAGTATCGGAGCAAAAACCTTTTTATTACTTACATTACGACAATTTCTTACGCGTACTCCTAACATGCCAGTGTTCAGTGAAAGCCATATTGATTGAACAAAAAGAAAATGAAAAATCATCATATACTAGTTTTTTTTAAGAAAGAAAAATAGAAAGCTATCATTAATGGTTAGCCACGTTCGCCAAGTTTGGTCTGTGGATGAGAGACCATCCATTTACATACTAAGACCCCTCCGTGCGTCGGGCATGTTAAGCCGATAGTCCCGACTGTCTAACTTTTATCTTTGATAGTCGTTAAGTCATCGTCTAAAACTCTGACAGCGACTTTTATCTAGGGAGACCATATTACTGGGTTATCCCAGTAAACGGTGTGGCTGGAACCTGCCCCTAATATATTTAAGAAAAAGGTTAGAAGAAGATTCTAAATATGCAAGTATTAACTAAGGCACTAATTTAAATACACCTGCAGTGAGATTAAGTATCACAAGAGCTATTAAACGCGGGGGAGCTTCCGTACTGAAAGAGCTAGTGATTCAATTAAGTTCCACCCTCTAATAATATACACCTAACACCAGTATGTAGAGTAATACGGTTTGTTTTTTCTGATAAGGAGTATTATCGACCTGTCTCTTCTTCGCACCGTTAAAATTAACTGTCATAATAAAGGCAATTTATACAAAAATACATATAAATTCCTCATTTAGCACACTTCCTGTTTGTGCAAAAAAGCATAGTTTGTTACAATGGGGATTAACGGAAAGACGTACATAATGGTTCAATGAACGGATTAGTATGCACAAGGTTGCAGGTTCAAACCCATTACTGGCAAGTACCAATGTGACTTTTTCAAAGGTATAGGTACTTTCTTAATTATTCTAAGACATCATGGATAATCTTTGAACGAAAACATAGTGAGTAAACCTGGTTTCCAAAAATTTTAATCTGAAATTTCCAACCCGCAATGAGCAAGCGTGGATCAATGCTCGTTCCTTTTTCTATATGGGCAGTGACCCGTACCAGCAGTGGGACATTTATAGGCCGGTATTATTATTATATTAGTCTGTAAAGCTTATATCTGGATACATTGAACAAGTTAACGATGAGTCGCAATCTAAGATTTATTCACAAGTTTGGCTTTATTCACGTTCTCAGTTCTGATAATTTTATAACAATACTAGCTGTCCCCCGCGACTTTGTTCGCGTGTTTTTGTTCAACGGTTTTTCATTTTTGCAACATTTTTCATTTATGCTCCGCTCCTATCCAATACAAAAATATTTTTTCAATTCGAACCAGTAGTTCCTGAGATTAGCGCGTTCAAACAAACAAACTCTTCAGCTTTATAATATTATATATAATATATATAAGTAATAAGTATAGATAATTAAACATCAATATTTCTATTCACGTTTTATTTTCATTTGCTATTGATGCAGCACTGTAGAATTCTTACTGTAATCGATTACCTTACTAATAAATTATTACTAAGAGCACCTAGTCGGCGCTTTCCGACGTTCAAAGGGCCGTAGGTACTATACATATTTACGTATTTATGGAAATTTAATATCTCAAGCTTAAGGTAGACGATTCGTGTTTTAATAACGATTTTCGTGTAAACATGTTTGTGTATTGGCTAATTATTATACCTAAGTACATCTCCTTAGTTGAGTTTTGTAACGAAAATCAATTATCGTTTGAACATAAAGAAGCCACATTGTTCTTGATCCTTCATTATATTCAAATACATAGCTAGTTTGTTATTCATGTTAAATATAACCAATGTTTGTATTACGACACGAAATGTTAGTTTTTGTGATTCAATAATTCGTCATCAACATTCGTTTTTTTGTAATGTAGATACTTTTGTAGATTTCTTCTCTCTAAAATATATGTAAACTAGCTGTTTCCCAGGTCTCCGCCTGTGTGGATTTCGGTTATCGTGGCATAAAGTAGCCTATGTATTTTCTCTGGCTCTAGACTATCTGTGTACCAAATTTCATTTAAATCGGTTCAGAAGTTTGGGCGTGAAACCGAGACAGACAGACAGCCAGAGTTACTTTCCCCATTTATAATATTAGTAAGGATTAACAAACTTTGCAAGTACATTTTCAATTGACAAGTGTTTTTGTTAAAAATAGTTAAAAATATAAAGTTCGCTAATTAGGTATATCAAGCACTTCAACAGGATAAGATTGACTATTGACAGCGTTTAATAGTTAACGACCTACAAGTAGAAGAGATTTTGATGACATGAATTAACTACGAATTTGTCTTTCAAACAGCACAAATCCCTTACCGTAATATGACCCGCTTTAACTCTATGAACATAATATGCGTGTTTCATAATAAACCCATAAATATCAAGTATTAACTGATTAGAACACGCAAAGACACGACATCACGTTTTGTACCAAACATTTGTCTGTTGGCGTAAAAATATACGAAATTTCATAGAACATTTTATCACCGACAACCACTAGTTATTTTTGCGTGACCATAACGATAATATACGATGTTATAAAACCGTAATATGACGCATTCCGTTGAGGAATCTGTCCCATTTTTATGCATGTTAAAATGTGAATACAACTTGTTTTAGTAAATCGTAAATTAAACAGATTATTATTTTGTTGTCTGTTTTTTCAAAAAGAATATGTGTTTCAGTAATTGGATTATTGTGTTTGCTAACAAGCGGTTTAATAATTGGCAACCTATTTTGTTGACTAACATAATGTTGCTATCTTTGACCCCAGTGTTTATAGAAATTGATCTACAAATATAATAATTATTAACTGATGGTGCCGTATGAAAAATAAATTAAAAATATAATTGCTCAGCCTAGACATGCGCTAAAACAAAAAATACATCTATTTCTTTGCTTCAGAAATTGTAACTTGTATGAATAAAAGCAAATCCTGTACGCGACGTTGTTCGAGTTGATGGCAGTAAGAAAGCGTTCAACTTCTATAAAAAATAGGATCTAGAATAAAATAGTAACAACTGGAACTTGAACTTGCAGCAAGAACATTCATTTCCAATCGTACAACTCCCGAGCTGTTTATTAAGACAGACAGTTATCTAAAAAGTTAATCATACTTTAATCATAATTCAGTGTTTACTAATTTAAAGCACCATTTCTTATCACCTACACCTAGAGTGTGTTTAAATATAGCTAAGTGCACTCTACGTTTTCTCGAAAATATTTTCTCAATTTTTTACAGCAATCTACTAAGTATTTTTGATGCAACCTTTTACAGACAATCTTACAAGCGGCATAAGAATGTTGTCGATTACTATTTTATTATATGTATAGATAGATATGCATATTTTCCTAAATAACCGAAGAAACTTTTCCAATTAACAAATCTACCGAGTACCACTGGCCATTTGCAAAATTCTAACTGTACCTTGTAGGCTTTTGATTCGACATTACTGCGTTGCAAAAAGTATTTAAATAAAAAAGATCTTATTTCGATTAATCGGTTCGGCTTAGGTACGTTATATGTAAGCGATCAATGCAAGCGAAGCAATAATTCTGTAGAGTACATTTTGAAGCCTTCTATTTACAACAGTAGTATAAAGCCCAGCAGCAGGGAAATACCTATACATCAACAACTAAAAATGCTTATCACAAACAACACTAATTATATATGAATAGGAGTAACGGACATGTCGTACATATAGAATTGTCATTTCGTAAACATGATACTTTATCAGAAGATCAGTATACTTATTAATTTAAATGTCAAGGGCTATGCCTGCGATTTGTAAAATACGGAGACTTTCTAAAAATACATATATTTAAAACATGCTAGTAGGTACTTATCTTAGAGACCTAGTAGGTACAACAAAGACTTATTTGCTCCTAAGAGCATGTCTGACGGCTGTTTATTAGTCACCTATGACGACAATTTCATGATAATACTAATGCGGTATGGATCACTTGGCAATTGTTCACCATTCCTATCTTAATTTTAACCACAATTGATTTATATCAATGCCCATTGTTTTGACAACCTACATTATCTATAATTAACTAGTTATTACAACACGGATTAGCAGAAGATTGATGAAATAGTTATACAAAATTAATCAACCGTAAATTAGCTGATGAGAGCTTATATTCACTGTTTGACGGGACATGATTAAAGATGTTTTTTGATTATGAATGTTCGTGCTAATGGGTACGAAGGAAAAACATAAATTGTGTCTGTTTTATCTTACGGATGTTTAATAAAATTTGTATAAGCGATCGGTTAATATACTAATCTGTTTTTCTGGTTAATATTATGCTTTGAGCTTCAATAAAAACACATTTTCGTCCAACTCGTTACTTCCACATGGAACCCGCTTGGCCCATAATCGTAAAGGCTTTGATGATCCATTTACTCGGAAGTACCTAAGTTCGCATGATGCAGTTCTCATCTCAAGGCGTCACGCTGTGGAACAAATAAAACGGTCATGTAGACAGTTCTAATTTTATTACACTCCTACATATATTAATCCACCATCTTGACTGACGCACTTCCGAATAACTACATTTACTTGTATAAGCGTGAATTCTTTGTCGCTAAAATTATTATGTTCACGTGCTTCTCATAAAAACTAAATATAATATAAAAATTGTTTTGGCATCGACCTTAGTGGTGAATTTATAGAAGATAGTTTGTGGTGGCCTACCTATAGTTTTTTATTACACACAAACGATAATATTTTTTGAATGATTCTAATTTCGTTTAATGTATTTCAGCTTGAGATCGTTATTTATAATTCAATTAGGTTTTTATAATTTAATTTTAATTTAGAGCGTCACTAGAAATTTATACAATGAAATTTCATTGAACATCTCCATCTGGGAATTCATTGAAATTGTAAATATAATAATATAAACAATATAGGTTACCTACGACCTACGATCTAATAACTGTTTCCTTATTATTGTTATTATTTCAATAGAGTAGGGATGGATTTCCCTCAGTTGTAATAATTTAGGTATTGTAAACGAAGCCGTTAAATACCAATTTTAATTTATGCTTATTATCTTTACACTATCCATATCAAAAGGTAACGAAAAGAAATTGCATTGAGCCTACTAGGTACCTAAATAGTATGTACTTACATACTTTTTGTTATATCCGGCGTATATTTAAAAATCTCTACCCCGAATAAAAGTATTTCGCTGTTGGACGTTATTATATTAAATTCAATGTTCAATCTTCTTTGGCTCTACTCCAGAAAAAATGCATTTCTATTTGATTAGCAACTCAGCAATTTGATGTTTAAAAGTTTGTTTCAATTAGCATACACTGTCCCTGAGTTAGTATTAATTTTATAAAAATTAATACTAACTCAGCAATTTAAATTAGCTTTGTGATATCTCGGATTATCGCGTAAAATATTTAGTTAGTTTTCTTTAATTCCGATAAATGGACGAGATTGTAATATTCATTAAAACGATATAGGTAATACTGAAATAAAAGCTAAGTAATTTTGAAAATGTTGATTTTTGTGAGAAATAAATATCAATGCACCCGTAATATAATATTTAATTTACTTAATAAACAATATCAAAAAAACATGTATTTGATTATGTAATATAGAAAAATGAAGATAAAGATAAAGATATTTTATTCGTATAAAACATGTGTACATCAATAAGTAGTATAGAAGCTAAGTACTATGCAAAATTCTAATAGATCATTATTGAATAAGTTATCTATACTATTGCTGAAATCTTAGTTTGTTTCCTACAGCGCCATCTATGAGCAGACCCTGAAACTACGTAAAACGGGTGGCGTTCTGAATTTCATGTTTCTGTTGTCTGAGTGCGGGGTTCGTTGGAAGCCATATTATTGTCACGGTTTTCGCTCTTGGCCACAGATGTCACTGTTACTGTTTTTGGACTTCTAGGTTTTGTTGCTTTAATATTTTACTTAACACGTCCAAAAAAAGGTAATTACATTATTTACTTATATCAAAATACTTGATTCTTATTTTGTAATAGTTGTTTTAGTGGGTGTGATACATTTAATAGAGAAAAGTAATGTTGTTTATATCCTCTCGTACTTCTCAGGAAATCCATGAGTTCAGCGTGAAAGTAATAAGACTGAGTAATAGGAAAATACATAACTACTAAATGTAAGTTCACTCAAGGCAGTTTTGATCCATAAATAGTAAGTACTTAGTACCTAATAGGGTAACTACTCCTAACTTGGGTCGCGTATTAATAAAGCACCCTTAATGACGTAAATCAATTAGAACTTCCATAATTTAGTTTGGCTTTACATTTCCATGATCGAAAAAAAGGTTAGTTTAAGTAAAATAGTACCTAAACAAAATTAAGAAAAATACCAGGTAAGCATTTTCCGGCGCTGAACTATATTAAGAGGAAAACCAACTTAAATAAAACTTAGAAGTGCCTTTTATCCCACAACTTCTTCAAGACTTTGATGATTATATACGGGTACCCTTTTCGTTCGATTCGACAAGTCGTGGATAACCAATTTTCAGACCATCGTACAAATCTCCATCATGAAAAATCTTGAGAATGGAGAAGACTTACATTTTCTACTGGAAGGTATTCACCTTGCAATAAATTAGATCTATGGTATAATCGTATATACCTCCACCACTCAGGCTCCCAAGATTAGCTTAGTTTGGGGACAATTGGATATCCATAACGGTCATTATAATTATAATGCCTAACTAGTTAAGTAAAACATATCTGTAAGAAACGATTGTAAACTAGTGAAAAAATAAATTTATTCTTATTCTTATTAGGATACCCTGAAAAAAACAAAACCTATTAATGATTAAACACCTCTTGATGGATATTGGTAGCACGACAGCAAAAGAATCATCGTGCCTATTGTTATAAGTAGGTATCAAGATTGTATAACACATTTTATCTAATATAATAAAAATCTCTTTTCATAGTCATCGAACTCCTCCGAAACTGCTTGACCGATTTTTGTTTTTTTTTTTTTGTGTATGCTTGGTAGTTCTGAGAATAGACCGTAGGCTACATTTTATACCCCTAAGTAATAAACTAAATTTGCCAAATCAACTAGTAATGCTATTTTTTTTACAAGATTTTAGACAGCAGCTTAAAAATTTAACATACTGAATTTATAGGACCAATTTAATGTCTTTAAATAAAAAATTATGTAAACCTTCGCTGTTTGCAACAAGTAGAGTATGATAAGCAAACTATGCAATATAATTTATTATTCATAACCTCATAAACTTTTACAGCGTAATTTGTATGCATGTTATGTTATGATAAACAGTTGTGTGGGAATATTCTCATACGACCATCCATAGTAAATAATGTTCTATGTTGTATGTGTAAGATGGAGTTCTCATTAATGTTTAATTGACCGGTGGTTTAAATGCAATAGAACTATCTTAATTCCAGATTCTATTCCAATAATTGTCATACTAATACTAATCTAACCACTTTGTGCCTATAGCACTAACTCAAAGTAATGGTCTAAACATCGATAAGTAGTAAAAAACTCCTTAAAAATATGTCTCAAAGGAAACTGAAATTAAGTAAAAATTAATTTAAATGAGTTGAGTCATTGACAAGTTGGAAGAGAAGAGAAATTCGGACCCTACCTATTTAATCAACGCCTTGGGAGGCTAACGAAGTTCCCAACAATATTGTAACGGGAGCGAGGAATTGTATCCCGCCTTATGTACCTAATTTCAACTTTCCTTACTTTGGAATAAGACTCTCTTACAAATATGTGCTTTCATAATGTTTACAGACGTTCATATGAGCAGTAGTGAGCATGTGGAAGTATGCAATGCAATATTTTTGCATCCTAACGCAAAATAACAAAATTATTATTTCTTGCCTCAGTAATTTGCTTATAAGTTTGAAATTTCGTTTCTTTTTATTATTCTGTTTTTAGTGCCATAATGTGAGTAACATTGCTTCATCACTTAAATCCCCTATCTATAACCAAATTTTACCATATCGCTTAACTACTGAGCAATTGATTTTTCTACAAAAAAAAAAAACTATCACTGCTAAATACTACTAACTAAGTTTTACAAATACTATATCATAAGCAATTTAAACAGATTCTAGCGCCTCGTCGGTACCAGAAAGCCATTATACCTCTTTCTTGCGCACAATATAATAAATTTCAATTCTACAGGAGTTTTCTGAAATGCAATAGCGACAGTATTAAACGTTTCTGCAAGGTGTCGTTTCAAAGTTGTTGTTCTGAACAAACGCTGTTAGGTATGAATTAAAACGTTCCTGTTTTGCATTAGCTGGAAAACTTAAACGAACCTAGTTACCTACCAAGTTTCTTTCTATACTGCAAAACAGGCTTTGTTATTGCGTGATAATAAAAAAAACTACAAACTAACAAAAAAATAACCACAACTACTAATTAAGCAAAAATATTTTTTAAATAAAATATATTTATTTTAATAAAAAACACCTTACCTATGTATAAATAAATATCCTACCGATCCTATAAATATCCTACCTTACAATATGTTAAAGACAAAAAGAAATAATATTATTTAAAATAAATTTCTGATCGGCTTATAATGTTATTTCACGTAAAAACCGTTATATATAACCTATATATATGTAAAAAAAATAAAATTGAAAATCGTTTTTAAAATTTTAATCTCAATCACGGCCCTAAGACTTATCACAAAAAATGTATTCAATAGATATTAGCCTTGATTACTCAAAAAAGAAAAAATATTTAATTTAAGATTTATCGTGATAAGAACACATCATGAATTTAAATGTAACCAAATTGTTAGCATAAACTTTTAGATTGAAATTAAAATAGAAGAGGGATAACTCGAATTGCTTTCGCTCGCGATCTGAATACCGTGGCGCTGTCGCCTCAATTTGAGACGCTTACGTAAATGCAGGTAAAATAACTTGGTCTGAAGCAATGATATCTATATAAAGAAATATAATATCGAGTTTCCTTGGTCACGCCATAACTTTCAAACGACTGCACCAAATCGGATAATTCTTTTTGTTATGTCTTTTTGACAAGGTTTGTATAAAATCTCACACCACTTTTACGAAGCCTGGGCGGGTCGCTCGTTGTATATAAAAAGGCAAATGCAGAGAACCAGATAACCTCAACCTTTGACTTTCAAAAAGTGCTACTTAGTAGCCCAATTTGAAATATATGAATTTGGTATCCTAATTAGGAAGTTTTAAACAATCTTATCTATCTCTCCTATTTTTCTCTCTATCCTCTCTATCCTATCTTTTGAACTGTTCATCAGTGCAACTTGACAATATCGTAACCGTCGGTAACTATAAAGGTACAAACATATCTTGTGTATAAATATCATTGGTCTAAAGGTTCAAAATATAGGTGAAATTGGAAGGCGAAATTAGAATGTAATTGAAATGTTAAATGCTTTTAACATATTAATGCTACTAATGAAACCTATAATCAAATCGAATAAACAATTAAATAAAATTAATTTCAAGCTTAGCTGAAAAATGATAACACCTTATTGATAGGAAAATAGTAGACACAGTACCTAGCAACTCACAGAAATTTCTAGATACTAAGAATCATATAAAACGAGTAATGTTACTTTAATTGGTTTCATCTTGAATAGCAAGACCATCTAATACTCAATAACATCCATAAATTGATCGTTTTAATCGTTTAATGGAGAACATTACACTAATTTACTCAGACACTGACGTCTGGATGAGATCCCAAATAACTGAGACGATTAGAATGTACGTCGGATAATCAATCTTGGTTATTTTAAATCTCTGGAGGAATCTGGAACATTAAATTGGGATGAAAGTACCTACAGTAGGTATTATGTAAAAAAAAATAAAACGCTAGCTAGAAAAAATGTTCTGAAGACGTAACGTGTGAGATTAGCTCACATTGACCTAAATAAATAAAAATTATCCCCATATTTAAAAATATGTTAGATGGGTGACTTCCTGTTAGTCACACCAGTGTGACTATCAGGAATTTTGTTCCTAATAGTCACACCGCTAACATTTCTATGTGCCTAAATTCTGTTTTATTTTTTAATTATTTGCGATTATGCGCGTAACGCTAATATTTACATTACGTGCCTATGGGTTTTATGAATTTTTGCGCAGATATTTGTTATATTGGCATTTTGCCTCGAGGAAGTGTTGATTGAAATAAGATTTTTTTTTTGTTACCTGTATAATAAAATATGAATCTAATTATATCTGGAGGTTGAACATTGAATACAAGAAAAATGAAAATCTTTTGATTTAATTTATTGAGTCGTTAAATATCTCTTAACTACAAGGTGTGTTTCTAGAATAAATTAATCTATACTAATATTATAAAGCTGAAGAATTTGTTTTTTTAACTAATCTCTGGAACTAGCAGATAGCTGAGGTTATACTATTCATACTTACTGTTATTTTAGAAAAAAATAAGGGCTCCGCGCAAAACACATAAAACTAAAACCCGCGGACGAACTTACGGTGGACAGCTAGTATTGTAATTTAAATAAAAACACAGAATAATCAGGCAATCGCATGTGTATAATCCACTCATACAAAAAAGTCCATTCATTTAATTTAATTTTGCTTCCGAACTCGAAATTTTTCCTTAAAACAGAATTATTATTTTTTGTATCCGATACAATTATAGGATTACGACGGTTCATTTTTTCTGCAGCAAAATACGATTTCTGTTTATTACGCAGCCGGTGATTTGTCCGTGTTCCAGAAAGTTTAACAGATTCCTCCGTGGAGTAACAATAGTCTCGGACAAACAACAAGTCCGTCATCTCACGTCATAAAACAAGTTTACAACTAGTGTTGGAACATCGATACAGTTTATTCTTCATGGTTACATGAAGAATAAATTTCCTTTTGTGTTGTTACATTTATAATCCTGCTATTTTTTTCAACAACTGCCAATATGTAACTAAATCTTAGCACTTACAGTTATATAATTAAACTTTTCACAAACTAAACTGTTATTATTAAAAGTATATTTAACTTCGCGTGCCCTAGTTTTACGGAACAGTTGGTGAAAAACGAAAAAGAGTTCTTTGAAAAATGTTGCGGTCTCAACCTGACCCTGTGCAAGAAAGTTGCTGAATTAAGCTTATGTTTAAGTGTGCGGCGAATGTACAGAATTTTAAATGCATTTTAAGTCAGTATGTAGGTCTGGGAAGAAGACAAACACAACTAGAGCCCCAGATGTTTACTTGTGCAAGTCTGGCTGAAACAATTCACATTGGAATCGGAAACTGGCTTCAATTGTCAATATTAACTTTGTTTATTTATCTTAATATTGAAAACAAAGTAGGTATTGTTACAAGATAAAGTGCAGCGTGCAGTCGTATACCAATCAGCAATGTGAACTTTTGTTATTAGATTCAGCACGTAACTGTGTAACTTTAAGTTTGCATCCAGCTCCGTCGACTTACATAATAATAATAATATGAATTCGATTTGCTTTGTTTTGTTGAAAGGAATTGGAAATTTAGTTCGAAGTATTAAAAATACGATAAGATATTTTGTCAAAAGTTTCTTGGTCAACTTGTTATTGTGTTCGGCTCTGCGTCGGTACATTTCTATGCGAGCGCACATCCGGTGCTTCCGTTTCATTTTCTTCAGCTGTCGCCCGTCTGTCGTCTTTGTCTTTCAACTAATTTAAACGCTTCAGCCAACCTGTCAGGGACGTTATTAAATCTTCTAAACTGGTTAGAACCGCAGGTGTTTACTGTTTACGATTTTCCCATAATTTTTGAAGACAGACAGTTCCTTTAAAATATATTGACCTGGATACTGAAATAAATAAAAGTCAGATTTGGATTTTACCATAATACACTAGATAGCATTATTGTAACATTCGATATTTTTCATTTACTCAGCTTAAATTTAGGAACATTCATGTTAGATTGCGTTGTATGAACAGTGAATGCCTGCATTTTAGGTAACATTTAGTACAATTGCAATGCAAATGAAGGTACCTACATAGTGAGAGCAAAGCTCATACTTGGCGAGCAGTTACGTAAGCCACGGTCGATAGCTGCTCCGCCGACGGTACGGTTGTGCCCCGATTTGCGAAATTACGTGGTAACGGTTTTAAAAATCTGTTGCTATCTCTTACTACGTTAACGAGTAAGCTCAGCGATTTGGTGTAAGATTGGAAATGTCGAGTCATGTCAAATAAAATTTTTGTAGGTATTCTATTCTATAATGTATGATAATTATCGATAGTGAAGTAAACAAAACTTGTTATTGTTGTGACAGAGTAATCGAATACATTATCTATTATACTGTTATATATTTTTTTACTTCATATAACTTTAGCGGCAATGGAATGATGATGATGGAATATTCACTTCGGTTTTTATATTTAATTCGATTTTTTTCTGAATCTAATGTAACTAATGATTTTCGTTATGAAATTAAGTCTATCAATGCCATGTGAACCAATGTTTATGTGATAAAAACCTCAAACTTTACTCTTATTTTGATACAGGTTTTAACATGTTTCCACTGATTAAACAGTGATTTTAATTAAAACTTTGCGGACACAAGGACGTGATTGTCGTATTACTTTCAGAGATCGAACTGACAGCGGTTTGTGGTGTGTAAACCTTTGCTGGGGATAATTTTGGGTTTATTTTTGTGATATCAGACAGGTTTAAATAAATATAGTTAACTGACACTGTTAACCACTCAACACGGTGGTGCCATTTATAGGTACCATATCATTCGATGAAATATGCTAAATATTGTACCTACATTGTATCAACGTAGAATATTCTCAGTTAACCAAATTCTGTAGTAACTGCCAACTAAAAACAACAACGAATACCTTTTTTTAATTAATAAGATAATATTTTTCAGCATCATTAAAATTAATAACATTAATCATTTCTTATTTTTTATCTTTCGTTATTTTTAATTTTTCATTATTATTTTTTTCTTATATTATTTTTTCATTCCATTTAAAATATAATGCTAAATCGAGTTGTGAAATCAACACATAGGTTGTAATTATTTTCATATTTAGCAAATTCAAGAATTTAAATATTGCTAATTAGACTGAGAGGAGGACGGTAAAATAGCGTCAATTCTTTAATCTCCATAATAATCTGCGGCTCCCCCATACAAATGACATTTTCTGAGAAGGGGATAGATATTCTACGCCATCTAATGACGTTAAACTTTTATTCTATTATTGTGTACTAGCCTGTTCCCCGCGACTTAGTTCGCGTGTTTTAGTCTCAACGGTTTTTCATTTTTGCAACATTTTTCATTTATGCTCCTATTGGTCGTAGAGTGATGTTATATAGCCTCTAGCCTTCCTCAATAAACGAACTATCCAATACAAAAAGAATTTTTCAATTTGAACCAGTAGTTCCTGAGATTATCGCGTTCAAACAAACAAACAAACAAATTTTTCAGCTTTATAATATTAAGTATAGATAATTACTATACAATTTTTGATATTTTTCGTAGTTTTACTTAAACTTACCGCTTTATTATTAGAAATATTTGTTAAAAAATAAATATTTCACTAATTATCAAATATGTTCTCAATTGTGTTCTGTTTATGCTAAATTCATAAATTGAATAATTTCCTTTGTTATTTAATTTAATCTTCATCTAAACTGCTCCGCATTTGGTTTCTCGAGTCGTTCGAGTGTATTGCGGTGGAAACTCCACAAGAGAGATATAGCTTACAGAGTTTCATTACCTACTTTTGATTAAAATAAATGTCAGTAAATTTAAATACATGTTACGCTTTTAACCACAAACAACACGTTACTTCTCAACCTACAACGATATTTTCTTTTTATCAATTATTAGGTATATGATTCGGAATAAAGTGAAATATTTTAATCCGTATATTAAAAAATATTGTATTCCTAGCTGTCCTAGCAAACGTTGTTTTGCCAAATATATATATTTGTTCAAAAAATAAATTCTGTAGACCATCTAGGGGTAGAAAAAAAGGCCTAAACTTTTCTTAGACCTACTAAATTTAGATTTATTTTTATAAAAATCAGTCAAGCCGTTTCGCAGACGTTCGATAACAAACACTGTGCAACGAGATTTGTATATATTAGATTTATGTTTTCACTAATAAAACTAAAAACTGATGATTATTTTGACTAGCAACACATCATAAGCTGAACATACTTAAGTGGTCTGAATTCTACTTACGTAACATATTGACAGGCATGGTATGCGGAAGCAAGCATTTGAAACTAAAATACAACCATTTTGAAATCCACTCCTTGTAATCGTTTAAATATTTTATCGAACACCAAATGTACCACATCCTACATATTATGACGTCATAAAACATCTCAATCGAAGCTCTAACGATACTTTCTGGAATGGCTAGAATGTTCTATTCTTTGTTAGAGACCACCCCGTTGAGCACTTACTTTTATAATACTCGTAAATCTGTTTCGAAAGCCGTGATTTAGTTTGGAACGAGCTGAAATTTTTCAGCAAGCCTTATTGTATGGCTTGCAGAAAGATTTAGGCCAAAATATGTTTTAAAATATGAATCACTCAAAAGAAATTATCGTTGCATCTGAATAATATTTTATCTTTTGTAGCAGAGTACATATAGTTTTACACAAGTTAACAATATCATCTAATGGTTATCAAAAACTTCGTAAAATTATATAATAATAATAATATCTCGGGGTAACTCACACACGGCCATTTGATCCCAAACTAGGCAGAGTCAAAGGCACAGCGAAGAGAAAATACTTATTTTTCTAAATATATACTTACATATTATGGATAAATAAATAACACCCAGAAACAGATCCAATGATCATGCTCATCACACAGAGGTTTTTCCTCAATCCCACGACCTCCGGTTTAGCTTTTAGGGTCGCTGACCACTAGACAAACAAGCCAGACTTACTTGGCTAGGCTTACTAGGCTAGTTACTTGAGGTTTAAAAGGAATGTTGGAAAAGTCACTGCCAGGCAGCGTAAGGTTTTAAGTAAGTTAAATCTCGTAGATACGTGTGATGTACATAGACGACTACATCTTCGTGACAACCCTGGAATCTAAGTCAACGGAACTAAAGAAACAGGACAAGAAGAGACAATGTTTAGTTTTGTTAAGTTCGCTTTATTGTTTACTGCATTCGACACGAGTTTTGTAAAGAAAGGATAATTGATTAAATACGTGTTAATTATTAAGTACATTAATTTATATATCAATCGATACTCTTTTATTTCAATGTATCGAAAGGCCTTAGAAAAACTTAGCTTTAAAAAATAAACACCTTAATGTTGATACACATTTCAGTTTACATTTAAATTCTTATACGATATCATTCAACTGATGTAATAAATCACTCCCGTATCCCTAATAAATATGCCAAATATAAATGTAAACAATTTGGACTGATTGCTATCTGGTTAAATAGTTAATAGTAGATAAATATTGAACATTTTGTTGCTTATTCCTTGTTCAATAATATTATTCTGTTTTCAATTGCCGCTTACTTAAGACTGTCTAGCAATTTTATGTTGTGTCATCTATCTTCGTCTTTGTTCAGTCGTTTTGGTATTTTTCTTTGTATTTAAATTATTTTGAAAACGTAATACAAAGCGGTGCCTATATCAAGCAGCTGGGGTAAACAATGTCGTATTCTCTAACAAATATGATATTAATTTTCTCTACTAACTTTCTCATTTATGATTCCACATAGTGTTTTATAATATAGGAAGGTATACAATTAGACATTGCCTCATTACTTAGCATCAAGGACATTATGGCTGCACACTCCAGAAAACTTCTCAATCGTCGTGCTATGGAACAGAGCCAAAGCAATTAAATCGTGAAGCCGCACGCGAGGTTTTCTCCGCCACTCTCGCGACGCGCGCCTCCAAATTGCTCTTGTTACTTGCACTTTTTAGGATAGCGATGTTACTGCGATCTTCTTAAGATGGAACATCTGGTTATTTGAATTTCTGTTTACATTTCATACTTTCTTCATTTGCCGACTGTAGAATGTTTTGTAATTCAACATGACATCTAACGTATTTATCTAAATACCAACGGTTGCTGCGCGGATGGGAGAACATTTTGTAAACATACTGAGACCCCTTCGTGCCTCAGAAAGCACGTAAAGCCATTGCTCCCGACTCTCATACATTGATCTTTTGCAGTTGTTAACTCATTACCATTCTGACAAACGGTATCACCAAGGCTGTATGGGATACTGTGTTACCCAGTAAAATTGGTTGTGGTGGTCACATAGGCAGTCGCTCAGACCGCTAGTACGACTGGAAGCCGACCCCAACATAGCTTGGAGAAAGGCTAAAGAGAAGAAGATGTAACCTATCTATGACATGACAAATTTGTTCTAAAGTTAAAAGTGCTAATATTATACGTAAGTATATGGTTTACCTACATCCAGAAAACCTTGAAAATGTACAAACATGTGTATAACAATAAAATATCGTTGTGGTTGGCATGCGTGAGGTTCCATAGTCAAATATTCAATAATATTTTCACAATATTATTGTTAAAGCTACCTATAAAGTTTTCCTTACCTGCCCATTACAGGTGCCTAACAAAATGTTCTATTTCAAGCCACTCTATTGTCTGAATACAAACAACTAAGATTACCAAATTTAAGCCGTGAATAGAAAACATTGAACCCATGAATATATTTGAATATTTGGTAACAAAGTAGTAGTAATACAATGGTATGTTAAACGATCTAAAATTTAAAACGTTCCTAGTGTACTGAATTTGAAAACCTATTTACATTTTTTTATGTTTTCCATTTGTCTTCGTCTATAGCGAATGGACCACGCATTTATGAGTGTCCAGCAGTATATTGAAGTGTTTGTTTATGAGCTGACCAAAACAAAATGGCGCTGATCGTTGATTTTTTTGATTCTAGAATTTTTATTTAAAACTTTTAATATAGTACAGCATCTAGTCTATTTATTATCAGCCATATAATTTACCTAATTTAAAAGGCACTATTAATTGGTTTATCTTAAACATATATTTTCAATTTACTAAAGGTATGGAATAGTAAATTGCATCTACTTAGATACTCTTACAAACAGCATTCAACGTTACAGTTTATAATAGTGTTCTAAGTAAATGAAGATTGCCATCAGCTCATTAAAATTGGCATTCATAAACTTAGTGCATAATAATTATTTGGGCTTGAAAATACGTGAAATATGACTGCAATAAATACACAGAAACTCTAAGAACTAAAATTCATCACTCAAAGCCTTGTATATATTGCGGACTGTTAGAAATATTTACGAGAACTTAGGAAGATATATTACCTAATTACGTTTAAACGTTAGATGTATTTATAAACATTATAATTTCTTTACTATACCTACGTAATCAGTATTGGCTTTTACTAATATCCTAATAATTACAGCACGTAACAAAAATATAAAATACATTCTATATGGATTAGTAATATCTCTTATCTCTTTCAGGATTTATTTCGATTTGTTTCATTATATGTCTTTTAAACCGACTTAGATAATTAAGTTTAAACGTTACAATAAAAAAAAATCTTGACTATGATTTTGGGCATACGTAATAACTTCAATTTAAGCATACCTTAAAACGAATAACAAACGTGTAGCATACAAAATCAAGTCAAAATACGACCCACATAAAGTTTTCAAAGAAAATTCAAGGAAAAAGTTATGGAAATCAATTCACTGATACCGATATAGGATGCTGCGAATAACGTACGGACAAAGGCTGCAAACTTATTACACACCTATTTTCGTAGAGTTTTCTGTATCCTATGGTAATAGAATTGGGCCTGAGTCCCTGAAGCGTGGTTGTGTTCATTTCAAATTCAAATGTGTACCCGTGCACGCTCCAGTTCCACTTGGACGAGTCTTTGCACTGATTACTATGATACGAGAATAAGGAGTACGTGTTCGTACTGTTTCTGTTGTTATTGTATCGTGTGCTAACTGATTTATTGGATTAATTTCTAAAAATTTGTTATGATGATTATTTCTTCGACAAAAGTTACCATTAGAATTTAGATGTTATTTCTTACTTAGGTTTATTTATTCAAGGTAATGCTTAGTTACAGTTGCGTAGTATATCATATCATACTACTTTGATTTTGCAGTGACTTGCAAACAATTGTATTTTTTTTTTATAATAAAATAGATTTTCGAAGAATACAGGTTTCGTTTAGTTTACGTCTTAAAAGAAATGCTATCAAAAATCCTTTGAAGTCGGCTCCAGACCATACGACAAACAGAAAACTAAGCTCGAAATATAGGAATGCTTTTATTTCTTCCAACACAAATGCTTTAGTGTACCATTGCATGAAGATAAACATTTGATAGGATTGAACATACATTTTTATGTTTATCTTTACTGCCTACAAGAATACGAAAAACCGTTCCAAAATGTGATATAGGAAATTTGTGCTAAACAAATTTTAAGCGACGTCGTTTGACATTTATTTAATTTCGTCTCGCTTCGGAAGTTGTGGAGTAAATAGAGGATAAACTACAAGATTGATTAAGGTGGTGTGCCCACATCACGCCTGGCGAAGGAGTAATATATGCTCTGACCTAGTTGTGGCGAGAGCGACGCGGATGGTTTTGAGAGCCAATCATCTCACTTAAAGGGTTACGCAGAATAGTTAAAGAATAAATTGGCAGGAGAAGCGAGAGTCGCATCTAAATTGAATGTTTTAGACGCAAACAATGAAGACGTTTAATAAAATTGCACTTTAAAAGAAAATTAGGTACTTCACGGTATCCGTGCTAGTAAAATTGTTTGTTAAAAGTTAACACTTTTTTCTTTGGTTTAACTTAAAAAGCAGGAACGATTTTAGAAAACCATTTTATTATAATAGCAAAAATTGATTCGTAGTTATAAAAACCAGTTATACCAAATCCTCAGATTATTTTATGTAGTAAATATTATTGATCATGATTATTTTGTACTTGGTCCATAATGGTAAAGATGTACCTCACATGATCAATCAATTTCTTGAAATATCGATTACACATTATATTGTTATCTTGCCTAACAAGCAGCTCAGTAATCGCTGTTTGCAACTTTGCACTAATGAGCACATAAGAGAAAGCTGCTTACTCTCGTAAGATAATCCCCGACTTGACTTCTACAGATATACGGAAAGAGGGCAAGTAGACAGATCACGTATTCTTTAAGATTTTCAAAGAATATCTAGAGTATTTATATTTAATGTCCATGTTTCAAACCAAACAAAATAGTATTATGTACAACAATTTTGCTCCGACATAATAATGACAAAATTTTCATAGAAGTAGGTAATAATAACTGTCATTAAGACGTATTGGTCAAGAACGTAACAAATAGGCAATAACCATGTAAATATTACCAAGAAATGGTTGACGAGTAAAAAGTTATTGAGCTTAACGAATCGCCATCTTTGTATGTCCACAAAACTAAGTTGGAGCAATAACTAAGTGTCATTAATATTACAAATAGGTTTCTATTCAATCTTCGAAGCCTATTGTAACGAATTTACTATTATGGTACAACAAAGTAGCTCGCAAGACTCAACTCAGTTTCGGTTCATATTCGAACTCTTCGTAAAACACAGTATTTATGACTAGTGGTTATAATATTTTGGGGTTACGCATGGATTTACCAAGGCGTGACGTCATAACCTCAGTTTAGGATGCATGAAATAACATTAGTTGTAATGAAGCATACCCCTCGTAACTTATTTCGGTCACTGGATGTGTTTAATGACGTTACAACTACGCATTAACTCAGTGTTTTCGTTCTACCAAATATAAACAATACGGTAATATTATTTTAGGTGTAATTTTCGTTTTGTTTTCATTGCACTGTTTATATTCATACTAGGGACTTCATCCGTCTCATGATCAGAAGGAGATAAGAATACTGAATTAGCTTATTATTAACTTTTTTCTGTTGTTTTGTTTCATAATAGTCTTTATGGAACATTAAAACACAATTTAATGACCTGCAGGTACAAAACCGGTCTAATAATATTAAAGTTCTAATTACTACGGGTAATTACAAATGCAAAAAGGAATTTACGATTTGGTTTATGTTTTCGGATTTTCATGGACCGGTACAAAAAAACTTGGGAGAATATAATTTTAAACTATGACAAACCTTAATTTCGTTTAAATAATAATTAAATACTAAGGGCCTTATTTAGAAAAAAAAAAGAGCAGCTATTGAAATAAGAATCTGCTAAATAGTTGCGAGAGATTTTCATAAATAAGGCCCTAAAGATTTACAGGGCTAACGCAAGTCAGTATCGTCGTCGTGTTTATTTAGCCATAGATGGACGCCTATTCTCACGAAAATAGTAACGTTTATTGACACTTGTCACTTTTGTAATGGAGTGATAAAGGCCGTTCGTTATGGACATAGAAAAAGGAGTGACTCAATATGTAAGTGCTGACATGGTTCATGTATTTTTTACTCAGTTGTGAATATCAACTACAATTTTTATACCTATCTGTTTTGTAGACACTGAAATTTTTCTATTCAATTTGTAAATACATGAATGAAAAATGCCGCTTCGTTTTAGGTATCTATAGTACCTGTTTAAAAAAAACAAGCTTTCGATCCGATTTTTAAATACCATGCCGTAGATTATGTAGTAACACATATTGAAGTAAAACTTCTTTAGGCGCGACTAGGGAGTAACTCAGATTTTTTTTCTGACGGAAGTAACGCTTCCGCCATTTAAAAATAATAATTCTGATTGGTTGTAAGTATATGTCATATACTACACGCTTCTTGACTTATACGCCAGCTAGTGGCAAATATCATAATCAATTAGGATTATTTATTTTCAAATTGTCAAACGGATCAATTGTGAATAGCAAAGTGAATGAAAAATTCAACAGTTTTAAAAACATTATTTTAAATTGCAAATTTTTTTGAAAATCTCTAAATATACTTGTTTATTTATTACTTTTAAAATAAGTAAATTAAAAATAAATTTTCTGACAATTGCGGCATTTTATAATATTCAATAACAAGGTTATAAAGTTTTACTTCAATCGCGCGTAAAGGTTACACGCACACACTTTTTTTTTTTAGTTTGTTTTTTGTTTTGTAAAAAAAATACCATTTATTATTTTTAATAATCTAACAAAAAGTTTATATTTTAAAATAATATCTCACTATTAAAATACTTTTGCAACTACACTGAATTCTGGTTTTAGTGTAGTTAAACCCCGTTTCAGTGCGTAATTAATTTCTATTTTAACTTTGACACAAGTATGCTGATTAAAATGATGATGATGAGCGGAAATGTTGTCAGACCCACAACGCAAAATGGAAATTGAAAGGATTTTGATTGATAAATAACTTTAATTTATTACAAGGAGAGATTTGGACATAATCCATGTTGATAAATCAAAAGTATGTTTTAGCGTACCTAATTCTGATTTTAGTGTGTGAATAATGATTGTTTCAGGATAAGGGTTTTAATGTGATTATCGTTGTAAAGTCAAATTTCTTATTATAGACCATTGTTATTTACGTCAAATAAAAATCAATTGTAGAAATGAAATATTATAAGCGATTTTATTCGTCACTAATAAGGAGTACCTAATTTCTCAGATGTGATAAGGAAATAATTACTAAATATTCAAACCAATTCTGACCGTCTTAAAGGTGCAAATGCGGATGCGAAAAGTTGTCGTTCCGAGTTGTATTTTAAGCTTAGACAAAATTATTTTTGGTTCTTTCTGACGTGGGAAATTACCTTGACTCGAATTTCATGGACATTTATAAATACTTTAATTGCCATATTTTGAAAGTATGCCATTACACCTCCGCGTTCACTGAGGTATAATATTATAAAAATAGAAAAATAAGTTACCTATAGCTTACTCGACGAATACCGTCCCGAAAATATATTTAATTTGTTGGTTTATAGCGGTCAGTGACGTATTCCTTCTTCAAGATTTTCCTTCAATGTTATATACTGGAACAAACCCATAAAATGTGAGAATTCTTTATTTGACCAATTTTGCCGACGGTACCGATATCTGAAAGCGGCGACATGTGGAACTGCAATAACCGAGTTTTGTAGACCGTACCTACTTATATATGTAAGAAACTAAGAAGGAAACTGTATAGGTACCTAAACGCAAAGCGCACTTGTTTGACATAGAATCCATTTGATATTTGTGTGTGTATGGATTGAATTTCGGACCTCTGTTTCCAAGCAAACTTTCAAGATGCATAATTATGATCTAGGAACTTGTTTTCAAGCGGTAAATCAAAAATTTTCGTCTTGCCAATTTGCAAATTTTTACTTGGTTAAGTTAAAAAGTCATAATGGGCATCTACCTTCACTGTATCATTTATAATTTTACAATTTAATCTAGTAAATAATTTTAAATTTATGATTCTTGATCTATTTCTTATTCAAAAATCTAGACTAATCTAGAGTTTAGACTAATCTAGAGTTTTTTATTAGAGATAATTTTGAATTACAAAATATTATAATAAAGGTAGAGGAATAATGATACTTCAACTACAAATTGGGAGTAGTTATGAAATATTTTCCAGTGATGACATGGTGAGGATATGACCCGACGTGCACAATCCGGTCCAAACCGGCGATTGTTATGATTATGTTTGTCAACACTAGTGACACAATTCCAATACGGACGGGACACGATAACAATATAAGCCAATATAATGGACCAAGCATATACACTAAAACTAGCCATCTATACTGGCCAAACTAATTTCACCTAAACTGGTATCTATGTACTATTTAAGCAACGAATAATTGTAGAAAATCTTTAAGCAATAAGAAATTTCAAGTAAGTTAATAACATACGAAAATATACGTAGACGCTTATATTCACATCTTTTTATTTAAAAAAGTCATTTCTGTAATGAAGAGACTTCTTTTAATAAAAGTACGATCTTTGGAGCATTGGAAACTAAACATATTAAATTTAATAACACAATGTCTCGATAATTTTCATTCCACTTATACAGAGAAAATATTTCCTTCTTCGTATAATGTTTCCAAAAGACCACAATTAGAAATAAATGCTTTTCAGCTGCAAACGTTAACGGATATTACATCATTTTGGTGTGGTGTGAGATCTAAGATACCTACTTCTATCAGTTTATTAAACTTGAATAAATACATTCAATAAATCAAATCCACCATTCTCTCTCAATTATACGCAATGGTTGAACCACAAGGGTTTATGTAAACAGATTAAGTCAAAACTACGATAAGTTATCATAGTTTTGACTAACTACGTTGTTCAGATCGTTATAGTCAAGTTTCAAAGTCAGCCCGAGCTTCTCCAGTAGATAACCACTGGATATAAATTGCTTGCCAGATTTCTTATCTCACAGTCATCCATAACAAGCACTACACTGTATTTCAGTCGAAGGGAAACTGCACGCACGATGTCTTAGCAACACGTTATAGCAACCGAGCAAACCGTCTGGTAAGGCAACCATGCGAAAGCAATAAATCTATTACACTTTATAAATTAAGACGGTGATACCGACTTCGTATAATATGGAGACAGGCAACTGTTTACGGCTTTAATATTGAACAAAGGGTTAGTGATCCCTAGCCTCCCTTAGACATACCTATAAAACACAATAGTAAAAGGTTTCTCTACGATTTTTTCGTGGAAACTGACTTTAGCTAGCCCATTTTTGAGCTGAAGTCAATTTATGCCTGCAGCTAGGCATTTTACTGTTCGATCTTACATAGAAATTTGATTTACGACTCAGGTTATTCGCAATTTCCATGCTGTGAACACAGAAAATAATACATGAATAGGCTTATTTTGACGCGAAGAACTATAAAGATTTCTAAAAATTTTATTTTGTGAGAACATGCGAAAAAATGGCTAGAATAGACTAAATTCCAATGAGCCATGTTATTGGGTAATACTACTAAGTAAACTCAATTTATCATTAAGTTAAGGGCGTTCTTAAAACGTGGAATCTCAAGTATGTATTAGTTCAGAAAGCATGCGTGCCCAAGCCTGCGCCGTTGAACGTTTCCATTAGATTACAAAAGCATTTTCGGGCTAGTGAGACTGTTACGTCACTGCTTCGGTCAATACAATGCCTGCCTACAAACGTCTCGGTATGTATTCCCTTAGTGACACAAATACCTTTAAAACAAACGGCTATATTCGGGCATTACTTTATATTGTCTTGAAGTACAGTTACGAAAAGCTGGCGTCACAAGTTCAGAACTTTAGTTTGCAAGAAAAACGAAAAATGTAAATGTAGAGTAGACCAATAAAACTTGGGAAAATTTAATCGAAATGGATTGTTTACATATAAAATATTCTCAAGACAAACGCTCGATTTTGTTATACTGTGCTGCGTTCCATGTAAAAAATGTCTACAAACCACGTAGATATATGTATCGGGTTTAAAAGTTGCCATTACGTCAATCAGGGCTTCTTGTACAAACTGTCGCAGTTTCTAACGCCTGTATCTTGTCATAACTACATTGAAACTACAGTAATGTAGGCGGAGAGACGTCACTTGAGGAAAACTAGGATATGGGCACGCCTTTGTATGCAGTCTGCGTTTAATATGAAAGAGTTGTTATCATTGGAATAGTACGTGCTTTCTTGGAAGTCACGAGTAAGATTGATAACATCGACAAGCAACTGGCGCAGATACCACAATAAATATTTAATTTTTGTGTAGTGGAAAATGGGTAATGTAACGAACTTTAGCTTAGGTTAGGGTTTTAATAACAATTATATGACTTAAAAACTAACAGCAATTTTATTTCAACGAGCCGTATTTTGATTCGTTTATTCGGCACACAAAAAGAACTACAGTATACAAACTTGCGTTTATCATAAATATTGTTCAGATTGCAAATCATCGATGCAGCTTGCGCAGCATTGTCCATAGAAATGGTTCAAAAATTTGTGTGCACTGAATAAGAACATATCTACTGCACTCGACGTCACGTGCAGACCTTTGAGAAATCCTTATTTTACTAGACCACATATTTTTCGCATTTATTTTACCAACTGCGTACCAGAACATGATTTGTCTTTAAGTACAAAAATCGAGTTTAGACTCTGCACGAACAAGCGATTAAAACTGGGATCTAAAAAGATAAATGAAATATTTTTACAATTTTAATTAACCGTGTAAAAGTGACCTTAGTCAAATACAATGGGAACCCAATAGCCGATGAAATTTCATTACAGATTAAAATTCAAAGCAGGCGATTCAAGGTTGCTTTTTTAACACAGAATTTTATTAGTTAACGGAGTTGATAGTCGCTAATGTTCGGTCGTTTTTCTAAAAGACGAATGGCAGACTGTGACAAGTTTTGTTTTTTAAAAGGGGTCTGTTAAAGTAGATACCACGAACATTGGTTCCCGCTCGTTACGTCATCGGCGGGTCGATAGAGGGGCGCACCCTGCGGCCAGCCGAACAAATGCTCCACAACGACAGATTCACCAACTTTTAATACTTTTTTACATGCCTCTTGTTATGGACATTTTTCTTCTCTATTATCTTGTAAATATACTCGAAGAATGTTTGAAAGAACTGACCCAAAAGATTTCTAGGTTTATTTTTCATTTGTATTATGGTGATGCCTAACTTGTGTATGAAACTTTTTATCGTATATGAAACTTTTTATCGTATATTTATGTTTTGACTTAATTTATGTTCTTCTTTGCAGGTAAGTTCATTTGCCGTTTGTTGTGTCTCAATGCTGAAAACAAATGACTATGAAGTGGATTTCTATCAACATGAAGGTAACATTTTAATTTCGCAACGATTTCTTAAAGTATTGAGAATATAAGAAAGTTTTTGGGACGACAGAAAGAAGTTAAAAGGTGTATTACACCCATTATTTACATTCTCTTGCGTTACAATAGCGGTTAATTACTTTGACGTCGTTTACCACAAATTTAAGACATCTTTTTTATAAATTTCCAACACGTCATTATCGTTGAACTTTCATTAGTGTTTCAACATCAAGTTTCAATATTTTAATGATTGTTCTTTATCAAATAAATTGTATTAATTTTGGTAAAGCAGAATATGTAACACAAAATGAGCACAGCGTTTTAAATACAACAAAATGTGTAGTTAAACTGAAACTGCGGAAAGAGCATTTGTTTCTGACTTTAAATGCTTTCGATGTACAGTAAAAATGAATTACACAAACCGACATTTATGTGCTTACGTCACGTGCCTCACACACAGAGTAGTAAGCATTCTATGTTTAAAAACTGTAAACTATTCAATTAAAACGTTATTAGTGGAATTTACCTACGTACTTAAAACATTTTAACAAAGCGATTCATCAGTAAGTTTCGCTCATCTATTTAATGTATTCATAATAATGTTCTAAAAAATTCTACACAAAAATCTTTGGAAGCGAAAAAAGAAACAATTATCATAACGCTATTGTTATTTATATGACTGTAAAAATACAAGGAAATAATCTATTACCCCGATACTACCTAATATTATGATTATGTTTGACATCCGCACCATCTCATTGCGAGTATAAGTACGCTATTCGTTCAAGGTATATGCGTATTTCAGTGCCCCATCTGCTGTCAGGTGTTTCAATTGCGAACGGAGCACATTTTATCTCAAGAGCTCTCGATTTGGCTCCCGCAGACAGAAGCGACGTGTTTATGTCTGGATATTAATCAAAGCCAGTCGTTGCCGGAGACATGCAATATATTACCTAGACCATATCTAAGCAATTTAGAACCAGAAAATACATTTCACGGAACTTTAATTATCCGAAGTATAAGCTCACAAATGAAAATTTGTAACCACTTACTGTCGTGTTTATGACTTAACTTTAATTGAGACATTATTTAAGTCAAGTAGCACAAGATTCTTTCACACTTTTAGCTGTGTCGTGTGAGAGTCTGAAAATGAAGAGATCTTATCATACACAAATACGGATATAAGATAAACCAAGATAGTGGTTTTAATTGCACATTTCTACACTAACATGTTTTTTTTTATAGAATGCGCAGTAAATGTTTCGCAACAAAACTTTAACAATAAAAATAAGCTTTATTTTGATAAAAAATCTCGGATGGCAAAACAGTTTGTATATCACATAACGTAATCTACAGTTAAGTTCTAATCTGTATTCTGTACACTCACCTGATTACACAAAGCTACGTGTTAACATAATTCATCAGCTTATCAAACATCACAGAGCTGATACCGTCGATAAAAACACTAATTTACATCATTTTATTCAGTTTGTTAGAAGGCTAAAGTTACTAATGAATTAAGAAAGTTAAATTGGTTTAGATTGACGTCAGGCGGCAACCGGTCATCATAATCCAATTACTGTCACATCTCTGGTACGCAAATCTGGAAAACCAAGAAAAAAACAACTATGAAAAAGTCGTTGGCCAACTTAAATGTTTATTTATAGTAGCATAGCGTAAATGCGGTAAAGTTTTAAAAATAAAACACAGACTATGTTGAAGTTTTGTTCGGCAGCAAATGAGATAGCTGAAAGCCTGCAGCTAAAATGCATAATATCTACGTTACACGTCTCCCAACAAAAGTTAAAATGAATGCAAATATACTTGAGTTTGCTTACGTTATGTATGTATGAGACTATAAGAAGAATTTATAAAAAATATGTAAAAAAAATATAGATTCTATTCTACCGATGCAGGTTGCAGAGCTGCATAAAAAATGCCTTTTCTAGTCACAAAACCTTTGCACGCTCAGCGCACCTTCGGCAATCAATCTCGTTACGAACTGACTGGCCAATTTTTTTCTCTACTTCAAGATTAATGATCTCATAGCGACTGAAAAGAAGAATCGATTTGAAGTGAGTTTTCCAGTCTTGTTTAGGGCACAAAATCGTGAGTGAACCTACTTTTGATAACCCTTTACCCATGTTTTAATAACCTATAATTTTATTTTTACCGTCCAAAAAATTTAAAATGTATTTTGAATTGCATGGAAAATATGGTAATATTTTACATGGTGATAGAAATGTTTCAAAGTGAAATGTCGTATGGGTAAGCTACCAAAGCAGCCGAGGATTCTAAGCCTTTAAAGCCCAAAACCCTTTAAGCTCACATTTGTCTTATTCATTTCACGTATTTACTGATTTGCGGCAACTAAATCCTGAATAGAGTATTTATGTTGCGGTACTGATGCGACGTCGTGGGATACCGTTTGCCAAATATTTACCACTGTAATTAACATTATTCACGAGGGATTTAACCGAGTATTTGTAACACTTGTTTGGAGCGAACGACACAGTCTGCGGGCATCGATCGTACGTCATCAGTTTCATCCTACTGTTGAACACAGATCCGTGCTTTCTTTACAATTTGGAGGTGCTCAGCCAACCATATTGACAGGCGTTTTGAAGATTAACCCAAAAAAAAAGAGGCCATTTACGTAACTGTCATTAAAATTCACTCTATGTTAAATTAAATTAAATAACAATTTCACCTTTTTTTATTAATCTATAAACTTTTATCTCATATTATCATATAAATAGGAGACAGTGTGATAAACAATAAAACACCATCATTTACCTTTTATTGACAAAGTTTTACTTTATCGGTTTCAGTCAATATATTATTCTGAAACCACACATCCCAATTAAATACATAATATACTAAACTTTAGAATTTTATGGTTTTACAGTAACGTTCTATGTACTGCAGACACAACGATATTGGCTAAATCTCTCGTAGCATTGTTGCAGTTTCGTATATTTTATTTATGTAGAATTGAATACTTATCAGCGGTATCACTTCGACTTAAATCTTATGTTGACTTTCATAATTTACTTTGACTAATCCTAATGCGCTTATTACACTATCCTGATTTTAGGATCCTAAATTAAATCGGTCCTGAATTTTGGAATGTGTAATCGCTTACAGTCTTCCTAAATACAAACAAAACAAACGCGACATTTATGCTAAGTTGAAATTAAGGATAGTGTAATAAGCAATTAACATGTAATCGACTAAGTGAATTGTGAAATTGAGCTTTAAAGCTCTGTGGTTATAACAACGATTTGTCTTGCTCTATTGCACTTTGATGGCTACTAATGCTCCCATTTACTTAACACTCACACTTACTAGGGATTCAAAAACTTCAACAGTAACTGAGCAAACTATTTTTATAGAGATTAAAATAGAAATAATGATCTTTTTGGCTGAAATTATCCCTATGCGATGAAACACTATATAATATAATATATTTTTAAATTCTATCGACTCGATAGAACATGCGGCAGGCCCAACCGTAATGAAACCACTATAGTGCAGAGTAAACAATAATATACGCATAACAATACTCAAGTTGAGTTCAGCTTATTTGTAACAGATAAGTATGCGTTTATAATTTCAATGTGCCATGTCATGCATATAAATGCATTCCGATTTGATATCTTATCTTGAATATTTGACCCTACCAGATCTTAATTATGAGTTTTTATTTCGCGTTTGATATCAAACTTATAATATCCCTAAAAGGTTCAGCAATAAAATGTTTGGCCACCCACTTGGACCAGACAATAACAGTTATATGTAATAAGGGGAAGAGTGCCTATTAAATGATAATGTTTATATTTATGACCGCATATTGGTTAAAGATAAAGATCAAATGACTTCTGGAAATAATATCGCATGGTACCTCGCCTTTGAAGGGTTTCGAACTGCGAACATTAGTTACAGGGTGCATGAAATTTGAGAAGAAATTGTTATCCCATATACAGTTTTAGTAGTTCCGACCACAAGTTATAATACATATCGGTAGACTTATATAAGATCTTACAGAATTTTTTGTGAGGTTATCTTAAAAAATACAAATAAAAAAAAATGGTTTACACATTTATTTATCTATAGTTCATACTACTGACCCATACTAGTGACTTCGGGTTTGCAAACGCTTCGGGCAGATAAAACATGAATAAATTATACAGTATACACACAAACCTTCCTCGTGAATCACTCTATCCATTGGTGAAAACCATATGAAAATCCTTTCGGTAGTTTTTTAGTTTATTGCGACAGACAAAACAGACAGACAGATTTTGATTTATAATAGGTAATTATTTATAGATATACCTAGATGACGGGGCACACTACAATCAGGAATATAAAATTGTACGTAATTAGAAGGTCACCAAATATGCTTGTTGCAATACTGAAATTTGATAGGTATAAAGATGTATTTTACCAAGTTATTTGACAGTTCAATTAATTAAAAACATTTTCTAAGTAACTACACGGATAACTTTGTTTCATCATAGAATGACGTTTATGTAAAGATAGGTGGGTGGTTTGTATATGACTCATTCTATTAGATACAAACAATAGAAAATGAATATGGATCTAAAATCAGTATGCAGTATTTATTAGGTGTGGTCCGACAGACACTTGATGTGTTTTATTTACAAAGTTGTTCATATACATACACACTACTTATGTATTTGCATAATGATTATAATGAGAAGTAATATACTGCAGTAAAAAACCTTGCGTTATATTTTTAGTAACCTCTTTTTAATAAACCTGTACGCTAATTATAATCGTTTTTGTATCTTGTGACTGTTTCTCTGATAATAATTAACAGAATTAAATAAGTATTTTTACATCGCGATAATGAGACAGTGTAAAGTATACTTTATGTAATATAAACATACTGACTTTGTACCTACTGTCACAATAAACATGCTGTCTATGTATATATGTTCAATAAAACTAAGACGGTGCATTATATTAAAAACTTTTTATATTTTAAACTTAACTTGATTGATGATTTCGTGTCAAGGCCTTTAAAAGTTAAATAATCAGATCTTTTGAATAAACGAAATAAACAAAAATTATTATGTTGAGTTTACTTAAATTGCTTGAACATACTTAGGCTTAAAATTTTTAACCTTGGATCTCTAAGTCGAGATTAAATCCTCTTTTAAGTTAACCTTGCATATTACTAGCAATGCAATATTATATCCACTATTTATATTATTTACACAATCTATTAATTTCTAGTACAGACGTTATTACTATCTTAAAAAAAATGTTTTGTCTGCTGCAAACTCACCGGTGTTTAAATATTTTGTATTAATACGTAACTATGAATCATGTTGGATAAGAGATATGCAAGCACTCCAACTTGACACCTATGTTTACGTACGAAACTATTTACTATGTTTAATTAGAAACGGCTCGAACATTTGTTCTAAATACGTACCTATCGCGAATTAATTTGTTTCATAATATTACGAAGAACCGGTTTTGCAATTATATTAATAATTCATATCTGCTTAATTAAATTAAGCTACTAATTTTCAGTCAAACTATCTTCAGCGTAAATAGAATCTATTCGACAAACAACAATGAAACAAACTTTCCCAAACCAATACAAATAATTCATTAGTAAGTATAATTAAGTGTTCTAACGAAAATACACATCATCGTAGAAACATATCAAGTGTCGGTTTAATGTAGGGTTTCAGATATCAATTTGCCGCTTACGTTGTCATTTTGTCAAGGCCAGTAATATTTAGCGTTGCGATAGGTCGCGGTGTGACCGGTGATGAGTGACTTAAGAGTGGTATATGAGTATTATAAGAGTGGTATTAAAGTTATTAACGCGCGAGGGATGATCCAGGTCGGTGCGCTCCCTCACCAGCGAGGCGTCTCGGTCGCTGCCGAGCGCCGCGGGCGGCCGGCCCGCTCCGCTTGTGCCGCCGCTGCCGCCAGCGGGTAGCGGGCCGCCACTGCCAGCGGGCCGCACGCACAGTCCTCTCCTAACCGCGAGTGAGCGCGCTGCTGCCGCGGCGCGCCCTCCGCACACCGTAGCAGGCACATGCCTACGAAATGTCACCTACCTGCATTTCCCGATAACGTCCGATTAGCAATTAACACCGCCGAATAGCACGTTCAGTGCACGGCGTCGTTCGATAGTTTTAAACGTTCTAATATAAACAGTTATATGTTTTGTCGTGAAGTTTTTTCAAGTAAGATTTTACGCGTACCGATTACATACCTATATGGAATGTGTTGCTAAATACAATTAACCTTGGCTCACAGAATCGCATACTGTTTTTTGTGTTTTTATTAGTTGCGTCGCCGGTAATTATGTCTCGCCGTGTTTGTGTGTACTTTGTTTATAACGCGTGTAGTTTAAACTGTGTTTCTTTTTCGAAAAGCAGGAAACACCTGCTAAACAAGACAGTCGCTTGCATTGTTTTGTTATATTCATGTGCCGATAAATATGCCCGCTTACTTGGATTTGTCAGTGACGTATAGAATCCGGTTTTTGTTTACGGATCCGATGCTGATGCTGACCTTGCTGGTAAGAGCCTACCACTGTACGTTGGTACAAAAACGCCATACAAAATTACATTACTAAAATCTAATTTTTAGGTTAAGTGTTTGAATGAAAACGTTCCTATGCAAAGAAACAATAAACAGTATAAAGTAACATCAAACGTCAGTGTACGCTCTGTTGAGTGCTGAGAACATGCCTCACATGGCTTACCGTTCGCATCTTAATGTGAGATTAACTGCTGGCCGGGTTTTGTATTCTATGGGAAAAAGGAGAACGTAAACAGTGAGGCGGTAATTAGAAATCTAAACATGCGTTTTATCGATTTATATGGGAAAGTTTATCTACACAGATTACATGCACTTAGCATGCTACAATGTTAGCTAGGTCTACTAACATTACTCTATAAAACAAAAACATTTAACTCACTTGATTTTATTAACACCATACATACAATGTCATAAGTAGGTATTAATAAATAAGAAATACTACATATTCATGCAATAATAACCGGAAAAAATATAAACATCAATAACTGATTTAATGAGACGGCGATAAATAGGTAGGTGGTATAATTAATGGTCACAATTACAATACAATGGTGACGTTTGTATTAGTAACATAATGTAATACCTACTCTAACGTCACTAGAGCGTTAGCGTGAGACTTGACACGGGAAGTAGACAAAATAATTGCATCAATGTGAATGAGTCTACAGTTTTAACACCAACAAATATGAGATAGCGAATGCTTAAAGTAATCCGAAAATAAAAACGCAAAGTAAAATTATCGGATATGTTCGGCAATTTAAAATATTCTATATCGAAAAAACATTTTAATCTAGGTAAAGAGAATTTTAAAATCAGTATTTTTTGCTAATAGTGTTATTTAATATTTTTGGTTTAAAAAGGTCTGGTATATTTACAAAAATAATTATGATTATATCTATAAATAAAATAAGGTAGATATTTAAATTAAATTATTATCTATGCGAAAAGTAAAATTATACAATGTAGGTATCTTTACTGAAACATACAGATATACAGTGTAATAAATCCCGCAGGTTGTCCGCTTGACCGATCCTATTTTACGGTACCTCTGAAAATTCAGTTCTGCGTTAATCCGGGATCATTTTGCACAAATTGGTGTTGCATCCACTTTATCTATACATCCTGTGTTATACATCCCTATATATTCACACTTATTTACATAATAAAGATAACGCTGTGACGAGAACAATTAAAAGATACGATAATAATATTAGCTTGTTATTGTCCCACAGTTGGGCAAAGGCCACATTTCACATAGAGAAGAAACGAGTATAAATTAATATCTAGATACCTCTCTTGTCATCATGTAAAAAAAAATGGTTACATAACTATGGGTATCACACAGTTTTTTACCGACTTGAGGACCTTTGTTGTGTGTGGTTGTACTACAAACAACTAACAGGCCCACATGTATAAAAAGCCAAATAAGAACACATCTGTACCTTCCATGTACTATATCTTTCATTTGTTTATTTTGGGGATGGAAACTGAAACCCTTTATTTGCCTTATGTACTTTCTTTCCGCATTTGTTTATAAATAGAGAAAACACACATTATGAATAACTTATTTCGGTATATAAATAGTGTTATCAGAAATGTAATGATAAGGTTAATTAAAGTATATTACTACTTGAAATTATAAAATAATTCTTATCTTAATTCTAATATTAGGTTTTTTTTATTAAGTGGTATATTTAATACAAGACATTAAATTAATGACGAGACGTAAACAAATAAATATTCGGAGTTTTGTTTAAGATGTACAGACGATGCGAAAAAACCGGATCATCACAATTATTAGATTAATGGCCGGTTCCTATATTAAAGAAACGATTCGTTATGCTTACGGTTTTGCTTAAAAAATTCTACCGTCCAATTTGGTTCTTGAAAATAGGAAACAGGTATAAATCAATTTGTAACTAACGTGCAGTCTACTGCATAAGCGTCAAGGAAGTAATTTACAAGCTGTGATATTATATTCATAATTATTTAGTTTTTTTAATAGAAATAATATGTCTTTAATTCACGGATAATGATTAATTAATTAATGTTAATAATATAATGTAACATAATTAATTAAGGTACGATATACCTACAGTCAGCAACATAAGTTGATGAATACAATCAGATTTACCAAACCTTAAAAATTTCATAAACTAACTACCTAATAAGAATATCTTTGCGTTAACCCTTCGTGATAGGGCTATTTTGTTTCCTAGTCGCAACTTCAATTTATGGACTTAAATAAATTTTGTTCTAGGTGTTTCATAAAACTGATTATGTTCATCAAATTTTGTTGCTGACTACACTGCTGTTAACCTAAGGGACAAAATGGCCCAAACATTAAATATATTCCATATTTTGAAACGTCCCACGCAGAAATCTTTGTGCGATTCTCGACCTACCGCCGCTGGCAGATAGATAATTATAATAAGTATTTAATAAGCAATCTTGTTTGGTTCTAATTAGTATTTTTAAAATAATATAAATGTTATTTTTTTAAAGTTTATGTAAAATGAACAGAATGTAGGCTTATTTGCTATCTCCAGTAGCCAACCCAATCGATGTTTACTGGATAAAAATTAGTATAACAATGCTTATTCAGTATCGGCTAACATCGGTGACCAACTACGTAGTAGTAGATCTAGTTGGTCATCGTAGTTAAAAAATAATAAATTTGTGTTTTCACTGTGTTTTATATAAAGCAATAATCGCTTTATTTAACAACCGCCATAGCGAATAACCCTGCTGAGAGTGCAGTGATTATTAAGAAAAGAAACACGATAAGAACTAAAAACTTTTTTGTTTATCTTAATTAATATTGGCCTTATTAATAAAAATCTCGACGATGAGTACTAGATTCTTATTTCAATTTAATTGTAGAGAATTTGAATTTAAAACTTACTTAGCAATTGTTTAACACCGTCGAGATTTTTATAAATAAGGCCAAATATCTTTAAATTACATATTATGTAATATGCAGTTTAAAAAGTGATAATAATATCGAAAGAACAAATAAAGACTTAACATTTATAGAAACTAACTCGAGCCAAACGCAATAACTAGTGTGAGGGAAAGTAGCTCATAAGAGTTTAATGATCAGCACTTCTTTTTTAAGAGGCATCTTCATCAGGATGATGATTAGGTATGTTAAATGTTACATTAATAAACACCTCTTTCTAGATCAAATAAATTTGAAAACATCAGAGTAGTTGTTTTTAAATAATTATTCTTAATATATTTGTTTTTAACTTTGCTATAATTTGCTCTAGATTTAAAAGCATATATTGCAAAACCAATTAAACATTATATTCGCAAGATTAGAAAATCGTAGACTACGTACATTTTTACAAAATGCAGTTTAATTTATCCGTTTGCATAGCTCGTTGATATTTGCTATTTGCTTACTAAAAAATTCAGACAAAAGTAATTGAATCATATCAGTTTGATAATTAAATTGCTTATTAATTGAGGCCCTTGTTACGTATTTTTAATATTTATATAATTTATTAGTTGCGCATTTATGTTTAACATATTATGGACACTACAAACATATTCTTATAAAGATTAAGTATTAAATTTTTAAAGAGACTAATTCGCAATTCTATGACTCACATCATATCTAATTAAATACATACAACGTGTCCACTTGTCTCGTTAATCCAAATTTCCGGCTCGACGTGGTTAAATCGAGCGCTAACTAATCACTCTTAGGTCAGTTTGATGAATTATACTCTGGATCAGGTGTTAGGGACATTATACGATACCTATTTGGAACAGACACAACAATAATTAATTATCTTTAATATTACATTGGACATCAAACACGTGGCGTAGAAAATGACGAGCTAATTAAAACCGACTGAAATATACTATTTTTAAATTACAGTTTCATGCAGGTATCGAACTATCGATTACACCGACTTCACCTAGTTAAGGTTAAATAATAGGTTTTACCTAAGAAGTTTTCGTTTTACAATACTGGCCATTTGAAACGTAATTTATGTATGGCTGGCAATAAAATCTAAATTCTAAAGCATTTAATAAAAAAAATATTGAATTCTATTTTCAAATTCGTCATTAGTTTATTGAATAGTGTTTTGTTTTCACTAAATTTGAACATTCTTCATCAATATGGACAAGATAAAAATACGAGTAATTATGGAACACGAGTTCCGTCGCGGGAACAACATTAATAACATGTAGAGAGTGAACACTACAAACGAATGCACGACTCTATTGGTTTGACGCTTCCGACATAGAAATTTTAATCTATCGCAGTTTCTTACCAAATGCACCAGCATTAAAGCGGATTTGTACTGTGAGGAACTGGTCACAATGATGAAGCTCAGCCTTGGTTAATCGCTCGTCCCCGCTGCTCCTATACGATAACAGACGGCATCTCAGCTACAAGAGCTAAGTTGGAAGGTTTGCGTCATCCACCATACTCACCAGACTTTTACGTATTCCAAAATTTGTACAACTTCTTGGCAGAGAAAAAAATTCAATACCCGAGTGGTAGTACAAAATGTCTTAGAACAGTTTTTTGGCTTCCGTAAGTACACCTGCCTGCGTTGGCAGAGATGAGTCGATAGCATGGGTGCATAATTTTATTGATAAAAATAAAAAATATGAATAGTAAATAGGAACAACAAAATGACTTTAACTTTTTGTATCGTAAACGGGAATTTCATAAGTGAAACTTAATATAATACTTCAATCAAATAATATTATATATCTTAATTTCAAACACGATTTAATACTTAGAGCGAATGAGATGTTTATAAATGCGTCTTAAATAAGTTAATAACCTGTTATTAACGCATGAGTTCCATCATATTATTTTTCTTTTAAAATTTTTTCTGCGTATCCCTCTTTGTGCGTCTGATAGGCTATATTCTAAATGAGAACTTTTTTCATAACGATCTCTCTTTATATTCACTACGTTTTCAAAAAAGAATTAAGAATTTAGACTATGTATTATATTCTAATTGCTTTCTGAAAAGCATTCAAGTTTATCTAAAAACATTAACTATACGGTAAAATTACTTTCTCCAAAGTATTTAATGGTATTTTATCAGTGATCTTTTTCGAGCTTATTTTGATTTATACTCCCGTGATCTTTTAAAAAAGTTTTCCTTTTTGTGTGTTTCACGCGAAACAATAGATAACCAGCGACATAGCCCATTCAATTGTTCACATTTCATTGCACTTTTTTTCAATCGTTCTAATATCGTTTGCAGATGACGCCAGTAGTAACAGAGCAATGGACTGTGAATAGAAATGCGAAACTTTGGCCTTAGCAGACATTCAAGAGCTCAGAAATTCAATCGCTTCAACATATATAATACAAGGAGCGAGACATTGTGAAACTCGATAGCAGAGGTTTATACATAACTTACGTTCGTAGTTCTAATTATGATTTATCCCACGTAGTCTATGAAACCACCACCGAGTATTAAAGCTGGCAATAAAGAGTAGAGGACATAATTTATGGTGGGTTACTGGCCTGCAATAAATAATACTTTATCTTTAAGTACAAACTTCTCTTGAATCGAATCGTAAATCCATTTTTGAAAAATCTGACCTTTTCGGTTGTAGTTTGTGTGAGCGTTCTTTTAACTTGACGTGTGACGTCAAATCAGTGTCGTGTATAAAAGTCTGTCCATCATTGGCATGCCATTCATATCAGTTTGAACGTAATTAATTACGCTAGGTTTCCAGCTAACTGGACGGCGTGTTTCACATTGTAGTTAGTATACGTTGTCACCGTCGCGCCAGCCATAGGTACTTGGGGGTCCCCCCAAGCGCTTACGTCCTCGATCGTGACCCCTGGGAAACGCCGTCCTCTGACCCCGGTAACGCAGGTGGCAGAGGGCGCGCGGCTAAAGTGCGCTTGAACTTATTGTGATCGAATCGTCTGTGTTCTACGATGCGATCTTCCGAAGTCGGAAAAGGTCCTCAGGACCAGGGGGAGAGTCTCACCTCCCAGCCCGTTGAGCGGTTTGCTCCGGGCTTGGCAAGGGGGGGCACTCGCCCGAAGGAGGTTTGTGGCGGAGCAACGAGGTTGTCCGGCTCCCTTTTGGTTGAGCGCGACACCTCGATGGATCGCGGTGCTGAGGGTGAGGGTTCTACACCCTGCACAACCCCTGTTGGCTTAAGGAGGGCGTCGGCTCGTCTCGAGCGTCTTGACGCAGAGGTGTTCAAGCGTCCTTCAAGCCGAAATCCTTGCTCTTCGATTTCGAAGAGCAAATTCTTTAACCCGTCCCCGAGTTGTCTATCCTCGGACGACGAGGGCACGCTAACCGACGCGTCGGTAGCGAGCTCGGCAGGTAGCCTGCGTGAGACACGCAAGCTTTTCGCAAAGGAGCCGCGTAAGCGCTCCCTTAAATCAGCGGGTGCCGAGGGGTCCAGTTCGGATGCCCCATCGGTTAAGAGTACAAAGTCGGCATCCGGGAAACGTAGCCGAAAGCCACCGCCGACCACGGCCCACTATGTTGGTCTAGCGGAAGCCCAGAAGGAAGCCAATAGGCTAAAGAGAGAGACTCTCGCACAAGAGCTCGAGGCGAAGGTCGCAGCGCAAGAGCGTCAGGTCAACCTCGCCCGAACCAAACATGGTTACGGGGTCTCTCTCTGGTCCGATTACTCGGAAAACACGGTGGCTGAGCTGGAGTCCCTCCATGATGCTGACATGGGCAGCATCGTGGAAATTGCTAGGAAGTCCAGTAACATGAAAGGGACCCTACAAAAGGCTTTGCGGGACCACGCGGCCAACGCCAAGAGGCTCATGGCGTCGATGGCAACGCGACTGGCCACAGAGGAGGTGCAGCGCCTCCAGGCGACAGTAAACCGCCTAGAGGAGGAGAAGATACAGCAGCACCGGCGCATCGAGGCCTTAGAGGCCAAGATCACCAACCTGGAAACCGTCACTCCGCTTCGACAAGCTGAAACGGAGGTAATGGACGTAGTGCCCGCCATGAACATCGTGGAGGAGTCCGCGACTTCTCTCCGCGGTGTACTAGAAGAAATGCTCCTCAAACATGCCGCGGAGACGAAAGTTTTTGTTCGGGCGTGCTTCGCGGGGATTGAGGACCGTCTTAATCCCCCCAAGATCGTTCGTCCACAGCTAGCAGCGGACAAAAGAAAGGATGTGGTGGCCGAGCAGCCGGCCCCAAAACCCGTTAAGGGCAAGGGTGTCGGCAAAAAGTCGGCCCCTAAGGCTTCTGCACCTTCAATAGATTCCGAGGTCCCGGCGACATATGCGTCGATGGCCTCCACTGCAGCACCTACCAAGAGGGCAAATCCTAGCCCTTCCAAGGTGCAATCGGCCCCAACCAAGGTCCCTAGCAGTAAGGCGACTACTTCTAGCCCCCATGTGGCTGCGATTCCGGGGCCATCAAGACCTGCGGCTTTAGCTGACAGCATGCTTCCCGCAACCACAGCCGCTAGAGAGTGGCAGGTTGTGAGGAAGAAGGGGAAAAATAAGAAGAAGAAGGCGACGGGTGAAGAGAGTGTCTCCGTTCCTGCGCCGTCTAAGCCGGCTAATTCAGCCAGCAAAGCGGCAAAATTGGCCAAGGCCAAAAAGGCCAGAAAACTGATTCCCCCCAAATCCGCAGCGGTGGTACTAACCATCACGCCGGAAGCTGCAGAAAAGGGGGTCACCTACGAGGAGGTACTGACTAAATCCCGCCAATCGATCAAACTGACGGAGCTGGGCATAAAGGAGGTCAAGTGCCGGCAAACGCAGACCGGGGCTCGATTATTCGAATTCTCGGGAGCGAGCCGGGACGCCAACGCTGACCTATTCGCCAACGCCTTGCGGGCTGCGGTCACTGGGCTGGCTGTGGTAGGAAGGCCAATAAAGACCACGCCCTTGGTGATCTCCGAACTTGACGACTCGGTCACCAGGGACGAGGTGGTGGAAAAGGTAGCGGCTGCAGGTGGTTGCAGCCGCGAAACCATCAAAGCCACTGAGGTCCGATCGGGCCGTCGAGGGATTGGCGAGATTCGCCTGTTGTGCCCGATAGCGGCTGCGGAGGCCGTCCTTAAACAAGGGCGGCTTTCGATTGGGTTCAGCTCGGGTGTTGTCCGGGCACTTGAGGCCCAGCCAATGCGTTGCTTCAAGTGTTACTTACTCGGACACACCCAAGCCCGCTGTCCGTCACCCGAAGATCGGTCGACTCTTTGTCGCCGTTGCGGCAAGGCTAACCACAAGGCCAGCATCTGCAACGGCAAGCCGCACTGCGTCGTGTGTGCAGCGAGTGGCAAATCAGCGGACCATACAATGGGAGGTGCTAAATGCAGCCCCCCTGCAAAACGAGGCATAGCACAGACCCAGACCCGGCCTGTCAAAGCCACCACCGTCACTTCGGTGGCAGAGGGTACCCAAGCAATGGAGGAGTGATGTCTGCACAGACAAAGAAAACACTCCTCCAGGGGAACCTCAACCACTGTCGGGCGGCCCAAGACCTGGTCGCTCAGACTTTGGCAGAATGGGGTGCCGACGCGGGGGTGGTCGCAGAGCCCTACTTCGTTCCCCCTAACTGGTTCGGGGATTTAGACGGGACGGTAGCAATAATCCCACGACCCTCAATGGACTCGCCTCCTCTTATCTCCTTGGAGAGGGGGTCCGGCTTTGTTGCCGTCACCTGGGGGGAGAATGCACTCCTAGGAGTGTATTTCTCCCCTAACCGCTCACTGGGGGAGTTTGAGCAGTTTTTGGTTGCCCTCTCGGGCGTCTTGCTGCGCTTGGCGCCGAGGCAGGTAGTTGTCCTCGGCGACTTTAATGCTAAGTCGATAGCTTGGGGCAACCCTCGCACCGACGCGCGGGGCCGTGCCCTGGAGGCGTGGGCAGTCTCGGCCAGCCTGTCTCTCCTCAACAGAGGGACAACGCACACGTGTGTGCGGCTGCAGGGAGGGTCCGTGATTGACCTCAGCTTTGCCACCCCTAGACTCGCCGCCACCGTTGCGTCATGGCGGGTCGAGCTAATGGAGACCCTATCCGACCACCGATATATAAGGATAGGGTTCTCTACCCAGCTCCCACAGGGCGTAACAGGGCACTCGCTCTTCCCGAGGTGGGCTATCACCCACCTAGACCGGCAGATGGCGAGCGAGGCCGCCTTTGTCCAGGACTGGCTCGGTCTTCCGCCCAGTACCGATGTGGACGCAGCGGCCTCACACATGCGGAACATTTTGACCGAGGTATGTGATTCTTCTATGCCTCGGTCCCGCCGGCCCCCACCAAGAAAGGCTGTTTTCTGGTGGTCTGCAGAGCTGGCTGATCTACGAAAAGCCTGCATGGCCGCCAGAAGGAGCTATCAGCGCCTTCGTCGACGTCGCCAGAACCGGGATCTTCAGGGAGAGGCCCGGTTCCATCTGCAATGGCAGGAGACAAAGAAGGCGCTGAAGGCAGCCATAGGGGCAGCTAAGAATGCTGCAAGGGAGGAGATGTTGGAGGGTCTCAACGCCGATCCGTGGGGGAGACCGTATAAAATGGTGCGTGACAAGCTGCGCCCCATTGGTCCCCCACTGACACAGACCCTTCCCACTGGTCTCCTGGACGGGGTGGTTACGGCGTTGTTTCCGAATGCCGCCAATTTAACCCCTCCCAAAATGAATCCCCCTCCAGGGATGGGCCCTTCAGAGGACATTCCCCTAGTGTCCTCGCAGGAATTTGCAGCTGCGACGCTCTGCCTGCAACAAAAAAAGACGGCGCCCGGCCCCGACGGGGGTACCAGCGCGGGCAATGGCAATCGCCACCTCCCACTTGGAGGAACGGTTTCGGGATCTCTTTAACCGGTGTTTTTCCTCCGGGAGGTTCCCGAAACCGTGGAAGGAGGGCTTGCTAGTCCTCCTACGAAAGGATGGGCGCCCGGCCGATTCCCCTTCGGGATATCGGCCAATTGTACTTTTGGACGAGGCGAGCAAGACCTTTGAGCGGGTCATTGCCGCCCGCCTCAAAGACCATCTTGCTGGGACCGGCCCCGATCTATCTGAAGCCCAATTCGGATTTCGGGAGGGTCGGTCCACTATTGACGCCATACAGGGCTTAAAAGCTCTGTGCGCAGAAGCCAAGAGAAGAGGGAAGGGAGTGCTGGCCATATCTTTTGATATCGCCAACGCGTTTAACTCCCTGCCCCACTGCGTCATACTGGAGGCCCTGCGGTACCACAGGGTACCACAATACCTGGCGGCGCTTTTGTCCGACTACTTACGGGACCGCGAAGTCCTGTTCGTAAGTAAGGACGGCGGCCTAAAGCGCCGCCAGGTGACAACTGGAGTTCCACAGGGGTCGGTTCTTGGGCCTCTCCTGTGGAACGTGGGCTACAATTGGGTCCTTCGGGGCGTCCTTCTCCCGGGCATGGCTATCATTTGCTATGCTGACGACACCCTAGTCACTGCCCGGGGGAAGACATATGGGGAGGCGGCGCGCCTAGCTTCTGCCGGCGGCACTTTGGTTGCTGGCAGAATGCAACGTCTGGGGCTAAGGGTGGCCCTAGAAAAGACAGAGGCCCTTTATTTTCCGGGGCCTCGTCAGCGTGCGCCCCCTGACGCACACATTATGGTGGCCGGCGTCAGGGTTGAGGTGAAGGCCCAAATGAGGTACCTGGGTCTGATCCTAGACGGCAAATGGGAGTTCGGCCCACACTTTCGCGGACTAGCCCCACGCCTCCTAAAGGCAGCTGGTGCCTTTTCGTGGCTCCTTCCGAACCTAGGGGGGCCAAAGTTCAGCTGTCGCCGCCTCTACGCAGGTGTCCTGCGCTCCATGGCGCTTTACGGGGCACCAATATGGGCGGACTCCCTCCATAGGCGGGAGAACGTGGCCCACCTGCGAAGGCCCCAACGGGCAATCGCACAGCGCATTGGGAGGGTATACTGTACGGTGGGACACGCAGCTATATGCGCCCTCGCCGGTACTCCCCCCTGGGAGCTAGAGGCCGGGGTCCTGGCCGCCGTATACCATCAGACGGCGGCCCGGAAAGCGCTCGGAGAGCGCCTAGCCCCAGAGGAACGCGGCGCTGTGTGGCGTGAGGCCTGCGAGGAAATGGTCCTCCGCTGGCGGTTGGACCTCGCCAACGCCCGCTATGGACGCCGCGTCACCGAAGTTGTTGGTCCACTCCTGAACCCATGGCTGGAGCGACGCCACGGGATCCTCACGTACCGTTTGGTGCAGGTGCTGTCCGGGCACGGGTGTTTCGGATCGTACCTGTACCGAATAGGGCGAGAGGAAACCCCGTCGTGTCATCACTGTGGCGCGGCGGAAGACACAGCGCAGCACACCCTCGAGGCCTGCACTGCCTTCGAGGCGGAGCGCCGTGTCCTGCGTGGGGTCGCTGGCCCGGACCTTTCGCTCGCGGGCGTGGTTAATGCCATGCTCGCGGACGATCGCGTCTGGCGGGCAGTGTCTCATTTCTGCGAGAGCGTCATTTCGCAGAAAGAGACCTCGGAGCGCGAGCGGGAGGCTGACCCTTCCGCTCCTCAGCTCCGCCGACGGCGGGTGGGTAGGGCGCGGACGAGGAATCCCGTAGCCAGACCTGCTCTGGGAGGGACGCAGAGGGCGGGGACGGGGGTCCCTCAGCCTTCATTGCACGCGTCTCCTTCCGTGCTGGGTGGGGGTGGTGTAGTGCCATGCACTGCCCTCGCTGTCCTCCCTCCTAGCTAGGAGGGAGGTCATGTCGGGCCCGCCGCGAAGCGGGCAGTCGCCGGGGGCGTTATGGTGTTAAGACTTCGGTTGGACCCGTAACGCCGCCACTCAGGCGAAGGATGGCACCAGGTGTTTTGCCGGAGTAGTCAGAGCCTTTGTCAAGGCTCTGGAAGCCCGGACTCTTGCAACCCCACCCCCGTGGGAATGCAAGGCTGGCTCATAAAAGAGTTTCACCTGCAAAAAAAAAAAAAAAAAAAAAGCCATAGGTACTTCCAATATTATATTACAACTGACCTTGCTTGGACAGCAATAAACTCCACTAATTAACCCAGTCATAATTATTTCTTTACCCAGACTAAGAAAAAACGTAAATGCTTCTTTTAAAAACATTTTCCTTACCTTTGAAACTTTTACCGCCAACTGTAACAAGAGTTTATTATTATAGTAATTGTTGGCTTTTAGAGTTTATTCTAATTCTTATTTTATGTTTTATATTTTTTACCGGGTGTTTTTATAGATATGAGAAAAAGGCATGCGAAGGCAACGGGTATAACTTTGTTTTTCTAACAACTATTTCGTTAATGTTTTTTGTAAGTTGATATTCATTCCGAAAAAAAAAAACACCTTGTCTAAGGTTAAGCAAGTCTAATAAAAGCCCCAAAAACAAATAATATAATAATTTTGGAGGTCTGAAATTTACTACATAAAGTTTGCTTGCGTTTCTATAAATCCACAAATGCCACAGGCAACACAAAAGCGCTGAAATAAACTGTTAGTTGCTGAATTAATTCAATTTCACATCATTATGTTTCCTAGTCACAAAGTTAGCTAATGAAGTTAATTTATTTCTTTTTATTCTACTTTGATTAAGAAAGTTCCATTTTCGATTAGGACGTGGGTAAAAATATAATTATGTTCGTAATTATGTTACGAATAAGTTTCTAAAGTTGTTAAATTATCTGATTTATTTCACATAATTTAGCAACATTGTTTGTATAATTTGAGCTCTGCTAGTGTATATGCTAATAGTCGTTGGAACTAAGATACTTTGAAATTCAACTAAAACAATGTAGATACCCAACGTTGCTACTTATGAATTGAAATATCGACAACTAAAATTCTATCAAGATCAATTTGCGTACTTTTTAATTACTCATTAATTTTTTAAATCCCATTGAATAAAAAAAAAACAAAAAATTCAAATTAAATACCATTATTTTTAAAGTATTGAAAATAGTAAATTGTTTTGTTTGGAATGCACTGGAAAGTGTCCTTCGTACTTTATTTAATTGCTCATAAAACTTGTGGTTTACGTGGTATTTAAATTCAAGTGGATTGAGTCGCCATTGCTTTTACACATGTCGTTCAAAGACTATCGTAAAACAAAAACGCTTTGATGGTGTCCAAAGAGATTAGATGACGCTGAAATATACACTCCAGAACGTTTTATAGAGAGAGTTTGCCGTTTTTTAAGTAGCGCGTCTGTCGGTGACAATAAAAAACGTACCTATACGTTGAAATGAACCACGCTTATAGCATCCTTGTAACGATCCATGTTGTTAGACTCCAGACATTACTTCTCAAAAGAACACTTAACCTAATTTACATTTTTATTCGACTTTTCCCCGTTTCCGTATATGACGTTAAGTAAAACTGAAGTAACAAGTAAAACATAAAGTTGTAAGGGTAGCTGTTATATTAGATTTTTTTCGATTTATTTGAGGGTTTTCCAGTATTTATGGGTCGTATAAAGTTGGATTTATTTTCTCGGATTAATATAGCGGGTGTGCAAGATCGTAGGATTTTAGCCGAGTTGTAAGAATTCGACGCTCGTAAATTTGAATCAAACGTTTGTATTTTGACGAAGAATATCCGATAGAAGGCGATTTACCCTTTTCAAACTTACTTCAGTTTCAAATTTGAATTTAAATGGAGGTTTCATGTCGATATCTGATGAATAATTTTTCAATTATGTTTTACAATTAAATATGACAGGTGTTCTAAGGTTCAAAGTTTATTTTTGAATAAGTTATTGGAAAAAAATATTATAAAAATCGTGCAATATGTGTTTTTCAAAAATAATGTATTGCATGACATGTTTTCAATGAATTTCAATCAGATGTTAATATCATTTAATAATTCATAAACCCAGTTACATGTCAACTATAACTCGCAGTGACGTTTCTTAGTGTCATTTACACATTTATTGTAATATTATCTTATATTCTGTAATTTGTAATATTTTTTTTTGTTTAAACATATTTTACATATGACCTACTTTTAATTTATTATCACTGATATCGACAACGTTACTAAAGTAGTTCATATCTCGTCGGTCTACACTAAAAGTCACGTTCGTGATATTTTCAAACTATGTTAAAATATTATAATACTGAAACGTACTTCTTTGTAGAAAAAAATAATTATAAGAGAGTAGATCCATATCTAAGCCTTGTAAGTTACTTTTAGATACCCCAAAAATGTTGACTTAGCTTACAAGAGGTATTTACGAGCTCTAATCCGCTACGAGCTGAAGGTCTGATTTTGATTGACACATCTTGCAATGCTCAATAAGTACTTAAACATCGGGTAGGGTCCAAGAGTCCCGGCTGGGTGGAATAATCCCTTAAGGCGAGGCCGAGTAAGATATACGACCGCGATAATCTTTACTCAAGGCCCATGAAAGCAAAATCGCTGAACACGATACAACTTTTGCAACCAGTGTTTAGTTGTCGCGTCAAGGGGATTAGTGAAGGTGGCAACCCAACCTTAGAATTCGAACCCAGCTCTACAAAGTTAATTAGAGGCTTTGGATTTTTTTGCCTTATTTATTAAAATGGAAGTTGATGTTTCAGCAAAAAATAGGCTGAATTAAATAGACGTAATTCCCTAATCACAAACTTGACGTAAATATAGACAAAGGCCCGGTGTCATTGAAAGAAGACCAAAAAAGGGACCGAAATTTCACATAGAGTGCCTATTGCGTCTTAAATTTTAAGATAAAGAGTATTTAAACAATCGAATATAAATTTAAACTAAGGGTGTCAAAGATACTGATTATGGCGTATTGAAATACCTACTAAGTGGCGATAGCAAATATTGAAAATGGCGACTTTAAATAAAACAGTTGAGGTGCTAGTTATTCAGAACGATCAGTATAATAATTCTTAAGCAAACAAATTTCTATTTATGTAACAATTTTGCCGCTAACACTATATTATTCAACATCTGGCATGTGATTTATTTCAAGTGCTGCGTTATATCCTAATCGAAGTGTTTCATACATCATGTTGAGCAATAAACCAAAGACTCACAATAAAATCTGAATCTAACTTCTAAAAAAACTGATTGCATACGTTACAGTCAAAACTCTTAATCAAGCTCTCTCTTAACCCCAAAAGTCCGGTAAAGCAGTCAAAGCCTGCGCTCAGGCTAACTGCGTAAATCTCATAAAAAAAAAAAGCTCTCTCTTAAAGTACTTTTAACTTACAAAATTATTAAAAAGTAATTTTTACTGCACAGATTGGTCAATAGTAATGTTGATTGAAATAACAGACAACGATAAGTAGGTACTATTGCCCAATGAAGCTGGACAAAAGTAGTTTTGACTGTCTAAATTCTCCTTTTTTGGGGTCTCAAGTAACCTGCGTTGTCGCTTCGTCGCTCCGCCCTCTAAATTTGTACGAACCGAAAGAATCCTGTGATCTACTTTCAGAAGAATATTATGCTAGAATAGAAAAAAATAGCAACTTAAATAATATTACAGTATTTAATAATATTGTTAACTCAAATCGGATATATACATAACGACATGAACATAATTGGAAATTTATATTAAGGCGAGCTGCATTGAATTAAACGACGTCGCAATCATTAAGTCCTTTGCCTATAATTACAATCATTATGTTCCTAGTTCTAATTAAAAATCCCACACATCACTTGCTCGGCCCAGCCGACTCGAGAAAATTATTCAATAACGCCAATATCGATTTATTTATAGGTATTGAATACTACAAAAATGTCGTGTCTGTGGGTAGTTTGTAAGTTTTATAGTTGGGCTTGCATGAGTTAGTAATGCGCTGTTACCTAACAGTACCAAAATGTTGAGGACTTAAGACTCTTTGGTTCTATTCACACGATTTCCTTTGTTATCTGAACTTCATTTGTTTTTTAACAATAGGTGTGTGAGACTATCATCAAAAACAAGTCGTTTTTTTTATTAATATATACCTATGTAGGTACATGGGTTTTTAACTTATTATCAGTACTTTTTAAAGTGGTTGTTATTTTTGTTTGAAGTTTTCCATAAGAGAATTAGAATATAACCTTCGCTAATATTCTAATGGAGGATAGAATAAATGAATTTTGAACTAAGGAGTATAAACAGTAACTCTATTATTATTCTATTCGATTACAGCAATGCTTCAAGGTTACTCATACCATGCAAGATAATGTATTGGCTGGAACATAAATAGGTACAAGTAGTACACACTATGGAAGACTCCATGTTATAGTAAATTACAAAAGTTTTATAGAAAAATTAAGGTTTTGATGTATTTTTCTTAAAAAACGGCGAACGAGTAACATGCACTTGCTGAATTGATTAGAATTTGTAAAGCCAAATGTATGTAAAAAACACTAGGCAAATAAATTATATTTTAGATGCTAATTCTTTCCGAGGCTAGGCTAATCCTAATTCTCTTTATAGCACCTACTTATAACAACTGCCAATCGCAAACATAACAAATTAATTATAATATTATCTGATAAATCCAATAAAGCTCAGATCTCTGAGTTATGTTCTCAATAGGTACATTCTTTATTTACGCTTATCCAAGATAGTTTCACGAAATAATATTCTTACTGTCAATCAATAAAAGTCTCCATTACTGATGCCTGTTTCGTCTAATAAAGCTAAAACCGATGAGAGACAACTTAGGTACCTATAAAAGAACTTTTATAGTTTATTTTCGGGTACCGATTTTATTTAGTTCTGATTTCTATAATTTAGGCAAATGTTACGTGAAAAATAAATAATTATAAGTAATTTAATTTTACGCGATCAGACTAATCTGTTCGTCATGACGTAAGCAAACTAATGAACTCTGATAAGTCTTGTAAAAATAAAATGAAATAAAATATTGTTTTGATTATTATGCTTCCTTGTTTTACACTATCAGCTTGCGATAGTGGTGGCTGGAATAAGTATAACATACACAATAATGTACCTATTTAATCAAATTGTTTAGCGTCATATCATTTAAAATACTAATCAGCAATATTATGAAGATTTGTCTTCTTTATTCTGGCTAAATATATTCTTCCTTAGATCTTTGTTCTTGATACTGTCATCCCGGCATTCTTACCCGTCCTCGTCACGGTATTATCTTTCATTACCTTTGAAATAAAACTCCCAAATCTATTAAAAGATATCATATATTATTTCATTTGCAAAGTTCAAAAAGACTTCGTGTGGCTGTCTGGAACTAAAAAATGTAGGACATATCTACCGGCCATACAACTGAATTAATAGTCTTCACGTGGTCATAAATGCTTGGTGCTATTAATTTTGTGTGGTAGGTACTGCGCATTTTATTTCTAGTGTACAAGAAATAGAGCGAGAAATTGCGTATCGCTGGAAACCTACGTGAATATTAAATTTAAAATTCTAAATATATTTAGTGAGTGTATGAATTTATTATGAATATCCATTAACTTTTTTATGATAAAATATCAAATTATTTTTTGTTGACACCGTCTGGACAGTGGCACGTTCGTGGTAAAACACGTGCAAAGTATAATTAGCATTTCAATAATAAAAATTCATATGAAAAACTTCTATAAAAATATTCATAGTTATGTTTCTTAATGAGCAAGTTTTGATGCGTACAGCTCAAGCAAAGGAATTTGTTGTTGTCAAAATGGTAACCCCACAGAGCTAGATCAAATTAAATACACAATGTTTGCTAAGTCGTTATTCTTATTCATTAAAATGTTGTTTGTGTATTATAGTTCAGCCTTTTTAAAGTGCCGCTGGGAAAATTTTGCCTATTGTGAATAACATTGGGTTATTTCTTAATAAGTGATTATAAAACCCGACTTTGAACTGTTATGTTTTATAATAATCTTCTTTAATATCGTTTTATTAAAATAGAATTAAGGTTTAAGTCAAACACAAGGCTGTTTGAGCATAAGAGAGAATCTTTTGACGTAGATAATAATGAAAATAAACCACTTTTTACACTACGCAATATTCAATATGGACTAAAGCGATTATTACACCATGAGATATTCAGTCTATAATGTATACTGCCATTAAAAATGATCTGATGCATCATACTGTACTTACATTACGCTTTCTTGTCTTGCTAAATAAAAAATAAAACAATAATGCGCAGTCAAGATTTTTTTCGTCTACCATAATCCTATGGTTCTTAGTTCCGCCTTTCCTAGGGGAAGTAGAATTATTGAGGCTTACCACCGGTTAAGCCACGATCACACTGGTAATTTTGGTTAAAAACAATAGATTGTTTAGCTCTAAGTTTTGGCTAGGCAGTAGAAATGTACTTAAATATTCTATTCAGTATGTTTTATACTGAATCACGTGTTGCCTTATGCGACGGTACGTTACATCGTTAGCCAGCTATGGCGGGTTATCGAACTGTGAAATGGTCTCGCATCATGCACGAATGCCTTATCCTTGTTTAAACCTACAGCTACACATTGTTAAATACGAAATATCTCGCAGTATTTTGTAAGCGAACCTTTTATCGCTTTTACTTTTTTTTTTGTAGAGTCCAGCGTTCGAAGATCGAATGTCAACTGAAAAATGTTAGTTTTTTTTTTAATTTCAACATTAGTAAATAAATATAGTGTCTATTTGTATAAAATATTAAAATACGTAGGTACCTATACCTATAATATGTAACGGAAATAAGCGCGAATATGCATAAATAAATTTTCGCTTGACCTTTTAGACCAGATTACAACGGCCGTGGTCGCAAGTAGACTCGCAACCAGTCTGTTTGCGATTACTTAAATAGGTTGGATCGAAAGCTAACACTTTTAAAATACATAAGAAAGGTGACAATAACAGTACGTCATTGTCTAACCTTAGACATAGCTTTGTGGAAACAGTTTATGCTTAAGGACCTTAATAAAAACATCCGCTCACGTAGTTCGCAATGGCCATAATCCTAAACGACCGTGAACCGCAAATCCCAACTATCGATACAGAAGTGTCGTAATACCTGATAAAGTACCGAATAATAGTCTCTAAGTAGAACAGTTTTCACATTATAGTGACGTCAATGTTGGATTTTATATCATCGTAGAACTTGATGGCTTTTTAATTTATCTACTCCTTCGATAAACACAACTAACGATAGTATAATAATATTATGCTGCTATTTTTGTATAGCGCCTTAGAATTTAGCAGAAAAATATCATTATGACAAAAAAAAACTCCGCGAGTACCGACAGAAGTAAAACTTGTAAAATTAAAATTTATGTGGATACATAATATATACAGAAGTGTCGGTAACGGTAACGGTGTCTCGAGTCCATAGGTGTTTGTTTTTCATTTTAAATATGCCCAATGCGCCTAAAGAAGTTTCCTTTTAAAAACAAAGCAAATACAAACGTAAGGCCAAATATACCAACTTCTGTGGCAAAAACAAATTATTTAAGTAAAACTTATTTACGCACGCTTGACTTGAGGAGTAAGCTAGTGAATGCGTGACGAGCGCGTTACGAAAAGTTTGATCACGGGGACATATAAAATAGTGAAGATAGAAAGCGCTCTCTTTCTATCTAGTTGGGTTTCGTATATTACTGTAGGGGAGGTAGCAAGAGAAAGAGGTGCAAGCACACATTTTCTTTTTCTTTAGCAAGTTACGTTTCGTATATAAAGAAGTTATATTTCAGTCATGTGGTCTAATTTTTTATTTCCTTACCGTCTTAGAATTAAGGCTTTCTCAAAGTGATACAACGGATATGTACCTGCCAAGGTAAAATACACGGAACATTGTTCGGGTGGACAGAAATGATTCGATTTATGTGCTCCGTCTGAACAATAGGACTTTAGGGTCTAAATTGGGTTAATTCCACAAATTGTGAGTTTTATCAGGACCGTTATCAGTATGTCTGCCTTAGTGGGATAAGAAGAAATAGACGTGGCGTTTTATTGTGATATAATTAATTTTCATGTGGTCTTTTTTTATTGCACCTAGTATAGTATTTAGTTGTCATTTTCTGGTGACTAAAAGTGGTAATTAGTATTACGATATTTAAATTATTATAATTTATTTTATTATAAATGATAAATTGGTAAAAACAGTCTGGGGTCTACTATTTTTTGATAAGTGACAATATTGTCAAGTACTTAAAGCAAAATTATGATTGATATGTCTTCAAGTAAATGTGGACACAGCTATTGGAACACTTTAAGAGCTAATATGGCAATTATAGGCGATAAATTATCATAAGAATCATATTTATATCCCTTTTAAGCAAGGAAAAACGTGTAATATGTATTCAAAAGGCCATTTAATGCCCTAGTGAAGGAGCAAGACGTTTCAAGATTTTTGTTGAGGCCATTCTTTTGTTCATTTTAACCGATTTCCCAATGTAGGAATAAATCAAGACGCCAACGGAAATGAGGACACTCAACATGAATACATTTTCCAATCGATTTTTATGTTTAATTCATAAATTCGCCTCTTTTGCACCGTTTCTTATAAATCGTTTTCCGAAATAAATACCGACTTTTTATCATAATTTTTTAAGACGAGTCTTTGTTCTGTTTTAATATTCGTTCTATTTGCATCGCACAATGAAGATAAGTCTTTTCTTTTTGTTTTTCTTAGACATTTGAACTTCGAAATCTCGATTAAATCGATATTGCTGGAGTCACAACTGATTGCTATTGGTACCTACTTCTGACTGCCATTAATTAATTAGGTACAAGTAGGTAGGTACATAACTTCTATAAACTTCCATACTCTTCCGTGACCAAAAGGGATTAAAATAATCACTAACAGACACAATACGAGCAACAAACATTTACATAGCTATCCATTAACTTGTAAAACCGCCGACCGAATCCCTAACAGATACTTATTATATAAGCATAAGCAGGCCCTCCACTTACCGTAACGCAGTCCATAAAATGATATTATACCTTTACCCTGCCATTCAATATCTAGAACATTGTAGTTTGATACACAATAACGGTTATTCGATATCGTGCGGATAGCCATTTTAGTCCTATTTTCTTGTTGCTATAGTGATCAGTATCTCATTATAGATACGTAAGCCCAATTTAGTCGATTAAGAAGGTGCGTATAAGTTTAATTAATAGTGATGGTTTTAAGCATAATTAATTAAATTATGTAATTAATAATTATTATGAGTTACTGACAGCAGTTCTAGGGTTTAAGAATTTGTGATTTTTTCACAAAACACTGTGTAAAATAACAATTTAAGTTCTATCTATTATTACATTAACAAATAATTAAAGTTGTGAAAACAGAATCCTTAAATTTTTCGTGTAGATATCAATTTACGCAACAAAAAGATATATAAAAAGTCTAACATTTTTTTATCTAATTGCCCCGCGGCGTAACACACAATCATCGTATTTAGAAATGTCAAGCATGTATTACCGACTAATTGAATCCTAATATTATATCAAAGCTTTTGTTCTTCAAAACAAAAATACGTGTCGTGTTCGTTGATATTAATACAAAGAAAACAAATATGTAGAATGGGAAATGGATATATTTAGGTACTTATTAATTCGGGACTTTTTGGTAAATGTTATTATTATGAAACGCTATTAATTTATTATTAGTAATATCAATGTTTAGTCTCCTCGTAATCAGGGTTATTAATGCAACTAAACGGAAGCGAAAATTTTAAAAGCGAAATTAATGTTATTCTAAGCCCAAATAAACACAAAATATTTTCATAAGATACATTGTAGAAACATAGGTAAATTGCTACAACACGATTTATTTATTATATTGCTACATTGAACCCATATTTATCATCCAAAATACTTTTTGCGGAAAAGCGGAAGTTCTAGAGACACGTTATATAACATTCTACTCTCTTTTGTTTAACTTTATCCGCAGTGTAGCATAAAATCCCACGGGAACTTACAACGTACCACCGGAATAAAGAAGTATCTTGTCCTAACTCAGGTCTTGTTTTACTTGTGAGCTATTCATTTTATTTCATTCAAGCAGTTCAGTCGTTTAGGCTCTGAACATTACCAATCAAATTCAATAAACTCAGGCTTCTTTTTTATTATCAATACAATTTATATACTGTGGAAGGATATCCGTTGCAGTATTTCTGGTGTAATTTTATGTATAGGTACCTATCAGATATATCTTTTTATTATTCATGAGTGTACCCCCACGTCCAAATCAAATTGTTGTCTCCTGCAGGGCAACGTTCTAACTTTGTACCGTCTCCTTTACACGAGATCATAAAAATGAATGTTAGTATTCTACCTACATTTGGGATTATGCAAATTCAGATACCAATGGAACTCGTATTAACTCGGGATCCCTTTGCTTCGTAACTCGGTTATTCCTACTATATCATTTTAGCCTGTTTATCTTTTGTAATATTTGAACTCTGAAGGTTCTGTATTTAGCTTTGGTGATTGCGCCAAAACTTTTGCGAAATCGAGAGTCGAGTTCTAAACGTTTCATGCGTATGTTACATATTTACGGTCAGGTGGCCAATTCTCGTTTGTAAAATGTAAAATCCGACCTTGTGGACTTCGAAACAATTTTGAATAGGTCGTTGGGATTAAATGCGGCTCTATATACCAACTACCAACGCTTTTTTACATTATATAGGTACCTATAGGATTTAAAATGCTAATATCACTCGGTATAATTTAAGTTATAGGTTTTTCACAGCCCAAGAGTACCTATAGTAATTTATCCTTTAATAGCCTACACTTATGGCACTTCTGCTTTTGTGTGCATTGGACGGTCAGATTTATATGGCGGCCGAAATAATGAAATAAATAATTGAGCCTTACTTATGCTTTGTAAAAACTCACGCATTATTAAATTGCGTAAATCAACCAGTTAGGTGGAAATTAATAAAATTCGGTGGAATAAGATTTATTTTGATAATAAGATAGCAATCATTTTGTCACCAAACAGGAGCGGAAATATCCACTAATACGGAGTAAGATAATATTATTCTCACAACCAACTTATAAGTATGTGCGACCCAATTGCATGAAGAGTTCGCCGAATCTAATCGAGCAGCCCCTAAACCGTGCGTGTGATGAAAGCCATATATTCTCATCAACAAATGTCTCTCACAAATGTTATTATTTATTACGGCTTCTTTTATACCGCCCTTGTATTTGAATATGACATTAATTTAGGCCGACGTCTTCCAATTTGGAAGTCAATTTATAAGCAAATTTTGTATATTCACACCCAGAACGAATATTGTACTTACAAGTCTCAGAACAGTTCAGTTTTAATTGTTTTAATTGTTTCTTTTTAAATTCTTTTATCACTGAGGAAAATATGAACGACTTCTACCAACATGTGTATAAGAACTCGTATTTTCCTGAGTGATAGGCGTCGCATATTTATTGTTTGTACAAGCGATAGTATGTTTTTCTACAAACACAGTTTTATTTGTACGAAAAGTATTGATATCTTTATGTCTATATTGACTTTGTTATATGTATGTATTAGGTACATATCAACAATAAAATTCTACGCCTTCTATTTCAGAGCTCAAATTAGATAATTCAAGTATATAGTAGGTACCTACATGATTTATAACTTTGTACAAAGTTGCAAGAAGATTTTTATAATTCTGTAATGTTTTCTTTGTAAGAAAATGGGTTGTTTTCAATGTTACTGCTTATCTGGCTAAAACTAATAACAGTTACCATACATTTGCGAGACAAACAAACCGACTATTGTAGTACTAGTTTGTTCACTCTATAAAGAACATATAAAATTTGATCGTAGATTTGCATAGAAATCTTGCGTGAAATCCGTTACAGATAAGAAAGGAAAACAAAAGCGAATAACCTCAAGGCGTAAGATAGTATTGTCCGGTTTGCCTTTTGTACAAAAAAAAGTTTTAATGATTGTCTGATTGAGACTTGGTAAGCACTGTATGAAAAACAGTCAAATATAATAATAGCGTTGGTAATTATCGGAAACTAAAAACGCAGGACTCTGTTAGTATACTAAACGTCCAGACTGAAGATGATAAAGTACCTAAATTTTAACTTTTAGAAATACAGAGATAAAAAAAAACTCAACTTAGACAATAACAGTATGGGTACATGAAATTATATTTTTCTTTGCCATTATTTAAACTTTACCTACAAAAGATTTCTTCAGTTGCTCATTAACATCGAAACATTTTTCCTTGCAATTAAAAATCTGTTCTTTGTTAATGAAAATCAATACCATTTATACCTACATACCTACAAATCGTAATAGAAGTAAAATTTCGTTAATGACGATATAGCGAAGCCAACGGCCGTAAATTCTTGTGGCCTCAAAGAGATGGGGACCAGGAATGTTTCCATTATGACCTCAAATTCTCGAGCTTTATTTTGGTATTTAAACATCGCGCGCCGCAACCTATCTCGAAGTCATGGTATCATATTCATGCAATAGAATAATACCATTGAAGAATTTCAGGACTCACCCTTTTTTATGGGATTAGCCCGCCTCACCTGCCCATGATTGCAACACCTGTAGGCCAGGATCTACAATAATAACCAATAAGTACCACCGAGATACTTAAGCTCGATGTGTCCCTGGGAAACGATTTACTGTCTCGTAACCCGCAACTTAATCAAAAATAGGAAGAGAGACAAAAAGAAATGATAGGCCATAGGCAAAGAAAAGGTCTCAACAGATGAGTTAGGCCCAGTTGCAAAGCTCCACGGATAAACTCTTTCTTGTATAATTAGTACTGATTTGATTTTCATTACGAAAGAACCAAAGGAATATGCGAAGAAACCCTCTCAAGTTAGGAATACAGAAGCATTAAATAAAAAAAGAATAGTTTCAATTGTTTTTACACCAGCTAGGTGTTCAATTGCTCGTGTTAGGTGCAAATGTAAGTTATATTTGATTCAAAGGATTGAAGTCAAGGTCATGACTAGATAGCTAGGATTTGAGTTAGCCTGCTATTTGTTTAGCGAAAACTAGTTGAAAGTCTGACGGTCTCTCGGGTGGTCTCGGTTTATTCTCACAGAAATGTCAGTTTTTTTTAAGCAGAGCTCAGATTTGTTGCACTGGCTTTTAAGATTCTACATTAAAATGTCTATACTTCAGATTTTACGTTCTGTATAGGTACTAACGGTGCTATTTTGTTACCTACTTCTTTATTCTAATCTTAATTATATTACGTAGTTGCTCACTTGACCTTTTGTCTCGAATAACCAAACATTTTTCTGCAAAAATGTATACCTAAGTATACTTTATTCAACAACCCACTCCCTACAACGGCTATTTTAGGAATACCCTTTAGCTAGACCGTAATGTTAAAATATTAGAATCTTAGAGATGGGCCGAGTAGGTACGAGCTTTACCTAGTAACCGAATACTGAGTATTCATTTTACTTTTGTCAAACTGAGTACTCTGCCAAATAACGCGGTTCAGTGTCGACGCCAATATGGTTTTGTTCTCTGTACGAGTGCGCGGCCAAAATTCAAACACAATTTTCTAATCAAAATTATGTGAAATATGTGCGTATCTACTTTAGATGCTGTTTTCACTTTAACTTAGTTATGCATATCCGTACTAACAATATTATAAATGCGAAAGTAGCTCGGTCTGTCTGCCTGTCTGTTACGTTTTTACGGCTACACCGCTGATCCGATTTTAATGAAACTTATGGGGCAAAGTCAGATTCTAAGAAAGGGCGGGTTATTCTTTGCTGCGAAAACCGACATCTACGCTGGCCAAGCCGCGGGCAAATTTAGTAGTCAATTTCTCGTCAGTTGAACCGAGTTATTCGGCCGAGTACTGAAAAAGACGCCAAATATGGCCGATTACCGAATAATAATCGAGTAGGTACCTACTTGGCGCATCATCTACGCTTAGATAAAACTTTATTGTAGTAGGTACCTACCTAACCTATAATGGTTTTAGTACGCTTACCAGTAAATATTAAATACTCCTTTATTGTTCTCTCTAATTGAGTTCATTGTAAGTAAAATGAATGTTTATTTGCCTCACAGGTACCCAACAAATGAAACTGTTATTTATACCTACCTATTCCAAATTAATTATTTCTCTGTTTTTTAAATATTTTAAGTAACCATTCCATTATCTTTAGATCAAAATATTCTATCATTATCCGTATCCATTATTATTTACAAAACAACATCCGCTTATCTATTTATCTATGTATCAAGGTTTTAAAATATGATTAACAAAATTCTTGGCACCGCTTTTGCTTCAAGACAGTATTTTTTAAGAAGATCAAAACTATGTTATTAGTAGCTACATTGAAATATCTGATTTTTTGCGAAAATGTTTTATGATAACTAACGTATGAATATTGTAAAAATAAATTGAATATTATAAATAAATCTTGTTAAATTATTTCAAATAAGAATAAATCAAAGAGAAAAATTGAAACAGGCATAGGAACAAAAAGAAAGAAGGTAAAAATTTAATTGTAATAATGTCGGCAAGATTACAACTGACGCAACTATCTATTTATTTATATATCGTTAGATTGACGTTTAAGAATTACGAAGCAGCATTGTGTGGACGTGCCACTCGTGTTTGTAAACAAATTGGAAGCCAGTCGCGGCACGTAGGGGCAACCGTTCGTTATTTATTCCTCCCTCACGCCAACAACACTAACAATTCAGTACTGTGTGAATAATCGCATTGATAACGTTAGAACAAACGTTCGTACACACTACAATTATGATCTGATGTGATTATTGTTAATGTGTTGTTCTAAGTCTTCATTTGTTTAATTGAACTTTGTTAGACGGAGCAGGAACGTATGAGGACTAGGATTAAGAATCGATAGTTCGCTAATTGGTAGGTAATATATTACCTTGTTATGACTAAATGTATGTAGATGGCAGGTCAATTAATAGTTAATACTAGATGTTTAAGCACCTAACAAACCACTTAAGGCGTCAAACCTTGATTTTTGCAATAAAATTGAATGAATCTGAACTGCCGAAGTAAAATAAATTAGATTTTAATCTATCGACAGAGAAAATTCAAACAATGTAAGCTACTCGTGGTAATAGATATTGCGGTATTTTAGATCCGTTAACATGACTCAAGTTACTTGAGTGCGTGGTATCAAAATGCTATTAATATCGTTAAGCAACTAAATACAATGATCAAATCATTATTTTTCTTCCTGGTCTTACACACTGACAGAGACAGAGTTGTCGTGGTCAGGCCTCGGTCAGTTCATGTGCCGATGTCGATTAAGTAATACCCAAATGAGTAAAAATTTAAGAATTGCTACCTACAGCAACAAAAGGTTGCAATACTAGGTCGAAAACCTAAATAAAATGCAGTCATAACTATTTTCTTTTTATTACACACCTATAAACCATTAATAGAAATGTGTTTTTTATGTTTAATTTCATTATTGAAACCCACCTTTATATAGATACATAATGACGATAAACGGAATCCCGTTAAATTGAAAACGGACTCAACCAAAAAAGGGAAAAGTAGGTCAACAAAGATACCTAGTTAAATAGACGCGTAATTGCTTTCTTTATTATGATAATTAAATATAAAAAACTTTTATGTTCGCACTTTCTTTATGAACAATACAATTTTTTTAATTAAAATTTATATGCATCTTAACTAAATAAACAATCTAAGCTGTACAAAGCACATTGTTTCCGATTGTCACGTATCTCACGTGCTTCTGAAAGGACAATATCCTATAAAACTTATCTACAATCGGATGATTAGGTACTATTCGACTACCTAAATCCTTATGAATATAAATGTTACTGCTAAACCGCGAACTTCAGTGAAAGCTAAGTTAGTTAAAAGTCCGAAATGTTTTTTTTTCTTCTTTTACCACCATTCACTCGATAAATATTTGGTTTAACCTTAGAGACATGGGAAACTAGGTCGTCACAGAATAAAATGCTATCGTCTAATAGTCTACGTTTTAGCCTCAAACTATCGGGAACAATCAAACCAATTCAAAGAGTAACATTTGATTAACTACCTCCTTAACTTCAATTCCCAAACGTAACCTCTTAAAAGATATTGAGAGAGCCCACGGCAATAACCTTGGAACTAATAAACGCATTCAACTACACACGGAAAAGAAAGGTGTCTAAAATAATACTATCGATTCAATTTAAAAGAGCTTTGATATAACAAATTTAAGATAAAGTACATCTGTGCAATGTTTACAATGTGCTGGAATGTTTTAGGTATGCGTATATAAACATAGTAATGAACAACGTGATTCGTATTTAAATTGAAAATTTTCATATGCAATTAGGTACAATATATTGCCATTGTAGACAGCATTGCGAAAACAATACATTCTGATTACGAGACGCACACTTTTCTCTTATTGAAACTGTCTCTACGATACGTGTGTCTACGATACGTTTTACATAGAATCTTTGTAAACTACTCTTTGATTTTATACAAAAAGAATATTTTTACCAGTTTCCTAAGTATTGGCACATTGCAACCGCAACCGGTATTCAGTCCCATTCGACCTCGAACCGACCCATATTACCCTTTACTGGACACGATCCCAAACTTCGGGCCAAAAAAGGCCAATAATGGCGCCGACCACTTCTAAAAAGAAATTTGTAAAAAGTTCGACATTTAACGCTGTAACCACAGTGTCGAACCCACTCCATGTTCGATCGTAGTTTTATCACTGAGACATGGCACCGATTAAACGGGCAAACAAATCTATACCACTCTCTTTTTTTTAATTTCGTTTTTGTAAACTCGTCCACTAAGGGCACCCCCTGTGAGGTTCAGAACCTCGACTTAGTGCGCTAACAATCATTATAAGGCAAAAACAGCAAGATAGGGCTGGATCTGAGTTTTTATTATTTAGAGTCATTTTTTATTGCTAGTTTGGCTGGCTCGGGCCAGCTTGATCTAGGGACCGGGGGGTTAAAATTTTCGTTACTATTATTTATAATACGCGATGATAGGTTGTGGACATATTTTTATTTTAATACTGGCTTAGGTACGAAAACGTTGTATGGTTACACCAAAAAAAATAATCAATAAATGAACATCAAATAAGTACTTTAAGAATTACTTGAAGCAAAAAAACCAGGAAGTAATTACGTTTGTCGGGTGTTGTGTGAATTTAATCAAAATCTGTGCGAGACATGATGGCTGTTTACTCAACAGGTTTAATGGTTCTTTATAAGGGTAGCGATCTTCTTGTCATTGCTACCCACTGATCTTGAAAGCTGTATTTTTGTACTAATTAACGATTTAATAGTTAACCAACTGTCTGTCTTCAAATATTTCCTTTCAGCATTATTCAGTTTTGCGTCTGAAACTCGCATAATATACACATTATGGATACTGTACCTTTGCGGCTCGCATCTAAGCCACTCGCTTCTATCCTGTTTGCCACCTAGACTAGTAATGTAGGCAATTTGCACTTGGAATAGTTGCCGTTGGAGGGAGACCTTTTAAAACCTAAGTTGCTGCAAAATAAAATAATGCAATAAAAGCTAATTCTTAAACTTGACAATAATCGCCTTTCATGTTTTTTGATAAACAAATAATTATAAATGTGGACAATATCAAAAAAATTGCTGTGAACCAAAAGTAGCTGTAAAAAAAACTAATATTAAGCATCATAGACTACGTTCTACTTCTTAAACTAACAAAAACCCTTTATCACCAGACGTATATGCGTCTGGGCTAGTTATGTTAAAGCCCATCCATTTGTAACGTGTTTACAAGATGACAGTGAGTTATGACAAACGACAGCACTTAACGTCTCTACCATAATAATACTCAACCAACCCTCATGTCGATGTTGCTGCTTAGAAACGAGACATTCTGTTTTGTTAACAAGGTCGAGAATCGAAACAAAAGCTCAAAGTACAAAGGTTACATTTATAGCAAGTGTCATTATTTATGTTATGGATATCACGCGTTCTATTGAAGCGGCCTGAGCCGCCCTTGATTCTTCGGCTCGAATTCCGATACGAGTGTCACAAAATCTAATAAAAATCTCACTCGAATATGTGTCGTGTACAATACATCAGCGCGATTGCGTCGCTCCAAACTGCATTGGTCCGCTATAAAAACGGTTGAGTCAGCAATATCACGGAGGTACTCGGCGCGGATTATGCAAGCATACGGCTACGGTGTCGCCTGAACGAGCTACACTGTTTGCCAAACAATACTGATTCCATGTAATCCCAAACAAATATTTACTTCGATTTCACAAAAATATTGAACTCGCTCTCGTGTCATTTTCATTGTATTTATGAGTGACCCTTTCGGGATTATCAACGGCCAGGGAAAGAATTCGAACACTGATAAAATTACCTGACAGAAATGAAATTGTAAATGACAAGAATTTTTTATATGGCTTTATAAGACATTAAGAATTAAGATACCTACCTCTTTATATGAAGCTGAATATGAGAGTATATTGATTATTTTTTATATTATTGACACTAGATCCGTAACTTTCTTCCATCATTGTTAGACGTTAACAGATTATCAAATTACATAACATCGCCTGTGAGACCTATACGAAGGTTAACGATACTATAAAAGAACATTGTTTATGGTAGGTTTGGCGCCATTTGGCTTCGTAATAGTCAGGTTAAAGTTATATAAGGGACAATAAAAAGATCTTAGATAGCTTACACTCGACAGCTATTTTTCACGTGTTATAAAACATTGCAAACTAAAGTGTTCCATAATCCCACGAAAAACAATGTGTACTTAAACATCCAGAGGTTCCTAATTGTGTCTTACAATACTTGTTTTTTTTTTAAGCTTTTGATACCACACAGTATCTATATTATTATATTGAAACTAAGTACTTTTAACAATGCCTATTTTTGCAGATATATTATTTCCTTTAAATATATACTAAATAGGAAAAAAGTATACATTTAAAAATATAAAATATAGTGTCAGATATTATTATTAGAGTAACTTTAATTTTGTTTTTCAATAATGTTAAGTACTTTTAAGGTTGCGCAACTAAAGCTACATTATATCATTGAGCAATAGGTGTACACACGTATTCCCATGCACATTATATTGTTAGTTATAAACAAATTGATTAAACTAAACTTAAACGTTTACAAACCCGAGACTTTTGGGTACTTTAAGCTTATACGTACCTATGTAGAGTTGTGGACGCGTCTGTGGAGAAATCCCAAAATAATCCTTGAAACTAGTTTTACAATTATTTTGGGTTTACGTAACTATTAGAAATGGGTTATTATTTTGCTTATAGGCCAGGGTATATGTTTTTGGACCAGTAACATAATTTCGTATTTAAATATGTTCATTTTTTTACGGGAGCACTCTAATGACTTCAACCCACGCCGAGGGCATGGCGTAGGGATATGTCGGACTTACACCGACTAAAAACACCCCGGTCCCGTCCTTGCCTTTGCCGGAGCCGCTAGACTACATTACAAACAATCATTCTTAACATTAAAAAACAATGTTAACTTAATATATTTAAACATTTAACCCAACAAGAAACTATCTAAGAGCACGAACGTTTCCCGACCACATCATTATTAGGTACAGGAAAACTTTAACCGTAGGAGGGAAATAAAGCAATGAAACGTCATAACTGAATTCAATTAAAATGAAATATTTTTATTACCAATAAGGGAAATTACATATCCGTACCCTGGACGTATACAATGAATACCGATATTTATAGGTAAATCTATTAAACTGTATGTTTTTCCTTATCATTTTTCTTAATTAATTAATGTTTATCCTTCCTACGTCATTGTACTTACCTACATTAAAATAAAATCTTTGGTCTTAGGTACCTGTGATGTGTCTACTGACAATCTAATGCTGTATTTTCAGACGCTATGGCTTATTTTTAAGTAGTTTTATTTACTTCATAGAATTAAGATTATAAACGTGTACACAAAACCAATAATATTAAAGACTTGCTATAAGGGAACAATAACCTCTAGGCAGTCTACAATAAAACAAAAGGGTATAAATAAAATAAAACGAAGGACAAACCCTCAGGTCCCTTAAACATTTTAAGGGCCGTAAAATACTTTAATCTCTGCCATTAATTGGCTACAAAAGTTGAAAAACCGTTATTGTAATGTTCTGGCGATTTTTCCTTGTAATTGTGACGTGTTGCTCTTAAATACAATTATCGGTTCGTTGCGTGTTTCGCTGCTGTTAAGAAATCAAGATGATTATCTTGGATGGCATACCCATTGTGATGTACGGTGGACCACACTTAAAAACTAAAAAGTACGGTTATATATCTTAGTGCTTTGAAATAAGGCTGTTGTTATTGTCAGTGTTGCCACTGCTGTGCGGTTTACTGCACATACTGCCTCGTCGTAAGCCTGTGTTGTGCGCTAACTCTTGAAAAGAGATAGATTTGCTTTACTCAATAATATCCATTCTAATTATAATAATGCAGCGGTTATTAAACAATTTTATTTGGGTATTTTGAAGTTATGTGCAGATATTTTAGTATTTATTTATCTTGTAAATCCATTACTTACATAATTTAATAACTGTCACAATATCTACCTACATAATTTTACTACTACTGGAGAGTATTAATTCACTTGTTTATATACAAAACTAGCTGTACCGCGCGGTTTCACCCACGTAAGTAGTTCTCGTTCCCGTGAGACTTGTTTTGATATTTATTCTGCTTAACAGATTAAAGATCATGAAAACAGACCACCCGTTCTTGAGTTTTAAATAGTGTAACTAAGCCAACTTTGTTTTTCATATGTATATAATATATATAAAGATAAACGTAATACTAATCACTGATGTCATTACTTACGCAATTATGTTTTTTTACGTTACCAATTTAAAGCTATAATTAGGAGGTTGAATAATGTGCTCCAAGAGCACGACGCAACGTTTTTGTAACTAATTTACAATAAATAAACCTTTTTTGGAATATTGTTGCCAAATACAGTGACGTTATTTTTGTTTTGACTTTATAAAATTTCTTGTAGGGTTTAAATATAAAATAAAATTCTATAAGTATCTTACAACACGGATCAACTATTGCGGAAAGTCGAATGATATTCAGAGAAGCATATTTTGCAAAGTGAAATTTGTTTTATACTGAGGTATATTCTGATAAAAGGATTGGTCTGCATTCCCTGTCGAATACTTACTGTCTACGTCATCAATCACAATAAATAAACCTCTGGTCATAAATGTTTTTGAACTTCAGTTAAATTGTAACGGCAGAATAGACATCGATACGCGTATAACATATACTTAAATTAATATTGATGGCATACAATTTTGTCTTAGAAGCTATTTAGCATTGATGTTAATCCATACTACTTGATAAAAAAAGAAACATACAGTATCGTTATGACATATTATTAGGCAATAAACAAAACAATATACTACTCCACAGAGGCAAAAAAATGGATTTTAATTTAATAAACGCAAATAAAAAACACTAAAATTTTTACTCAAAAAACAACTAACGCCATAGTTAAATTGAGTATCAATACTGATTTTTACGTCGGTTTTCAATGTTCAAGGAATCAAATTCATTAAATGACTGAACATTTTTTTAATTAATCTATACTTATAATAAATCTGTAGAGAGGTCAATTCTGTACATCAAATATATTTTCAAAATAGCTATCAGGGGGTGATTAGTGATCGATACTGATGCCAAAAATGCAATTAGTAAAATTTTTGTCTGTCTGTCTGTCTGTCTGTATGTTCCTTATAGAAACGAAAACTACTCGACGGAATTTAACGAAACTTGGTACATTTATTCTTCATACTCCTGGGCAGGTTATAGTATACTTTTCATCACGCTACAATCAATAGGAGCAGAGCAGTGTAGTGAAATGTTGGGAAAACGGTATTTTTTAACCTTCCGTCGCGTATGCAGCCTTAATGGTTAAAGCTACATAGAAATCATGAATGACGGAAATGTTCTACATAAAATTATCTAAAAAATATCCCACAACAGCATATGTCTATCTTTTATGGTTAATACAATAACACGTGTAACTCCCGATAGCTTAGCAGTTCGGAGATTTCTGATTATATTTGTTTACTCTTACGTTTATTATACTCTCACTCATCCCTAATTAAAAAAAATTTACATTATTACCTATTCAATAAAAAAAGAATCATAGAAATCGGTATAGAAACACCAAACTTATACATGAAATACGATAATAAGCCATCGCGCCGTCGCGCGTGAATACTGAATCATGCTATAAGGATTATTTTTGTGTAACGTGATATATTATATTTCCCTACTAAAATACGAAAGTTAATCTGTCTGTTACATCAAAACCACTGAACAGTGAGGAAGGACATATGCTACTTTTTTACGAAAAACGACGGAAACGCGGACGAAGTCGCTGGCAAAAGCTAGTTCAAAAATAAAACTTTACTTTTTGGCCTGCACCGATTTCGCCATTTTTTTTATATCGACAACAAAGACGAAAACAAGTATGTTGTTTTATTTATTTCCCATTGAATCCATACTGGAGTTGAACTCTTTTTCTGTAGAAGACACAACTACACAAGCTTTTAGGTATAAAATTATTACCTACAACTATATATAAATGATGTAGTAATAATTTTACCGGAATCAATGGGTGCTCATTAGTTAGTTATAATTGAAAGTTTGTCTCATTCAGTTGTTCGAGGTTAATAATTTTGAACGAAAGTTTTACACTAACTAATTCGTACTCTTGTTAAAATTTCGAATAACTAATAAACTTTATAATATTTCTCCACAAAGTTTCTTCTGGCGTATACTTGTTTGTTGCAAATTAACTTATTGTATAATTTGATTGAAGAAACATAATTGAAGCAAGAAACCAATACAGACTAAAACATTACTTCAAGTAGCTATTGAGTACGCATGAGAGTACCTTTTTTTTGCAAATAACGCGTAAAAAAGGCAAGTCATAACAATAATGGGTAGTCGTAAAAGTGTTAATATGTAGGTACATATAGGTGTGCAATAGCTAAGAGATATTCCCCAGTCAGCAATAAAATAAAACGAGGGCTCTCGACGCGGTGTGGCGTGAGGATTGTGACGTCACGCCATGGGCTTGTCGCCATTATCTGGATCATCCCATAAGAACGTGATAGAAAATATTCTAGAAGTGACATGAATCCATTAAATTAAACATAGAGCTTAAGACAAGCGTTTCACTACAAGCAAAGAGAGATCTATAAATTACTAGCGGTGTCCCGTCCTAGTTCCCGTAATACATATTTTTTTTCACGTAGTGTTATAAAAAAAGCCTACGACCTATTACCTCCTACCTATTATCAAATATACACAAAAAAAACATAAAAATCTGTTAACCCGTTTCGAAGGAGTTCGATAACAAACACTGTGACAGGTGATTTTTATAGATTTATTAGACGATTTTCAGCATTAAAAACTTAGAGGAAACTTAGCAATTTTTTTGTAAAAGACATACAAGAGTTTAGCAGCACCTTCACCTATAAATCTGCATAAGTGTTAAGTCACTGTATTATTTCTGCAGTTTAATTGTATGTGAATGGAACTTAACAAATCTCTATGATGATGTATTAACATAACATTATTTTTCGCATACTATTGTAATAATAATGTATCACGCACAATATCATTTTCACGAAACAGCTTTCACGATAGGAATATTTGGTTACAACACTGTGTAGGTCGCGACATTAGAAGCTTTCACAATCAATACATAAACAGTAATACTATTATTTACAAAACAGTTCGGACAATTAATTGTGTAGCCAGCATTTCCAAAACTAATATTATTAGGGCTATGTGATTTCACATTTTATGCTTTTACTGTAAATATAGGTACTTCGCAAAAACTAACTACTTAGTAACATTTTTTCCACTAGATACCTACCAACACCTAAAACTAACTCTGGAAAACTCCTTTGAAAATCTTATAAAGTCCTTACTAGTCTAACAGAAATGGCTGACACTAACCATTCAAACGAGGCTACCTTTATTCAGATTTATTATTATTATTTAAATTTGTAGGTACCTTAATATTATTAAAATGAGCTACGTGAGTAAATAATTGACAATGCTCTGCACGTTTTCTCATATTTTTCTAATTACATTATTTTTACATCTTTGTGGTACTATATAAGCTTGACTGTAGACTAAATCGTGCAAGTTTATTGCGACGATGAACCTTGAAACTCCATCATAGCGGGTTCATGGCTCACGATTCACTTTACGGAGCACGCCCTCGGGGAATTGATATTCATTCTGCAACCTTTATCAGCGAAATTTTCCTTGCTATTTTCCATGATAACCTATAAGGTAGAAAGACTAAGTAATCAAAGAAATTGCTAAATGAACAAATTTCCTTATTAGAAGCGGATTTTTTATAGAGCGGCTTAGCCTAGTTTCTAAAACAATTAAGTTTTCTATTTAAGTCGAATGTCTTTTATTTTTAGTCTTCAACATCTCACCTTTACTTAAAGTGTACTTTATTAACTCGGTGTTCGACGACAAGACTTCCGTGTCCGTTCAAGACCTCCCGTTCCGTGTAATATAAGTTTCATACTAGTCATAAAATCGCAAGTTTGTTTAAAGGCAACATTTAATAAGATAATAACAGTTGTACGAAAATAGGTCATAAATTACGCTTCGTTACATAAAATTAGCATCTCTGCTAGATTACACTATCGCGTATAATTTACTCAATTCGAATCCAACATTGCAGCAATTAATTACAATAAATCAAGTGTATGTGCTAGATACAATTAGACTGCCAAACTTTGTATGTACAGTTGGATCCAATCGTGTATATGGGATGTAGGACTTTTATCACGCGAGTTTTATCACTGTTTATATTTATGGCCTTAAAATACGGGCGAATGCTACACGACAGGAATTTTACATTTGTTTTTACGCCAGTCATACAATTACGAACGCGTGTCTACATTTACCGACGTTCACGCACTGATTGCAACGTTGTCGTTTTGTTCTCAGCCATGCGAAATAAAACAAACTAGTGACAAATGACGTCATACGCTCACTTTAATTTTCTTACCGTGACATGTTGATAGGTAAAGTAGTAAGAGCGTGTATGCACTAAAGTATTAGACACGCTGTTAGCATTAAAATAATGGCATTTAGTAACTTAAAACATATTGAACCTATATTTTGATTATATTTGTACGACCTTTATAGGTAATTGTATCTTAAACAATTTTATTAATAATATAAATCAAGTTAAAAATATTGAATTACTGTGTCACGTTTAACTTGTTTTCCTCAAACATTGGAATACGAAAATATGCAGGAAGCCTAATTAATTACTTTTACATCAGTGTACTCGTAATCTTATCACGGTAACCTGCCGATTAATTAATAAATACACGAGTACTGGCTTTCGCAGCCAATGTATTACGAATTAGCAGATAAGCCATTTGGGGTTTTTGCGAAGTACCTTACTACGCCTAATTGTGTAGCGCATTTATCGTCGATAATACGAAATTGATTTCTTGATTTGTAGATGCAAGACTGTCATCAGTTAGACAGTTTGCTAAACAAATCCAGTTTCATTAGATTTCATTAGAACATCTGTCCGTCTGTGTATTTAATTAAGCTTTTGCAGTAACTCTCATAAATAGATTAGGAATTTTGGATGAGGTAATCTTCGATAAATCATTGTACTGATCAACCAGCGATCAACGTCTGCATAAATGCATCAGTTTCTACTACTTATAATAATTACGACCAGTCTAATAACGCAACTTTATTACAGATAATTTTATTTTACATACAAGTTTTTTTGTTATAAAAAAAAAATGCGTGCGTACAAAGTACACATGTCAGAAGTGAAACTTCTTTGGCGAACTAATTTATAAATCTTGTTTATATTTATACAAATCTAAAACTTTAAATTTCCAAGATTAAGAGGAAGGGAAAAAGGAAGATAGGTTAGGAATTTAATTGTCATTAAAATAAAACTAGTAAACGAATACACAACCAATAGGGCGTGTATTCTTTCTCGATATCCCGTATTCTCTCTCTCTCTTGTTCAATCTTTCTCACTATAGCTCTCTCCCACCTCACACTCCATAGCACTATGCGTGATACGACGTTCGCTCTGTCTCACTTTTTCTCTCAATCTTTCTCACTCGCTTGCTCCCTACTCTCACTCCACGGCTAGTTGCTCATGCTACGTTCGCCCTGTCTTACTCTCTCTCAATCGGTCTCGATCACTCTCTCTCTCTTTTCCGACACTTCCGTTGCATACCGGCGTGACGTTTCATCTGTAAAAATTTTACCCTCATGCGCCTAAAGAAGTTTCACTTCAACAAGATGTTTGTTACTATATTTACACTGCTACTGTTTATTTAAATGACTTATTATTGTGTTCGTTAAAGTTAGCTCTAATTTGGAGGACAATAATTTCGAGCACAATATGACCTGCGCATAATACAAAACACTAATGAAATATACCTATGTTTTACGAAGTAAATGCACGGCCACAACCCAGATGCTAATCGACTATAAGAAGTATGTACTTATCAGTCATAACGAGGTATTTTAAAGACGAGCTTGTTTTCCCTTTGTTTAGAAAATGAATACTCAGATGTTTTGTGGCCGAATTTAATAGGTCAATGACTTAATTTAAATAAAAACTCTAAAACAGTATTATTATATTTAAATTTACTAAGGTTAAAAATGTGGTAATTTTAATTAAAAGAATACAATGTGAACAAAACAAATATTGTAATTTTTTTATTTCGAAATTATTTATATTTATTTGTATAAATACTAATCAACCATACTTTCTGCATATAATTTGTATGACATGTCATAATAATAGCAAAAGAAAGATAATTCGAAAACTTTATTGTATACCTACTTTGTTATTTGCATAAAATGTATATAGAGCTGAACTGACCGAACCTTGACCTATAGGTAGGTACAGACTGTATGTTATAGCCTTATAGAGGCTATAAGTTAGACCCAAACAAAACTGCTATTTGGCAGAACTGTGGCTATAAATGAAACGATAAAACTGACCTGGAGTCTGAATATGTGACATAGTGTAATTTAGTAACATACTATACAGGTTGTTACCGAAAGGCTATATCTAGCCAAAAGGGGTGAAGACTGGTATAGAGTCAGTTAACAAAATTTTAAAATGAGTTAATAAAATGATTGATATCCATATTTTTACATCAATTATTCGACACCAAAAATCAAAACCAGACCCCTGAAGCGATATATCTTTACATTTAGCGAGTGACGTAATAAGTTATTGATCCGTAATGCGTTTTTTTATGATTGTTGGTGTTGAATAGTTAGTACAAAAAATTGGATAACAATTTTATTGTTTAATCTTAACTAATTTTTAGCTGAAATTTTATAAACTAACTCTTAACCAGATGTGCTCTGTACCCTTTTTGGATAGATATACCCCTTCGGTAACACCCTGTATACGCAGTACCTATCTTCTGTACGTATCTACATGTCAATATGCTTATTCATCGAGCGTTATTAAGCAAGTAATTATTTTCAAATATTACAAAGAAAGCCGCTTAACATTGCTTCAAAATAGGTACCTACCTAGTCTTAAAATAATATATAAACTACGTAGTTACCTACTAAGTAATCTAATCAAACTCTGCCCGCTACCACTAAAATATTCTCGTCATCTCTAAAGTAACAACACAAGTTCACTTATTAAGCTTGTCACGTTCAACGACAGTAACGTCAAAATATAAAAGTAATTAGTAGCGTAATTAACTGCAATTCATCTTAACTACCACCAAACTTAGCGCTAGCCTTATCTATTTCCGAAGCTGAGACGTTGATTTATAGGGTTAGGAATTATAACGCTAAGAGAGCTAGTTCCGAAGACTTCAGTTCCGAAGTCTCTACGAACTGATCTGACAGAGTAAATGAAACTTTTGTTCGCGAATTAAAGAGCTATCCTTCAGTCTGGGTAAGCCGTCTACACCTTTCTCGTACAAATAAACGTACTCGGATTAAGCTATTATTTTATTTAAACCGGACGAGTGCGAGTCTGTCTTGTGTAAAGAGGTTCCGTACAAATTTCGCTGATCATCTCGGTTAATTTTCAAAAATAAATTTAACTTTGGGGTTGAAAAAAAGCTCTCTCATACGTCGATGTATGATACTAAAAAATTACAAATTTATTTATTGTTAGAATTTTCCCTTAACTTTTGTGGTGTTAGACCTAGCATCATGCTTAATTTTGTTGTGTTTCTGGGTCAACGGGAAGTACCCTGTAGGTTTTGACTTTTCTCGGAAATTATGAAAAAACATCATAAATGGCCGTATTTTTGACTACAAAATTGATTGCGTAGACATAGTATCTTGAATTTTTAACGCATGAAGGCCCGTGAACTGATATTAATGACGGACAACAAAGTGATCCTATAGCGTTTGCTTTTTTCTTACGGAACCCTCAAAATGGGCATAGAGTGTAGAGCAGTAAAGTGTATACAAACTTGCAATACACAAGTGTATGTGTAGCGCAGCGAGTTTCGGGGTAATAAAACTATAACTTGCACCAATGTGACTGTTTTAAGAAACCAAAGTATTTCAGTTGTTTTAAGAAAACAATAAATTATTTAGCTTATTGTCTGGCTAATGTCGTTCACCAAAAATACAGTTTACCTCTACATAAATAACGGTAATTAGATTTAGTTGAAAAAAAAATAAGCGTATCGATTTGTATTTTTTTCCAACCCGAGCTTTCCAGTGCCTTCGATTATTATTTTATCGTTTTGTCGCCCATCTCATAATTCATTTTAGCCCGATCAACTATGTAGTTGTGCTACTTAGCCTGCCCTACACGGGGTATTTAAGCAAAACAGTTTCGCGCAGTGTGCGGTCGCTATAAAAGATGACATATACGTTACTGCTTATTGTTTGAAGCTCATTCCAAATGCTGGCAGCGGCCTCCTAATTCATCCGCGGGTTCCGTGATGGTCTATTGTATACGTTTCCATTAGGCCCGCATTTTAAACAGGTTGATAATTAAATACGCAGCAGAATAGTGGCTGCCAATTTTACCGTTTATCTATTTGTCGTTTTGCTGTATTGTCATAAAAGCATTTAAATATTTGTTATGTCGCATATTAAATTAATACCCAAGCTATTAAACGTTAAATATAAAATCATGTTATTATAATTTAATTGCTATTAATTGTGGAAAACAATTTCCTTGAGCAATGTGTAAAGAAAAAATTTGAAAAGTATCTGTAGCGAGAAAATATGCATTTTATGAAAAAAATATCTTATCGTATATTATATACCTAATAACTACTTTACTTTTCAACAACGTAACTAACTACAAGCGACATGTTTGCAGTCTATTAATATAATTGCTATTTTCTACTTTCATTTGCATATAAACAAATCATTCCTTCACAATATACTACGCTACTTCATTTGAAATTCCAAAATGCCATTTATTCAAGTGAAATATTAGTGCGTTCGAACGCCTACGAATATTGAACTGCAAACAGTTTCGTTTGTGTTCGTGCCGCGTGACTGTCAGGCGCTGAGCGCACGCGAAGGCCGTGATCTCCGATTAATAGCTACGAGGTTGCCCCACCCGCCCTTTAATACCTCTCCGCCCTTCTCGAGTGCCTGCGAAATGAGCAATGTTAAGGTCAGACGACGTAACTACTTATAAGACCGGTTCCTACCTAATCCGCTGCGAAGGAAACTTTGATCAAATCCGAACTTAGAATCTGCAAAACTTCGGACTTGTAGGTAATATGGAATTAGGATCGTAATGAGATTCTGTTCCAACTTCCCTCATTTACCTTATCGTGATATGATGCATGAATTAATAATATGTCCAAGTGGTTGCCAATTTGTCATTAATCAAGTTTAATTATAATATATTCTGTTTCGAACAGCGATTTAAATAAAGATCCTTTGGGATAACAGCACCCGCTGGGAAAACCGCCGCTGTGCCCAATTATCTGGAATATTTAAATCCACGCGATCCTCCGCTATCTAGCCCATTGGTTGCGATAAAAGAATTGGCATAATAAAATCGCCATTATATATGGTTATTAAATGCATGTTTTAAAAAACAAAATGTTTAGGGCCATTTATTAACTTACTGTTTACATTATAACACAGTTTTGTAATAAATCACTAACTTGAGTTAAAATAACACCACAAAATTTCGAACAACATTATAATAATATGAAAGCTCAGATAAAAAGGGAAATGCTTGGGTTTGACATAATTCTGCGGCCGGTCGTTACAATTCGCCCATTACCACATCCTTATAAAAGTACCTACTGTGGCTTAATGCGGAGATAATGCTAAAATATTGTATCACTAAAAAAGGGACCGTGTTTGTTTATTTCGAATGCGTTGATAGTTAGTCCTTTACGACTTAAAATTAATATCAATAAAGATTATTTCATTATTTACTTTTAATTTAGACTTAAACAGATTTAATTCTGCTTGCTTTAGAATTATCATAATTATTATTATTTACACGTTGTTAGATTTGGGACAGGCGGATTAAAGCGACATTCACTAATCGTTCTGAGGATTAGTTAGAAGGAATATAATTTTATGTTTCAATAATATTGTTATTCCAGTGAACCTTATACAGCAATCATAATATGTCCTTTTACCCACTACTTTGTATTAGCTAGGAGCTCTCATTTAACAACGACAAAACATAAAACATGATGTTCCATAATCAAATCGAAAACACATAAAACAGGGCTTATCTCTTCCAGCCTTGTTCATTTTCCGGGCATCAAACCACAGATACAAAGAAAAGTGTTCCGAAAAAACAAAAACCGTCTTATATTTTCCTCCACAGTATAATGCCGTGTGCTACTTACGTCATCCGTTGACGCGTCTTGTGTTTGGGTATTCATGATCACCTTGTCATGAATAGCTTTTTGTTCTCGACTATCCTTAATTCTTTTCTATTGAATTTCAGAAGTAGGCTTACTGGACGGCCCTTGAGATATCGTTCATCAAACTGACACTTTTCTTTAGCGTTTTAGTAAAAAGTTTTGTGTACCTATAGAAGGTTTGTTTGTAACTATGAATAAAGTTTGATAAGTTTGCCTAGCCTAAGCCTATGAAAGCACATAATAGATATTTTGACCGAGTTATACAAGAGTAAAAAATACAAGTATTTTTTTTATATCTTTTAAATATGACCCAGAATCGATGAAATGATGCAAATCGAACGTTTGATTTGAGATTTAACCAGTGCGTTCTGTTTTTAGAGATTACTGTAACCTAAAAGATAGTTTTGATTACGAAAAACAAATAATTACCGAGCGAATAGGATTTGTTAACTATCTTTTATGTAGGAACGAAGCCGAATAAAGCGTTGTTTTGGGACCGACAACATTATTCCCTTTATGGGAGCTCTAATTGTTCTAAACCGCTTAGCCGCAGATACAACTAAATAGAGAATAATTAAGAATAGTCTAGTACGCATTGTAATAACTGAGCGGATGTGTCGTGACGTATAATGTTAATAACCCGCCACAATTGACCATTAGCGCGACCTTGGACATTAAATAACACTTTAACTTTAAAACTAGTGAAATATTCTAATCATGCAACATAATAGTTCTGTAATACTGACGGTAACAATAAGGTCTACTAAGGTAACGGGGAGACTACTTAATAGGAAAAATAAAAAGACTTCAGTGTTTTATTACTTTATAATTAACAGCGCTTCAATGTTTATAAAACAGAAAAAATCTTGAATATAATTTTAACAATTTCTTCCTGTCTGAATTTTATACTTTTGCTAAATATTCAGGGAACATACCAGTAGTTTTTATAGATTACTCCTTATCAATAATTGTCAATTTGGAAGGTGTGAAATGGACCTGAAAGCCTATTTGGTGGTGATGTTGACACTTCGTTAAGGTAGTTGACGTTTATATGACGTAGAAAATAGAGGACTCCAGTAAGCCATGCGAATATTTTGTGCGGCTAAAAGAGAGCATCAGGTCACTTTTAGAACGAGTTTAATTGATTTAACTGGTTATAAACTTTTACGGATTCATATTTTCATGTACTTTGTGTTCGCTGATAAGAATTGTGTCTGCTTCTAAAGCAGCACCAAAAATTAAATAATTCCAGAACCCACTAGTCCCATGAAATTCGCACCCTTTGCCCACTCAAATGTTTGAGGTTCCTAATCGTCACCTGATCTATTATTTATTTTAAATTCATTTATTTCCCATTCACTTTTTATATATTGGCAAATAATAACAAAGTACCACTAAAAATTAAATAATTCCAAGAAACAATACGGATACGCACCAGTTAAAATCATCCGTCCCATCCATTCCGCCCATCGTGCCAAGAGCGGCCACGGGGACGAAAAAGGGAAAATAGTGCGAATAACTGTCATAGTTTCCGGAATAGCATAAATTTGTTAGCAAACATTGCCAGCACGACACTTTAAATGCCATCTCAGTGGATGCTTCTTAGAAGCTGTCTCAGAAAGCGACAAAATATTCAACTCACATTCACCACTCATAATACGTGCACAGATTTTTTACAAAAAATCTCAGGCCCAATCGACCCTACTGTAAGTGGGTCGTAAGCCTTTCATAGAATTTCTCATAAAATAAAGCTTGGGAAAAATGCGAGTCAGATTATCCAAGGTTATCTATAAGATGAATAAATTTTGGTATCTCAACTGTGAAAAAGTATTTATGCCTTAAAAGGTAGAACGGAGTAGTTTCGGCACCCCCATAAATTTTATTCGAGTTTCCCACTTTACGAGTAACCCTTTTGTCGTTAGGTTTAATGTGTCCTATAATTACTTGATTTTTAAGCAGTTTTAAATTTCCTTTGGGACGTTCCTCGTCAAAAAGTTTAACTGCGATTTACGATAGAATTAGCGCCTGTATAAAGTTAATGAGGAAAATAGGCATCAGTTGAGAGCAATCTTTCTTCAACAGTAAAATATTTTACTCAAAAAATGTTTCAGTGTGAAAAATGGGTACAATATCTTCAGCAAGGAGTGCTCAAATCGCAGCTGCGTGGATATTTTGTGAGAAGTGTAATACATTAACATTTCCTAAAGTTTAATTAAAAACAGAGCCCTTAGATATAATATTAAGCAATTGTTTTGAAAAGATGGTGATAAAATATAAATTTTAAATATATTTTGGTTAACTATAAATTAGCAGTTATTTCGTGAAATTTATGTATGTTTGGAAAGAGGTCGAGGTTGCGTCGCGGCCAGGTGTTAGGCAAGCAGCCAACAGATGGCACAATAGTTCCTGTCCGCAGTCGTATGGGATTATATCTCACCCATACTTACGCACCCATTGTTTATGTTATAAACTTTATTTACATACTGAAACTGAAGAATTATTCCTTTTAAATGCCATTTTCTTTCGTTTTCTATTCAAATCTTAAAGGTACCTCGGCTTCTTGGAAAAATGTCTCTTGAATCCTGAATTGAATTACCTAAAGAAATTAACATTACAAACCATTAGCTAAGCCATAATTATTTCCATATTATTATTATTCCATATAATTTTTAATACCATATTATTTCACCTTCAGGTAACCAGAAATAAAACACACTGTTTGTTCATCCCGTAATATTATAAATTAATTAAAATAGGAAGGAAACTGCCTTCATCTGTATATAAATAACATTATAACGATAAACAATCTCCATGCCAAGTATGTGGCTCAACATCAACAAAGAAAGATACCAACATTATTATAAGCAGCTGATCTATATCATATTCTCGTATATTATGAAATCTAATGTTAATAGCTGCAGCATTTGATTCTCCGCGCCTGTAAAAATTTATTACGAAATGATCAGTGAAAACTATTGAGTTTATTTAATAGTAAACAACATAAGGTACATAAATTCTTATGTATTTCATTAATTTCAAATCTTGATGACCAAAACAATTTACTTAGAACCGATTATCTGTTTGTCTGTCTGTTACTCTTTCATGGCTAAAAACTGCTGCACCGGTTTGGATGATATTTATTATATATATATATATATATATATATATTATAGTAAGCATGGATCTTAAGAATGGACATAGGCTACTTTTTGCCGCGATAACCAACACCCACACAGACGGAGCCGGGGGCAACAGCTAGTATTTAATTAATAAGTTTAAAACTTTATAATTACTTGTTGAAGTACACTCTCATAGTTTCTTATTTTAAAACAATATCGGCTAACATTAAATTGTTCTTAACGAAGAAATAATAATGTCTGCACAAACATAAGATTAAGGAATGGGTGAATTACAGTTAGTTACCTATCGTGTTTTGTTTTATTATGCAATTTTATTACGCCTTCGTTTTTTAATTTGATTAGAAAAGAGAACAGCACAGAGGCTTATTTCCAGACTAAATTTAAACAAGCTCTCATATACCAATTGTATCAACTGTTACGATTGTAAGTAATTTAAGCTAGACACATTTAGTCTGGACCAAGGGAGAATTCAATTCAGTCTGCAGGACACTTGCATTGTTTTCAATCGAGACCTGTCTTGCTTTGATATGTTCTGACTTCACAATAATTCTTGGTTTGGTAACCAATTCTCGTTTGTAGCATTTTCAGAAAGCGATTTTTCCAAAGCGTATATTTAAGAATAAGAAATAGTGAATAAAATAATCAATTTCTAAATATTACAAGAATACTATCATACAGAGGTACATGAGTTTATATATATTTATAAGAAGCTACATAAAAAAACTAGAATTAACAACAAACAAAAAAATAAATTGCTCATTAACCAAGGTTCTTTTGTTTTGTTAGACTTTTGTGACCTAGACACAACTTTTCTGCGGTGCTAACTCCAATAAACCGAATTAACCAATTAAGTATATTTTTGGTTATGTTGTGGGTCCTAACGCCCGCTTGCTTAGCCCGGGTTATATTTTTAACTCAGAGATAAATGCTAACTCGAGGTTAAACTGACAGTTTATAATACAATATTGTGAATTTAACCTCGTGTTAGCAACAAAAACTGAGTTAAGTTTTTCGTGCAAGTGGGCCTAAGAGTAACAATATACGCTATACGGTTACGAGTGGTCACACTATAAGCACGAAGTACTTACCTTTAAGATAATACGCATCAAAGTACTCGGTTGTAGCAGTCTGTTGTACAATATTATACTGTCATGATACTGTTCTCCGGTTTAAAAAAAGTAAGCAGAAATGTTTTTATTTTATACCATGCCAGTTTTATATTTAGCTTATCAACGTCATACGTTTTCATGTCGTTATGTTTTTATACGCGGTACATTGTGTTTTACGTAATGTAGCGATTAGAGAAAACCGTCAAAGGTGAGATGCATTAAAACAAATCTCTTTAACACCGGCGTTGGTAAGCGGATGTAGCGATGGGGCTTCTCCGGCGATGCGCCCTTCTCATGCCACTGTCAATGGAATACGGTCGCAATTATTATTCAAGAATCCGTTTTATGGTCTTTTTATAACCCCCATTAAACGGATCATAAACGCATAGTTCTAAGTGCTCTATAATATGTAAATGGTTGTTTTACTGTCAAATTATTTTCGGATGACTTATGAGTAGCTAATGGATATAGAGAAGACAAATTACATAATCTCCTCGTCTAATTCCCGCCTCACCATGAATATAACAAGACGTATGAATTAATGATGTTTTTAGCGAGACGTTTTCACAAGTCGGCGTCGCAAGTGGGCGAAACGTTTATTAATTAAACCAAGATCTGTATTCAGCAACACTTCCATATATTTATGGAATAGTAATTTTTGATGACTTGCATCAAGTTGCAAAAATTACAAAGCAATTTTCTATTTCAGATGACGTACATCAAATCAAACCGAATTTATTACTACGGAGCATATTGTTGAATTTTGATACACGATTTTGGGGATCTACAGACGTTTTTGAGAGGGAAGTAAATAGAAAAATGTTAGAGATTGACTTTCTAGAGTCGGTATACTCGGTTTAAAGGTTCGTTTGTGATGAGTCGCCATCAGCTGCGTGTTCCCGAGGTGCGCGTGAGCGGTGCGCCGGCGCAGGAGGAGGATGACCCGCCCACGGCGCTGCCGCCCTTTGCGCTCACGCTCGCCTCCATACCGAGGCGAAGGCATTCCTGGATATGCGGGTAAGTACTTGATACGTGGAAGGTGATTTTTCTACTTAGTGATTTTTTAGGAACATGCTGTACTCGAAAGTGAAAAAACGCAGTAAAAATAACCTAATAATTTTGAATTATAACTTATACTATATCATAGTATGTGAGAAATAATTAGATAATTAAAATATCTACTATTTTGCTGCAGACTGTACCAGTTGTATATCACAAAGCTCAATGGACGTCACAACTTAAAAACTGTCATTCAGCGTGTCTGCATTCTTATATTGTGATAACGAACCACAATGAGACTCTGGTATTGCTAGTTCATATAATATTCATACTTCTCGCAATAGAAACACACTTAGATTAGTTTCGCTTAATACCTACAGACAAACAATATATCTCGAGTGTCGTGTCTACATTGAATAGATATTTTCAGCAGTGAGTGGCTATCTGCAAGACAAATATCAGTTAATATTCATGAGGGGCTGTGGCGATGGTCTGTCCCAGGCATTAGCACAACAATAGCCGGCCAATAAACGTTTATCCTACCTAACCTTGACTATTGTACTGAGATCACCGTCTTCAACTGTTTTTGTATTCAATACCCGTCGACGCTTTCACTAAAACTGTCCCGTGAATCATTATAATACAGTCGCCGTGTCCTCCCTAAGTTTCCTGAGCTACATACATCTTTATTATTCCTCCTATACTTCTAACGTTTTTATTAAAGACGATAAATTTTAAATTCTTTTGCTACCGATATTTTGTATAGAAAGGTCGCATTGGGGATGAAAATCAACGAAAAGAGAAGGTTTTTTCTTTCATCTGTCAGTGATATTTCATCGCGACATTAGAAGGCACGTTGAAGGAAGCCATTAATCTGACATTGGCAGCGTTTATTTATACGTCGTTCTATCGACGTTTATCGTGGTATTATTTTTACATTTTGCAGAGAGATGCTGAAATGTGCTGTCAGTGACTAGTGACACGGAAAACCTTTTGTAATTTCTAAGATCATTAAATCCCAAAAGCATTAGCAAAATGAGGTATCTAATCAATTATGCCGGTATCAATCTATTGTGACCTCCATTCTGTTAGTTATATAGGTATCTTTATACCGAAGTATGTTTGTGAGCCTGTAGAACGGTTAGGCGGAAATAGTTCAATCTGGAAAATAGGAAATAAGTTCTAGCTTCCAATTAAAACGGCTTTGATGTTCTGATTGGCCCCTGTTCATTGACACGTATTCTTTATAAAACATTTTTACATTTTAGTCTACAAATACATAAACTGATTTAAGTAACTTCAATAAAAAAGTTGTAGGAAATAAAACATTAAGAGGTAGAGAGAGAGGTTAGGTTGAGTTTTCAATTTCCTTTAAAAACTTTTGTAACTTAGTAACACGGCCTTTTTATGAGTTCAGCCGTCGTTAACTTTGGTGTGTGTACTGTATACACATTACATAGAGAACATGTAATATTTAATGTTTACTAATACATACCTGCTATGTGAAAAATATAACCAGTGTTTTAGGATTCCATACCTCATAATTCATCTTGGAAATATATATATAAAGATTATTGCCGACTGTTTCTCTTACTCCTAAAACCCGGAAAAAAAGAGAAACAACAGCACTTACCTAACAATTAGTATTTTTTTGTAAATAAACTTGGTTTGGGGTTGAAATATGGAAAACTCATAGATGTAGTATATATTATATTTTTCAAATCACAATAGAACTTCGCATTCAGTACTAAGAACCTAAAACATTATTTCTAAAATAAAGTAGGTATGTTTGCTCTTACCCTACCATCGTGACCCTATTTAATTTATTTTCAAATGGTTGAAATTTCGAAGTAAATATTCAAATAAACTTTTAATGTTAGTTTGTAGTTCGATATCAGGCTAACTTCAACTTCACTTAAATACGCTTACCTACCATTTATATGTATAATTTGCATACGTGAGTTTAGAATTGCGGGCTGGAGTTTATATTGGCTGTGTGTAGAAATGTGTCACAGCCAAGCACAGGAAATTTATTACGGTACATAACTTGATAAGTACTAATGTCCGGTTTCAATTAAACTAATGTTCGTCGATAGTTGGTAAAGGCAGTAACGCGATTTCCGCACGCGTGTGTTCCGTACGTTCAAAAAGCATTTTAGCATCGTCTTATAGTTAATAACTTGGTTTAGTTGTTGGAAACATTTTCAAATTAATAGTTTGTTGGGTAAAGACATAATTTTATAGTTAAATTGTGGGTTTTTAATAAAATACTAATATTAAAGTGTTCTCTTAACCCGTTTACCCTTGGAATGTTGTTATAATCTCCTGACTAATTTTAACGGATTCCTTAATAGTCAGTGTTACGAGTCGAACGGTTCAATTGTGATTGTAAATTTGTAATTTTCTGATGAATCCATACTCTTATTAAATACTAAATCGCTGAACCGATTTTGTTAAAACGTAGTTTGGGGTAAGCTGGGATCTCAAGAAAGAATAAGCTACTTTTTACCGCGATAACCGACACCCACGCGGGCGAAGCCGGGGGCTAAAGCTACGATTGTAATAAAATAAGATATTTTACTTGAATAAGTTGAAATGAAGAATAACACTGTTTGCACGAGCTACGTTAGTTATCTTCGACCAACAGCAAATATCTAATCTAACTTCGATTACCCAACGTAAAGTTTTATTCTAAATATATGAGACGCTTAATCCTCGCTATTAACCCTTCCAATGGAGATCCAGATAGAAATTATAGGTTTGTTTACCCTCGGACTAAGCATTGCGGGTTTTACTTTTATTGCCGCTAGCTCTAAGAATAATTACTACTAAGCGTAGTTTATTTGACCAAGTGTTCAGATTAGAAGCAGACACACAAACAGAGAAATTTTAATAAAAATAGCAGATAATTCGTACAATTAAATAATAAATATTGTAATGCTCTTAATTAGTAATTAATTTGTAAGCAAAAAAGCATAATTAAAATAAAATGAAAACTGATATTAATGATTTTATTAAAGTATCTGACTACATTAGGAAAAAAAGTCTACTGTTTTACTTTCACACTTATGAAAGTTACTGTCTGCAAAATCAAACGAAAGTCGGATTTTTACTCAAAAGCTTACCTCGCGGTCGAGTCTGCCCTTAGAGTTGCGCTCTTTCATCACTTTTGTTTCAGCCACTTCAATCTTACTCAAAGGCCTGTCATTCACGAGTCTGCAACGTTCGTACATATTAACTTCAAAACTAGCGATGGAAAAAGGGATCAAAAGTTTTATATTTGTGTCCATAATTTGGCAAAGATACAGTGTTGTGTGATGATAGTCTTAGTACAATATGCTTCCAGTTCTACGTAAATAGCTCTGTGTTTCGGCTCGCGTCCAAAACAGTACTTGTTGCGATATAAATTCAATTTAGTACTTTTGCCCCCGGTAGTGTTTCTGAACTAACCACTTTGCCACTTAATGTTTTATGACAGCTACTTTTACAGCGCTTCGTTATGGTAATTGGATATGTGTAGTTGTGTTATAATTGACTCTAAAAATATACTCACAAAGGCTAATACACATTATGTAGAGTATTAAGGAGCACCCTGCTTCTCCAACGTAAAAGTTAACATAAGTGCAGCCGTGCTTGCAATGGTTCTTTTATTAGGATCTCAATCAACGCCGACATAATGAGCGATAAAATTAATACCTACACATTCTACATAATCTGATATTGAATAATTAACTTTAAGACCAATATTAAGAAAAAAAAAACGTTTTTATATATTACCGAGTTTCATCATCATCTGAACAGCAAGTTATTTTTTTTTGACGGACATGGTTTCTATCTTGTCCCAGTTCACGTAATATTCCTTAATCCTTTTAAACGATCCTAAAAGAATGCAATGAAAGAATTTTCCCGCGCTTCTGCATAATCAGCTAAATTAGTAATTCTTTGACCGTTGTACTTTTAACAGTTGGGTCAAATGCGGTCAACCTAAGAAAGAATGTTCGGTATACACTCGTAATCTATAGATCAAGATGTTTACGTACAACTATTTATTAATTATAATATACAGTTGAGAAATTTCATACTTTGTGGGACATACTATGGACGTTCTGGCGTTTTCATAAACCTAGTTTTCAAGCGCAGACAGTAGGTATTATATATGTTATTCATAATTGTAGAAACCTCATTACTTGTTCAACATCTTTTTGTGAAACTATGTTACTTGCTTTTTAAGCTTTTTTATGAAAAATGTCACAATTTACTAGAAGAATTATACATCCTTTACTGGGATCCAGTGGAAATACATAATAATGTTTTGTGGGACCCAACGCAAAAAAAAATATTAAACTGGGATCAAACGATTCACATAATCAAATTTCGTTCCTAACTTTTGGTTTTTACCAATGAAATCGTAATTTAAAGAGCCTTGTTTTGATTAATCTTACGTGGGCGTTTCAATCAAACTTAATGTCTAGAAACTCACCATAAATAAATTTCCTTCTGAAGGACTTATCAACACACGTTCTACCCAGGGAATATGCTTGGAAGTGTAAGTGAATTAGGTGTATATACAGGGCGTCTTTTATCGTGTCTAAAGCTGGCTGAGCCGATTGCATTACCTGACGTCGTTGTAGGAAGCCACGTGTAACACGTTCTCACATAATATACAAAACTACGAAACCTACTCACCCTTTGTAAGTACAGAGTCTAAACCCTCCACTTTTACGAGAATGAACATCCTACCACAGATTTTTTTTACGCTGACATAATGCATTTTTACGGAGTGGAAATTCCACTTCAGATTTTAAAAGACTGTTTATACTTTATATAACCCTCTTTTTGAAATATGGAGCTTTTTACTTAAATAATGTAAACCCTTTTGTTATTTACCAACTTCGTCTTAAAGATAAAGTTCAGACTACGAAAAGATACGTGACCCTTAAAATTTATGCCGCGCAGCGGTGTTTGTGAATAAAACATTTATAATTACATAGCTTGTTATAGTTAGGAGAATAATAAATAACGGTATATAAACACAGCTTATTATGGTTTAGTGAGAAGAAGATTTCAATGTTTTCAGAACATTATTTGAAGCCCAAGAACAACACTAATGAATTATAACAGGAATAACAACAAAATGAATATTAATAACAATAATGGCTTAATATTTACAAGAAGACTTCTCTTTGTTAATCAAACTCCACTCTCAAATTCAAAAGCAACCACTCCACTCGTTCTTTTTAATGCATATTCAAAAGCGAGAAAGTGAGCAAGTGTTTAAAAAGAGTGTTTCGGAAAAATCCAAGGATAACGCCGTGTGATGTCCTTAAAACAAACGGTGTATGAAACAAGTGTATTAGCTTCGTGGACTACCTACTCACAGCACCTACCTTCCATTTTAATTCACTTACCTGAACCGCCCACTTCCAGTCCTGTTTTACGACTTCTCGCCTGCCTTGTTAGTGCTACAATATATTCAATTGTCTTACTGTTTCCCGACCTCCGGAGTTTCTACTTCCACTCAGTTTAATGTGTTTACTTATTTTCATTAATTTTATACCACCGAAAGTTTCCAGCAATAAAATGGAATTTAACGTCGAGCAAATTAACTTTGGAGATCGTAAAATGTCGGTTTGTCTTCTGTCGATAAATATGGCTGTCCAATTTTGGAACAAAGGAAAGTATGGAAAGTAAGTTATTGTATTAGTTAGAGAGGATCATTTACAGTTTGTTCTCATTATTTATTCTGTTGGAGAGGAATAGTAATATTTCAAAGAGTAACCTCATTTATAAGGAGTGGTCGCACAGGAAAGCGCCATCAATCAACTTGGGCTGCATTGTCTTTAGTTTAATGGGGCTTATGAACTCATTGTTGTCATAATTTAAGGGAAATTATCACGATTCTCGGTAAATACTTGCTTTTCAATTTGCTGAGTAGATAAAACTGCGATATTATTATTAAATTAAAACACTCACTAAACTTTAGTTGGCTGTTCTATGAAGTTTAGTAACAGGAGTGTTTAAAGAAATAGTATTTTTCTTTTTACTTTCGTCCGTACTATATCACTGTATCGACCAATTTAGTTTGTCTTGTAATATAATTTGACTAATTACGTACAAATTCTAAGAGTTCAATTTATTTATCTAAATTTGTATCTCATTTGTCACGATGGACGCTGTCTTCACTTGTTAAAATTGACGATCGTCATGAAAAGTACTTAAACAAAAAATGAAATTTCTTGGCAAATAAATTGTACACAAAGTAAAGTGCTTCCCCTAACAACGATTATCTTTATATGCGCGATAAAACGAAGTAGGATAAACGCCTATGATTCTTAAAGATGTACCAAAATAGTTGGTTGTTAATCTTTTGATGTATCATGGTGGGATTACATGGAACTTCCTTAGTATAAATAATAATATAAAAGTGGGAATCAATTTGTAACATACCTATTGGTAGATTTCGTACATAATTTTGAATATCATAAAGGGGTGAAAGGCGCAATAGTGATACATAAATTTCAGGTATACTTATTAAGTGTGACAGTGTGTGAATCTTCAAAGATGCGGTTTAGGACAGGGCGACATATTTGAAACGCTGCCACGAGTTATTCTGGTACTTGGCCGCGCGTAAACACCGACACGAAGACGATAGTATATTATTATATCTTGCATTATTAATATACGATGGCCGATTATAATTTTTACTTAAATTCAGTGAAATGTTTCCGAGATTTATTGGCGTAGATATAGAACTCACTTGCGGTTGACGACGATTCAAATGCCAAAGCGTGTTTGATCACTAGTCTTTGATAGTGTAATTTTATGTTCATGTCATCCTCACCAACTTTCATTTTATTACCGCCGATGATTTACAAGGCTTAATTAATTTCATAATTTAGATGTTTACCATACAGGGTGATAGTAAGACGGCATGGTGTACAATCTGAAGCTTAAGTAACGTGAAAGTATGAAACGTGAAAAATAATAAAAAAAAAATATTTAAAATAAATTATCATTAGAATGTTACATTGTAGCTAACTTCCCTGAATTTAAAAAATAATATAATAATATTTTTGGACAAGTCGAACACAGCCATCTGATCCCAAACTAGGCAGAGTCTGTACTATGGCAACCAAACCACTCATAAACATGCTTATATATTTATAAATGCATACATTACAATTAAACCAAGACACAGAACAAATGATCATGCTTACCACAAAAATAATTCTCCAGGGTGGGAATTGAACCAACGACCCCCGGTTTTGCAGTCAGGGTAGTGGCCCTGACTAGTGGTCTAGTAGTTAGTGAACCACTAGACCATTAGGCCAGTCAAATATATAATATAAATATTATTATTTAAAAAATAACTTTCTCTAAGCATGCTGTAGGAATACTACGACTTCCCTAAATTTTATCCATACAACACATTATTTTTAACTTAAGCTTCAAGTAACACCCAGAATTTCTCTAATTTAAAAAATTATATAATTATAACGCAAACGGTTATAAGTAGTGATTACATCAAGTTAGTTCAAACTGCCGCTAACACTGCACATTTATTAAACTTAACTTCGTTGAAACTGAAGCACGGGCTTTCAATTACAGACCTATTAAATTCCATCGAAGCTTCTTGAGTGACATCAAAGAGATTTCAGATATCAGCCATCGGCGTTTATGTAGGAAACTGTATAACGTAGATCAGACAATATGAAGTGATTAATTTTAGGAAATAGAAATATATTTTCCGCCGAATTTTCGTAGCTTGTTCATGAGTCACACGCAGCCGACACTGAGTAATATGGTCTATATTTTTAAGTAGAACGTTGTAAGGAAGGCAGTTACATGTCATCGGCATCGCGACCATGTGGCTGTAAAGTGGCGCTAGATTTGCTTGTAAGATGTGACGGTTTCCGCGGCGAGACGCACGCGCAGTCCTCGCCACGCCTCGGCCAATATAAACGTCGATCGAAATTAAAACATAACGAGAAAGTATGCGCGGGACTTTATCTTATTACGTCTAAACGTCTGAATATGCGCATTTCGTAGTAGTGACCTCGGGCCGTGCACTTAGTGTGAACACATGTGCCGTGAAACTGTGATCAATGAAGTTCAGTGCGCTTATGATGTGATAGAAAAGTAGTATTTTGTGTTATCTGATGGTAATGTAGCAAAACAACGTGCTTTTTAACTTAGCTAAACATTATAGTAGAACTTGCGTATCCTTATATTGGTAACAATACAAAACATTATAGGCAATCATGATCCTTTTGATAAACACAGCTTTAAGAGAGTCTTAGACAACTCAGTCTGGAAAAGCGCATAATAACTTAAGTAACTATCGATTTCTTTTTCTATTGAATTCATCTCTCAATTATAAAATACCTACAATTCATATGTATTTTAATGTATCGTAAATTTTTTAAGTAAAGTTTATTCCGATCGTACACGCAACGTTTGGCAACTGATCCTTTCTCATCTTTTCTATTATTTTAAGCTTTGCAGAATTACACTATAAATAATATTATCAAAATAACCAAATAATGAACTTTAAAATATTACAAGTAGATAACCAATTTAAAAATATTTTTAATTATTCAACGTTGTTAAATTATAATTTTCTTAAGATTTTATGATATACTAATGATATCATTTATTAGTATATGCACAATAAAGGCATATACCCACCTGTCATTAACACCTGTCTTTTACTTAATCGAACTATGATCTTAAAAAATAAAATAAGTTTTATAATAATATAAAGACTACCCACATAATACTACCATTGGTTATGTCTTTATTATAAGCTTAAATAATTTAGAACATTAGCCAGGTCACAGCTACTAATGACCTTTCTTACGAGGTCACTGACCAAAATATTATAAAAAGAAAGTTAAACGTGTGTGAACATTTTCTGTTTATAAATATAACACGTGTATGGGATATAACGCCACTGAAACGAAACTCAACACATTCGAATAAAACTAGTATTTAGCTATAAAAAAACATAAACCTCTTTTGGGTGCATTAGGATAAAATCGGCATTAATTAATAGTTTTTGATAAAAGAGTAGAAGGAAGAGTAGCTTAATTAAGGAGAATTTAATAGGTATTCTTTGAAAATCGCAAGAGTAAGAAAGATTTTTAGTGATTGCTCGTAAATTATGTATTGTATTATTATAATACAATATACTTTATGAGCAATCACTGATTTTTTTTCGTGTCAATTAAATTCATTTTGTCCAAAAAATTTAAGTTTTAATATCTTATTAACTACAATCTAATTAATTAGCCTAATATCACTTATCACAAAAACATGCGAAAATAGTTTGGAACAATAGATTTATTAAACGATGTCAGCTTGATCGATTAACTTTTCCTTTTAGAGGCAATGAATAACTCACATTCGATAATGTCCCTCCGCACACAAAGGCGTGTGAAAATTGCCCCGACATTTTGCAGTACATCACAATAGAGAGAAAATGTTCTACAATTTAATTTTGAACCCCGTGATTTAAGATAAAACTTTAAAAATACGTTATTAACTTTGAGTTACAAAATTTTCATATTTGTTTAGATTTTTTTCATGCTGATTCGTCTAATTAGATACAATAATAATACTTATGCAGTAGGTAAGAAAGGTTCATATTTTCAATTTCATTTCGCAGACAATGTACCCACTCAGACAGATATATAATAATGATATGGCGTTTATTAATGTAATCGGGCTTTATTGCCATTACTCTCCATACATAACATCATATTCACACTCTACCCGTAAGTGATATTCAAGCATGAATAATGTCCGAATTCAAAGTGTACCTTAATAAGTGTTTAGTAAATTATAATAAAAAAAAACTTTTACCCTAGATATAGGATAGTTATATTTAACAATAGAATGATGAAAAAAAAAAAAAAAGTAACAAAAACAAATGTAACGGTTTTATTTTTACTACACAATAATTGTTGCTTCCATATATTAGTATTGATATTAAAAAAAAAACACCTTTTTTGGTACCTTTGAAAACCATAGAGGTGCAAGGAGAGTTTGGTGAATTTTAATAAGTCATTAATTTCATGATTCAATATCATAATTTAATAACCTGCGGTTGATTATAAAGGCTGTATCAAATAATAATTAAGTTCCTTAAGTCTTATGTTACTGAGTACAATTACATAAAAAGAAAATTTATAAACATATCATGATGTTATCCGTGCTATCCCCAAAAAGAGGTTTAATTACGTATGACTTACTACTAACTAGATTTTTATTACTGAGTATATTATGATGTATTTATTATTTGTTATGACGTTAGTAAAAAAATGTAGGTAATCCTTGTGCCTTATCTTTTTTATTTTTAATAGTCTAACTTAATAAATAAATTATTAAATTAACAAATCCTGATCCAAACAGATGAGGAATTAAATTAGAATATCTACAAAAATATAAATAAGTTAAATAGTCAACGCACTGTCCTAAATTCTACGGTTTTAATAAATATTGATAATTCATTATAAATGTAGTAAAATACAAATGAGAGTAAACAATACTATGTAACTAAGTTTAAAACAGATGTTTTAGTGCGTGTTCATTAGGCACTAGAATGTATCATATTATAATAATATTATTGTCTGAAAATTGTTTTTATTTTATCGAATTCTATAGTAGAAAAATGTTTTTTATTTAATAAATAGAGAATCATCAGCCAGTATAAATAATAATTTATTTTTATTAAAATCTAGCAGCTCGCCCCGGCTTCGCACGACAGTGTGATATTTTCGAAACATTTCTTACGTCTTTTTATTATTTTCTTTTATAAAAACCTTATCCTTGCCATAAGAAACATAACAAAAAAAGAATTACCCAATTTGGTGCAGTCGTTCGAAAGTTATGGCGCGATCAAGGAAAATCGGGATTTATTTTTATGTATGTATTTATTCTCTGTTATTCACAAACCTTTTGGTAGGGAAAGACCGCATCAGTCCTTGACACTGGCTTCTTACCATAAGCGTCAAAATGTTGTATAACTATCTATTCTATATTATCTATTAACTATTTGATACTACTTATTATTTAAAAATAATACGAGACTAACGCACCGATACCAAAAATTATTCGGCATTCCTACAAATCCATATTTAGCTCTAATATTTTTAACTCATTGTAATTTCAACCTTGAATGAAACAAAAAATACGATTTTGTACTCGGGGCTGAAAATAGTTTAATTAATACCAATTGTTTTTATTTCTAGTCGTTGTTCTTTTTAACGTCGGCTGCCTTTACATGTGAATCATGATTGTTTTTACTATTTCGATATAATTAGCTGCTATAATATTATTAAACTGTCTAAATAAATGCCGATCTCCATATTTTCTAACAAATATCGTTACTCTTTGTGTCAACGCGTAGGTACTAAATGTCACATAGAAATATTTTATGCCGTGATGGAAAGATTGGCTAGATAACAAGGATTATAGCAAGGTTGACCGCCCTGAATGCGATTGACATACCTACCTACGAACCTAGCCGTTCTTCGCAAAATGTTGTTACCACAAAATAATAAGGGCATACAACATTTGTTGATTTTTGTTTATTTTTATCAAACAACAAAAAATACGTACCTAAAATGTAGAATAAGTTTCCAATTTCCTTTCAAAATTTCAAATAAAACACATAAAACGAGTTACGAATATTTATTTACATTGTACCTATTTAAAAAAATAAACAGCCAATAAATAAAATAATGTCTACAAATATTTTGCGTAACTGTAACATTAAAATTGCAGTCAACGTGTTCTAAAATACATCAAGTATTTAAATGAAATTTTTATTACATTAGGACAACCAATCAACCTCGAATTTTATTAAAAATAACTTTTGGGAATTACAGGGTGAGGAATAGGTACTTCTTATAACAGCAATTCCATGAATTCCATATAGCAAAATTATCATAATATTATATACCTGGATAACATGCTTGTTTCTCTTAAGGATAACTTTGCTCAACAGTTTAATGGCTTCCACAAACTCTAACTTCACCGCTATCGGCTCTACCACAAATATTTACATTAACTTATCGATGTTTGTGCTGACATATTATTTTATGATAAATAGGTTAGCTCCTAGTTATCTATACATACATTATAGAAGTTGTATGACGCAGTGTAATCAATGTACCTAACAATAGTTTGTATACCGACTTGAGAAGCCCACGTCCCGTTTCGAAATGAAACAATCTCTCAAGGGGACAAATTAATGTGTTTTGGGACCTATTTCTCATTTTGAGATTCCGGTAAACATCCTTGGTATATTTTAATATTAAATCAACATAAGATTATGATTATATACATTGCACACAGTACAAGAATAATAATTAAGGATAATGTGCTTTCTATTTTTATATCTGTTATTTTGTAGACCCTTAATTTAACAATCCTGAAACAAACTCATAAAAATAGAAAGTACCTAAATGTTTTTCCAAACATTAGGTAAGTAAGTAGGTAGATTTTAAAATGAGAGTAAAATATGTAACCAGAATATGACAAACTATTTTACAACATAATTTATAGTTATAAAGCTAAACGTTGTTTTGCTACTGTTTAATCATGAAAGACTAGAGACATAGATGGCATAATGTGAAGTTGGTAACAGCGCCATCTAGAATTCTGTGACAAAATTACTTTTACTAAGATACGAACCAGTTTGAACAATGTTGCCGATCGCGGAGACGGATGAGGGCGCCACCGCGCGGCTTTCGATGAATGCTAGACATCGACGAACGCGCGACAGAGTCGTGACTGCTGAAATGCGAGCGGTGCGGCGCCGCCGGGGTTGGACTGTAGTGGGCTCTGAAACTAGGTAAGTGCGAGCTCCACCACCAGATGACGCTTTCATCAGTTTTCAGCAGTGCAAAAAATTCTTTAAGACTTTAAAGATTCAAAAAGATCTGAAATTCTGAATCTGGAATAGATTTTAATAATCTAACATACAAAAACAATTAGGAAATTTATTCGGCTAAGAGATATTACACGAAAACATCTGGGTCAAAAATTCAATTAGCTGTAAATTGTTCATAAATAAAGCTTTTTTGTTATAAAACGGTAAGGCGTGAGAAAAATACAACATTTTTTGACTTTATCTGGAAGCCAGTTTTGGAAGTGCTGTAATTGCCAATTAGGTGGACCCGTGGGCCATGTTGAGGAGACTACAGCAATTTCATTTATAAATGTTTTTTTACAAAGTTCAAGGTACCGCGTGAAGTTTTTACAGATCTAAGATATTAAGGACCTGCGCTACATTAATTAAACCTTGTTTCTTATTTAACACTGTACCTGAATTTCTTATTTTGTCGCCAAAATATAAGCAAGAAATAATTGTACATTTGTACCGGTAACGAACGTATTTTGAGGGCTAAACTATTTTTGTGTGGGTAAAGAAGAAAAACTAGTCAACACAAATAATTAAGTGGAATTTCAAAAAGATTGAATTATATTTCAATATTTGAAATTCTTAAGAAGGATACTAGCCCTTCGTTAGAATTTATTAATAATATAGATATATATATATATATTTAATATAGGTAAATATATTTTTTGTATTAAAAAGCAATTTCTAAGTCTGTATCAAAATTTTCACAAAGTAAGTATTCTAAAAGTCAAACCAAAATTACCTACTTGAGTCAAGATGAAAGGGTTGTTTTTTCATTCTATACATTCATTTGTTTTTCTTTGTGCTCAGTATTTACCTTAATCGTCTGAATGCAGGGTTCAACGTAGTTTGCGCTCAACACATGTTTGTAGAAAGATATCAAAGACTTTATATCTTAAGGCGATAGACCTTGGTATTTGTTGAGAGAACATCTATGTACCTACATGTGAATGTTATGTGATACTAGAAACATGCTTTGTTTTGTTATTCTATCAATAATGCAAATAGTTTGATGTTCCAATATTTGGATTATATTACTCAATCTCGCTTGGATATGTACGAAACATTGTGCGGTAGCTATCTACCTATCTAGTTTGTAATCTCAGGATACTATTATCCTGAGATTACAAACTCGACGAGGTAAATTACTTTTTAATATAGTATTGTTTTATATTTTAGCTGAATATATTTTAGCTGTTAATTAAAAAAAAAAATGCAAAGAAGCAAACAGTTTAAAAATTTCAATTATAAAAACTGGTCCAACTTTTTAAATATTAAGTAACTCAATATTAGATTACCCTCTAAATCCGACTGGATACAACGCGAACTCCCAAGTAAAATAAATACATTTGCTAAAAAGTAATTATTTTAATTATTTTTTATCCTTGTTTAAGACGAATATTAAACGTACTTGATAGCGTTTTTGTATCTCTTACGTATTCAATTATTTATAAGGCAGATATATCTTATTTTTTTTTTTCTTTTGTGTTCTATTTCATCACTTCGTAATTTTAATTTATATAGTCAGTAGCAACTCAAATAATAACTAAACGACTTAAAGTACCCAAGCAACACAGACAGGTTACCCAAAATAAATAAAGATCACTTTATCAGACTAACGTAACTAAAGACTTACTTAATAACATACATTATTAAACAGGTTGTCACAGAAAGTATGGACGAGCGGATGTCCAGAGGTAGAGTCCAAATCAGTCTTATAACTGGACACAATTGAAACATGGGAGTGTTTCAATTGTGTCCAGTTATAAGACTTTAATATTAACATTTTTTTTTTAAATTTTACTTTCATAATTTTTCTTCTCAAACTGCCTTAGTAACACGCAATACCTGGCCTTATACAATATTTTTTCTAAAGTAGCTATATAGTGTTTTTTAGGATAAAATAAAACCATAGAGCTTAAAAAAACAACGCATGTTTCTATAAACGTTCATAGCTTTAAAATCCTCCGAAATCTTTGAGGGGTACATAAAAAATACAGAAAAATATTTGAGGGCTTATTAAATTTATCGTGCATTAAAATTCCATAAAATAATAATGCAATCGTTTTTATTTCTTTACAAACTAATTGGACTCCAAGCCACAAAATGTTTACTTTAAATACACCTAAATATGTAAATCAATTAAGACCTTCAGCTTTGAGAAGCCAGCTACTTAATATTCAAACTCCACCGAAGCTAATTGGTATGTTCCCTCGCTTACATAGAGTTACAAACTACACAGTAATTACTTAAACCGTTCATTATCTAAATTTTCACTGAAACTACTGCTTAGAAAACTAAGTCTTCGTTAAAAAAAAACTTTTTTTTTCTGATTCCCAAGTCCTGAATTCTATCCACAAAAAACACAAGTCAAACTCATCGATTTACAATTAAATATGGAATTAAACATTTAAGTAGGATTTTCTTGTCAAATTTTGAAAAATAAAAACAATCAAATAATCAACAGCTTACTGTTTAGCAGGCTGAAGCTTTCTATCCACTTTTACACTACTTATAATCGTATAAAACAATAATTCGTTTTGTCCTGTCACAGAACATATTTAAGTCCAGGATCCTAAAGTCCCATAAAAGTTATAAAAACACTTTATCGTCACAACCTACGCTTTGTTTGTAATATACTTGTATTGCCTGATATTGGTCCTCACCGCATATTTAATTAGGTTATATTTACTTGTCTTTATTTTTTACTGGAATTTTAAACTATGTTTATTATAGAAAATAGTAGCTTATTTTGGAGAATGTTGGTTAGCCCATAATTGGCTAGTGCGTAAGCCTTATTACTTATTATTTGTACGCATAAGCTGGGGAGACCTCTATAAATATATAGTTCGTCTCTAGATCTAAGTGACCACTCACTAAACAAGCAGTAAAGTCTCAATACTATATATTTATTCAAAAAGTATGCAAGTCTCGGTTAAACATGAAACATTTTCATCTCATATATGCGTACATAGATTAAATAAACTCCGATCCTCTTGTGTATATTAAACAGACTATGTTAACATCGTACACGGGACCTCTAATGCATGACAATGCAATTATTCCACTGTTATTTTGAATGCTTATTAATCTCTCGAGAGTTACAACGTTTACGTGTTCGTAAATAACTAATATCAAAGATATTTCATTTGTTTTTTACTTTTATACAGCGATGTTGAACTCTCCTGTTTTGTTACAACAATTTTTTTATTGCTAAATGTTTAAGTATCCCTAGTAGGCAGTTCATATTACACGGTAAAGAATACTAATAATGTGAATTAAAATAATATACAAAATTTTATTATAATTATTATTGAAAAAGATGTCGATGAATTCTCTGACGCTTCCTTAAAGAAGTCTCCTTTTTTTACTTAATCTTTTATTTATTATTAAATTCTAAGGTTTGTAGTTTTATTAATATAGTTATAGTTTTGTGGTTTTTGTTAGTTGTTAATTTGTAGGATAATACGCATTATTATTTAAATCACTCTGCATTCTGTAATAATATAACGACCAGAAACAAAAGAGCATAATAGGTTTAAAAAAATCGTTTACAAACCCTAATGCACTACTGAAAATAATTGTATCTGAAATACACGGGAGCGGCAGTTTCTCCTTAAATTAAACCGCATTTTCTGAATGCAAAACGAATTGTTCTTTAATAGCAGACACATAAAGGTGAAAGCGGTTTGTTTGCTGTTTAATTTGTTTTCTACCTCCAATGACTATTTGTTCGAGATTTTATATTTGTGTATTAAACTTTTGCTTCTCAAATAACCCTGTAATTATCCGCAAGAAAAAGAACTACACAGGATGTTTATATTGTGTGTCTTTTGTACTCAGTTTATAATGGAATTGTTCTTTTATACCCAATTATTATTTTAAATTAGTAAGTACAGCCTTGTCGCTGCTTCTGTAATTGCAAACGTGACTGTATCTCGTAATTTTTCTTTTCACAACAATAAGTAAATTGCGAATAGAAAATGTAAAAAACACATAATTATAATAATTTATATTCCCAATACATACATAGATTCCTATTCCTTACATTCTTAATATATGCACATATTGTTTCAACTTGTTCAGGCCATTGCGCATAAAAACTCAATGGTTTTCATAGAGAATACAAAGACCCTGTTTAGTAAGCAAACCTTTTTAGGTTTTGTTCGAAAAGGTCTCTCAATCAGCTGGCTGTCTACCAAAAAATGGAATATACGCGAACAGTCGATTTATACGAGAATGTTCCATTGTATATATTCAGAAGCGTTCGGAGAAATTGAATGCCATAAAGAGTTCGCATCTACGTAGTAAAACCATATTCTATCAACGACTAGAAACTTCTCGCAACATATAGTAAATCAAGTGAATATTTTGAAACCATCGCAATATTTTCGTTTACACACACTTCCATAATCTACTTTTTTAAGTTAAATTTTACGTTGTATTTTTAAAATAAACTGTGAAATATGTGCCTGTATTTCATATTATTCTGTCTACTTTAGGACTAACGGATCTGTCGAATAGGATTATAGGATTTATTCGAATGGGATTTTGGCATTATATTTTTTGTTTTATGGACAATTTACCAAATATTTATACTTGGTCATTCTAAATATAGACGCTTATATTATTCAGTTTAACAGGTACGAATATGCGTAGTACTGAGGTACCTATACAAATATCTGGTGATCTTATAATTATAAACAAATGACGGTATAATAATACTGATGGTATTGCAGTTGAGTTATTGGCGGAGCCGTTCAAGCGGTTCATACCTGACGCGTTTCCAAGATTCGTCACCAACCACGCGCCTAACTTGTTCAGGTGACGGGCGATGAGCTACTGCCCCGGGCGTTGGCAGTCTGCCCTTACGGATATAGACGGAGACATTGCGTCGTATCGCATACCTGTTTTATACTGAACACATGTTCTTGAGACAAGCGATGAGAGAAAGCGGGAGACAGTAATCACTAATTGCTCTTCAGACCTGGTCTTTTGAAAATAAAAATAAAAGAGTTACAGAGATTCGTTAATAACACATCTTATGTGTTATTTACAAATAAAGTTCTCCGTAACCCTATTTGAGTGCATATTTTTAGATTTCAAAGAGTGATCCCATACAATGGCTTGATATTTTTTTTTTGCCTCAGTAAGTGTTCTTAACAAACAGAAAAAACAAGAGACCATTTCTAAATTATTGTAGGTGCACGGTGTTCTGGTCGACTTGCGAAGAGGACTTATAGGAGACGACAACTCATTAATGTACAATTTATATGCATTTTTTTTTTGCATGCATGCATGCATGTAACCGCTTTATAGAACTCCTCCGATCCTCATCCCAGAAGCCTCCAGGCTAAAGATTAGTACGACGATTGTGGAAACAGTCTTTGAAATTGAAACGGATTGTTCATAGCTTCAGTGGTTTTAAAGCGACTTCAAAACGAACAAAACGAGGTTTTCAAGACGTCGGAATGTTTGTTTTTTTTTTTGCTTCATTATTGTTGCCCGATTAATTGAAGATGTCTGGAACGATTTGAAAAATTATACATTCTTATCTGTTTTCTAAAGAACATTGAAAAACCTTTGTCACTGTTTTGATTTTTGAGGATTACTTCCTATAGCAGTTCTAAACTGACTTCAAGATACTTAAACTTTATAAACTAGAAAATAACAATATCTAAATCATTCATTTACATTTAAAAACTGTAACAATTAGTTAAGTATTTCATCTAAATAATAAAAAAAAAAGTATTATCACATATCTCTACATAAGTACCTACTGTGTGAATTCACTCAACTCGCACTGTTATTAAGACAATAAATTATTACAAACACTAATTAAATCATAACATGGTATCTGCTTAAGTAAATAAACTGACAATCAACATTAATGATGAGTTGACGAGATCGTGAGGCAAGACAAATGAGGTTCGTACCAAAATATTTATTATAGCTTATATCATTTGGCAACTAATCCGACAATAATCTAAATCTTATCATAATGAAAGTCAAAGCAAGAGTGAAAGCAATTATGTCTTAGACAAAAGAAGATCAATTGTTAGGTACAATGTATAGAATGTGATAATCTAAATAAGGCGTAAAAATAATAGTTTTACTAAATGTGATGAACTATTTTAAACTGAATACGAAATGTCGTGATGATTTTCTTCAATACAGGTCAAGAACAGTTTGGGAAACATTCCAAAACGTCTGAATAACGAGTTTGAAATTTAAAAATTTAAATTAACTTTCAGGCCGCTAACAAGTCAGAAACAAAAAAAGAACATAGATTTTGCGAGTAGTGAAGCGTTATTTACAATGCATGAGCTACTTCAAATTTCGAATAAAAAAAGGGCTAGTTGCTTTAACATGCATTTTTAATATGGTTAAATATGGCTATATACTGACTTAACGACGTTTGGACTAAAGATAACAGACGACAAGAAACAACCCCACCAGATTTAGAAACAACCCTGCCTAAATGCAACTTTAGAAGCGTATTTTTGTTAGCAAATTGAAATTTACCATGAACTATTTATCAATCAATGATCTAATACATCATTTACATACATTGCGTAAGTTTGTATACTATACCATCAATGAATATATCCTCTCAAATCTCTTCATTTGTGTAGTACTCGTACGTGATTTTTTCAACGATGCTTGGTTTTAGATCACACCCGTTCCTCATTTCAATACTAAAATTATGACGATTATATTAACATTTTTGTAGACCTAACTCTGTATCTACATACTACAAATGCCTGTAACAAACAAAGCCTACGGTGTATTGACAGCTGACCGCTGCACGATTTTCAGTTGTTCGGACGACTAAACCGTGTTTACAGATTATTTGTAGTTGTTTGAGTGTGTTACGTAAAATTTATATCGATAGTACCGGAATAAGCGATTCATCTGTGTCAAGAATTTTAGGCTTGATTATTGTCAACGGGCATTCAAACATAATTTTCTATATTTTCCAAATCTAATTTTTAATCACGTGTTCCGTCTTACATACTCGTAGGTACGTTTTCTAAGAATACTGGTATAGTACTCATTTCCTACGCGCGTATGGTATAAATTTCATTAAGAAAAAAAAAAAAAACAATGAAATAAAATTGAAACAACATGCGAATCTCAATTAATTCTCAGATCCTTGTAACATTAAAACAAGCTTACTTTGTGTATTTAAAAGGTATTTCCCAACAAATTAGTTAAAACTGAAGTGGTGATGTAAGAGGGGTGGATTTCCAGATAAGGCTGTCTGAGGCAGGCCGGTCCAATCCCGGATTATAGCTGGCCCCGGGGAAAGCTAATCCCGTTCCTGTTTTATATTCTAATGTCTAGACATAAATTAAGAATTTCCTGATCAAAACTGAACTTTCGCAAGCGAAGCTGAGTGTTCGGGGTATTTAGACTAATTAAAATGGGATATAAATTTTGTTGCAGATAAACAAAAACTTGTGACATTTAAAAGGACTTATCATCGTTATTGTATTTTATTTGACTGTTGAGTCATTATTTTAATCAGGTCTTAGATATACTGGGTGTAACGGAAGGTTTTATCCATCAACAAGGTGTGAAGAGTACATGTGGTACACTGTACCACTAAACTGACTCTGTACCAGGTACAGAGTCAGTTTACAAAATTTCAACTCAAAATGAGTTATTAAATAATTATTGATACCCAATTTTTCGCATTAATTTTTGGACAACAAACAATCTTGTGGAATAAAAAATTCCAATGCTTAATTCTAAGATAGTCAAATGCTTAATGTTGAGATGTGAGAAAAAAACAGTTTGATTTTACAAAAATAGTTTCATTACGTAATTAAAGAAAGTATGCTTAAACTATGGAAATTGTTATAAACTCGAATCTTGAGTTATTTCATAATTATAATCGTTACTATCTGTCGAAATGTTTGCATCTTACTTATATTTATTAATCATGCGAGTCGGACGTACACTCGTACCTACGTGTATCCTATGGGAATTGTGCGGAAATTTAAACACGAACCGAATTACGAACCGTCAACGCCCCTGAGATGAAACCATTTACGTAAATTCATTATTTATCCGGACTAAATTTGTAGTGCGACATCTGTCAAGTTGTTTTTATAGCGACAACTCTCGTGACAACTCGCTTTGTTCTTTAGAAGCATTTAAATACGATAAGTTGAATTTGTACGTTGAAATACATGTGGATTTACAATTAAGTCATTGTTATTCTACTGTCTGTGCCTTATATATCACCCAAATGGAAACGACAATGAAAATTTGGTACTTAGATACTACGTGTCAAACTTGATAAAGAGGTTACGTAATAGATATTCAGATTTTTTGTTAAGATATTATTTATTATACCTCAATCAATTAACGAGATACTTGCAAAGATAAAATTATAATTCTGTGTTTTATGTATCCTATATGAAAAAAATAGTTGTGTGTAAATTTTGGAATTAACTAGATCTGTCCAATTTGAATCTGTTTACGAACCAAATCTCAATTAGTAAATGACAGTTTTCGTTAAGTAATATCCTGTGAATAAACAAGACGTCAGATTCAGATTTCAGAATACGATCTCTGTTGTGTAAAAGATCGCTAAATTAATTCGTAAATCAGAACAAAATTATTCCTTAAAATAATTTTACAATAATCTGACGAGCGCGCAGTAATCGACTTATTCGTTCACCGAGCCCTTTCAATGTTTAATCGTTTTATTATCGGCAGCTACAATAGCGTTATCAATGCAAAAATAAACGAAACCAGGAAATTAATCCGCACAAAATTGGAAATATCTTGGCATTTCCGAAAGCCAAGTTTCACCTTTTAAAGTCAACATTTAATAAGGTTTAAGCCAAATGCCACGTGGCCAATGTGATTTAAACTATGTTGGCGTTATTTAACTAGAATAAGCACTGCTTCATCGTTTTTTACACGCTGTTATGTTTACCCTGTAGGTACTTTTTTTTTTATTATGACTAGTATAGTACTATACTCTTATTACTTGTATTAATATTATGTTTTTTTTGACATTCAATATTTTTAGTTTAATTGTTTACTGTAATCTGTGTCACTGTGCTGTGTCTAAATAAAATATTATTAAATGTATAAATGTATACATATATATATAAACTATTTTATAATAAAGTCTTGTTAGAACATTGGCACCTAACAGTATTTTGCTTGATTGCATAGATCAATCAAGGTTCAAGCATTAGTAGGTTAATGTAAAATCAATACTTGATTTGATTAATCTTTCGTTTATCCTGGCAAAAAAAAGAGTGTACAAATTGTTCTACGCAAATAGTAACAACAACTGCACTTAGTTGTTACCCTTTTGCTGAGGTCGTGTTTTAATTATATTCGTAACTCCAGTTCCCACATTAATGCTAGGATTTCCTATAGCTACTGCAATTTACATTATAATGTAGCTAGGAAATTTCGGCGTCAAGCACCTCCGGTTTATCACAAAATGAAGTTTTCAAAAATAACCCAGTTGAAGCGCTGATGTACATTAAATTAAAATATTTCAAATTATTTCAAACTATTACCAGTTCGGTTTACTGATTTAAGTCTAATAAATTTCATCTATGAAAGTAATTTATACGTACTATGAAGTCACTTTTACTATACCTTCAAGAAAATTGGCTAACTGAGCACTACACTGATTAAATTGGTTCTTTACAATACAGCCAATTTATGCTACAATGTACCAGACTCTAACAACCTTTTAGTTGACGAAGGGATATAGTAGTGATGGATATAATAGTGAACTGGTTAACCTTGTAATATGTTTAAGATCTATGGGCTTTGAAACTAACAATTTTTATTCATAGACTTAGTAGTATTTCTCGATAGAACTTCGTCGTCGACATGAGAGCCTGATTTGGTGAAGCGTTCTCCTTCGCAAGTACAATAGTCAAGTTTAAGATTGACAATAACACGATTAAAGTTTAGTAAACTACTTCACACTATCGAGATTCATAGACATAGCTAACTTAGTTGATAGTGGGACGAGTTTTACGTTAAGCTTCGACCTGCGCGCTTACTATGAGCCCTTAAAGCAGGACGGCTGCCTTTATGGAAGCGAGACACCGCTACACGCAGTATAGTGCGCTGTCTCTCTTCAACAATGACAACGGTCATGCTTAGAGAGAGCATAGTACAAGCACTGGCTGCCGTACTAACGAGTATAACTTTAAACTGCTAACTGCCTTAACTACTACATGAACTTGTCGTTCTACTAACTACTGTTTGTAAATATACTTTGTATGAATCAAAAATATTATATTTCGTACAGTATATCTCGTAAACTAATTTGTACTCGAGCCCCTTAACTTATGAATAAACAATGAAATGTATGTATGTGGGCGAATAAACTGCCCTATTACTCGTTCTGAGTATCGTTAAAGGTGAGTAAGGGAACAATTTAACGGGAGTAATTGCTCTGTATACTTTACCTTCAAGGTACAAACTTTTGCCTCAAAACAAATATGTATGTAGAAATAGGCCGTACAAACACTTGTAATGTGAACTGTGAAGAGAGCGCGTGACCTTTAGCACAGAAAGCTTAGCGCTCTGCTAAGTCTTTACAATATTTGTACCTTCCTATGTGTGTGTACTTTCTAATGTCTTGGTCACAAATAAAGCACTTGTCAGAATGTGTCACATTATGACTATATACATTTCTAATTATTTGATTGTTGGTAAAATTATTTGGATATATCTCAGGAAGAAATTTTTTACTTCTTTTTTAAACTCTTTCATCTCTATCAATCAGCCTAAAGCGACAGTAAAATACATCATATTTTGTTCATGTCATGTGTACACAACAGTCGCTGCAGCAGTGTTTAAATTATTTCAACTAGATTAAGGTCTATCCCGGCACAACCCCGGCCGCAATCCAAGCCCTTCTATGGATCCTCTCAGCCGGCACAACTTGGTATATAATTAGTTTAAAGCTCGGCTTCACGACTTATATGCTTGGTATTTGTCCTCAAAAGCAGAGACAACAAGATTACTTCAGATGGGACAGTAAAAAGTGTTGTCTTCTTTCATTCGGTGTTTCTGCAGTCTAACTTCAGTAGAATTTCTAGAATAAGTTCATTGACCTACATTTTTACAGTCGACTGAAAATAAAAATGAGAGAAATATTGTATAGATATATTTAAAGTGAAGTAAAAGTAAATAAAGTTATTGTATTTTTACGTTCATGCAAAAAATTTTTTACTGATGTTCGTGCTTTAGCAGTAACATTTACTTACACAATAATTAAATTATCTATTTACTTTTATGTAAGTAAAATATTATGTTTATCGATATTTACCTGTTTCAGATTATTTGATTAACTTCAAACAGCGTCTGATAAAATATACAATCTATCGATTTGTTGACATACGATACGTCATATCGTAAGACAAATAACTACATATGTTTACAATGGCACTTTCAAAATCTTTAACAAACCTCTTTACGATATCTATTTGACTACTGATTATATAATTTAATTAAAAAACCATTAAGCTAAAAATAATCAAGTGAAGTGTGAAAGGTCACAAGGGGTCTTCGGATCAATTTATTTTTAAAAAAGGTCAACACCATAGCCATTCTATATTCTTCGACGGTTTTAGAAATGGAAAATGAAAATGGATTTTGGGATATATCAATTCTCAGCTGTATAGGTACTTTTCAATCCGTCGGATGCACGCTACGTAATTTTATCATGACTAAATCGTGATGCTTTAAAAAGTTTAGCCATGCAATCATTGCGCAATCGAGTGTATGAGAGGCAGATACTTTAGAAACTGGGAAATGAAAGCGATTTATTATAATGCTCAAGGAAGGAAACATTTTCGGGAACGTTCCTGCATTTCATTTCACTGTTGAAAGATTTCTTTCTTGTGCAAACATCAAACGATTTTCAGATGTGAGTGGTTAATTTTAATTTTTTTCGTTAATTTTGAATTTGTTTCGGAATTATGTTCTTTTCAAAGACTTACTATGGTGTTAATTTAGATATGATGATGTTCAATTGTTTATCGTGAGTATTGTATCAGTTTTAAATTAATTAGTGTCTATTTAAATGTTTTGAGCATTTTTCATGTTTTTAATCCTAAAATACTCTTTTTCATATTTCAGAAAATATAATATGTACAGTATTATTAAAGATGCTTTCACTATTAAATATATCTGTACAGAAACATCTGTGATGACTTAAATTAATTGCTTACGTTTCTCCGGGAAGAAGCTAACAAAAATGTTAGTCGTTATTACGGAAATTAATTCCAATTTGCTGAAAAGCTAAAGTTGAAATGTATTTTCAGGACCTACTTAATATAAGGTGCGCTAAGCTGAGCAAATTTAAAATATATAACTTTTTATAGCACATTACTTTTTTATACTAAACAACGTTTATTACTTAGATATTTTATAGTCCTGCGCCGATTGGAAATTATTTGTTTTAATATTGATATTTTACGAACATTATACTTACCCAAATAGAAATAAACTTATAGTGAGATAACAAAATAAATAAATAAACAAGTGACAGGCTATTCACATTTGTCTATTTACTTCGATTTGAATTTGAATTATACTGAAGATTCGCATTTTTATTATCAGTAATGACATCTCTTGCCTCGCTTTACTTAAATACTTCTTAAAGTATCATTTTATTATTACGACTGAGTGCTTTTGCTCAGTTATTTTTAGAAGGAAACCTATAAATATAACTACAGTTTAATCCGTGAATGTAAAGGCTAAGTTATAGGAATAACACCCACATTTTATATGTTTATACAGTAAATGACATAAAATTTCCGTTCTCAGTATTGTTTACCTTTGTGTCCTACGCTTCACGTACAGTTAACGATTGCCTGTTCATTGTAGCGAGCCCCTAAGAGTATCGAAGGAAACCCACATTATACGTTTTTTAAATACAGAATAAGCACAACAAATTGTTGATTTTTATTTAAAGCTGCCAGTTTTAAAACTACCAACGCTTCCAATTTGAATTTGCAACCAATATAATACAAAAAGAATGTGAACAAAACGCCGTGAAGACGACATTGTTTAACGCAATCCAAATATAAAGCAACAAGTATTGTCTAAACGTTATCGAGTTTTATGATAAATTCACAAAATAATTTACATTGAGGTATTTTTTAATTTAATCAAGTTTAAAAATAAATAATTAGATTGTTTTAAATGTCAGATAGAGTTATGCAAACTGTCATGATTTGTAGAAAAATAATAGATAACGTCGATAGCGCAGTATCTCTATTTGAATGTGTACATTTCAATCGTTTGTACAATGAGATTGGTTGGCTACGGTCAGCATGGGGTAACGGTCAGATGAGCCTTCATATACAGTGAAACCTGGTTAAGTGATTCATCAAGGGACCTGCAAATTTGTCTCACTTATATAGGTATTCCACTTACCCAGTGTCTCAGATATCCAGGTATAAATAAATATCTGTCTCATTTACAGAGGGTTCTATTAATAGAGGTCAGAATACAGGTTATTTTAGTTACAGAGGTGCAATTATTAAATAAAATAACATATTATGTAAACATTATACGTGATTTTTAATCTTTATTGGAAATCAAAAACGATAATAAAGGTAATAAATGTAATAAACAAAAATATTTAAGCACGTTTTTTTATAAATAGTACAAAAATGTAATTAAATTAACTTCAGTTTTTCACGTATTGATAACGATTTGAACCTTCGTTTCGGCATTTTTCAAATAAACATCCGTACGATAGAAAAGCAAAACTAAAACTGAAGGTCATTGAGGCTCAAAATTAGTTAAGTGCGGAATTTGCGGGTAGAATAAGAATTAAGTAAGTAAAGTAAGAATAAGTAAGTTAACAAACAAAACGATGTTATCTCAGTTACAGAGGTTAATGCTTATAGATTTCACTCGCTGTCTCAGGTATAGAGGTAACTATGACAAAAAATTGAAAGAACGAATCTCAGATATAGAGGTCTGCTTCGTTTCACTAACAGAGGTAATTCAGTGCCAAAGTGTTGGGACCTCAGTATGAGTTTCAGTTATGGAGGTTTCTCACTTATCCAGGTCCCACTTAATCAAGTTTCACTGTATTTTGATGTTAGTTTAATGTAACTGGGTCAGCAGGTCAGTTATATAGTGTATAGGTCAAGGAATTTAGACTTTGAAGGGACGACCTTTCGATCGTGTAGTGAGATTTGAATGTCAAAAATAATACTGGTTGGCTTGATCAAGATAGTATTTAACGACCTACGTTTGACTTTATTGGATTTCAATGTCATTTTAAGTATCATTCGTTGATAAAATAATGTTGTAAAAAAGTTCCTAGCATTCAAAGTTCAAAATAAAACAAAAGAATATGAATCGTTATTTTTTATTTGATGATGTATTTTAGAATGGTTTAATTTCAAATATTACATTTTGTTTGTATCTGAACTTATGCCTAAACATGTAAATAATTATCTTACTCTTAGAGCTCAGTAAACAAGACATAGGGTATATTCAGGTAAAAATAATGTGAACCTAAAAACTAAATAAAAACGCGGTAAATGTTTCTTTAAGTTGTGTTACCGTAACATTTGTCCCAAGAATTATTACGAGCACACCTCATTACGGACGGGGCTGTAAATCTCAGTTTATCACGACGAGATTACTGACTGAATCCTATCTACTAAAGCCGAGATACTGTGTACAGAAATGTCTTATGGCACTCCACGCTGAATTTTACTATTTCTAAGAACTTAGATAGTTCTTTTGACTGGTTAAGTAAGAATCTTTTTGACTACTTTCTGTAAAATAAAAATTCCATGCAAGGTGGTTTATGTGAGTTTCAAATTATCTACAAAGCCGCAGGCGTCAGCTTATCTCACATACCCAAAATAAATACAGAAGAAATTCTAAGAAATACATTTTTACTTACATTTTGTGTCTTCGAGTAGACGTAACATTTTATTCAATTCAGAGCTCTTTATTAATTTATCAATTTCTTTTTCAGGTAAGTGACATACGGTGATATAATAATCCTCAGCTACAAGCCCTCTTCAGGATGTTGAAACGCGTCTCATCTCAGGTAAGCTTAATTTTATTTACATACCTCGTAAATCAAAAAAATATCGTGTGAGTACACACTGTCACAAAATCTATACAAAATCGTCAATCAGTCTCGCAACGAAGTGTATCTGCATCATATTTGGTTAAAATAAAATTTATTGTGCCCATAAAACCTAGCAGATGGATTTCCAATGCCTCCAATTTTACCTTTTTCTGAGGCTTGTGCTCGTTTTCCTCTTTCGAACGTTGTCATATGGAGACTATCTATCTCAATCGGTTTGTTGGAACGTACTCCATTCAATTTATCGCCTAATTAAATAGCCTTCAAAGAGAAATGGTTTTACCGTTTTTTTGTTGAAATACAGACGAAATGAAACTCTGAAAAATGATAATGGGTTTGGGGCACTTATGCATACATCCACATTTATATTGTATGTACGAGTATGTGAATATTATACACTTTAGATTTTATTATGAATGTAGAGCTTTTTACTGTAATCTATGCATTAAAACAATTTGTTCTTTCATTGCGATGCCATACCTAAACAAAAAGTTATTGCTGGAACTTCTACGGGGCCATTTCCTTTGTTCATCTGTAGACGGCGATAAAATTTGTCCACATTTATGAGATTATTTCATATGCGCGTCTGTGTTCAACGCAAATTGGCCGTAAATTCGAAACGTTAACTTTCGCGACAACCACAATCCAAGATTGTGCTAATTAGGTAGGAAAGCGAAGCATAAACGTTTTTGTTTGACTTTGATCTTCAACTATTTTGGTAGCTCTATATTATTTAATGAGAAATATAATTTAGCTTTCTATTTTTCTCAAAAAACATTATCTTTTATGTTGTTAGTCGTCTCTAATTAATGTGAGGTTGACCTTTCGTGTTTCTACGTAAGGTAAAGTTGATCATGTTTATTGGATTACATCTGATACTAACAATGTCATGTTCAATCCAAAGTTCTGCAAGAAATATTAGAAGTTGGCGATGTTTCATATTTTTTTGTAATCTCAATTAACGTCAGGTTTACTTTTATAGGTCAGTAATCAGTATATATATACAACTGACATAAGTAATTCGTATTCTCCAGACTATCAGAATTTTATATAATAATCCTTTAAATGAATTATATATATTGTATAATTCATTTAAAATGGAGAAATAGAGAGAGAATAATTAACAACTAAACTCTATCCTGCTTATTGAAATATGTATAGATAGGTATGTGTATAGTTTCAACTCTCAATTAAAATGTTTACAGTTAATATTGTATTAATACCTAAGTACCTACAGTTTCTCTTCAATAAATTACTACAATAAAATAGTGAAATTTAATTTATTTAAATAATAACATACCTACCCTAAACACATTTTGATATTAAATGTTTGTACAATGTGGGACTTGAATTGAAAATTGCTATAGGTATCTACCAGTAACGAAATTTTCGTACAAAAGTACAAAAAAAAATAAAATAATGTGAGCGGCGTTTGAAAATGAAAAACCACGTGCAGAGTTTAACACAAAAATTACATAGTTAACAACACAAGGAAAACAAAGCCTGGATTTCAAAAAGTGGACGATTTTTCTTAAATCTAACTTATGTTTTGATTAAACGAGTCAGCTACAAAGGTTTCAATTTATACGGCCTTACCGATATATTTTGTTCCGAGGCTGAATTTGCAATTTATGTCCCGTAAATGCACCCACAACACAACAACGAAGAAAATGTATTGGAAAAACTGCCTTAACGACAACGACGGTCTGAATACAACACACATATTGGAGAAATTCTGTGCAGCTGTATTTTCTTATGTATGTTTGGGTTTAGGGACTGTATCGGCTATAAATCAGTCGCTTATAAAGGAATCTGGGCTACACGCTCAATGTGTGAATGTGTATTGCAACGTCCCGACGCTACCGCTGGCAAATTGTCAGTCAAATATTTCGTACATTTCTGTACATTGTTACCTAAGATGTATTACAAGGATCCACGGTAAATTCTAACTTTAATATTTACAATACGTTCCGTTACTGTGTTTGTTACCTAATGAGAGTACTAAGTAAATGTTATAACATTTTGAGCTAAAGACTTAGACAAATATGACCAAAACATGCCGAAATACGGACACATATTTTAGTGAAACCTATTTACTTGCCGTTGTTAGTAGTATATAATATAATTTATAAATTCGATTTTACTAATGCTTTTTCATCAGGAGATTATACAAGTCCATGATTGAATGAAATATTAAACCTAATGTGACAATGTCGTTATACCTATGACGTCGGAATTTTTTGGTATATTTTTAGAAGATAATACACAATTCTTTAAGACCCCTTTACGTTTTCTACATGTAACGTTATTTGAAAAACATAAGCCATAGCAAATACTGAAAAATTCACAGGTTTAAAAAGGGTATCCGTGAAGTTTCTTACCTCTTATTCTCAACGGAGTTAAAGAAAGGGAAACTGGGCTCTTGACAATTTCTAAGTGCCTATAAATGTTCCAATTTGAAAAAGTAAGAAAATAATGGAGTTTGTTTGTTGGCTGTGATTACGTTTTTTTCGTATTGAGGACGTGAATGTTCAATACTCTGTTTAATTTAATGCTTTCTTCACACACCAGTTACAATTCTTTCATGCTCTTGTAGTTCTTAAACAGACATTTATATGTATGCATACTAATTTAAATAAAAAAATACAGTCGCGCTTACCAGTATTACGATTGTAATCTAAAAGGGCATTGACACCTTGGTTTGCGCATTCTATTCGTTTTAACTCGAAAACGTTCACACCAAGACTAAAGGGTAATTGCAGGTCAATATAAAACGTTATTAAATTCGTACACAAATTAAATACAGAACTCTCAACCACAAACTAAAACAAAAGATTGAGAATTGACGACACAAATCCGATGTCCAAACTTATTCCAATTCCAAAATGTTCCAGAACAAATTATAAATGATTTGTAAACGTAAAATTTCTGGTCACAGATTTATGTAGATACCTACATATTTATGTAGAGGTGACGAGCGTGTGCCTGTGTGCGTTCATACGTGCACATCGCACTCTGCTCACTGAGCGCCGGTATCCCTTATTGGATTTCTCTTGGCGTGATCTAAGTGAATATTTCAGGGTTCTTGATGACTATATTTAGTGTCGCCGTTTGATATGTGCATTACATCAAATATCATCACCTGCGTACAGCTTTAAAACCCTTAATCTTGGATAGTGTACCTACTTATAAAGTTTAATATTTTCTCTTTCTTAGTGATTTCCCCTGTTTTGTTAAAGTTACCTAAGTATACAAAGGAACACAGACATCTTCTTCTCTTTATGATTCATAAGCCGAAAGTTAGCTAAGATTATTTCCTATCAAAGCTCCTTCATGCATAATTAAACAAATTGTAAGTCAACTAGAGATGAAATGTTTTAAAAGACTCCAACTTTGTTCTATATTGAGTAATTAATTAAGGAAAAGTTTTATTTTATTAGATTTTCTGCGATGTGTTAATATAAATAAACGTGTTAGCTATTTATGTATAATCATGGCTCTTAGCGTGCTAATGTGAAATAATCCATAGTCTCGGTCTTATATAGCCTTGCCACTTTTACCTCGTACCTACCATGTAGGACGATAAGTAATGACGATCGTAAAAAATTAAACCAAGTTAATTTTTAACAATAATTTTTTAATAAATATGTAAATATGAAAAACATTACTCTGAACCCGACACTTGTGTTATGGAATCGGAGACAATTAAGGTACCACAAACACCAGACCCGAGACAATGAAGAAAAGTGGTTTGGTGGGGACCATACACGGGAGCTAGCCACCTTAAAAAACCGATGTAGTACGCCACTCGACCACGGAGGCCGTTAAACTATTATTCACTATTTAGACTTACTTTGGACTAGCTTCGGACTGTATAAATCATAACTCAGAAAGCCTTTATATATGTATTCAAAAGTAAAAAGCGAATTGAATACCTAATATAAAAAAGAAAACAATAAATATAATATTGTTTTTACATAGATACAAGGGCGCATGTCCAAAGCTTACATAACTTACATATTTTGAACAAGTTTATTTAGGAGACCCTAACGACAAGGGTTTATCCTTTTTTTCATATGGTAAACAGTTGACTGAGGTTCAGAAAATAACATAATAACGATCTTTACTTACGTTTATGTTACTCAAAAAAAGCAATTGTTTCAGAAATATTATTTGAGTAAATGTAAATAATTTAATTTCTCAACGTCACCCTAATACCTTATTTCCGTCTGTAATTTCTTGCAGCGAGTTTGTTTGATTGAAAACTGCCTTGGACTGTTAAAAGTCGGACACAAACCAATCCTTTCCATTAATTTAAATCAAAACATTTCAAACAAATGTAACGTCTTCACTTCTAAATATAGTTTTTTTTATAAGTTTGTCTTAATCTTAATGAGTTCATGATACTTTATTAAAAGATTCATGAAAAATTAGATATGATTCAAAAAATTTAGGTTTAAAAAATCTGGCATGCGCAGATACAGTATAAGTTAATTAATAATCACTCAAGTAATTAATAATAAGTGATAGGAATTAAATCGTTATCGCTCCGAGTGCATCGTGGTAGCGCGGCCGATAAGCGCAGGCCGGGCGAAGCGATGGTGGCTGTGCTGCGGCGGCGGCGGCAGTCACAGTCGGTTGGCACGCGCGGCCACACGCGCCATCCGCCCCGCGGGTACGCCCGCACACCCCCCGCACCGTGTCGCACACAGGTAAACAAACAGTGATACCACTTCATCACACAACATACCTAGGACTTCCTCCATCCGACGATCCCTCACAACGATCCCCAAAACCCAGTTCTAGTGCTCGAACTATGTCGCCTCAAAAATAAATAAAATATTTATCTATTTTATGTGCCAGTTGCAAGTTTGGATTGTTAACAAATATTTTCAGTGCTTTGTTTTCATGATTTATTTTTGTAGTGCCAACAGATAGACGTGTATGACATAATCGACATCCGCAAATAATCTACGAACACGACTCCTCTTTAAAGTTACCATCTTCTTTTGAACTAATTAATTAACGATACACGAAGCATGACTTGTGCAGAAAAAGCTGTTAACATTTCATCTACCGTGGATAAACTCGGTACTAAAGTTGATCATAAGTTAATAAAGATAATAAGGGATTTTGGTAATGGATCTGGAAGTTTAAAAATTACACCAACAACTCCTTTATTGTGGGAAAGAAAGCAAGTGACAAAGGAACAGGATAAATTTTTCGGTAATTTATGTGACAAAGGTGAAACGTAAGTGGATTTAGTTTTGTCAGAAAACTAAATAAACCTCTTATCGGATCGAAGGCCTTGAGATGAGCCTGAATCCTACCTGCTTATCAAGATTAATGAGATGTTACGTAGCTGATAACAAAACACGTATGTTGAAAAACTGTTGTAATTAGCAATACACAGTTAATTTGCATGAGTATTGATGTATCTGTAATATTTTATAAGAAATGGAGGGCAAGGAACGCCATGAAAAAATATGTGTCACTAATCTCAATATGTCATGCACTGACAGTGGAATTCATAATACATGGCTGCCAAAAAGCAGAATAAAGATTGAAGTGGCCAACTATCATTAAAATAACTCACATCTTAATAGATAAGACTAATGACGATCGTCACATACCAATCAGAAATATCCAATTACTTGGGAGATATTAGCACTATATATCGGAAATTAGCGCCCAAAGGGTTCTTAATAGTGGATCGGTTTCCTAGTGTATTTTGAATACCATTCGAAATTTCCGTAGCGTGGAATCTAACCTTAATACAATCAATAGATCAGGCGATTAAGAGCCTGCCATCAAAAGCTTAAGTTATTTCATCAGGACTATTAATTAAATAAGTGGTTGAAACTGCCGTCTTTGTTTGGAGTTCTCAGGGGACCAACATCCTAAGTTACCTTCGTTATTTTACTCGTAAGTAGGTCAAAGATAATAACTCATAAATTTAAAGCTTAATTTTTTACCCTATAATCTTTGGAAGATGCGGCTTTGAGAATTAAGAACAAACTGAAGTGGATTGTTCTTTGCCGAACATAAATATTTTAATGTAATAATACAAAAAGGTTTAATGTACTTACTCTTTGTGCTGATTCACTTAATCATTGATGTATTTATAGGTATACGATCGCCTTTAAGCAGATTAGTTTGATAGCAATGATTTCATTAGTAGTAGTCTTGTTGTAATAGCGTGTGTTAATTGTGTTATAGTAACGTAAATCGACAAGATTACCATGATCACATACAAATAATCGTTATAACACTGCAATAGATGACCCATCGTTTAGTGGCCATTAATATCCCCAAAAGCAATTGGTTCTTCTTAAACACCACAGCCGGGACGTAGATGATTTATTGATCGTAAATTTATATTGTTAGTAATGTTAACATCATAAATTTTAGTATCGATAGGTGAGGCTGTTGCGCAAATAGCCGAAAACGTAACAGCCCTAGGTATACTAACGATCTAAATAAAGCCGGAAAATATTACTAAGCTGCATAATTCACGGCGATTATGATTCAAGTCTTCAAGTGTAGTTTTGGTAATTATTTAAACTCGACACATAATGAACTGGTAAATCATTGAAATTATTTGTATAAATGAGGTATAATACCTATGTTTGTCGACAACTACACTGCTGTTTTTCTTTAACATACTGCTATCAGTATGTTAAACAGAAACAGCTGTTCGGCCTTGGTTTCGGCATTCGTCTTCGATTATTCTTATTCTCCCTGCCGCAAAACCAATATTTAATTCTAATTTATACGGTTTAATTATAATAACACTATATATTTCTATAAACTATATCGAAAATTGTAGAATTAATGTTTGCGAATGCCCACAAAATATTTATCGTAAAACAAATTTTTATTTATTCAAAAATAAAATTCAGTACTTTCAATGATTAAAACTATATTCGCTTCCAGTTGTTTTCTCTTTTCTTATTTTCTTTATTTGGAGTAATTACATAAATATTCAATTGGGGTTAGGGTGAGTTTACTATATAACTCTATTTAGTAAAGATGCTTCCAAATTGTCGGTGCTTGTCGTTGAAATTGAATTTTATGTGTATGTACTTACTTACATTTTCATTAAATATACATACAATGTACAACAACAAAAAAAGAGACCAACAGGCTCCGCAAGGTGACCTTTGATCTTTATTTTGTTTTACGTATGTGTACAATGTATAAAAACCTAAAACGTTTTTGCGAAACAAAACAATAATTATGAGCATGAAATAACAAAAAATAATAAAACATACAATATTTCATTTACGATTATTTTAAAATCAGCAGCTGCGCGTTTCGTTCAAAGTACAAAAAGAAAAAAACGTTCATGTGGTTAATTTACTGATCCTTTAATAATTATATGAAAAACTATTAAATACTTGGAATAAGAGTGCAAAAGTTATATACTGATGTCATCATTTTGACTTCGGATGTGTATTTGATTAGATTTAGCATGATATTTTTTTATGATCCCTACGAAATAACAGCTAGTAATTACATTAACAATAAATTATTTGGAATGATGCAACTCGAATAACCATTAATATATATAATGCCGTTTACATTGTATCTAATCAGAATCTAATTATTAAATGTTGCCAGAAACCCATTTCAAATGCAATTTTGTGTATCATTGTGGAATAACTTTATCAGCGATGACCTCAAATTAAATGGATTTATGACAGCATTATACATTGCTTTGGTAATAATATCGTAATAATACAATGACTAAAGTTCAAATACCAAAATACATAGTAGGTAAATTGATATAGCCCACAACTAACTTCATGTAAAGGCAATAAAACTCTGTCGATACGAATTGCTTTTTTAACTTTCAATAAAAATATGTATCTTATCAATATCAAGTCTTTGTTATGTGAAAGCCTTCTTATTTCACGCGTATTGCCCATTACACACATATTTTCTAAAGACAGTATAAGACTCACGTCCCACATAGCAGAGCTAACGTATCGTAATTTATTGTACACTAGCTGTATCCCGCGACACCACCCGCGTGGATGTCGGTTATCGCGGCAAAAAGTAGCTCATGTTCTTTCTCAGGCTCTAGACTAACTGTGTACCGAATTTCTTTTTAATCGGTTCAGTAGTTTTGGCGTGAAAGCGCGACGGACAGACAGAGTTACTTTCGCATTTATAATATTAGTAAGGATAAAAGGATAAAATCTGTACCTACCAGTCTGGGACTGATACAGATAATTTCAAAAATACTTAAAACATTTTTGTCTATTATATTTTCACTGTTTGGTACATTTTTTAGGATCGCAAAGAATTAAATTTTGGCAATCAAGGTATAGGTACCCAATGAACCATTGCCCAATACATAAGTTGTGGAGGTCAGATAGGTAGGATATAAGCCAACCCTAACGTATCTTAACAAAAATTTAAAGCTAAATGAGTATAAAGTAGAAGGCATGCATATTAATATAAATATAATATTGAAATATAAAAATATGTCATGTATTACCTCACATAGTTACCTAAAATATTTTATTGCAGTCAATATTTATAAAATTAATCATCTTTTTTACGTTATCTTTTTTGTCAGCAGAAACGTGACAAAGCTATTTCTTAGCATAATCTCTTGGCCTACTCTTTACATCTAGACTTAAGCTCTCTCATCTAATACCTACAATTTACCTGGAGTTAAACCCAACACGTTTATTTATTCATTAAAGGATTGCCAATAAACACAGTACTCTGAAATTATGGTTTATAATACAGTAGGAGCTTATTAAAATAACGAGAATACAGTGAATTTCAATAAAATAATGTTATGCATGTAAGTAATTAAAATGAGCGAACATCAACATGTAATCGTAGTAAATTATTTTAAAAAGAATCACTGGAATGATAATACCACATGATTATTTAATATAAAATTTATAGGAACTTCAAAAACATTACAATGAACGGCAATCGAATATTCGACGTATTAATTGGGTGGTGTTCTCATTGTAACGGACAAGAATTTATCATTATATATTAATTCTAGCTGTCCCCCGCGACTTTGTCCGCGTGTTTTTAGTTTCAACGGTTTTTCATTTTTGCAACATTTTTCATTTATGCTCCGCTCTTTTGGTCGCAGCGTTACATAGCTTCCTCAATAAAGGGGCTATTTAACATTGAAATAATTTTTCAAATCGGACCAGTAGTTCCTGAGATTAGCGCGTTCAAACAAGCAAACTCTTCAGCTTTATATATTAGTATAGATTAATCCGGTAATCTGTTTCAGCTTAACACGCAATTAAATATTTATAGACGAATATAGGCTAGATTATGTCTTTGATATTCCCTGGGTAACTAGCGCGGTATCCCATACCGTAACAGTAGACATTAGGTAACAAACAACATTTGCGGAATTCGCTCATCTTCCACTCGATCATTTAGTTTTCCCCTTATACAGAAAATTAAAAAAGTTTCTCGTAGGACTTCCTTTGAGAATGCCATCAAAACAGACCGCATTTGCCTCAAAACAAACGATATCATTGCTGATTTTTCGTATCATGAGTAGGTCAGTGTATATGATAGCATGTAACGAAAATAAAGTTACGTTAAAATGGACAGGCATACACAGTAAATACGTCTTGTTAATTAAATCTGAAATAAACAACATTGAGAGAGTCTAGAGAATCAGTCAATTTGTCTATTTATTTCAATGCTCTGTCAGTTTGTCAGTCTTTAGCTTACATGTTTTGCTATTGATTTATTCATGTTTGAAGCATTTATCGTAGATTCGCGGATACACTCTTTACCTATGTTTACTCCAGAATAATAAACTCATTTGTGTTTTGTTCACCCGCAGCGTAAATATTTGTGGTTGTAAGTTGTTAACTCAATCTAGTACTTTTTTTCTGTCTACTATTTTTTTGATAAGTTTTTATGTTTGAGCGCATTTCATATTCGAGACTTAAATTACTCCGAATATGAAAAAAACATCAGTATTATGCATATAAAGAAAAATATTATAAATTTTATATATATAATAATATAAAATATAAATAAGCAGTGAAATTACTACGTATTTAAGAAATTTTTGATCTTAAATTTATAATCAAAACATTAAACGTTACAACAAAAAAATTGTGACTCATTCTAAAACTATTGAGCTATATTTCGAGAATGAATCTTTTATAACGAAATTTAAAATAAATCGAATTCACGTAACACACACAACTCATTAAAATACCCTGCCAAACAAAATAAACTGCTTTAATATGGCTATTCAAATGAATGTGTAATGTTAATGTCAGTGAAACTATCGTGTTACAACTTGAAATCCCTTTGTCATCGCGCCGACCACAGATGTTTTCAAGTGTAATTCGATGAAACTTTGAAGACCATCATCCTTACAACAACCTTGAAATTTCAATGTTCACCGCCAAGGTTGTTCTTTAATTTATGCTAATACAAGCCTAGCTAAATCGACTCTGACTTTATTAGTACCGCGACAAAAATTGAAAATGGCCGAGTACTTGTTAAAACATTTGACACAGCTATTATATGTTAATAGTCCGTACGTATTTGGTTTAATAGCAGGCAATCGTAACAAACACATGTATGTAAATGAGTTTGATTACTAACAATAACTGTACCTACACTTTCCATTACGAGCAGTACAAAGAGCTTGTTAGTTAGTTTAAGCTATAATGACATTCATTTTCACGCGACTTTGCCGTCCATAAAATGTTTTAGTGAAGGCAATTCGTACATTTTATTGTACATTACTTGGGCAATTTCATAAAATTGTCAAAAGATTTCCAATATAGATAATTTTCCTTTGACTGAGTTGTAGTATTGCCGAGTTTATAACCAACAGATAGACATCAGCCAGTATTGACACGCTCGTGAAAATACGTTTTATCCTTCCGGTCAATTTCCTTTACCCATCACTACCTTACATCATAGAATACGGACGCTCCCTAAACTTTATGGTTAGTAGACTTCAGTTTTACAGTACTATGAGTCATGCAATACATAGTTTCTCAGCCAACAAAACATAAATTTATTGTAACTAGAGTGAGGTAAGATTTTCACAGATGTTATAAAACTTATGTGATGGCACTTGTGCACACATACGCCAACCTTACACTACGCTGGAACAAGATGCTAACATGAAAACATAACGTTGTGGCGGCTTGAAGGTTGACTCTTTCGTACTGAACGTTACTGACTTTTACTATATGCGCATATGATAATGAGTGACACATGACGGCTCATCGCTATTCAATGCAAATCACGACATTATCCATATAATATAATTCAATTATTTGTCACAGTCCACGCTTATTGTTTGCTCTATTACAGCTATTATCATTGCTACTGGAAGATAAACAATTTCACAAACGACCGTCTGAAACGATTCGTCGAAAAAGACGTGAGTCTCGAGAAGGACAATTGAACGTAAACATTATTGTTAACAGAAAATAATGAGTCCATTTAGATCATCCACCTAACCAGCCATTAAGCGAATAATAAACACGGCACCCCGCCTAGCTATAATAAATCTGCTAATGAGTACACATGACTGATTACCAACCCCTATTATATTCAATCTAAATGTATTTTTTAGTAGTAGTTAAACTGCTCGTTATCTTTTAAAAATATTGAGCTTTGGGCACGTAGAATTCAACTATTTTTAATTAAATAAAACGAGTTGTAATAATTAACCGAAAGAACTGTAGAAAACCAAGCTAAACAGGTAAAGACGATGAACATTGTTTATTTAACAGCTTCTTGTCTTCCATTAGCAATAAAACTTTCATGAGTAGATACATCGTATAAAAGTAAGTATAAAAAGTCTACTGTTTCTAATATTAATGACCGACGAAATTGTTCGTGATGCTTGATAAAAGTTTAATTATTCCGCGTGTAAAAAGATTCATTAATTTAGGTGATGAAGCTAAATTAAAGAAATCAGGTTGAGTCGGCAACAAATATCAAGTGGTAATTACCAACAGACCACAATTTATTTTATGGCACAGTCAACTGTTTCTTTTGGCTAAATTTATCGATTGAATCATCAGATGTTTGTATTCGATTTTATACAAACGTAACTATCATACACCTGTTGTAGGTATATCAATGAATATTTTAAATATATTTTAGTATTTTGAAGTAATTTGGTTAACTAAACTTTGGTCTTCATTTCATGCGAATTGGTAGTTACAAATGCTACTATAGTGCTGCAATTGTGGCTGTTATCTATACACGATCTGTAAAAAAAACACTCGTAGTAAAATCATTAATAAATTACTATGTCATTGACTCACACTTACATTTTCTTTGAATTCCTTCACTATATTTGTGGCAGTCTGCCGACATAAAATTCTTCGTCTCTCGTCTTACTCAGCTAGAGGGATTAATTAAATGTTACGGCGGAGTATGTGTAGGTAGATGTCTGTAACACATTGTCCCAGAGATTCGCGTTTTGAACCCTTCCTCGGCTCGTATCTCGATTATTTCCCGGGAGCATTGTTATTTCATGCATATTGCAAATTGAGTTTTCAAGGTAGCACTGAAAACTAAGCTGAGTGATAGCATATACGTTTATAAATAGTATATTGGATTATAATATCGACAAATTTCATAACGTTTACAACTATATTATTTTCTAAACATGCTAATATGTATTTTCTCACGACGACTACTATATTAGCTCACTATCAGTTATTTTTCCTTAATAGTATGATACGCTATTTAGATGTAATGTAAATGAAATAAATAAATTATTATTAAATTATTATTATTATAGATGTGTTATTTGAGTAAATTTTAATCAATGAAAAGGATGTTTGTATTTTGCCTTTTTTCGTAAATGGACTCGTAAATTCTTGTGTATATCCAAACATACATTTTAATCTAGAAGTCCAAACGTTGTAACACGGATTTATTATTTCATTGTTAGCGACTGTCGCCGGGCCAAGTAATTTCAGTTCGTTACTATAAATACAACTTGTCTGCAAATTGTGTAACGCATTTCCTTTATAAATAATATATTATTTAATAGACAGCCAGACATGGATTTAATAATGATCAAGACATATTTGTAATTAAATCGATATCAAAGAAGATCCATAATGATCCTTATGTTTGAACTTATACTTACGTTTTCTTTTATCATATAATAAAGTCTGTCGTTTTTTTTTTTTGGATGAGATTTACGCAGTTAGCCTGAGCGCATTCTATGACTGCTTCACCGGTCTTTTACTAAAGCATGTCGATATCACTCCCCGTCTTTGTGCAGTAGAAATAAATTTACATCGGCATTTAAAATTAATCTACGAGTCATTGTGTAATAACCACTCACTAACTGTGTATTTTTTAAATTTTAATTAAATCAACATCCGGTATTATAAATTAAATTTAATATCGAAATCAAGACAACATAATTCAATATGAACAAATATCTAAAACTATATAATATCCATTTCAAATTCATAAAATCTACGATGAAATGTAAGGCTGTTCAATAAAACATCAATACATTTAACACCGTCAATATCTAGTTTACAAGATCACATTTTCTGGAGGGCTATAAACTGAAACGATACAGTATAAAACTTCACTCCATCCAAACTTGTCAAGGCAGCGATGTAAACGTGGATAACCCCTTATAAATTTCCTATAAGTCATATCAGTTCAATATCTAAACGAGTTTGTATAATCATTTTACGTTACACATTCGTGATTCACCGTCTTTTCGACAGCCATTTTTTATAAGTAAAAAAATAAGTAAACTATAGAGTGCGCATATCGAGTATGAACTGTAGGCACAGGTGTGGTGTAGGTGTCAAAACAGAGCGCGCCGTTTTATCGTCGCCGCGTCGTCGCACGGAAACTCACTTAAATCAGTAAGCGAGCGAAGTACTTAAAGCAAAAATTTTTTTTACGCTCAGCACAACGGTCTACTACCGTGGCGCGTACTCTATGGTTGACTATGTTTACTCTAAGCATTTTATTAACATCGAAGCGCCGCGCCGCCCTGTGTATTCCGGATTAATCTTGCGTTGTTTATTCCCAAGTTGTTCTTTTATTATTAGTGTTCTTTCAAATCTCAATTGGTTGGTGAATGTGATTCGATCCATTAGGCTTTAGTTTTGTATTTCGCATTTTGTAACGTGAAAGAAATGGACGTTTTTGTATTGAATAAAATAGATACAGATACATTCGAAACATAATATTAGTAGTTTTGTATTATTCAGTTTAATATGTCAAACTACAGAAGTTTTAAAGATTGTTAATACGCGAAAATAGTATCAATATTGTTCGAACGTCTCACAAACTATATCTTAAAGTGGTTAGATGTGACCGAAGACAAAATTCAATGGTATTAATAGATAACTATGCTGCGGCAGACGGGCACTTAATACACAGAATAATTTCTAATATATCTGTCTGAGTCACTTAATAAACAATATCAAAGCTTAGAACTTTAAGCTTTGAGAGTAGCTTACATAATACAGTACCTAATATTATGTAAAGAGGGTACAATACTAATTAAAAAAATAAAAATGCTTTAGGCCTTGGAAGCTATTATAGAAACAACGTTTAACTTAGACGTCAGCGTTTTTGTTTTAAAAATAAATGTACATTTTATTAAATCATTTATTAGTTGTGTTAAGTGTTGATCACAAACATTGTTACATTTATACAATATACTCTATGATGCAGAAAGACTCTCATAATTATAAATATCAGTAGATTATCAACATGACCAATATTGGCCAGATACAAATAAGAAACAAAATTTATCTAAAAATAACGTATATACTCACAAATTAATCGTAAAAACATTTTTGGCTTTTCCAGGATAAATACTAGCTAAAGTTGTGTACTTAATATTTAAAAATAAATAACCAACCCGCCGTTAGGTATTCGCCTTTATAAAATGAGTGTGAAACTGTGAATCATCTGTGATATTATGTAGGTAAAGTGGCAAGGGTCATCTGATATAAATAGGTTACTATTGTGACGCGGAACCTCGGTCGCCACAAATGTTGTTATATGCAAATCCGATAGCTGCAGTGTGTTGATGTTGCATGATGACTGCCCTACGCACCAACCTAGCGTACCTACATTAAAGGAAATTCAATGATACAAAATAGTTTCTATCAATTTTCTATCTATCTTTTGTGTTCGTATGTGCCAAAATACATCATTGTGAAAACCTTGAATTATACCAAAGGACACCAAAAAATTCTCTGTACTAACAAAAGATTTTGAACATGAATTAATTGAGGTATCTGTCTGTCCGTCAGTTTGTTCAGAACCATTGTTAGGGGCTATTCAAATAGTATAATATCATATTGACTAGTAGTGCCTAATTTATATTTCCCTTCAATATTTCGTGACCTTTATTGTATTATAAACGTATATTTCCTCTGGAAATTAAATCTATTTATAATAGATTAGTTCTGACTGTGTAATCATAAATTGCTTTCAAGTGCCTTTACGTGATTGTTCAAAGTAATTCTAAGAGCTGTTAGGCGGATTTAGATGCGGTTTCCTATACCACATGAAAGGGAAACGTTAGAATTTAAATTTCATATGAAATAGTTGTGGCACTAGTTAACTGTTATAGCTATAATGGTAACATTACGATCGTAATGAGATAGTTCAGAAAGATAATAACTTGACCTGTGACATGTGCAAACGTAATCTCATTCATATGCGCACGATTTGTTTGACTGACGAATCATTAGTTATGTAATGTGGACTAGCGATGCATTTCTGCGGAAACTTCTGTCTAAACGTAAATTTAATTTATATGTATTGTATCGTTTGGTACTGCTGTCTACAAGCGTACAAAATCGCTCAAATGTGTGGAAGTGACAAGTCTAAGTCACGTGCAACACAATCACATTCAGGCTTCCTACATGCGTACTATCCTTTCCTAATTCAGAGACTAAACTAGGAAGAAATTTAGGATAGTGTAATAACCGCATAGCTCATGAGTAGGTACAATAATACATTTAATCTTTTGTTAATAAAACCTTTTTGCAGCTGCCCTACTTCACATACGCCTCTTACAATCGATAGGGAACTCATTTGTCAAAATCAGACGTGTTATAATGACACGAGTTACATCTGCACGTTAGTATAGGCCATGTTAACGTCTTGTTACTTAATACGATTGTTATATATATTACTTATTGCATTACACCCTTAAAATTATCGTTAATAGACGCTAACATACGTATGTTACCAAAGGATGTGATTTTAAATCAAATTTAAACTGTAAATAATGTATTTTCTTATAACTCGAGGTTTTCAGTAATCGTGTAAAATTAACTAAATTTTCATTAATTTTCGAGGAATACTGGTGTTATCATATATAACACTGCAAACTTAAACAAAGAGGTATTATTATTAACGTGTAAAGTTGTAGAACATTCTGTTTGCAACTAAAACCAACCTAACTAGACTACTGAGGTAATAGTAGCGTACTCAAGCGTTGTAGGTATGATTAATTAACTAACTACTAGATATGACTATGTCAAGTTTTAAATTTCGTCTGCCTGACCTATTTTACCAACTATATTCCGGTTCGTATTTTAGTCTCGCCAAATTTAGCTAAATACCGATAAAATATTATACATGGACGACTGCCTATCTGACCTCCACATCCCATTTACATAGCCCCGTTGTAATTTAGGTTTGGTTTCCAAATGAAATTTTTAGTAGCTACGTAAGCTGAAAACACGTATTTGGTAAGAACAACACAATCATATTTATTATAGCAATTGATATCGATATACTGTGACGTAACTTTCGTCAGGGTAAATAGGTATATTTCAAACATAGTTCACATACCTCTAATATCCTGATATAGAAGTTTTCCCTAAACCTACCACAAATAGAACTAAACAGTACAACAATTTTTATAATGCATAGCCAATTTTTTATCTATCTCTAAAAATTTAAATCACAAAATATTTTTTCTCTACAAAAAGACGGTTCGCTAAACATATAATTTGACTTCAACTTATAATTATTTATATGACTAGACAGCATAACTACAACTGACAGTTTTTGTCCTAGTAATCTATGTAAACATTTAAATCTAAATTTTAGACATTTCCCGCTGATTATTTGCAAATTTTCGTTCGTACAAAAAAACCGGTTGAGACATTCTTAAGTGATGCTCTGTTATGACATGTGATTGATTTTTATTAATGTCGAAGATTTTAATTTTAAAGCAGTAATTAGCCTAATATGAATGGAACATAGATACTAAACATAGTTTGTTAATTAATTTTATTCTAATATTTTATTAGTCTTGTTGATCGTATGTCAAAAATTGAACGTATTTCATTTTAATTTTGTTGATGATATCTCCATCGGGGTGACGACGATTCTGAAAATGTCAGAGTTGCATATTATTAATAAAAACTAAATGTGAATTTCAATATAACCCGCAACTCAAAACGAGCGGAAAAAGTTTTTCAAAATGCGTTTTATTAAAGTGATATTTCAGTTCCGTATAACCAAGCTTGATATTTGATACCTAGTGGCTGCTACTAAAGCTTATGTTGAAACAAAATAGAATAATGTCGAGCGCAATCAGATTAATGACTTTTATTGGTCGCATTGAAAAGTAATTGATTGATAGCGGTAATCCATTTATTCGTCATTAAATCCTTACATGCCGCATACAACGCAAAGAGTAACTACATCATTATGCATGATAATATGACAGTAATCATAATAATGAAATTTTAATAACGCGAGTCAGTCAATTAATTAATCTGTTTAATTTTAATGTAGGCTTTAGGTATGAAACAAGTGCTTTTTCATATTTTTTTATTAAATTTTTGCCTAAGTCTTATTAGTATCGCTATGTTAACACGATGGTGACAGAATATATCACCAGTATTGACTAATAACTTAATACATACCTACGTAGGTATGTGGTAAAGATAATTATTGATAATTCCATCTAATCAGTCTCAGGGGTACTCTGATGCAAAGCTCACTTTGCAGACTGCTATTCCAGACGTGTCTGACAAGTCTTACATGGTTAACAAACGTATCACTAACATATAGAACAAAAAGAGATTTGTATAGTGTTTCTAAGGATTTCTATCACCCGATATAATAGAAATGATCGAAAGAATTTCAAATTACGAAAACATAAAATAATTGCGAATATAAAATAATTTATCGCGATCAACGTATTTAATTATATTAAATTCTATTTATATATTTAGTTGCCAAATATTATTTACTATCTTTCCTCTTTATATTATTGAATATGATTATGGCTACAAAAACAGTTTTTATTAATAGTAGATTAAGGTTTTCGACATATTTTCCCCAATTTTTGAAGTAACTTTACCCCTTTTTACTGGCAACTCCGAATGCACTTTACAGAGCGCGGGCGCGCACAGACGTAGTCCTAGTTGATAGTTTGTACAAGAAATATATCTCAGTCAAAGCATATAGAACAAATAAAAGTTATTTCAAAATTATTTATGAAAATCTTGTAATTATTTTGCATAGAACACATAAGCTTCTATCAAGAATTTACGTTATATGGATCTTAACTTCTTAGTTAGTGTAGCCTATTTAATATAGTAACTTCTTGTGTTACCTATGATAAAAAAATACCAAATTTGTATCTAAATTCAAATCAACTAGACTTGCATACATACTTCCTGAACACTGATTATCTATATCTTCTATATACTTATAATAAATCTGTAGAGAGGTCAATTCTGTACATCAAATATATTTTCAAAATAGCTATCAGGGGGTGATTAGTGATCGATACTGATGCCAAAAATGCAATTAGTAAAATTTTTGTCTGTCTGTCTGTCTGTCTGTCTGTCTGTCTGTATGTTCCTTATAGAAACAAAAACTACTCGACGGAATTTAACGAAACTTGGTACATTTATTCTTCATACTCCTGGGCAGGTTATAGTATACTTTTCATCACGCTACAATCAATAGGAGCAGAGCAGTGTAGGGAAATGTTGGGAAAACGGTATTTTTTAACCTTCCGTCGCGTATGCAGCCTTAATGGTTAAAGCTACATAGAAATCATGTATGACGGAAATGTTCTACATAAAATTATCTAAAAAATATCCCACAACAGCATATGTCTATCTTTTATGGTTAATACAATAACACGTGTAACTCCCGATAGCTTAGCAGTTCGGAGATTTCTGATTATATTTGTTTACTCTTACGTTTATTATACTCTCACTCATCCCTAATTAAAAAAAGTTTACATTATTACCTATTAAATAAAAAAAGAATCATAGAAATCGGTATAGAAACACCAAACTTATACATGAAATACGATAATAAGCCATCGCGCCGTCGCGCGTGAATACTGAATCATGCTATAAGGATTATTTTTGTGTAACGTGATATATTATATTTCCCTACTAAAATACGAAAGTTAATCTGTCTGTTACATCAAAACCACTGAACAGTGAGGAAGGACATATGCTACTTTTTTACGAAAAACGACGGAAACGCGGACGAAGTCGCTGGCAAAAGCTAGTAATTAATAAACAACTTGTTTAATTTTAATAATTTATTTTTTCGTTAATAAGAGAACAGTATGTATTGTAGTACATATTTTTGTATGTACGACAGTAGCCTTCCACATATTGAGGAAATAGCATTCTCTTTTGAACACAGCTGTTGTACGGTTAGGTTGTAATGAATGAGATCGCTCACTCATCATTGAACGAAATAACGGAACTGTTTCTACGTGACCCAAACGTACCGCAATTTCAGATCGATAGCTATAAAATTAATGAAAAAAAAGAGGAATGAGTAGATACGTACCTAATACCAAATAAAATAAAATAAATGAAAGATTTGTTTAGGTTTTCTTTGATGAAAAAACGACGGGACATTATAGCATGTCCAGAAATAGTAAAGCTCTATCATTGTCAGCTTCAGCTTTTGTTATCGCATTGTCGAGAAAAAAAAACAAAATTTACGTGCTTCATGGAACTCGATCCCTTGGCGTTTTTAACCAAAGACGCGTCACCAGCTATTTATAATCTTACACAAATAAAAATATAATTATGATACCTACATTTTTTTTAAAGAAAATAAACTCCCCTGCCAAACTTAAAAGTCCAGAAAGCAGCTAAGAAGATTGCTGTAGATTCAAAAGCTCTACAGATAGTTCTGGGGATCGATAGAATAGCTAATAAAGTTACATACATACCCACATTAGAATATGTAAATGAAAGAAACATGCAATAGAATAATGTTTTCTTCAAATAGAATGAAGATTATTTTGAGTGAATAAGTGCCTTCGTATTGGTACTCTGTAAATGCGGTATGATTGTAACAATTTCTGCTTTATATATCTCTCTATTTGAATACCTCCGTGTACCAGTCACGAAAATTACATTGCAGTCACTTAAATACAAATTTAATTCGGTTTAAAATGTCTCAATAAAGCGCAATTGCTGTAATTCTTAGATGTAGTTTCATAACTCCAATACATGGAGAGCATGATTCTTTGGACTATCCATTCCAAATCGCTTTTCACAAATATCGAAGAATATCTCTACTACCTATAAAATACCGATTTAAAACAAAAGAAAAACTAGAACTGGACATAAATGCAGAACGACTGTCCTTCAAATAAACGGTTGAATCTTTTTCGGTTAAAATTTTAGCTCATTTTTTAACGTCTCTCTCAGTCTGCGGTACGAATATCGTAGCTACTATATACTGATGGGTTTTTATAAGGTTGTATTGTGACGTCGATAAGTGCCACCAAAAAAATACTTACCACAATTACTTTTTTATTCTTTTCATTAAATACTTTTTTATTATGAAAACCTTTTTAACGACTATCAAATATCTTTGAATAGCAATGCGTATGAAAATATTTTAATTTTTTGTAATGCACTTTAGTATATTTATGTATAGCACCTAATATCTACTTGTAAAGAACAAACACAGTGTGTCACATAAAATATTTAACAAAGGAAAATGTGCCCCATTTCATTATTAAATCACGAACAAGGCTAGAGCCTATTTGGTATGGATGCTAAATAACATTCTACATAACATGAAAATAAGTAGTTACTGTCGTTAACGGTTCCACTATCTACCATCTACATTTAGCCATCGAATCTTACATTTAATCGGAATCGCATCACTGCACAGGCAATCAATCCGATTAGTCTGAAAACGATGTAAATCGATTCATGTGTTTAAAATACCCATGTATGTAATTTTAATCGAATGCAATATCGCCGACATCGCACCAACATAGCCGTGCTCGGACCTCGTTAATAGGTATTAAATGCATTAATCGATCAGACGATGAGGAAATTACAAGTATATAGGTTGTCGCTTCATGCAAAGAATAATTTGAAATGCTTTCGATTTATCGCTACTTAATTGACGATCAAGTAAAGATAAAAATCTCAATCATTAATGTGTTATATCATTAAAGATATACATAAATTTTTACATCTGTCATTCTACTAATTATATCTGTCATTTGTCAGACATTAGCTTATTACTAAAGCAATAACTAAGTATCTAAATAATTTATTTGAAACAAAAATATAAAATATTAATTTATCTTCGTGTTACGAAAGTTTGTTTACTCAAGTGTGCCCGAGTCACACTCGCTCAGATAATAGGATAGAAACGAAAACACGGAAACTTCTACCATTGATTTATAAAGGAACTTCCTATATAAACCCATAAGCCTGTCCAAGCTTCGATAAATGGCAGACCGAACAAACTCCAACGCTTTGTTTTAAGATCCTTTAATTAATGTGCGAGGCTAGAGAAGATAAAAGGGAAACCATTGGGAGTAAATGTTCAAGTCCAAGAACAACTGACGATCATCTTACCCTGGTATATAAATTATAATTTAAAAAATATAATTCGTTTATTTTTTTAGATTTGATTGTTTTACTGCAGAGCAGCGACAGCCTCACTTTCCTATTTCATTAAATATAATTTTAAAGAATTTTGTGTAAAGAATCCCAACTCACCACATGTTCGCCACTGATTCGCGGCTAACAAAATTGAGGCATTAACCACATTTATAGGCACTTCTGTAACACACATAGATCAACCACAATATGTCTACAAAAGCATTTCTACATTGTGGAGGTGTTCAAAGCTCGTATTTGAATGTAACCGTAATGTATTGCCTGCTCGGACTTACTTGGAATACTAACGTTCATATATTTATGTCCATAAAATATTACCGTCTTTATTCTATGACATTTTTGAAATATTTCATCACAATAAACATTAATAGTATATTTTAACCGTATTTGTAAAACATTTTGGTCAGTAAATAAATTGCAACCAACATAACTTCGGTGAGCTTGTTACTGAAAATCTACGATGTAATTTATCAAGCAATAAATTGCTTTAATGAAACGAATGAGTAGTTCTATATCGTATCGTTATTTGAATACCATGTAGGAGTATTTATGGACAGAAGCGTACCCTTCCAATTGCCACAAATCAAAGTTAGGGGTCTCGAAGGCCGTCCGATATTTATGATGCTTTCAAACTTCCTCACCTGAATAAAGGGTGGTCATTACACTGAATTAAAGAACTCAAGGCCGTGTAAATGTCACAGGTAATGCTAGAAGTTTTCAATAACACACCAGATATAACAAAAATATATGACTTAAATAATTTATTCAGGTCACAACTAAAATTCTAAATCTAGTTTTCAAAAACGTTAAAATATAAATTTCAAGCAATTCACTGAATCAAAATTTTTGTCTTTTATTTATCATTAATCAACTCAACCTAATCAGCTTATTAGTTTAATTATCTATATAGTTAACCTGAAATATATAGTAAGGCAAATTGATTCGGTAGGTGTAACTATCGCCTGAGTCAGGCCCGCGGCATCCATCAAAACGTCGCGCGGTATTATCGCTACAGAACCCTCGCCGAAGTGATTTGTGGCCAAGCATTACACTACAAATGTATAAAATAGACGCCCAACAAACTACAACAAAGTAGGACAGATCCACCCTTTCCTTTTATGCTAACATACATTTATATATATTTTTAGATCGACATTGAGACGGAATTGTTAGTAGTTTGTGAGAATATAAAAACATTTATGGTATTCAAATTATAATCATGGTGCGTAATTCTTTTATTCTTTATCGATTTGCAAATGAAATCAACCTTATTGTGTACTTCTAATATATAGTGTTTAGTGGTTACTGTAATTGGTACCATACAGTACGAAAAGCAGTGCCCTTAGACATATAACTTCGTATTCTTTCAAACGCTGGTGTTGTAACAAATGATGATCGACATTCTATAAAAACATATGAACCCATATTAGTTGAATTAACCGGCGTCGAGCGTGAAATATCTGTGAACGAGAAAAACGTATAACAGCTAAAAATCAGGTACGCTGACTGAAATTGATGGAAAGTTTGAACAGATTTTTAACACGTTCTGCGCTCTTGATCCATAATTGCTATATCTACCCATCTATTAATAATACCTATACGTTATTTATTAAATACATTATTTTATCCTATAAGTGTAATAGCATGTTTCACTACATTCAAACTTATCTTCATTATGATCCTTCTCAAACGTATAATTGAACAGTGTACATTTTACATTAAATCTCTTGTAACGAATTGAAGGTCTGATAATCCCCCCTAATGATGATCTATTTTTAATACTCGTCTCTCTTATTCTTACATTGTTGTTTGCTTGATTTAAAATAGCAATTGCATTTATTTTATGGATAGCGGGATTAAGCCCACGTTTTTACGCGTTTATTATTTTTAGTGTTGAAGCAAAATTTACATAATATGCAATCATGTGTGGGTGGTGTCACAGAGTAAATCCGTGCTGCTATTATTACAATAGGCTGCTGACGTATCGACAAGCATCGACACGACAGATTGTGTCGGGATAACGCCCGATTTTGTTTATTGGATGACAGGCCTCGACAGACCGTATTTATTTGTTCTACGCGATCTCTAACAACTAGTAGACAGATTAAACAACTTCCATCAAACGAAATACATACAAAAACTAGTATGTTTTCTTTTTCAACGAAAGACTGAGATATTAATGAATATTGGTCGGTATTCCACGGAGAATAAATAAACATCCTAAATCTACTTGATTTTTTATCGCTATTTAGGTACATGTTATCTATACTCCAGCAATAATATCCAACTGAAATGTAGATAACCTGTCATATATTCTACTCAAAGCAATATTATCATTATTATTTTTTTCAGCCACGATCGTCAAACCAAAAGAAAAGTAAAGATAAAACAATAATATTTTATTCCCTTTCGTTGCTTGTGTGAGTGTTGTAGAGATGTAGGTACTCGAAGTTCCACCTTCGAGTATTTACAACAAACAACACTCTACTTCTTCAATTTATACAGTTTAATTTAAAATGTTTAGCCTTTTATCCTTCGTCCTCATTGACTACAAAGATTTTGTATTGTAAATGATGGTTGCAAAAAGAACACGTTTAGTAAGATAAAGTAAAGAGGAAATTACAAAGATGTTTTTCGAGGGGCCTGCAAATCAACTTCGGATATTAAACATTTGCGTTCATAAATCTGCAAATGTTTCTATAGAAACAGATTGTTAGAGAAATATACAAAACTAACGCGAAAATTCTAACAAAATGAATCCACTCGACGTCGAGCTGTATTTATTTTAACTTTGTTAATTAAGCTACCTATGTTCACGAGCAGAGAAAGCTTTATTTTTCGTTGCGAATGTATGACTTTTAACATAATTCTAAGAATATAAGAGAGACCATACTCGTAAAAAGAATTTACTTTGTGTTGTTGTGACAAGGCGAAGGAAACAACGAGAGCTCGTAAATATGGACCGACCAAATGTCCGGCGGGTCAAATTAGTGTAAGGAAAACTGAAGTATCATAGTTATGACATGATTTACGTCATTATAACGACAATTTATCGACAAAACGTTTCCGATATTGACGTTTACATAACATTCTATTGTTTTTTGTTATTCGAATCAAAAAACTAAAATATTCTACTTATTTAAATAAATTTTCTGCTTTGAATATAGAGCCGCCCATTCCCAATTTTGGTAACAGGTTAACTTTCATGTATTATGTAGTATGTACAGTAGTCCTAAACCTTATACGACCCTCCGGGGCATGATAATGCATTACCGGACTTAATCAATTTATGTCCGTATAGCAAAGTACTTTTAACAGATACCAAACATATGTTCTAGATATAGATATACGAACATTAGATGTAATATACTTTTTTGATACGTTTTCTCGATCCAAATATCGATTAATCATAAATAGTTTGTAAGGTTTTGTATAGGAAACACGTGGCGAAATATTTTCAGTTGCGAACAAATTGTAGATTTGGAATTTGTGTGGTGTAGTCGTGCATTAGCTCAAAATATACGTCTTGCAATCGACAGCTCTATTCACTTATTGAATTTTAGAAGAAACAGTTATTGCGAATTCCGTTGGATGCTTCAGATTTTCTTTTGTTACCTACATGTAAAGTTCCTTATATGTACATAAGAATGGTAAAGTTACCGAAGTTTAAAGTACTCTTGTAAATGTACATTTCGTTTGATTTTATAAAACTAATAAAATTCCGCTCAACTATTACATCAGGTTACGTTCGTAAATTTAAGAGACGATAGGTAGATTAATTTACACATTGTTTTGTACAATTTACTGAACTTTTAGAAAATTACTTAATTTCCATCACTTTTGTAAATTAAAAAATACACCCAACAATGAAATTCACCTTCCACCTGCCAGCCAACGTCAAGGTTTATTAAATAAAGCAATTTTATTATAATAATTTTAAAAATTCTCTTAGATGCACGGAGTGGAAAATATTCACTCTATTTTTCTCAAATTTCAAAGTTGAAATTGACATGAGCATACAATATACTATAATTAGCATATAATTTTTATTTTAATAGTTTACAATTTACTAAAAAGCATTTATGGGTATAAACAAACAACATACATTAAAATAATATACGAGTGTATGTAATATTCTTATGTAATTGATGATATATTTCGCTCTTATTTATACAAATTAACGTGGCATTAAACGAGCCTTGCCGTTTCACTGAATGGTATGTTTGAATGATCCGAATATGTAAACCGTGGGCGTAAAATATACTGCAAATACATACATGGCATAATTATTTACGTTAATATAAAGTTTGGTTTAATTATTTTAATTTACAACGTAAAATTACTGAGAAATCCTATGAAAAAGGTTCAGTTTCCTTCATTATGGACCAAAGTGGAAGCGCATACAATAACGCATTTATATTTTAAAGGGTAGGCACGTGTAACCTTATAATATAACTCCCATACTTTACACACACAGTAAACAATCTAGTGGGTGAACATTCAATTACTTACAAGGTTCATTTTTAAACGTAATCTTTCGAGAGTTTTCCTACACAATTCTAGCAGTCTGCATATATTAAACTATTTGACTTTCAACTTTAACTGCGACTTTATTTAGCTTCCTTATGTCATAAAATCTAGGTTCCATAATTTTAGATGCATGGTTTTAAGAGTAGACAGATAAGACGGTTCAGTGAGCAATAATCACACGTCGCTAGTTACGCTATACATTCGATATCACACGTCATAATATGCAGATTCATCTTCCCTGCGGTATAAATTATTAATAGATTTTATTTTCATATGCGAGCAGATCGAATCCCTAAATTTAAGCTTTTAATGTAGTGTACGTACTATCCTTGTGACTGTTTTGAGAAATACAGCTTGCAATTGATGACATACTTACCGACTAGTAATGTTTGGTACTTATAGCACAGGGTTGCCTATTTTAAGTACCAGGTGTGCATTAACTGTATACATTTGAACATAAGTTTTGCACCATGCGTATAAACTTATTTTAAACTAGCTTTTGCCAGCGACTTCGTCCGCGTTTCCGTCGTTTTTCGTAAAAAAGTAGCATATGTCCTTCTTCACTGTTCAGTGGTTTTGATGTAACAGACAGATTAACTTTCGCATTTTAGTAGGGAAATATAATATATCACGTTACACAAAAATAATCCTTATAGCATGATTCAGTATTCACACGCGACGGCGCGATGGCTTATTATCGTATTTCATGTATAAGTTTAGTGTTTCTATACCGATTTCTATGATTCTTTTTTTATTGAATAGGTAATAATGTAAACTTTTTTTAATTAGGGATAAGTGAGAGTATAATAAACGTAAGAGTAAACAAATATAATCAGAAATCTCCGAACTGCTAAGCTATCGGGAGTTACACGTGTTATTGTGAGTCAACCATAAAAGATAGACATATGCTGTTGTGGGATATATTTTAGATAATTTTATGTAGAACATTTCCGTCATACATGATTTCTATGTAGCTTTAACCATTAAGGCTGCATACGCGACGGAAGCTTAAAAAACACCGTTTTCCCAACATTTCCCTTCACTGCTCTGCTCCTATTGATTGTAGCGTGATGAAAAGTATACTATAACCTGCCCAGGAGTATGAAGAATAAATGTACCAAGTTTCGTTAAAATCCGTCCAGTAGTTTTCGTTTCTATAAGGAACATACAGACAGACAGACAGACAGACAGACAGACAGACAAAAATTTTACTGATTGCATTTTTGGCATCAGTATCGATCACTAATCACCCCCTGATAGTTATTTTGAAAATATATTTGATGTACAGAATTGACCTCTCTACAGATTTATTATAAGTATAGATTGGGGAAATAAATAAATATTACTATATTGTTGTATCTATAAAAATGTGTAATTTAAAAAATAAATCCCCGACTGCCCTGCCAAAAAAGAACAGACAAGTAAAAAAATCAAGTAGCAAGTAGTTCGTTAATTTTCATTGCCTTTTGGAAACCTCCTTAGATTAAAAATTTTAACGGCACTCGCGATAACAACACTTATCTAATGACGTATACTTACAAAGGTACATACATACTTACATAAATACATTATATAGGTCAAACACAACCCTCTTTTTTTTTAGCTTGCCGCAGTCGGGTAAAAAGTTATTACTTCGTATTAATATATTATAAGACTGCAATTGGTTAAAAAAGACATTGAAGCCCTTGAAATGCATACAAACCAATATTCAATTCTTCCTGCCAATAGAACTAACATAACACTAAACTATTGTCCGTTGTGAAATTCTCAGGAATGCTAGAGTTCTGCTGCCCAGTTCCTTTGTGTTTGGACAATAATAATACCGTGTATGTGCGGTATTCGAAGTACCTCTGAAGGTTATTGTACCCCGTGAGCGATTCATCTTTGTTCTCTATGATTGTAAAAGGACTGACGTACCTGCTCAGTTTAGGTCTTTATAAATCGTATTATATATAAATGTTTTTGGCGATTTGATTTTACGTACTAATCTATATCGGTGGAACGTCTGTCGCATTCCGTGTTATATATAACGTAATATTCGCCTCGACAAAAAGACCAACAACAAACTCGCAATGCGCGCCGGCTAAAATAAGAAAAGTTGAGTAAAGGAGTGGCGTCGCGTACGAATTTAACTCTTAACCCCCTTTTTCGTCTTGCTTATTTATTTTCAAAATGAAGCTTGTAATTTACTAAGAAAATTTATATTTTCGTAACATTTATCTGTAGATTTCAAGAATAGGGTTAACCGTTTAACGTTTAGGAGTTAGTATCAAATCGATAAAATGATAAATGATAAATTTATTAAGACAATTCAGAAACCACCTTTAGTTTACATGTTATCAACAATCATTAAATCAAAAAAAGTTATAATACATGAGAAACTAACGTAAACTAGGTTTTATGTTAAAAACATTTTGGTTAGTAAAAAGAAGAGTCACACATATTTCACTGTAATGAACCCTATTCAAGATAAATATTCACGATAGAAGCAAAGGACAGTTAAAAGCGGTAACTCCACGTATAATTATTCTGAAACTATGTACTTAGTTAAGCGTGTGGCTTTAGCACAGCGCTTTTACGAAATAAGAGCTCAATTATATTGAATTAAACAGTATGCAATTTTAAAAAAACTATTTAATTACGTTGTATGTGTATATTTTATAAAAGTTGACAAAAAAACACCTGACGTATTAATTCAAATACAAATGTAAATTAACACTAATTTGCCGGCTTGAATAATAGAAAAGAGGCTTTAATTTTAAGTCTACAATACTAACTCTCTCTCTCAGTTGAACTTAAATTAAAATAAATAAGGATCTAGTCAGTGTATACGCTAGACGCTGCTAATAATATTATACTAAGTATATAGATTTCCGCATTTGTAGTTCTTTATCATATTTGCTGCATCTCAGGATGGAACTTACTTTAATGTTTTTAATACCAACAATAACATGTTTAGTATCGTTTAGTAAAATAAAAGCTTATTCCGTTCAGCTGTTACAAATGACTGTAGTGCGTGTACAAAGGTCAACATTATGTTATCGAATTCTCAAAATTATACACCAATGATTTCTTTACTAACTTCGAGGAAAGTTTCATCATAATATTCAGCTACGAATTTTTACGTAGCACGCCACAGTTCACCTTGAAATGTGAATTTTATCGAGACGATGAGATCAATTTGGTACCGATTTTAAGCAGATTACAGTCGAGAAAAATTGTTTACATGACATATGTATAATATATATTTTTTATGTTTTACTTTGCACTATAGAAAATGCTTAAAAAGTCATTATGGATTGATACGCATTTCTTGTAAAATGAATTGAACCTTCACAAAATAAAATATTAAATAAACAAAACAATAAAAATCACACTATTATATCCTACCCATATAATTGGAAATCAGTATTATAGGAAACAATGGAAAACCAAATAAATACCAAATAAATTCCTTTACCTATTAAATTTTATAAAGTATTTTCACATCGTATCTAAACTAAGTAAATAACAAATTTTAATCTAATATCGCTTTCATTTCCTGCTCAAAGAAAACCAGAAAAAAATACAATTTAACTGGTTTTCGAGAGTCATACTTGATAGAACCACAGCGCGAAAATTCAACAAGCTAAGGCAAAATTTTAATAACATGTTCCTCCTACCTAACGGACTTTTTAAATTTTTCAATTTCAAATTAAGATCGTTTCCCATTTAGCTATCTATGGATATCTAGAACAATTCAAGCCATTGTAGAGAGAATAGGCCTCGTTTTCGAACACGAAGGCTGTGAAAATGTTCCGTTTTGCATAGCAAAGATAGCGAGTGAATAGGCACGCACGGCTTACTCGTCCATTACGGGTTGGGGGTGGAGGTCGAATTAGGTGGTAGATAGGCATCAGTAGCGACGGAAGCCGCCACCTTCGCGTGCCTGCATTGTTGCACTAAGGTCTTTACATTTATACGTAAAGGTCTCCTCGAGAAAGGTCACGTTCCGCAAATAAATCCAGGTTAGGTACAGAACTACTACTTAGTGTTCTCAGTATCAGAATAAAGTTATTATTCCATTTTCTCTTTGTTTCCCTCTTGAATCTTTTCTCAGCTTTTAATAAATAAGTTTTTTTAATAAAATGCAGTTTAAAAGATACACTTTTTGAATAAGATATTTTGTATTTCTTTTGTAGCTGGGAACCTTTATAATCTCTGGCACTACCAGGGCTGTGGTTATATTATACATATCTCCTATTATTTTAAATTAGGGTTCCGCGCAAAACATAAAAAAACCCCTTGAAACTAAACAACGCGGACGAAGTCGCGGAGGACAGCTAGTATCTAATAATAATAATAATATCTTGGGACAAATCACACACGGTCATCTGATTCCAAATTAAGCAGAGTCCGTATTATGGCAACCAGACAACTGATAAACATACTTATATATAACTGATAAACATACTTATAAATTACACCCAGACACAGAACGAATGATCATACTCATTACAAAAAGATTTGTACTGGGTGGGAATCGAACACACGACCTCTGGTTTAGCAGTCAGTGTCTCTAACCACTAGACCAACAAGCCCGTCAAAGTCTTTACTTTGTTTCTAGCATCAGCCAAACTTGTTGTTGTAGATATCTTGTAATTACGTTATATTTGTTATTTCTTATCAAAACAGTAATTCTAGGTTCGAGTAAATCAAAGGGCAATAATACTGTTGCTTATGTCGGCACTACGATTACATAAATTATTAGTTGAGGTCAAAGGTCTGCCATTCGCAAAGGATCTATTATTAACGCATGTAAATTACTAAGTGCAAAGTACCGGTCAGAACTGGCTCATAATATCTAATATTCAATTTCAGCAGATTGTACTAACCTTTTTATTTTGGAACCTACGTATTTACCAGGGTTTAAAAATTGATAAAATTACAATACATGCTTTTTTTCGTGGTGTAAAGCTTATGCCTTCAACACACGTCGAGAGCATGGCGTTGGGATATGTCGGAATTTCAAAACAACCCGGTCTCGGTTCTGTCTACCGGAGTCGCGGGATCGCTAGCGCATTCTCTGCCTGACTACGACTGAAAACACACTTACTATATACTCATTCAAATAATATTACATCTAGTAAATATACTTGTAAACTGATAACAATACAAGATTATGTGTCGTCACGAGCAAATACAAGTGCTTGTCAATACAATGATAATCTTAACTATCACTATCAAGACAACATACAATGACAGATAAAAAAATACGTGTTTTAACATGATAAATTAAGGAAAACTGTGTTAAAAATATATATATATTTAAGTTTATTACAAAAAAAAGCAAGCTAGCAAAAACATTTTAAATGCATTTTAATGTTATTGTTATTTTGGTAATTTGGCTCTGTCTGCTAATAGGTATGTCTCTCAACAGCAACATGTAGAGGTACATTTTACTTCAGCATTTCCCTGCCAAAGTGGCCTTTACAAGCCAAACGGCTTACAGAATAAATGACAGGCGTCTCTGAATTTACCTGTCAGATGCTAAATGCTTTGTAATCTCTTATGAAACCCCCGACTGCCATCCTGTTCAAATATACCCTACATATCCATTATTGTCTACATTAATAAATTTTAATGTAACGGTGACTGTATGTTTTACGTTTATACCTACAGTTATGTCAACTGTAAAACTATATTTAATAAGATTCAGTTTCACAATACATTAACTGTAAAGAAAATGTTTTATTTTATCTACTTATTTTTACATAAAATAAAAAGTAGAACGCTTAACATCATTAAATTATTTTCTAAATGAATTAAATATTGAATTCCAAATATAACTTATTAGTCACTATAGTTTATGAGACCCAGATTTCAAATCACATTTATTACATAAATTCTAGAACATTCGAAATATAAATTACATCCTAGTTAGCGACATCAATTCGTAATGGCTCATAAACTCCGCGATCTGAATTGGAATATGTCATCTTATCATGAGCTCCAGTGTTAAATAATTGAAGGATCATTAATAAATAAAACCATATTTCATTTTAACATTTTTCAAGACGTTTATAGTTCTATAGGACGTGTCTCTCTAGAGGAAATGGGAAAGATAAAACTCTTTTAGTAGTCTACTGACGTTGTTTTAAACTCGGTTTTATTTTGTTATATCACTTTCTGTTTTCAACTATAATCCATGATATAGTAGGCTAATCGAATTTAGTTAATACATGTCTAGTTAATCTTTGATAAATATACAATTGTACAACGTTATTTATTAAAAAAACTTATTTAATTATTTAATTAGTGCAACTCACTCTGATTTTAAGAATATCGTTATGTTTTGTTTTAAATAATTATATTCATAATTCTAAGTTCAAATATAAACCCATAAACGTGGTGTAACATGACAGCAAACATACATATTTGAATAAAGCTAAATTTTGTGCTGTGAATAAACAGATACTTACATAGGGCAATCAAAATAACAGTTTGACTCATCGCTGCTTTTCCGTGAACAATGATTTCAGTAAATTCCTGTATTTGATATATTTTATAGAACACGTGGGATTTGATCTGTAGTGCATTGATAAGCTTAGTCAGAGAGAGCTTTTGCCAATTATTCACGACGCCGACTGTTTACCGCCCTCCGTCACTCGGAGTCATCGCTCGCGATCCTCCTTACCTGACGCATATTGCTATTTTCGGCATCATTGGCACTGTGGCTTTCGTGAATTGGCGTAATTAATCACACAAAGACGTTTAATTTTGACAGATATATGTTGATAATTAATCTTGCGTACTCACAACAAATTATTATCCAGAAACTATTTGGGACGTCCTTAGCCGCCTATCTCAGCAGGAGTTTCTTTATAAACATTGACACGCATGATAGATAGAGTTATGAGTTAGATATAAATCCATAAATAAATATATTCAATGTCAAAATTAATTAACTAAGATGGTTAATTTGCCAAGACGTATGTAGTTTATAATTTGGGGCGCAAGCCGGTGTGCGCAGCCGCAGTGCCACGTCGCAAGCCCGCCCACGCAAAGCTCGCGGGCGCAACAAAGCGAGACGCGGAATCCCTCGCCAGTCAGTCCACTCGCGAGCTTGCGCAAGGAAACATCTCCAGAATATCCCATATTCATTAACAGTGTTGCACCACGTTTGCATTGGAATTCATTCGCATTTTACGCTACTAAGGTATTTATTACTCTCGCCTTTTATTAAAATTATTTTTCATAATTTACAAGTTCATTTTCTGTTCATTGTTTGCTAGTTAGACTCGTATATTTTAAAGTTTGAAAGTTATTATCTTATTTTAATTAACTTGAATTAACGCATTGATCACAAAATAACTGTAATTTCACCATTTCAATAAGAAATCATGCGATTTTATTTTAATTATAAAGCTCTCACAGTATTTCTTTAAATCCCAAGATGTTAATAGAATTGTATACCATTATAATTTTAATAATTTTATACGAATCACAAAATATTATAGTTTTAAACTATCATAGCAACAGTTACTGAAAACCATGTAGTGGACGTAATATAGGTCAAGTAAACCCAGACAGGTATTCGCATGTTTTTAATAGACACGTATTACTATTGTTATCTTGCTAGACTGACAAGGACGGGACGGCTCCAATGAGTCAAACGTTGAACAAATTCTTTTGTTAATTTCATTCTTCATGAATATAACATCTTCTCACTGTTAAACAGAAATAAATCGTTATTTCTCATTAACTTACTCTAAAACAATAATTTACTTAATTTAATTTTCTTAGAAGTAACGAGTTTCTTCAAGAATATTAAATAAATAGTTTATGTCTGAGTCAGTCAACTGTAAACAGTCACCAATGACTCATAAGTGAAGCACGAGACTTCTTTAAATAGAAAATTACTACTCTATTATTCGGAAATTTTGACTTCAATCTTTAACATCAACGTGTTTACGGAAACCTCTAGAGTTATCCATAACATTCTGCATTATTTTATGTTCAGAAGTCACATTCCACTCAGAGTTATAGGATGAAAAATATAACAGTCGTTGACTGTTCCAAAGTCGAACTCTGAATTTCTTGAACAAACGTAAATTTAAATGCGGTCTAAACATTCTCATCTGGCACGTCGCCAGCTAAAAGCTATCAATTTCTATCAAACTGAACTTTCTTGTATTACTCATGCACAATGATGTAAGGTTTCACATTTTTCTTTGTATTCTTTTACTTGCCGAAATACTGTAGAAGCTTTAATTTGATTGTTTTATGAGACCGTATTTTATAAATGAAAAAATTCTTCAAAGAATTCATAACGTCAGAAATGTAGTTAGGATTAAATAGATACCAAGCAACAAGTTTTTTTAAACCCTCCGTAATAAAATTATATTTTCCAACAATTGTAGAAACTACTAAGATGTCTGAAAGCAGTCAACTCGCCGCTGGACAGCAGCTCGTCAAGAAGACAATGGATGAAATGATCCAACAAAGACAGACCACCGAAAAGGTTACCATCCAGGCCAGACAGGAATTCCGCGAACAATACCAGGAAAGTTATGAAGAGGAGTTTGAAGAAGAGACCTTCATTGATCAATATGGAAACGAAACTACAAAGCGTGTGGAGTCCAGCAGTGAGAGCAAAGAACATTCAAAGAGCGCTGATGTACAAGTAAAAGCCACCGGATTGAATGCCGCCCAAGTCAAGGCCCTTACAGATTGCGCAAACGAGGCGGGACAACTGGCGCTTGACTCCAAGGCTGCCAACTGAATGTAATTAAAATTAATTTCTATATTAGCTGAAGCTATTAACAACTGTAATTTACCCTACAATTCTTATTATGCTCATTTAACGCACACGCGCAACCAAATGGTCGTATTGATCTATACGTAATGAAGGCAGCTACTTACTAATGTTCGGAGCACACGGAATTTCCCAATTCTAATTCCTTTCCTTATCCTACCTGAACCTTTTACCCTACGATAACACACCTTTTTATGAATTCGAAATAAATTTCAACAGTATGGTTTATGTGTTCGTTTTGTTTCAGGTGTCTGCCTTATCCCGCGTGTGTGGTGGTCTCAAATAGTGATAAAGACTGTGTCCAGTGTTCCTTATTAAGTATTTTATTTTATCTATTCATGTAAGAAAATTATAAGTATGCAATAAATATATTGAAATGCATAAATGGTGTATTGAATAGTGTTGTGTTCGATTTACATGTGTTAGTGCAGGTTTTATAGGATAAAGTTTTAAAAATGGAGGAGGAAGATGATGAAAGAAAAATTCGACGGCCTAATCTTGCTGCGTTTAGCTCACTTAACGCTCGTGTCGTACACGCTTCTTTAGAAGAAGGGTGCATACGACAGCAAGCTTCATCAGAATCTGCAGATGCAAATACCTCCAGTAATTCGGCAGCTCACTATAGCGATAGAAGTTTTGCATCGAAAACGAGTACCTTCTCGCGCAGTGGAACCTCAAGTTCAAGCCAAGAAGAATGCGAGGTAGCACACACGACCATCACGAGTGGTCAATATTTAGTCGCTGCGCGGGTCGAAACAGCTCGTTCAATGGAAAGTCTCCGTCCAAGCAAGGATACATCGCCGGCGCGGCCCTCCAGCTCCTGCACAACCGTTCGCGCGCATCGAAGCTCGTTCCTGACGGCGAGCGAGCGGGACGTGCGGGAGACGAGAGGCGCGCCGGCGCGACGAGCGCTGTCGGGAGAGGATATGGGATGCTCGGCTGAGAAACGACGCGGGTTGTTTGCAAGCACAGAGCGACGTGCTTTGCAGCAGCTTAGTCTACCACCGCCCGAAAGGCGTCTCACTATTCTCAGTCCCCACAGCCCCATGGCCATAACGGAGTTGCAGTGGCCTTCGCCTTCCGGTATACGCGGGAGGCGAAAGAAAGGCATGGTGCTACCTAAACTTATACTGCCTCGCAGCGACTCGGATGCCTCGGAGGTTTTTTTTGAAAGGTGCCTATTTTTAAAAATACTTACTTTTTTTCTATTACACTATCTATTATGAAAGAGAACTACATGCGTCAACTGACAACACACATAACATGATGTCTAGTGTCTACACACACGAAATCTTTTTAGCTGTGACAGTTCATGACAAAAATGTGAGAGAATGTGATTCTACGTAAGCCTTTGTAATGAAGCGTAACGTAACAGCCTGGAGACATCACAAACAAACGTTAGTTGTATTATGAATGTCAATTTACCTCATAAAATTCATAAAGTGAAATTAATAAAACCAAAACTTAGAATACGCAAATGATTGTATTTGCCAAGTGAATACATTTAGAACGACGTGCGTCACAGCCAAAGTAAAAGTAAAACTCTTTACAACCCAGCGATGTTTATACGTCTTTTTGTGCAAACATGTTTTATTTGTATTAAAAAAGCTTGTTGGAAGTTAATTACACAATGAATTTATATTTCGCGCAGCTTATTGCGTACGAATTTGTGTTTCCCTTTTCTCATTTTACTCAGTACCTATTTAAAGATTTCATATTTTATATTATTTTGTTCTTCATTCACGTTTATTGTGCTGCTATCTGCAATTTCCTTTGTGTTCAATTGGGTCTTCGATTACTAGTGATTTAAATTGTTCATCTTTATGAATTCCTTACACTCCTTACAGCACTAAGTTGACTGTGGTATTAGGACCTAAAATAAACAAGCAGACAAGTAATATTTTTCTGTCTCTTTTGAATCGACTTTGCCTATTGTTTTTACATTGTTGTACTTAACAGTATAGCCAAATAATTGTTCAAAAAGGTTCATAAACGTTTTAGTTAAAATCCTCAAAAATTTGCTAAAAGCATGACTTATTAAAAAAAAACCGTTTGTATCTTCACTTATTCTATTCCTACTATTTTTATGGGTGAGTATAGATTTCACATTATATCAGATACAGTATTTTATGAAGCACATTCACAGAACTACGACACTTGGCTACATTTAACGGCACCTTTTATTTTATTACCTTCACATTTATTTTATGTTAGTAGTTTCTCCTTTATGAAATATCCAGGATCATGTAATATTCATGTATCTGTTGGTAACACGTGTGTATCTGACATACATTTATTATAGATACTCTTACACTCACAAGTATGGACGCGGCGTGATAAACGTACTTGTAATGTTAAAAATTTATGTGATAAGCTCCCATCAAGATATATTAAGGAGCACTTGAAGAATCATACGTTATGAGTGTTTTAAAAGAGCATTGTAACTTAAAATGGCGTAATAATAACCTTGTCGAAACTACGTAATAAAACGCTTACCTACCGCTAAAGCCGCTTAAAATTTAAATATTCTGCCGTTAAAAAATTAGGGATGAATTTTTACGTCCCACTTTCAACAAACTTAAAGTCATTTAAAGCCAGGTAATATTTTAGGTATCTTTTAACTTGTTTAGAGGCATAAGACTACTATCAATTACATAGTAAAACCTTCAAATTTTAAGCTACAACTACTGGTTGCCCACTCAATGGATTTAAATTCAGGTAATAGAAAAGTACAACTTGAACATCCAGCTTCATTCAAAACGAATATTAAATCAAAATCACAAAACCAATCCAAAAATACACACTTAATCTCCATCTCCCCTATTCTCGTAGAACTCAAAGCCTGTGTTTCTGGAAATAAAATACATGCTGACGCTTACAACCAGCCTTTATCGTAAAACTTTACCGCACCCAAAATATCAATAAGATTCAGCAGAACACACACTGTTTGTTAGAAACTATACCATAAAATATCACGGAGATATAAAAGCTTTCTTTATAACCGAAGTCACACAATAGGATTACAGAATACAATTGTTTGTATTTTATAACAATGCTTTACAGTTGGAACTATTATATTACAATGTTATTTATTGAGCAAATACCGAGGCACGTGCTGACAGTTGGAATACATCCAGACATTCTATTGTGTCTTTAATAATGATTAAACGACTGCAACTAAACAGCAGGTGCGATATATACCGCGCAAGTCGAGCTGAGAATGCGCTTGCGATCTGCGACTCCGACCAAGTTCAGCAGAGACGGGACCGGGATGTTTTTAGTCGGTAAAAGTCTGGTTCAAATCGAGTTAAAGCCATTAGATTAAAAAAAAAGCGTTTTGTACAAATACTAAGTCAATAAAGTCACGCGTGGTTGCAAATTTATATAGCATGTCGAAAATTGCGCCTAAAAATATTTTTAATTGTCTGTTAAAGACCATTAAAATCAGATCAGCAATTCTGCAGATTAGTTTGAAGAACCAAAAAAAATTACAAATTAATTAATAGACGACCATCGATTATGTATACTGAGGATTTTCTTTCCTTAATAGTAACCTTGGGTTCATTCGTTATGTGGAAGAAGCCGTTAAATTATTCTTGAGTATTAGCATTGTTATGTTTAGGTAGAAGTCACTCTACGTAAAATAATAATAAAATCTTGTAACAACTCACACATGTCCATCTAATCCCGAACTAGGCAGAGCCTGTATTATGGCAACAAGAAAACTGATAAACATACTTATAAATATATTTCTAAATACATACATACTGTAGATAAATTTCAGCCAGATACAGAAAAAAATACCGTGCTCATCACATTAATATTTGTCTTGGGTGGAAATCGAAGCCACAACCTCCGGTTTACCAGTCCCTCACCACTAAACCAACAGGCCAGTTTATGTGCTGACATAAAACATCTTAAGGCGGGATGTCGCTGAAAATACTAGGCTTACTGTCACTAACCTAGATCCTGAAAAAATTGGCAAGCCAGCAAAATAAAATACTTTTGGATTCGTATATCTAAGAGACAAATGAAAAGAGAGTGGGAAGGTCATTGCCAGCAGTAAGACATCCCATAATAATAAAATATGAAAAATAAAATCTACATTCCTTTATTATACACCAATAGAAAAAAAATAGCTTCAATTAATCTGCAATTGAACCGTTTGCAAGTTCATTAAGAAATGCTCTATTGACAGGTTTATCAAAGCAACCACATTTCAAATTGCGAAGTTTCCATTAAGTTAGTGAAATTTGTACATTTCCAAGACTCGGTTAAATATAGATTCAACCAATCGTAGCTTTCAATATTGGTCACTACATTCCATCAATATTTAGCTAATTGGCGCTCAAATTGTAGTATAAAATCAAGATATTTTAGTTCAGTAGTTTTAGATTGTTGAATTTAATTAATTGAAAGTATTTTAGTACAATTTCTGTTTACGCAATCACGTATTTTCTGTCAGGCATGAAAATTTGAGCATTTATATAATAAATTTCGTAAGGAGCATTCATAATTATTTAGAACAAAACTATTTACTCACGCATATTCTCGAATCATGAGCTGACGCGGCGGCGGTGGTGTCGCGAGCCGAACTGTTTCCACTAGTCAGGCTAAATAATTTGAGCATTTTATAGAATACAGTTTAAAAAGTTATAGAACAATTTATTTTACAGCGTAACAACTAGATTTTAAATAATTTAAATATTTATTTGAATCTTATATATCCATCTAACATGTGTAATGTCACGTTTTATTGAAAGTTGATTGACAACATTAACATAGATATAAAATGATAAACTGATACTTTATCGCGTGTGTAATTGATATTGTTATGAAATGTTGTTACTCAGACGGAATTTATCTAATGATAACCCGATCAAACTGGGTTCCAAACTACCTGATTATGCTCGCGCGAAATTGAACCGAATTATCTTTTTATCTGTAATAGATATGCGAGTGTCAATAATTATGTCTGCCTACATAATTTACGTTCAAACATGAAAAACAACTTCACAAAAAGTCGTGAAGAGTTGATTAATAGGATTTTATGAGTTTTGTGTTTAAATTAATAAAAAAAGTAACAGTTTTAACTTTTCTGCTGACTTATTTGACCTGGTGGTGTGATGTATTGATATTCGCATTGATTGATAGTCGGAATGCAACGAGCAATCAGATTGCGCAAAATGTATTGATTAACCCACAACAATATATGTAACACATACGCGTATATCACTCAATGCAAATAACGTTCAATTAAGACAAAATTGTTTAACATGGATTAATACTGACAATGGAGGAACATTTGGAAAAAATCTTTTGTTTGGTCATAATATCAGTCTAGACATACAGACTCTCTTTTTCATAAATAAGGCACTGTTCCTAATAATATGTAGGATAACAACGCCAAGACTTATATTTATTCTGCCATCGTCACAGAAACAGGCAGAAAAAAAGCCAGACCTTACTTAAAAAGTTAAGGATGTGTTTATTTTCTTACAAATGCCCAGATATCGACGCAAATACTTCAATAAGACTTAAGTATGTTTATTATAGTAATAGGCTATATTTTATATATTTTTATATATTTGTTATCTTTTAGCGCCACCCATAAAAAGATAAAGATTAATTGGGCTGATAGTGCACGCATGCAGTAATCGAGCCAAGAAATGAAAAGCATGCGTCAATATACTTGAAATAATCTCAATATTATCATATACGTCATCACGGAATTTTGAAATGAATCATGATTTGTGAATAATCCGAGTATAAACGACATGTATGTTTGGTGATATTATTATGTTTTCAGTATTTCCCGAGCGATATTTTTGGTTCTGTCAGCAATGTTTTGAAAACTACCCCTGTGGTGACGCAGCTTTCATGTTGTCGGACTAAATATTTGTGGTGGATGATATTTGAGCAGTGTTTTATGTCGTTTCTGTGTAGAACTAGTGTGAATTTTATGTACCTAAAAAACGTAGTTGTGGTGTATATTGAAGCTTTTAGACAGGGATTAAATACCGGTTTAAAAAGTATGAATACATTACTTAGAGTGGCACATTACAAACAAAACCATATGACAGTTTAATTCTACCATTTCAGAATAAGTCTGTGTCTAAAAGTTCTAACGTTACAAATTCGAAGTAACGAAATGGTACATTTGTTAGTGGTTAAAAACAGTCGCAATTCGCAGTTGTCACCCGATCCGGCTGACCATTTCACATCACAAATCCCCCATTACTTTTGTCTGAGTTATCAGCCGCGTTACATTCGAGCTACACCTCGGCACTTAAAATGAGGTCGACAGCTTAACGTGAGCCAACCATGGAGAGAAACAATTATCTTTAATCCTTATGGTTCTGTTTGTAAGTCCTTCGGAATAACATGTTAATATGAATTGTAAACATCATTATACATGTATATACACATACAAGTTTATTATATTTTTCATAAGATATCATAGGATAACGTAAAGGTATATACCTATATATATAGTTTAAAGTTAATCTAATAAAATATCAATACCTATAGGAAAATTGTTTCCAATATCGAGAAACGTTTGTTAATAACAACTGGGTATGTAGTTAAACAGCTATAAAGTTTTTATTAGTTCGACAATTGCATCGTAAATACATAATGCTGTTAAAAATGTATAAATTTATCAGTGACGCATTGTGAACGACTCTCAGAAGCTACTAATTTGAAACGACAACAAACGTAAGCCCACCATAATATGTTATGTAACGGTATATAAACATAAATTATGTTGCTAGCGTTTTAACCTGACGTCACGTGACGTCATAGTGTAGATACTAATCAACAAAACACGATGATTCACCCGACCTTTGTACCAAAGGAGGTTAACATATCTATATGATACAGCTATGAACAAATCTCCAATATTCATTTTACGATGTGAGAAATTCGAAGCAAGGAAGAGACAAATAGGGTCCGTATACGATACCACATACGTCGATATACGAATGTAAAGGTCAAGATTGCCTTAAGCCGAACTTAAGGGAGGTTAGGATAATGTATTGGGGTCTCGATGTATCATATTTTTCGTATCTTACGTGAGTTTTACAAAGTGGGAGCAATATTCACTTTTCCTTCCATGATATAACGAATTTTTTGTACCTTCCCACATATAACAAATTACAGTTTCACCATCTACCACATGATTAATTGGCGTGACTGTTTATTTTGCGTAAAATACTGTTGGCTAGCTTTCATCTTAGCCTCTAACAATTCTCGTGATTAATTTAAATTGATACTATATTTCAAAACGAAAGAATTTTGAGCTGTCATAAATAAATTTCTACCTACCTACTACCTATTCAAAAATCTTACTTCTGAAATTATTAAGTACTGTTTTACTTTTAAATCTTGTACTTGACTAGGCTTCTAGTTGATATTACTCAGATATTAGGTTCAGATTTTCAGCAGAATATTTCTGTACGTTTTATCTTGATTTGATCCTGTCCACCTGGACCCGAGATAGATGGCAATTTGGTATTAAATATTTATAATCCTCTTATTTGGAAAGGAATCTCTCAGATTTGTGAGTATAATAAGCAAACATGGAATATCATTTCAATTCTGAAATCTGTTTCTTTAAAGTACTCAGTGTTTGTTTGTGATTACGTTGTTCTGTGTTTATATAAACTTATTTCTATTTAAAAACTTACATAAAGAGTATCTTGTATGGACATTGTTTTATAATATATCGAAGTTATACCAACAATAAAAAAACAAAACTGTTAGCTACTAGACTCCACTTACTTTAGTTATGTATTTATTCGCTAAGTGAACAATGTATTTTCTTTTAAAATAAATAATTTCATAAAACCTTCTATAGTAGTTCATAGATTTGGCAATAATAAAAGTTTATTTCGCTAAAAGCATAATAAAGACCGTTATAAAAAATACAAATGGCAGGAAATATAAGGGAAGTCATAAGCAGAATAAAAAAGCCTAGCATGATTTAGAGAGACAGTTTTAAAACTGACGCTATAAACAATCAAGAACTCACATTCAAATTTAAACTTTACACACACGGGAATAAGAATGAAAGTACTACATCACTACGTAGGTGGGTGCACCAGTCAAACAATTTGTATTCATAAATTATATAATTATGGTGTATACTGAACATTTCACGCGCGTTCGTTTGTTTTTTTCACAATAAAATGTACCAAAAGTCATTTCCACTTTTATAGCAGAATATGTAACCAATTTGTTTATTTTTTTGTCACCAAATGTAAACAAAACACCGATGGTTGTATAAACAGTGTAATTTTGTTGGTTGCATTTAAATACAGGATAAACTTCTATTTACAGCACGAGCATCGAATCAGCCTTATTTAAATTAATTTAATCGATAATTGTGTAGATTACACATATATAAAACAGAGTTGGGTTCGGTACACCATTTATTACTCAAGAACGGGTGGATCGAATTACGTGATCTATATGATTCGTTGGCTTCGTCGCCACTCCGAATAGCTGAATAACTATAAAAACATCTAAAAAAGTCGGGAAAGGGGACTATACGCGGGGGTGAAACCGTGGGGCACTGCTAGACCTTTTACAAAAAGCAGTAGATACGAACAGAAATGCAGGTAAATGATATTGAAATCCAAAAACTCCTAGCTCAAATACTTTTACAAGCAAATAAAACTTACGGTGGGGATTTGCTTGTGCTCAAACAAAATCGAGCAGAAATCTTTGCATTAAAAGCATTTGAATTTTCAATAAGGCGAGCAGGTATTGCATTTCATAACATAGGTAGGTTCTGTAGTTCGCTCGGATAAGCTCTCCATTAGGTTTAAAGGCAGGCTTCACGAACTCCCTTTGTGCCTCCCTAATGCACCTAGTAATAATTAGTTCAGCTCGCTCTATTGTAGCCGACAGGCGCTCAAGACCTATTGTTTATTCCCGAAAGCAGGTTTATAAATTAGGTACTATAAGAAACACGCACGTTTTCTAGTTTCTTCGTAAAGATTGCTACGAAAATTTTGACTCGTTTTAATATTTAATAAATTAATTAATAATAAACAATAAACCCATCATGCTATTAACACGTCAAGATAAAAAGCGTAAAGGGAATACAAAACCATTTCAGTTTTAACGCGATTTTAAATGTTTATAAATAAGAGAATAATTAATTCTTTAGCGCCAACATCACAAAGGATCTTTGACTAACAAAATAAAAAGCTACTGAAGCCGAAATAGTCTTATCTTTAACAAATGAAACTGACAGGTGTAATGAACTGAACGGTTTAATTAATGTTATTTACATTTTAGTAAGTACACAAATGATTGAGACACTCTTTTGTGTTTAAAAAAGGGTGATTATTTTAAGATATTTTTACACAAACATATGCAGTCTGATGAACTTATTAATAATAATATACCGTTACCCCTCAGACTTTATACAGGTTACAAGGCGTCAAATCACTTAAAAAATAACAAAATTCGCGTAGAATTTTAAATTCTTTAATGAAAAGAATGTTAACGATAAAATTCTGTTAAAGTTAAACGTCGTCTGAATATTTTATAAGACAGGGTCTGGTATGCAAAACTGAAATTTACTGAGCTGTGTGGAGTCGGTACCTGAAAAACTTGCACTTGACGTAGTTTCAAGAAAGCTGAGGTTATACATCACACACAGAAAAAATAGACATCATGTTCATTGATCTTATCAAAAGCGTACTGAAAATTCATTCTAAATTTAAAGTAAAAAAAATCTTGTTTGCAATTCAGAAAGCGAACGTACCAGCACAAATCAATCGGGCTAGATTACACCATCTAAATTCTAATTTCGGTAGTCGTCTGCTGTTTTTGTCTGCTGATAAAGTTGTCTCCAAAATAGCTTTCGAATGACTAGACGAATTGTAAAGCTTTTTAGTAGCGGAATTAAGTCCTGACATGTTTTCCTAAATGAAGTAAATACATAAAACTATGCATTGCATGTGCACATGATTGCACAGATCGTACATTAAAAAAGACTATTTATAATTGAAATTAATTTAGAATACGTCAGTGAATGAAACACCCACACGTAAAATTCAACGGTATGTATACAAAAAATAGAAGTGAACAAAAATAACACTTAAAACAGGTAATTAGGATTAACATTTTTACATTTTTGAATAACGTAGAGTAATCGTTGGCGCGCAAAGATAAAGGAATATTCCTCAAAGCTGCGCGTCTCGCCTCATTCGCTGAACGACCGAGACTCGTGAATATTTTACACAGCCCGCTTTCTCAGCAGATGTATGGTGACCATCACATAGGAATACGATGTATTTATTCCTTTTTTTGTGTGCCTCTGTGGATTTAGAATGCTCTTTATTTCCAATAAATATTTTAACAGTGAATATTGAATTCGTTCGTCTTTGTCTGTTTTAAAATGCAAACAACCATGTTTGTCTTACTTGAGTCTTATTGAAGTTCAAGAGGCGGGTTGTTCCATTCTATTCTAAATTGTCAAATACGTACGCCACGCGTGTATATTTATCGAAATCTACATAAATAATTATCTAAATAAATTACTTAACATAATATGTAGTCTTAAAATAAACAACTTAACAAAAATTCCGATAAGATAACTAATGTTAATTACTTTACGCAAAATCTGAATTAGTGTTTCTGTAATTTTGACTTAATCTTCAACGTTTATTTATTAGATAAAAAAATATATTAATGATTTTCGTACCTCGTCGTTGAAGCTCACGGTATTTCTAAACATGGCAAGTAAGGGAACAGACTCAACCGCCCGAGGCAAGTCTGTTACAAGTTGCTGTTTGACGAGCGCTGCCTTTCGTCTGAGCTGGAATAAAGTCGAGAATTACGTGCAAACTGCTACTAGCTTCTAGATTGCAAAAGTTATTTATTACATATTTATTCTTAAAATAAATTGTAATAATATTCATAAAATACAAATTAAATTGTTATCTCATTGCAAATAGGTACGAAATAGAAATAATTCATTTTTAGATATAAGTTTTTGTTTGACAAAAATTTGGGCTCAGTGGTTGGAGACCTTTATCTACAAATGGGACCATAAAATTAGAAAGTATTTATGTGTTTCTGTTGTTCATGTAATTCCAAAATAGGATAAACTAAAGAAACCCTGTCGTTTTATGGATAACAGTTTCAGCACTACCTATATTTAATGCATACATTTAAATTAATATTATAACTATATAAAAAAATATATTAGGCAATCATCATGTAAAAGTTCAAGGTTTACCAAAATGGAGAACCGAGTACGCTCTATAAAAGCAATTGATAGGCTCGCTTAATTTTCGATTTTCATCCCGACTCAGATAATTGTAGTTTCCACAATAAATCACGGCTTCGTACTGAATTTGAAAGCTATATTGGGCGAAGTTAAAATTTGGTTCCCTGTAGCTGTTTGCTGCTTGTTTAATGGCCAAATTGATGTGTATTTATCGCTTTCAATTTGTAATATTATCGAACAAAATTACATAATTTTAACTTTATTTTTCTATCTTTGATAACCTCAAGCTAACAAATGCCAAGTGGCCTTGTGATCGTAATAATTGTGATATCAATGTAAACACTCTCAGTTTTATATTACTAAATCATCTAAAATTTCTAGAACACTTTGTTTTTGTTTCAAAAGAAAACATTATTCTTGTATTAAGAAATCAGGTCGAGTTTCTTGAAATAATAATGGTAAGAATCAGTAATGGTTTATTTTTTATTTCTAAAATATATTTAATTTATATTACATCTAACTACTTGAAGTCTTGGCTAGATGATACAAGCGAGGCGAACTCGAGCCTTTGTCACTATGAAATTTAATTAAAATGATTGAATTTTTATTTTTATTTCAAATTAATAAAAAAGAAATGATTTTGAAGTAGATAAAAAAGGGAGGCCGTATGAAATCCCTTTTATACCATTAAAAGTATAAAAGATCAACTTTAATGATTAAAAACATTAATTGACGAAATAAAAAGAAAAAGAAAAATTTAAATAAAACCAATTTTTAACAGAATAAGCCCCAATGAAAGGAATTAATCTTCCCTCAAATTAGGTAGCAATATTAAAATATTCAAAAACAAAATGACTACGTTCAGTACATAAGCGACCCAATTTAAAGAGCCCAGAGTGTCCGCGGCTAATTAGCAATTACGACGAGGCAGATTAAATTTTGACATAAGTAAAACATAAAACCCCCGAGAGGAAAATATATAATACAATATTACTTAGATAACTGTTTAAAAAAAAGGTATTTTAAAGAAGTTATATAAAACCCAATCTACTCGGTTTTCTATCAAAATAAAAATCAAATCACACATGTAAGCTTTAAACGGCTCGACTGATTTGTATGATATTTTTAGTTTGTAGTTTTCACGAACGGGTTTGAATGAATGAAAATTTTGCAGGAAATGTCAAATAATTAGATTTATATTTCTGTATCAGCTTAATAACATCACTTTCTGTATTTACTTTCCCTAAACGTCAATCATCTCTGTTTGGGGACCTTTTATCCAAATATTTATGTACCTCTTAAATGCGTACAAGTTGTGCAATCTTATGTATATAGTATTAATGTACCTTTCCAACATTGCTACGAACACAGACTCGCTCTACGCCAACGTAGCACCTTGCTACGAACAATGTAACAAGATTGGATTACAACATTGTAGATCTACGATTATTATAGTCATCTACTTTCTATAGGGCAATTTCATATGAATTATATCAATTTGGCTTGAGGCAAAAAATAAGGGTATTGTGTACCTAATAATCAGGGTAGCCGGATGATCATTTTGTTGCCCTTGTTCCTTTTTTTGAGTTTTCCGACATTTTATCGAACAAGGCCGTTTCATCACAGCCTTTTTTTGGGTTTTTGTACCTTTCTTTTATTGACGATTTCTTATGATTGATATGAGATAGCAATATAGTAACGATTTAGCTACTTAGATACGAGTGCCTTTCTACAGAATCTTTTTTTTTTATTAATTAATACGAAATTTCCAAATATATTTAACTAACACATACAATAACACTTGATAATTATATAACATATTACTGTCCAAATTAAACTATTAAATATGACACGAAATAATAAACAGCATTCTCAAGGAAATGCAAAACGATCGCCGGTTTACCTAAGTTGGCAATAAACCTCAATTGTCCACAAACAGCGGGCTTATCATAATATCATGGTAATGTATGTAATTAGTCCACATAGTACGCCACTGTAACTCACAGCGTCGTACTGCGAAACTTATGCTAATAGTTGAACATTTTAACTAAACTTGAGCATGGCTTCAACGTGCTGGAATATTATTTAATGTAAAATACACACTAAGTTATCATGAATCTTTGAAGAGTTTTAGATAGCTTTCTTTAACAAAGAGATGTTTTTGCAATGTTTTAAAACCGGTATCTTTCTATAAAAATAAAAAGATTTGGTTTTAGTCTCATTTCATGTTAACCCTCATATTTAAAGGAGAAAAGTTAATACAGATTTTCTTTAACTTTATCAACTAATTACTTAATTCTTAATCTGAATGTTTATCATGCCAACTCATTTTATCGTTTTCTAGAAGATACACATTTACACCCTGATGTTAAGCTGAATCCTCTGAAACCGAAATCCGATCTCAACATAGTTTCAAAAAAAGAGAATTCAGAAAAACGACTCATGTAGAAATATGATCTTAGAGGCAATAGAAGTGATTGATGGCTGAAATCGACCGGCCTTGTAAGAGAAAACAATTATCTACTTTATGTTTACTGAACACGTACGGCAGTGCTTCCACGTGCGAAGTGAATGGAAGTGGAGCTAGCTTCACGTTAATCGCCGAGATTCGCCGCTTTATTGCGGTCTACTGAAAGGTTTGAGCGTATCCATACAAATAGAGACGAAATAGATTTACGCCGCGCCAAAATTGATCGTGTTCAAGCTTTTTACAAGGATTTTAAAATGGCTTTTTCGTCCTGATTGTAAATTCTCTAGTAAGTACTCTAGTAATATATATATATATATATATTTTTTGTTAAGTTATAAAGGACTCTATTAACACATTTACGTAATGACAAAACGATAAAATTCTCGACAAATTGCAGAATTTTGCAGTATAACATTTTAATTAATAGATTGGAGCTCAACCAATTACTCGATTGAGAGTATGAAGCTCGCAGTCACAATTAATTAACGTTAAATCTTTGTGGTTTACCCTTTATTTTAAAATATATTTAGCACAGTTTTTTTTTTCAAAAACATTTACACTATAACCTTTTCTTTATAGAAAAGCTTTTTAAACTCATAAAAATAACTTAAAAGTTTTTTTTTGTAGCTTATACATACTTTACACTGTATAATAATTTCATCAATAACATATTGTGTCGACTGAGAAGAACAAGTTTATAACACGTTAAGTGAAAAAGTTGAAAGCTGGTAACTTCTTCAAGAAACCAGAACTTCAGCAAAGTACTGCTAAGTAAAATAAATCTTAATAGCGAGACTTATTAGAGTATAATATACAGCTTCAAAGCATGTAACAATTGGAAACTAAAAAAAACTATATTATAAAACGGCAATATAAATATTTTTGTAATAATTTTATTATGGTAACATCATTTTGGTTTATAAACACTTTTTTTTCAATAGATGTGCTGGTTGCTTCTCAACTACTAAAAAATTGTAAATCACAGAATTTACGTAATATTTCCCAAACGTCAGATATATTGTAAAAACAAGTGAACAATAGAATTTAAAAATAGATAATTTAATATTAAAAAATAATCTTGATACTAACCTCATTGGAAAAACCATTAAGTATGTGAAATCTGAAAAAGTAATTTTATGATGCCAGTGTTTGGCGATGCCGTGAGTAAAGCTATTATCGTACATTTTGCTGTGTGTACACGTTACTACTATCGCTGTTATCCTTATATCCTTGATTAGTATGAACGATGGATATTCATCATATATCACCTGAATTACCTAACAGACACTGTTACAAATCTGTGAATCGCCTATCACAACACTAACTATTATAAAGGCCTGGCTTATTTTATTATTTTTAATACATATAGAAAAGCCACATGAAAAACAAGATACTTTAAAAAATTTCGGAATACAAATTAATTTTTATACGATTAGTAAAAATGTGTTAATTTTGATAAGGCTAGAATATTAAATAATGAAAACGTTGTGCCATCGACATTAAATTATTATTGTCATCTTAAACACAAAGCCTGTAAAATTTAATGAGGGAGTAAAGTTTGCAAGTACTTTTATCTAATTACCAGTCACCGCAGGCTAACTAAGAGATGCTAAACGACGTTTATACCACAAAACAAATCGATACGCAGTTGTTTTCAAATTCATTAAAAAGTATATTCCCTCACAAACGAACAAAAGACGTCTAGATAATTCTGGCTAAACAAATTTAGAATTTGGCGGAATGTCGGACGACAGTCGTTCATCAAATCACGGTTCGATGCTATCTTTGTTCAAAACCTCCTTTAAGTTTTAACAGACAAGATTGTTGAAGCTCTTTCAAAATATTTACCAATAAGTTTCTAATTCAAGTTGAATTCTAACAACGAGAAACAAAAGACTGTAAAAGCAAGATAAACCAATGAAATCAATCGGCTGGTATCTAGTAACAAAAGTTGATGAGTTCTAATTTTAAAATGAAAACTTCAGGAATGGAAAACAAAATGTGTTGTTAAGTAAATTATTGTAACAACGGACAAATAGAGTACTTCTATTTAATAAAGACACGTAAATTAATAAGATTAATAGAACAAAAGGCATGTTTCCTATTTTTTTTTTATGTCCGTCTTGTAGATTATTGAATTTTATTGGACACGTATTTTTTCTTTTTTCCTGCAAACAAAAAATGATCAAAATACAGAGAACGGAAGATACGCGTGACGTCACTCCTCGCTACAATTTCTAGCGAGGCGTGGCGTCATAAGCCCCCACTCCGAAACTTTAAAGCGGTGTATCTTTGTATTTTTTTATTGTTTTGATAAAAGAAAAAATACGTGTCCAATATTTTTTATTATCTAACTGACGGACTAAATAGATTTTAACTTTTCGTACCCAGGAAACATCCCTAATCTAGGTAGGTCAATATAAGAACTGTTCTAAAATAAAATCACAAAGGTTTTCAGTAAATAAACGTGTGTGCTCGCAAGATACACTTAGGTGTAATCTTCTTAGTGAGCCTTGTGAGGCTTGCCGAGTGCAGATAGCGAGAAAATTATTACTTAGTATACAAAGCCTTTCCCGGCAATGTACAAATGTTCGTACCAATATTAATGTCTATTTAAAACATTTATTCCATTTATGGTATAATTTTGAGGAACTGTTGTTAACTAGTACATATTAATAATAGGAATATTGTATATTCTAAATCAAATTATTGTTGACTGACAAACCACGTTACGGCAATTATGTTACGGTACGAGATTAAAAATATATGTTACAAAAAAAACAAGTATTGTCTGTTTCTAAACGCAAAGCAAAGCTTCAAAGCTTTTGTTTTTTATTTTGTTTTATTTGAACAAGTTTGCAATATTAGTAGAATTTTTAATAAAACGATATACGTAGCAAATATTTATTTCTTTATAATATTTTAAAAATATGTGTATTATGTTTTAAAATTTGATTAAAAAGTGAGTTTGCGCTTGTCCTCTTTATATTGGAACTCTTTGTCTTTCTGCAAGAAGTTTAAGAAAGATCGAAGAAAACAGCAATAAAAAGTCTCTGCTGCAGTAACCGGTAACGTTAATTAAGAAAAACAGTAACTGCAAGATATCGGTGCCCCTAGTAATTGGGTCGCGGAGATATCATAGCAATCCTCTTGTAAAATACCGATAGGCAGGCGCGTTATGTTAGCAGTCAACCGGGACGCAGTTGGGAAAAGGGTGGCTGATTATCTCTTGTCTTAATAGTTATAGGACGGCATTGTTCGAAGTTATAAATGAGAGGGTGAAACTAATACAGACTTATTCTCCAGTTATTACGGCAATAGTGGGTATAACCTCTTTTATGATGATTAACTAAAACATGTATTATTGAAAGCGTGTTTGATTTTTAAAGATCGTATTGAGGGTGTTTCAAATTTCGTTTAAATGAAACAATATTACAATTAACTGTATAAACGTTATCGAAGTTTAAAACAATTATTTTAAACGTAATTTTACGTCACTTCCGATCAAAAACACACAACAGTTAAAAAAAGCTGGCAAATAAATAACATCGTTGTAGGTACAATGGTAAAGTATAGGTACAGGATGCTACCCAAAAGTTATATCCGTCCAAAAAGAGTGAGGAGTATATCTAGTAAATACCAGTTTGTTTAAACCAACTCTGGTTATGATTTTTGGTGTCCAATCATTAGTTCGAAAAGTTGAATATCAATGACCTACTCAATTAACTAATTTTAAACTGAAATTTTGTAAACTGTACCAGATGTATTCTTCACCCTTTTTGAAAAAATCTAGTTAAATCCAGAATTACAAAAGTCCTTTGTAAATGCACTTTCTGGATTGACTAACAGCTCGCAGCTAATGTATTTAAATTGTATCTCTTAGAACTATTACGCTAACAACTTTTTTACTCGAAAGCCAGCAAAGCTGCACTTTTTATCCTTTCAGTAACATAAATGGCGACACAGCTTTATGTATTAGTTTTTATCAACTACTGAACTTTAAATTAAGTGACGGAAATTAACGCGAACATGCATAATGTCTGCTTGCAACCACGGCCAGTGCAACATGGTCGAAACGTCAAGCTCTTAAAGGTATTTATGCATGTTCGCGTTAATTCCCATCACTTATTTTAATTATAAATGTAGCGCGATAGTTCAAAAGTTAGTATTGTATATTATTTATTTTTATTTCTATATATTTTTTTTCTGCTTCTGAATGTAACATTTTACACATTACAATTCATTCTGTTGAGTAAAATAGAGCCATAATACAAGCAAATGCGTAAAATTTTATCAGTCTGTAATAACGCTTAATAAATCATCGGAGTTTACGTGTTTAAAAGTTTATTATGATTGGCAGAAAACGACTGTATATGTAATCTTTATAAAAATGGAAATAAAAAATAAGAAAAATAAAGTATGCTATACTTGCTAAAAAAAAATCGAAGCGAAGCTAATTGTTTAACTGGAGGATTAATAAGCGTTCCGTTTACGCGGTTTTTTGAAAAGCCTCTTGCGAGGTCAACGCGTAATAAACGGGGAAAAGATGATGACTTGAATAAATTGTTATAATAATTTAATGTTTTGACCTTCAAACAGTGTCTCTAGGTTTACCTTTAAATAAATTACATTATATCAGACTGTTATACAAACATTGCAACAGCCAGCTTAAAGACATAATTTAAATAACCTCCCTAAAAAAAGAACTCATTCTCTTATTTGTCAACCTAATGCTATTCTTCCTGCCTGTATTCACAAAACGCATAAATTAATTAAATGTAATTACTTCGCTAGGTATATAAACCTAGTTATATATCGGATATAGGTACTACACCGAGTCTCTAGAGCATCAGCCTAAGGACGATACCTTAGGCCGAACCACTAGAGAGGGCAACTTGAAATTGATGGACCAAAATTACGCGTCAAACTTTTCGGTCCCCAAGACAATATATCAGGATAAAACGTTCCCGACACCGTGTTTATCTACGAACGTATATTCTGCGTATATCCTGTGGGTCGGATATGCTATAACCACGAACAATGCCTTTACCCACAATATGTAAAAGTAACAAAGATAACACCCTGCAAAAACACGTCACAGTGCCTTCGTGAAATTTGTTTTCTGTTTCATTTCTGCGAAAAGGTCTTCCGACTAATGAAGGTTGGCTGTGTGACTTGCATATAACTAATACTTTGTACCAACAGTCGTCTCTATAAGCTACATTGTGTCCAAAAATAAATAAGTAATTATTTAGAGAGACCTATAAACATGCATTTCATATTTACAAACGTGCACATTGTATAATCCTATTCCTAATTTAGAAATCGACAATAGAACACACACAGTCACATTTTTCGCAAAGCTTTGAATAGGGAATTCCTATTATATATATAAAAGTACTCTGTGTTCCTATTTAACAAAAAAATGTCAACGTACATATTTTTACATACTTTGTAGTGTATTATGACAGTTGACATGACAGTAATGTTGTTGCTTCTCATATTTATGTTAGGTTTTTACGTTTAGTGTTTTTGTATATGCTTAATCATAAGCAAAACTGACTTTACAAACATTGTTCAATAAGAAATAATGAAAGTGAAATTGTTTAAGATTAAACAATATATGTTGAATTTAGTGATGTTGTTTTTATAAGAAACAAAAAAGAACTATGCAGAATAAGGTCCCAGTACCAGCTTCCGTTTTTATAAGTTCTGAACTAAATCAACAAGCATTTTATGTCCATAAATACTAATTAATGTTTTCCAGCAGATTTTCGTGTTCAATGGAAGTTTGGTCAGATCGATTTCTTGATGTTAATGACTTCGGTTCTCGCTAGTGGTTACCTACAATTTCTCCTACATTCAATACCGTGGTTTCCTGGACCAATTCATGGTTAGATGTAAATTGCTTTCGTAATACAAATTCATTACGTAAGGCCAAACGAACAGGTTACTAGAAATACTAACAACAAAATGTCATTATAGAATAATGAGAAACTACATTATAAGTTGTATGAAGTTGTAAGCTTACATTCGTTGTGATTTGCAGACTGTATCCAACTTCTTAAATATTTGATTGTCTTTTTAGAATATTACATTTGCTTGGTAGTTTGTTGGCATGGAAGGTTTGCAGTGATTTTCTTTGTATCATAATGGTTTATAGTGAATCAGTATCCTGAAGAAGGTTTCGACCTATTTTTATGTTAGTGATGAAGTACCTTTACCAATGGAACTAACGTAATACAATAGATTTAGAATATGCAGAGTTACGTCCATTACATACACCTAATGTAATGGCGAACTCTGCATAATATTTCTCTGCTACCAACATGACAGTGTAGGTACCATTAGTATATATCATTTTAATAAAATGCTTATAAATTTCTGAAATTTAAACAGTCTCAAAGGCAAATAAAAAACGGAAGTCCGATAAAACCTTTGAACACTTATATTAAATTGGTCGGCAACAACTCAAGCGTACTCGACAAATCGGACGCTCTTCAGCGCTCTTATTAAATGGGCGACTGCTAATATGATTACCAATCAAATAAAGATATATCTGTTGCTTTCAAATTTATTAATAAGTGCATACCCTGTATAATTGCAGATTTAAAATTTTAATATGGAACACAGTCGTTATTTAAAAAAAAAAAAAAAAAAAGTAAAATAGGCACTGGTGTAGATATTAAAACAATATGGCAAATCCTAGCTTCCAAAAACATACGTTTTGTAGGTACATTATCGTTAGTATAATGGATATTAGAAACAAAAAATTATTTCATGAATACTATGCATTGCTAGCTAATATTAGCCTATCGCTTAACTCAGCCTGTTACAATGGCAACCGCCATTTCCATCCCATTCCTAATTAATTTCGTACTGTATGGAGGGATAATAGGCACAGCTTCTATATTAGGTAACTATAAACAAGGTGAGGTTCATAATAGGCCTCATTCTAGGTTTAGTGCTTAATAAATTGCATTAAAAGAGAATGTTTCGCACTGATTAAGCAAGAAATAATAAATATCTTAGTCTAGTAGTAGGTACGTAAAGCTGTTACAATATTCTGTTAACATTAAGATATTTATACGGTGATATCTATATATTAGCTTTTATACTTTGACACTTAATTTCTTTGGTAATTACTTATTTTTTTCTTTAACTAATATTTAATAAATATTTAATTTAAAACAAAAGTTATAGAATCGACTTAATAACAATTATGTAATAACTAGAACTTTATCAATACTTTTTTTTTAAGTTAGAGAAGAAAAATTTTCTGTTGAAGTGGAATATCACTAACTAAGTTCTTTAGTGATATGTTTTACATAATATACCTACATTATGTACTTAAAAAAAAAGACATTTTTAGCTAATAGGTTTATAGGTGCTTTATTAACTCAAGACCTAAAGTATCCAAAACAAATTTTTGGACAGTATTTTTTGATAAGTAATAAATTAAACAATATTTCTAAATAATGGTACCTACAACATAATAAAAATGAAGTTACCTTTAACCAATAATTTGTTTGACAACTGCACCGTCGCATTCAACTTTAATTTTATGTTGCTACATGGTAGGTAAGCTGAACCCCACGTCAATAGTAACAATGAATTTAAAAAATTCAACCTTACTGTTTTAAAATAAAGGCGTAAGCGTAAGTCTCAATAACAAAGTGTTTCAAATGTTGTTTGGTCTACTGTACTACAGACTATAAAACAAACAAAACTATCTACACGTTAATTTACACTTTGTTGACTGTTTCACTGTTGCTTACAATGTATTTTTTTTTGTTTCAGGTAAGTTACTAGCAAGCAGTTGAAGGAACTTGACGGAAAAGTTTACCCTGCATCAGGTACTCGGTATAACCTAATCTAACTTTGCATTAAAATAAGAACAATGTTTTCGATTCTGTACAATGTCGCAAAATATACGACTACTGTCATAACTTGAAACTCTTAGGAGTTCTCGTTAGGAACGTTCATGCCGCGCGCAATGGCAACGTCGCTTTTCTAGAGGGATTGTTTTCATAAATTTAATACAAATTGCAATTTTTTTTTCAGTCATGCTAGATCTATGTATTTTATAAATATTTTTAACATTTACTCTGTAATAAAACTAGTTTGAACGGATTCTATCGCGGTTTATTTTAGATTTTTGTTCCCGACGTTTCGACGCCTTTGCAGGTGTCATGGTCACGGGCAGACTGAGGTGGTATTCGTCTTGACAAATAAACCGCGATAGAATCCGTTCAAACTAGTTTTATTTCAATGTCTAATATTCGCGTAAACCTCAGAAAGCAATATTTACTCTGTAGAAAATAAAAATATTGAATCGTAATAAAGCAAATAGAAAATCATTGAAAATCAGAAATTTTTTATGAGTTTATATTAATACCAAAAGCATATATTAATACAAAAAAAGCATATATGCATGTTAAACATCTAGTGTTAAGCTGTAAAAATTGTACTATGATTTTTATTTATTAAAATAATCACGCAAAACCTCAAGAAATAAGACTTTGCCTCTTCACGCGGAATAAACGCTCATAAATTCTAGTGTATTAAGCTACGCTATATATAGCTTTTGTTTTGTATTACACTTTTGGTGCTATCTGTACAACACCCCGGCACCGGCACGGTTAGCTAGTTCTCATGTAATTACCCTTTACCACGCACCTGTACATCGTATGTGTACATTTCCATTGAACTACTATTATATATATAATAGTAGTTCTACAACCTCTATGCTTATAAGCATAGAGGTTGTAGAATCCATGTATACTTTGATGAACTGATTTGATTACCTACTCTACCTGCATTAAAGTTTGCCTTGATCTAGTTTGCTCGAATACTTGCAAGACGATATACCGATTAGCAATAGTAATTACTACATTTCCATTTGAATTGCCATTTATATAATAATCTAAGTGGTCTAACAGGATATAATTCAAACAACTTTGTATTTACCAAGCTCTACGTTACATTGTCGAATTGATCAAGAATGTACTTACAAAAAAAACGACGAATTCAACATTTTAAAATCTGATGGACCTTTTTAAAATTCAAACGTTCTAAAAATACCCGACAAAAGGCAATTTTCGAGAGATATTCAGCGCCGATTTTATACGAGAAGTCGTTATTGAACAGAAGGCTCTATAGATTGAGCAACGGAATATCATTAAAGTTCATATCATGAGCAAGAGTATAAAATTTACATGTCCGATTATAAAAATAAGCCCTTTGCTGCATATGTATGACTACCATTAAGGTTCAGTTTTTATTGTAGTAGGCAGAAGTGCGCATTGCAAATTCATTTTTTGCCAGGCAGTATTAATTATTTTGTGATTATGGAAGACATAGAAATAGTAAAACAGGATGTACATACGACTTTGAAAAGTTGCATTCTTTCATCTTTACTATCTTTGGATTTAAACCATCACCCATGTGATGAATTCCTCAAACCTTTATAACTTACTGCTTTGTTTTATACGTAATTTCAAAACGGAAAACATTTTTGAAAGAACAATCAAAAGTATACAGTCGTTAGCAAACAATAACAAAACACAAACAGCAAACAAAAGTACTTAAAAGTCTTCGCTGAACTTATTCAATGCACCGAGAGACGCAAAGTTTTTTGAATAGAAGAATAATACGTAAAATATCATTTGCTTAATTATTATATTCTTGTTATCATTTGGTAGCTCTTGAGATAAAGATCATACATTTGATTATTTTGTTTAATCAAATGCTAAACACCTTTCTCACTTTACATACACCTCTAGGCCTTATACCTTGCTCTGAACTCAAATAAAGTAGAGTGTTATGGAATCAAAGACCACGAGGTTGCCACAAATACCCAATCCGAGACAAGAAAAGTAGTTTTCTACATTGAACCGTCCGTAGAACGAACTCGGGACCTCAGAGATAGTGACACCTTGAAAACCAGTGTGTACGCCACTCGACTACGTTAGGTCGACAAAATCAATATAACTCGTAACAGCTTTTCAGATTAATTGATACCTATTCCTTTAAGACACCAAAACAAACAGTAGGCACACCTTCCCGCTAATTTACTGACGCTCTAAGAATAGCTACAAGATCTCCAGGGGATTAGATCGTAAATTGAATAATTTATTGCCGCACAAAAGTCGCGAAATAAACAAAGCGAATGTTTCCGACGTTTCCGTCTTTCAAAGTACGAACGATTATTGGAGTAAAAGAGATAGAACAATTGTATGTACATTGTACAGTATTTGCTTTAAGAAAAACAGTTTTAATGTTCCGTATCTCTAGAGAAAGATACGGCGAAATGAGATACAGAGACGCTTAAACAATGAGACGGGTAAAGTGAGAAATACGTGCATTACGGTAACCACAACTTGTATGATAAATCTACAAATTCTCTGCGACAGAGACGGATAGAAACAATATAATGTAGCTTAGAAATGAGAGCTTCCAACTTACATTTGTTTGTTTACTATTGTTGGTCTTCTTTAAAATGACTTGATATTAAATGCAATATGAACAAAGCCAGATCGTCTAATAAAGTAATTCTATCTTTATTTTTATCTACTTATTAAGTATGTAATGGAGGACTATCATAAAGTTTGTTTTTGTAAATAGTTTAAATCGATTATCACACGTCTCCTTGTATAACGTAGTAACAATCAGTGATAATCCAATCCAATTTCGTAAATCTGAAAACATCTTTTAATCTAATCAGTAGGTAAATCGATTTACTGAATCGCATTACGTACCTGCTAAAGCCCATTATATCACTTAAGGTACCAACATAACGGGACAATGAACGTAATAACCATATCTTTTTATAATAAGAACCTAGGTTTCGCTTCTAATGTAATAAAATAAACTATTTTCTAGAAAATATATAAATATAAATATTTATTTGAAAAGATTTTGTTTCCAAAATCAATCCGGTTTTCTCAAAGTTGCATTTAATATCGAGTTATAAAATAATTAAGACTTGGGGTTTCTGATTACAAAGCTGCAAAAAAATTAATATATCTATACTAATACTAATACTAATATTAATATTATAAAGCTGAAGAGTTTGTTTGTTTGTTTGTTTATTTGTTTGTTTGAACGCGCTAATCTCAGGAACTACTGGATCGAATTGAAAAATTCTTTTTGTTTTGGATAGTCCGTTTATTGAGGAAGGCTATAGACTATATAACATCACGCTACGACCAATAGGAGCGGAGCATAAATGAAAAATGTTGCAAAAATGAAAAACCGTTGAAACTAAAACACGCGGACAAAGTCGCGGGGGCTGTCCCCCGCGACTTTGTCCGCGTGTTTTAGTTTTAGTTTCCGCTAGTTTAAGATATAATTATTAACAATGAGATTATACACTTCTACAAAGCTGGTTTATCATACCTTCCAAAGATACCGGCTCACCAGAAAAAAACCTACACTAAATAACCTAGCCAGTTTTTTCTGACAAGTCAAAAACCAAGAACTACATTGTGCTGAAAGTATTTCATTTGTAAAGTGGTAAACTACAATCGTCTATGAAGTATCAGGTACACCGTAGGCAATATCCACGGCTTTTTAATACACTGTAAAACAATATCCATACCCTTTATCGAATTCCAGTGCCTCCATTAAAAAAAATATATAAAACTATCGCCCTGAATACTCATACAAAATTGTACTACCATGCAGTGACAAAGACAGCATGAGAATTAACGGGGCCTTTGACTTGAGTATCTTCTATTGATAACAAAGGTAACAAAGTATGTCTCTATATTTAGACTGATAAAATAAGTTTTGATCCTCTATCATTCCCTTACAACGCTTCAGAGCTTAACAGGCGTCATCTCTATAGCGTGTTCCTTTTTTAACAGACAATAGTCCTTCAATCTTTTGTCATTGGATGAACTTGAGTGGCCTACTTTGGCCTTAGATCCTACTTAGGCTATCTTTTCTATATTTATTTTATAATACGTAAGTCCAATGATGGACTAAGCAGATGATCAGCACAATTTTCATATTCGATTTGTTAGATTTGTCTCAGACCAAAATAGCAGAATAACTATAAAAAAAATAGATAGAAAAACAATTTTCCACGTGACTACTTAAGCGGGTGAAACCACGGGACATCTTGTATAATCATATTCACAGAACCCTATACACTGCAGAACGTTTTGGATTACAATTCATACTGAATAATTTGCTCTACCATTTTCGTATTATTTTACGTTCATATGCGATCGTAGCTATGTTTATCTTTTTAGTAACTAAATATGACAGATATTTAGTTACTAAAAAGATAAACATAGCTGCTCTATCAGATGAGGAAGACAGATATTTGGTACAAAGTAAGGATACTGCGTGCCCACTCATTTGGGTTATATGATTTGTGTAATTTCCTTCTATTCATCTGTTCATCTCATTATCTCTTACGAAAAAGGGCTTAACTATACACAAAAAAAGTAATTTAATGTTGTATGGCCAAACGCCGAAATCTGAATGCTTAATAGCGTCTATCGGATCAATATCGTTCAATTAAATAACTGAAAAGCTATGATAACCCCGAAAATTGACGACCAAATGCATTAGCAATTACAGAACCCGCTTCTGTATAAATGAATTTGATCCTTGAACAAAAACAATGGATTAAAGCTTTCGTTTTTGAAATTCATCTTTTCGTCCCTATTTACTGGGGCTTACTAACTTATGTTATTATTACTGCAATTGAATGTTTTGATTAGAACCTCCATAACTAAGCTTAGAAATAATATAGCAAAGGGTCGTATATATTTAGTAGAATGTCAACATAAAGCCAGGGTAAATTCAAATACAATGCAATCTCGTAGACTATTACCTACTATGATTTTAAGTCATAATATCGTCGTTTGCTTATCGTTTAATAACATTATAATGTTACATTTCACATTGAATTTGGAGAATATGGATGAAAGAACTGTTGAACTTTGTGAACGTTTCTCTTATACATAACTGTCGTCCAGATGTTTCAACAAGTTTGGACAAACTGGACAAGTTTTCAGGGGAAGTTTAACTACGCTTAGTTTCACGAGTAATGCAACATTCCCCATCTATTACTGCCAGTTTTATTATATTGCACCTTTCTTTGAACGTATTAAAATCATAAATTTTGCCTTTATAATTTGTGTTTAAAGCTATTAAAAAATCATCATCTAAACAAATTCCGGCCTCAGATGTATTTTCAAGGTCTGTTTAAGACAAAAATTATCATTAATATTTTCCTTTGCAAATAATAATGGAAATTCTGCTTTAAATATTCAGGTAAAAGATTGTTTACTTTGTACACCGGCCGTTTTAAACATTGATGAAAGAATAACATTACAAAAGACGGCTTTGCCCTTTTTGGCGAACCTTACTTTATAAATATTTTTAATACTTCACCTTAATAATAACAGCATTCGGTTAGCGGACGAGTTTTGTTACAATACTGTAATAGAACGTGTTTCGCATCTTTCAATATGTCAGTTTACAATTTTAACATGCAACCATGTCAGTATTATTAAAACGATATAAAACATTGAAAGCGGTATTTTTTTGAATTTAATACATCAGCTTTATTTCGTATTAAGTTAACTTAAAATCTATTCTATTATATGCAGAGACAATCTTACTCATCAACGCAGAAACAAAACCGCTTAACCTAGTATTTTCGATATTAAGTCCCTTCTTATATAATTGATAAAAAGGGACCTATACCTTTTATCAATTAGGAATAGGTTTTTTTGGGAAATCCACCCTATATGGTTGTATAGAAATCCAACTTTTCAAAGTTAGAATCATTAATATTTGTATTTGTATTGTAGAATTTTGTATTCTACAATATTGATAATAAATACAAATAGCAAAAAACCCATAAGAAATGAGATATTTACAAAAAAAGCGCAAAAACCGATTTTTGTGACCTTTGACCTTGAAATTTAATAGTTGCGTACATCCTACTATATGTAGGTTTTGAGACAACTTTTAGGGTGTCAATATACAAGTATTTACAGACTTACAGCTGGGTATCTCAAATTCCGAGATTCTTACCTAATTTAAGCTTAAATGACTGGACTATAAATTTCGTGCACATGCTACTGGTTAGCATTTAATAAATACGTACTAAGAGAGTTTTGACAATCTACCTGGGTTTCAAATAGGGGCTGGAAGTCTATATGGGAACTTCGCTATTTACAAAGTTGTTAACTCCATTGTTTAACTTATAAATAATTCCTATTAAAAATATCTAAGTTCTTAAAATGAAGATATCTATCTCTATGTATAACTAAGATAAAACTCATATACGTAACTTGAAATCACAAGAACATACACGAAGCTTTTCTAGTGACACTCAGATTGAAACGCTTTAACAGTTTAGAAAGGGCTTGGGTGCCCACAAAGGAAAAGAAGCTTTAAAAACCAGGCTCTGATCTAGATAATAGGTTGTTCGTGCGCTACTATCTGCCCATCCGCCTCTCCTTTGATAGACGGGAACGATGCCGGAATTTATTTTAAAAATGTAGTTTAAGAAATGATGTAGTATAGATAGATGAGATTGTTTAAAATCTAAGTGTGCTGGTATATGTCAAAATGTTGTCAAGTTGCACTTATGAATAGTACAAAAGATAGGATAAACACGTAAGGAAAAGAGATAGCATCACTGAAAACCTCATAATAAGGAGGCTTTCGATTCCTCAAGCTACGATCGCTATTACATATCTGCCTCATTTCTATATATGTATAAAATCATTGATCGTGTTCTTTAAATAATAATAATAATAATAATAATAATAATAATAATAATCATTTATTTGCAAGAACATGAGTACATAAGATGGTTGGTAGAAAAAAAGATCAATCATATTCTGCCACATGATGGCGTGCAAAAACAAAGTGTAACCACACATTATTAGAAAAAAACACTAATTACAATTAAATACTAAATAATATTAACGTAAATTACATATATAATAACCATTGCAAAGTATACTACACTAACAGTTCTTAAAATACAATTAAAACACAATTATGAAAATATTAAAAACAATCTGAAAAAAATTCTGCAATACTATAATATGATTTTTGAACTAACATATTCTTTAATGCCGTTTTAAACTTAGTTATAGGTAAATCCTTTAATTGTTTAGGTATATGGTTATAAATAAGTGGTGCCATACAGAAAACACTCTTATGCATCATTGTTGTTTTTGACTTCCTCACGCACAATCTGTGGACATCACGCCTGCTCCGGTTATTAGTTTCAGATAATTTTATAAATAGATTTGGATTGCATTTGACGAAAACAGCGACTTCAAAAATATATAATGAGGGTAACGTTAAGATGTGAAACTTAATAAAATATGGTTTGCATGTATCCGTGACCTTCAATCCAAACATTGCTCTGATGCATCGTTTTTGTTGTTTAAATATCATTTCTCGGCCCGTCGAGTTCCCCCAAAAAATAACACCATATCTCAGTATAGAGCCTGCAACGCCATGGTACGCGGTGACAATCGCGTCAGTGTTCACGACTGGAGCGAGTTTATATAGGGCATATGCTGATTTACTAATTTTTTTACTTAATTCTTCTACATGCGGCTTCCAGTCTAACTTTTTATCTATAGTTAATCCTAGGAATTTTGATGTATTAACTTGACATATATTTTTATTATTGTAATTTATATTTATAACTGGATTTGTGCGTTGGCAAAACAGCATTATTTTAGTTTTTTCAATATTTATTTTAAGGTTATTAATTTTTAACCATTGAACTATAGAATTAATTTCATTTGTTATTTCATTTTTTAAATTATTTTCATTCCTACAGTATATGGTAACCGTGCTATCATCAGCAAACAATGACATGTGATATTTCGAAACTAATGGCATGTCATTGATATAAATTATAAATAGAAGAGGGCCTAACACACTCCCCTGAGGTACACCGTATGTTGTTTCCCTGTATTCTGATCTATAGCTCTGTACAAATTTTGTTTTAGGATTTATTCTGGATATTTCTACATACTGATTTCTATTTCTAAGATATGATTCGAACAATTGCAGTATATTTCCTCTTATTCCGTAGGCTTCTAGTTTGTTAAGCAAGATGTTATGATCTACGTAGTCGAAGGCTTGCGTCATATCGCAATATACTGAGCATACGGCTATTTTATTATCCACTTTATCAGTTACCGTATTGAGAAAATCAAAAATCGCCATATTAATTGTCTTATTCTTACGGAAGCCCTTCTGACTATCTGTAAATATGTTTTTTCTCTCTAAATATTTATATAGCTGCGAATAAATGTATTTTTCAAAAATTTTTGACATTATTGGTATTAGGGCGATTGGTCTGTTGGAAGATAGTAGTTCTTTAGCATTTTTTTTATAAAGGGGTTTAATTACAGCTGTTTTAAGGCTTACTGGATATGTACCCGATGATATAGATAAATTTATGATGAAGCTTAACAATTCGCTGATGTGATCTGAGATGTGTTTAATTACTTTTGTTGGAATACTGTCGTATCCAACGCTGTTTGTGTTTTTTAACGATTTTATTATGTTCACTACATCATGTTTAGTACATGGTTCCATAAACATTGAGTGGGATCTATTAGGGATATTCAATATCACACGTTCATTTTTATTTCTAATGGGTTCAATTTTCTCAATAAAATAATCATTAAACAATTTAGCTATTTCAAAAGGATGGGATGTAGTTTTATTATCCATTTGAAGATATCCTGTAAAGGCTTTGGGTAGTTGCCGCTTTGATTTATTTATAATATCCCACGTAGTTTTAGATCTATTTGATGATGATTTAATCCGAAATGTATTCTGAGCTCTTCTAGTTAATCTAATTATTTTTTTATATATAATGGAGTATTTTTTTAAATTATTTCTGTTTAATTCATTCCGATTGAATCTATACTGCCAGAGTAGTTCTCTTTTCTTTTTACTACATGCTTTTATTCCGCGAGAAACCCACGTTGGCTTTTGTTGTGTTTTTACAGTAACTACTCTTAATGGAAAACAAAGATTATGGAAAAGGGAGATAGTTTCTAAAAACAAATCGTAGGCTCTATTTGCATCTGAACATTCATAGATATCGGAAAAAGAAAGGTTTTGTATACATTCTTTAAATATTTTTAAGTTATCATTACTATAATCCCGTCTTTTAATATACCAACAATTACTTACACATACTTCTTTAACCGGACATTTTAATATTTGACATGTGTGATCTGAAAGAGCGAATTCTATAACATCGGACTTGCATTTTGTTCCAAGATTATGTGCGAAGTTATCAATGCATGTCTTACTTTTAATTCTGGTAGGTTCTTTAATTTCTAAGTTTAAATTGAAATTAAGCAAAAGGCATTCCAATTCTATTGTTGTGTTACTGCGCTTTAAGATATCAATATTAAAGTCACCACATATTATAACATTGCGTTTAGGTTTTTGTTTTATCAGATGCAGTAATTGTTCCAGATTATTGAAGAAATTATTTAAATTATTAATTTTTGGAACTCTGTATATACATACAATAATTGTGTCAATGTCCCTTAATTCTACAGCACAACATTCAAAGGAGTTACTTATTGCTAATTGTTTAACATCAGGGATCTCCTTCCAGTTAAGACCCGTCTTTACTAAAATACACGTTCCACCTCTTTTGCTATCAGATCTACAATAACATGTTGCTAATTCGTAATTCGTGATTGTTAGATATTCTTCATAGCCAGACATCATGAAGTGCTCGGAAATACAAATTACGTCAATATCCATTTTCTTCACTCTTAGCTCATCGAGGCAAACTGTGAGAGCATCTGATTTTGATAACAGTCCTGCTATGTTCTGATGCAGAATGTTAATGTACTTATTATAGAAAAAACTGGTCTTCTTCAGATTGGTGCTGCTTATTTATGGTATTTCCGAAGTCATCGAGATCATATTTCTTAATTCCATCAATAAAGTTATTAATATCCTTAAATATTCTATGCATGCCACGATTATTGATTCGGCCGCTGTTTTGAATAAACATTAGGTTATCGTAAGTTAGATTTTTATTAGAATCTAAAAAGTATGCATGTTCACGTGTTAAGATGTCCAGATATAATAAGTTATTAAAGTTTTCAACTCTGGAATTGTAAACATTGTTGTAGTAGCCATATTTATAAGTTGGAGAACATATAATAATATTAGTATTTTTTATGTTCTGCAATGCAGTTCTTATCTGATATATGATCTTGAAGTAATTGCTAGTTTTCGTAAAATCTTCTTCGCCTAAGAATATTACACAGAAATCGTTCATTGTAAAGTCTTCCACTTTTGTTTTAACATAGTCTAAAAGTTGCTCAGCATTACAATGTGGGTAAATGTAGTGACATATTTTTTCTGAGTGCCCTTTTAAAGTCGTTTCTGCGATGTTTGTGACTTTATTCCACTTATTTGTGCTTAAGATACATATTTTACACTGTTTTTGTTTTTCTATTGGAGTTATAATCTTCTTTTCAATTAATTTTGGAGGGACGTTGTTACACGTTGAGGTAGTAGAATTTAATTCAATTGATTGGATCTTATTTGCAACTAACTCAGTTTGAGTAACTTGTTCTTTTTTTTTTGTAGGACTTAATTTCTTCTTTTTAATTGGGCTTTTGGTTTTCTTTTTTGACACATCATTTTTACTTTGTAAAATGTCATTAGTTTGCTTTAGTTTTGAGTTTTCTATGGTAAGTATTTCAATCGTTTGTTTGGCGTTCGTTAATTCTATTCCCAGTTTATCAACTTGTTCTTGTAATTTTATTATTATATCTTGTGGATTCATTTCATCATTAGATAGATCGGGTAAACTCTGTGAGTCATCCGCAGTGTCACTTGACGAACTGTCATTCGAAATTGACGTAGTTCTCTGGCGACGAAATGTTATGTTCTCTAGAAAATTCATATTTACCTACGTATTTTTCGTTGTGAATTATGTCTGCTCTATTTAATATTGGATGCAACAATGAATGAAAACATTCAAAAATAACTTTCCGTTGACGAGATGCGAACTTGGAGACACAGGAAAGTAAGTTGCAACGTAACTGCAGGCCGCTATCCGAACATTGAGTAGGTGGTTCAATTATTGATCCTTATTTTTAATGTACAGGTATTTTTGACAGAAGACGTTACATTTCGAATTCAAATTCCCGCATTCCCCGCATTTTTGCACACATTCTTTGAATAATTTCGGTTTGTTCTGTTTTTGATAATTTATTGTTTTTACTGTTTATTTAACACTTGAAACTTATTAAGCACTGTTAATATGTTTTTTTTGTATTTTAATGAGTAGACACTTATGTTTTTGTTTTGAAATTAGGATAAGAGAGTGTTTATTTGTTCCTGGAGTAATTCACTTTTAATTCACGAAATTGTCCACTATTGTTTTAGATAACACTTTCACTAGTTATTTGAACTTAGATCTTCATGTTAACAGATATATTTCTTTATTTTACGACTTTATGATATTTTTAAATTACTTTTTTACGGAGCTAACAAAATCTAATGTTTATACTAGGAGCGCCATCTAGCGAGTTAAAGTGTAATAGGTACTTACATTTACATCTACATAAAGGTTAATTTAAACCGAATTCAAAGTGTACCTAGTAATTGTAATTCCTGTTTTAATATGGTCATAAATAACCCAATTCGCACGATATTCAAGTTTTAAGATGTTTTCGACAGCTTACGATGAAAGATTTTATGTTTGTATGTGTTATCGTGGGGGTGCGAGGGCTCGACTTATAACCCCGCTTTATCCACACAGAATCACACTTTAACCCTTAAAGATCTCGTGTACGACAAACACTAATATGCGTTACATATCTATAGTAATGTCATAGATTTGAAGAGTTTATTCGTTTGAATTAGTTTATCTAGGTGTGATCAAGTGTTTTTGGATATAGTTATGATCCAATTTTTAAAAAAAGGTTTATGCGACTTAAAATCACGCTACGGTACACAGAATTCGAGCTAGTTTTGATTGTGAGGGATTAAGATAATGTATGTTTTCATTGTGTATTCTAAATTTGCTTAAAGCAATTAATAACAGGATTATCCGACTGACTGTTTGCTCACAGAAGGGTTGGAAAAATAAATGTTAGCGGCGTTCGTAGGCAATTTATTAGGTAGTTAAAAAGTTAGCCTCTGTTTTAATTGAGTACATTGTGTTGTTGCTGGCGTTTTAGATAGGAAAAGCACCTAACCGCTAATAACTTAGTTTTGAAAATTCAAGCTTAGAATCTAAAGTTTGTCAAAGTAATATCTCAATCAAACTTTCAGCTGTCAAATAAACCAGCTAAAAAGTATTGTACTCGTGGCTTGTTCCACAGATTAGATCGCATCCAGGGACCGACCTATCGATCACTTAGGAGCCAGAACCGGGACAAAAGTAGCTCTACATATCGTCTATTTGTCGTCATCTATCTAAATAAATTGTGGTTTAGATAGATTAAAATTGATTTTGCTAATGATATGTAACTTAATAGAGATACAGAGCTTGAGAGCTTGGTGATGTCGATTATAATAGCGTACTCAATCATGCCTCAAATACAATCATAGAAATTTATTTGAAAATAGCTAAAAACCTTTTTTTATTTACCATCACGATTTTATTTTATATACAACATAAAATAATACCATAGAATAGTGCAACGTGTCAAACGGATTTATCAATCGCAAAAAGAATTTAAACACCTACACTGAAACTGTTAACTTGGAAACCGTTTTAAAGCAGTGCTTGTGTAGGCTTACAAATAATCTGAATGTTAATATTAACTCACTATAAATAGAAGTTCGCGAGGATAAGTAAAAGCGTCAGGTAATTGTGTTGACAAACTTGTAAGCGTCAGATTTGTTTAATTATAATTGTAATAATATAGACTTGTACATACGCTAACAGAATAATAATTTACCCGTAGGTATTAATATAGGTATTTTGAATAAGGCAAGTCTGATTATAATGACAAAAGAGTGGAGTGACAGAACTGTTAAATTAAATCATAAAAAATATATTCAATTGCTATAAAAATGCTTAACGTAAATACCTAATTAAAGACCCTACACCTTTTTTCTCTGTTAGGTGCGCTTTTACGATATATCTTCACTAGTTTAGATACAAAAAAGTGCAATTAAGGTATTCCTGTTAAACAAATAATACTAATATCATATAGACAGTTTAAATACAAACGTTACATATAGAAATTTAACTAAAATTTTTTATCGAATAAGCCGGCTTTATCCCTATCTTCGATAACATAAAAATAAAACAAGTACTTCATTAGTTTATAAAATAAATACCTACCCTATCTGCCATTGCTATCCATTTTAACGATTAAGCTCATAAATACAAGTGAAGTTTAAACTACGTTTATGACACTGATTTAAGCTTAACCCTTTCGTATCTAGATGACCTGACGACATTTACAAGGTGTTCACTGTGGAAATAAACAGTGAGTTCTACTTTACGGGAGCTTTTAGCTACAACTTACTTCGGGCTAAGCCTTGGTATTAAAAAAGAATAATTGCCCTGCACTTGGAATACCTCCCGCTATCGTGGGCGTAGGTGCTTTATATAATCATAATACATTCACATACTCTCTTATTTAAAAAAACAACAAGCATTTCAGTCGACTAAATGTCACTTATTGGTAAAACAATGTTAACTTTTACTAGAACCCCATAGCGCGAAATAAAATTACTATAGTCAAAAATCATATTTAACTGAATGATGAATAAAATTTATTGTTCAAAATGCTACGTTATTAATAAATTGCTAACATTCTATTTACGTCATTGGAATGGCCTGTAGTGTCATTTTACCTTTAAATAACAGTGGAATGTAAGGGATCAAACTAATTATTTACAGTAATTATAAACAAATTAATTGATTCTAAATTGCTATGAGCTCATTGCGGTCATTTGAAATTCAACCCTGTACGTATTTAGTTAAACTATTGTAAAAGTTCTATTGTAATAGATTATTTTACTGTAATTATGTTCGAGATAGCTCTGGCAAGTATAATATGAAATCCAACATAAAAAAAAATAGTGGCACTTCGGGAGTGCCGTCAGAAGTGAATACTTGAACAATTACAATATTTGTAGATACTTATATAGATATAGAGATGTCGGTAACGGTAACAGTGACGGTAATTCATTTGTTTTTTTATCTCAAATAATGCCCAACGTTTTCACTTAAAAAACAAGTAGGTTTAAGTGATTTATTATTTAACTTGCATGGTTTTAAACATAGGATACCCAAAACAATTTTTTTTCATTTTATTTAATTTAATAGTAAGATGTACCCTTTGTTTACATAATCCTCAACATAAATATTGTTTCAAAGAATAAAACGACGGGCTATTCAAATACGCAAAGAAAAAGCATCTACTACTAGTCCTCTTTCCCAAAATAAAGCATTTATTTCTTACATTTAGTAGGCCAACTGTTCCAAAACGGCATCCAACACTTTTTAAAAAAGGCCTTTTGAAAAATGTAAGCCATAACTCATTTATTTTTTCATTTTAACTTGTGTGTCGGTCGCGAGGGAGCTTTGGTCGAGCTTCATCAAATTTTCATCTGAACTTACAAAATACGTTTTTAATAATCGTGAGTATTGGATTATTTAACTATGTTAATGTAAAATTCACGACGCAATTCACTCATAGTCTATCTAGAAGGTGCATACCTACTAATACTAAGGTATATATATACCTACCTAGAAGGTACATATTAACGTCAAGTGGTCAAAATCAAAATTCAATAAAATAATTCTTTATTATAAATAGTTGTAGATACTATCCGATATTAAATGGTATAAAACTGCCAATGTTTTTCTTAACGATTTGATTGCCTATAAATATCATAAATTACTCTTTGATTGAAAAAGTCTTTAATTCTACATGAAATACTTTAATATTCTCGGAACCTTTTTTATTCAGAGAAATCCGCAAAACGGCAAAAATGGACGAAAAATTATAACTTTTTATGAAAACCAGTGAAATTTTATTCCTGTAAAATTTACTCGAGCTTAGTAACTACCCAAATTTTGTACTACATTCACTCGCTCATAAAAGGAAGCAAAATGAAATTTGGCCGAGAATTATCAGGGAGTTGTATAACTTCGTTATTCAAATACTGTACCTACATGAGTTTATACGACGGTAATATTAATACAATTATGAACTTACTAGCTGTGCCCCGCGGCGTCATTCGCCTTGCTTGTCTTCCAAGGAAGATACCGTAGTTTTAAATAGCATATAACTTTTCTCGAGCTATGAAATGCAAAAAGATTTTTCAACTCCGCCTGGTATTTTCAAAGCATGTTCAAAAAAATGTCTAGGTATTAAATTAGGTCATACAGGGTATTGTAGTTAAATAATTTATTCTTACAAGTTTATCGAATTAACTCTAACTTGCTACTTGATGACTCTAACTATAATAATAAACGTAGGTACACAACTACTAATAATATAGTTAATCGCATCGCTAATCATTAGATTATTTAAACATGGTAGGTATAGAATTTGTTTCAAAATTACTTAAGATTTTTGCTAATTTTCAAAAAGTGTTGAATTGGTAACTCAAAGTAAACTATGAAAGCTTCACTAACTACACAATATTTATTTTCACAAAGATTTGTTAATTAAAGTTCTTTGTTATCTTTATTATTTTCTTTACGAAAAGAGTAAAAAAGCTATCATATCAAATATTTAAAGTAAGTTTAGTCATAGTGTGTGTGTCTGTGTAAGTGTGAATGTATGTCACACGCATGGTGGTGTGCGTAATGTTGTTTTTATTATTTTAACCACCTTATCAACTTTAACTGTGCCAATTTTCATACTCCTTTGTCTGTGTAATTTTCGTAAAAGGGATACAAATGGGCCTGATGCGACACTAGCAACCCTCGTGCATTTTGTGACTCGCGGTAACCTATTAGTATAAAACAGACATCTCTTTTTTTAAATCACCGCATAAGTAGGTACATTGTACTTAGAGGTCCTGCGCAAAATTTTATTCTCTTAAAAGAGCGAGTATTTATAACAATATCAAATGCTATTAATTCTGTACTAATCAGAAGGTATTCTGCAGTTCTACTTAAAAAAAAACTGCAACTAAGTCAAAGCCTCTACGACCTAGTGCCATCTAACGTGAACACCATGAACTACTTGGTAGGCTGGGCTCTCTATAGGTTCAAACCAACTTTGTATTTCACCTAGAAGTATTTGTCTAAACCGCCATCTGTAAAACTAACGGAGAAACATCAAAGCCGAGCGAATGCTTTCATTTTCAGTGAGCAACGCTGAAAATGTTGCCAGCGATGTGGCAGGCTTCCAAGTTCGAGCAACTGATCCTAGATGGCGCTGAAACGTATTTTGATTAAGCGCCATCTACGAAAACCTTATTTTTAGGTTTATATCACAGAGTACTTTGGCTTATGTGTCAAAGTAATTTTCATGATGTTTTGAATAATTTGACGTTTCTCTTCTTTCTATTAGCTATAATTGGTTGCGTTTCAAGGCCCAATATTATGTTTGTAAATGAGCTAAAGGGTAAGTAGATTACGTAGGGGTTAGTGACGTTAAACCTTAGTTCAATAATTCGAAACCCCAAACACAAGGTTAAGTATCATAAAGCGTTGACTTATCTTAATGGCAATAGTACCAATAATAATCTAACTTTTTTTATTGCCGAACACGCCGACGCCGCACGCAACTTATTATTTCCTATTTCTTTGAATAACTACAATATTTTTATTTTGGTAAAACTATTCGACGACAGGTAATATTATTATGCATTTTTTTTTATGAAAGTGCGCTTGCTCCTTGTAACACAAATATAGGTATCATTTTCTCATCATCCACGACGCATATCAAAATAAATAAAACTTAGTAAAAGAGTATTGACGTTGTGCTCAAATACTGACTTTATGACTTCTGAAAGATATTCTATAAAGAAAGCTCGATATCTGCCCGCATAAATAATTTGCAGCAAATTTTAAACCTTATCCAAGGTATATAAGTCAGTGTTTTGAATGTTAAGCCGTTAGTTTGCATTTTACGGACTTTGGCTGAAGAGTATGGGTCGTCGGCCGGCGAGCCCCGCCCCCAGCGCTGACGTCACACGTGTGACGTCAGAAGCCCACCTGCGCTGCCCTCCACCCGTACCCCCCGGCCGGGAAATATCCGGGGACCTGTCCCTACGGTAAATTTATTTAATCAGGATTTCAGAAGTAGCGAAATATAAAATCAGATTTTTGATGGGATATATACCTACCAACGGCCTGAAATAAAATGTTATTGTGCTTTTTTTATGAATGTTGCTCTCCAAAGCTGTATTTTTTTACTATATTTACTCTTTTTTTATACATTGATAAAAAATGATATACAGATTATTATCTATTCTTTATCAAATTAGAAAAAGACAATTATTATTAAAAATCTTAAAAAAGAACTAGGATGATAAAATGCAAATGAATCTATTTCCATCGCAATTATTACTAAGGTACCTAGCTAGTTCCAACTGTAGCAGACCTACATAGCGTTATTGATCAACGTCAGTCAGAGCTTTCGTCCCTTTCACCTAAAGCTGGGACTACGTTGGAAATCCACAAAGCGCAGAGACTTACCTCGCTACAACTGTCATGCAAAGCATTTAGAAAACCCTGTCGGAAGTTACATCGTCAAACACACCTTCAGTTTATTTTATAATAATGTCAAACTTTAACGTTGTATGCAAGCTCGAGTTCGTCTTGGATTATCATAACAATAGATCCTTCACACTTGGTTAGCTTCGGGACAAGGGAAAACGAACAAAAGATTATTTAGGTTATCTCGCCTTTTTACTCTTGGCTTATAACTGCGGTTGATGGGGTTTTATTGGATGGAAAATGATATCTTATTTGTTCAGTCTAAGAAATTTTTTCGACAAAACTATACTTAGGGAACCGACGATTTATTATTTTCATGTTTTATTTTTATGCTTATTTTTTCAATTTCTCATAATTATCAAAGGAACTATTTTTGTTGTAACAGTACCTTGGTTCCTTCGTTTTATGTCAAATAAACAGTAATAAGGAAGAAATTCTTTCAAGTGTGTGGCCTTAATATATCACTGCAGTATCGTTACCAATTAGTTGATAATTGTGTTATTCAGCCTTTGTCGACTAACGACATACCGGGGAAAAATGGGGTAGCCTACTTTAGCGGCAGACAATAAGGCAATATACAAAGTGGCACCTCCACGCTTATACTTCTACGTAGTACCTACTTTATTTTAGTGTTGCCGAGTCCCTTGACTGAATTTCAATTCTAATACAATGCCAATGCAAAATTGTTATTTATTTAGCAGGCACACAAACAATACAGTCCAAAAAACTGTCAATGTTTCGATGTTTCCATTCGACAGATTTTGCTTTTTTTCATAAGATAATTATTGCAATACAATGCATTAGCATTGTATTGGAATTGTAATTTATTGAAGAGTAAGGGTTTATATTTTATTTTAACATTTAACAAGTGTTTGTTTTTTTAATTTTCTTTTACATAAACGTTAAACAAATCTGTTTCTCTTTTTTAATAAAATGGTTTTTCCTACTTTAGATAGTTATTTTGACATAACTTGTAGGACGCCTATATCCAAATATAAAAAAACGTTCTCTATTACTAGTTTAAAAAAACTAGACACTCGAGTAATACTTAAATATATTTCCTTTTCATACTAACCAGTCCGTTTCTTTACATTTAAACATAGCTGTAAAAGTACATCTATTCATATTTCAAGAGCTTCAAGTAAACCAGTCTAAATAAATATTAAACTGTCATGGAACCTGAAACAAAATTGATCCAACTAGAGAGGGCGTTGCTGCATCTTAGTAAAAGAGAGATAGAAATATTTAATGAGAAGACACTTAAATACAGGGCGGATCTCCAAGAGAAACACGTGACTTTTCAGTTTACCGATAGAGATTAGAATTACACTACCTAGCTTAATAAATAATCAATTAATCATTTGGAAAGTACCTTAAGGTTTAATTGTCTCAATCTTTTTCTACGAGTTAAAGGATTTAGCTCTTGTTGGTGTACCTATATCTACTGTTTTTAATCTTAATATACTTTTTCAGTATTCATTATTACGCAACTTTAATGTTCGATCATAAAGTTTAAAACATTGTACCAATTGTATAAAATTCAGTATTGTGTCTTCTACCAGCAAAATCATAAATTTTATTTTTAATTAGGCCAAAGTTTGCTACATTAAATAATAATAATGATAAAATATGGTAATCCATAGTTTAATGAAATATATTTGATGTCTTAACTTCCCTATGACCTCGGTTAGGAACATGATAGGTGAGAAAGGTATTTGATATAATGAAGGAGTCTGTGGGATGTAGTGACGTCACACCCTTGTCAACTAACCACAGCTACTAGTACAATAACCCCACGCGTAGTTAATCGACGCTGTGTCTGATGCTTAGAGAAAAAATAAGTTAACTATAGAGTGCGCATATGAACTGTCAGTAGGCAATAGTATGAACAAATAAAATCGCAAAATTAGTGTCAAAACAGAGCGCGCTATTTTATTAAAACTATCTCAGAAGCAAAACCTAATATTACCCTAATAATATAGGAACCATCGATATTTACGCATAAATTCGAGCCTGGAGATCTGTCATACAGGTCCCGAACCCAGTATAGACTCCAGCTCTCACAAAGGTTTGAATCTGTTTGTAACCTAGATATTATGTACCAAATTGTACCTTTATGAGAGAAAATAAACGATATATTATTATTATTATTATTATAAAACGTCTCGCAGAAAATCATTTAAATTAGTAAACGAGTTATACATAGCAAAAATTTGCTAATGCTCGGTACAACGAGCTACTAGCGACGCGCGCGCTTTATGCTTGTATATGTATACTCTGAGGTCTGATGATATTAAGCTGGTGCTTCCGAAGTCCCTAGTTTATTATACCGAACTTACATTTATGTGTATGTATTTGTTTTAATAATTAGGAAAATAATGTATTGGTACTATGAACTTAACATAATGGAATTTGTAGGTATGTTCTAAGTATTATTGACATTGTAAGGCACTTCAATTTGGTAGGTATACATACATACCTAGTCACTTATTTACGAAATATACAAATTTAATTCAATAATAACACAAATAAGCCTAAGGTATAGTTACTTAATAACTTCGTTAAATTACACACACACACACACAAACAGACACAACATGTTCATTTGCACAAGCAATAATGTAACACATTTTATGAATTGTTCTGTGTTTTTATTATTAGATACTAGCGTCCCGCCCCGGTTTCGAACGGATAGACAAGTAATTAATGAATTATACACAAAAACCTTCCTCTTGAATAAAAAACTTGAAACTGCATTAAAATCCGTTGCGCGTCGTTTAAAAGATCTAAGAGTACAAACAGCAGAAGCGACTTTTTTTTGTACTATGTAAAGATTTTATATTGTTATCTGTCTAATGTTTCTAGTTCTTCACTTTATATGACTAATCTTACTTTAACTAATCGTAAGTACCTCCACCACTCTGTCCTCCCAGATACAAGCATCAACTTAGTTTAGGGACTATTGTATTTTCATAATGTTAATTATATTAAACACTAGTTAAGTAAAACATATCTGTAAGAAACACATTTTGAAATTTTATTTTATATCAAATTATTATTTTTATTTTAACTGAAATTAAATGAAATAGTTTATTATGCAAATAGGATAAACAATCACTTTTACACGTGACTTTTTTTTGGGCTGGCTGTAGTCGACATTTACTAACTGACTGCCCTGAGAATAAATGACGAAACAAACTCAAGGGAAATGATAAATGAGGAACTAATAAATGTTACATAAAATATTTAATGAATACTTTCAATAGATCGGCATATCTTAATGGCTTCAAACGTCTATTCAACGAAATTAAAATGTTATTAATACCGTATTTTTACAGACAGGTTTCCAATACCGTTTAATTAAGCTAATCATTAATTACTCTTAAGTAACGTTGAAGAATATTGGAAGATGTTTTAAAGGGAAGAATTCTAAGGATATGATTTGAAGGAAACCAAAAGAATTTGATCGCCTTACACGATAAATAGCCTTAAATAAATAAAATAAGGAACTAATTAAATAGCGTGGTTATTATATGGGTCGCGGGTCGCTATCAAAAGGTTGTTTCTGAAAAGGTATTATGTAATGCTAGGAAATAACGACAGAATTGAGTATTGACGAGTATTAATTATGCTTCTATTGTTGAATATTACAATTACTTCAAAGTATTTTTTTACAAATGAATATTTATAAGCATTATCTGACTTAAATCAAAAGAATTATAACTTAATTTTGAGGGTCTGATATCTATGTATTAAGATTTGTTATAATATTTTTGATCAGTGTTAGCCAAGTCAAAAAATCGAGTATGTCTAATGTATGACCACTACTTTATTATTTCCATACATTTTCCTTGATTTTATAAATGTATATCTTCTTTCTGTTTTACGGAGAAGCTGGTAATGTAAACCTTACGCGCATACATTTGTCTACACGTAGGAATGCAGCCTACAAGCTACGTGCGTAGCTTCGTAGCTACCGCGTAGCGACACCCGTAGTGCTACGTAGATGCGTTAATATTAATAGGCAATTTCAGGCCAAATTCGCGTAGAGGTACCTGGCGGGACACTAATGCCTTTATTTATTCTCTACAATAATTGGAAAACTTAAACTTTTGTTACATGGTATAAAAGAGGTCATTAATCTAAAAATAAATTCAAATGAAACTCCGAACTTGTAAATTATAGGTCTTTGTAAATTATTCTATAATACAGTTTCGTTGGTATTTTTCAAATACAACTATATACCAAAAGTTTAAAACTTATGTACCTACTTACCTACTAGTCTACATTATTCTCATTTCAAAATATAATAAAAGTACGATACGATAGGCACATTGAATAAATACGTATAAAATATATTTGACCTCTTCAAACTCGATATAATATCGGTTTTTTTGTAGAAAAGGAAACAAAGCTATGCTCGGCTGGTATACCTGAGTAGGTACTCGATTCCGCGAAACTGCAGCTCAAAAATCGATTAAGTCCCAAAGCGGAGTTGAGGTCTCGAGGTGGAGGGCCCTCGAAGAGAGTTTTGGAGTATGCTGGAGGTCGGCGGCGTGCGCATGCGCGGGGCGGAGGCACGCTCTGACGTCACACGTCGCGCCCGGGGCGGCGCGCCAGTGCCTCTCGCGACCGCGCGATCAGTCACGCGCGACTCCCGCCCTAAATCGTCTGAACACGATCACGAGCTTCCGATGTTAATTTTCTATTATAAACAAGCGTTAATATATATAAAATAGGTGTCGCCGGCCGCCGATCGCCTCCCCGGCCGGCCACCACGTGGATGATGTGACGTGACAGTTGCATTGTGTGAACCCTCCTGCCACATATTTGTTATGGGCAGCCTACATTAACATTAATTTTTGCATACCTATGGATATCGATGCCGACGTACGCAATGGGACCGGTTTAAATTGAATTATGTGACGACTGAAGTACCTACTAACCTATGTATGTAGAATGACAACAATGTGACAGTGTGATAGCGTTGAATAGTTATTGTTACTAGATATAACGAGGCTTGATGAGCTGACATGGCTCACACGGACACATAGCACACACACTGACATACATTTTATAATTCTAAACATGTAAGATGAATACTGGGTCATGCTCATGGCTGTATCATATTATAAGTAGCTGAGCCTAGCTGTGCTTTTCAGTGATTTCGATCTAAACTAGAATCAGACTAGAACGTAGTATTGTGATAACCTATAAAGATTCTTATTTAGAATAATATATAGCATACTCTAAACAGTAGGCTACATATGTACTAAGCCGTTTTAATATAACTAAATGCTCTGAATAAGACGTGATACTTACATTATATTTATATTTAAAAGTATATAGATACAGTTTCTATTGAACAAGATTACATACTGATCCGTCCATCTTTAACTCTCTTAAGATTCTGTAACAGTTTGTATAGAAATATCGTTCGTAAGGATTATACTCCTATGCGTTATACAATATTCGAAGGATAAGTCTACATAAAAATACATATTGTACAACAAAAGTGGACCTTAACAGTATAGATATAGAGCTTACTTTTGGTAATCGGTTTATCCGCCTAACATAAAAGGATCTGATTTAGGTCCTTGATAAATAGTAGGGTTTCGCAGTAGTTATATCTAAAGATTTTTATACCGTATTAATATGGACGATATATTTACTGTATCATTTTATTGTTGATTTTTTAAAATACTTAAAAAATTACTAATAGATGCAGTGATAAAAGTTCATCGACCTGCAAGTAAATATTTTTAGCTACAGCACTCCACACAATTCGTTCTAACAGCTAGAATTAAGATAGAAGTAAATTCCTATACAAATAACAGCTTTTTTTTTCTTTTTTCGTATTAGTTGGCTCCACTAGCAACGAGATCACTGCGTGGCACCGTTTTGATAAATTAAACATCTTGTAGAACTCCCGCAGATCGATTTACGCGGGCGTTTCTAAAACTACTGTATTATTCATGTACATCCAGTGTCTTATTTAAATTAGGCTTTTAAGGCCACAGCTTATTTAATATTCATGGTTTCTCTCACGTGCTTACATTACAGCGTTTACCATACTTTTCATAAGATTTTACATCTTTAATTTTGAGTTTTAAACGTTTTTAATACTTTACTTATCAACTTACATTAATTATTGACTTCAACTTAATTACAGTATCATGTATCAAAATATCTTGTGTCAATAATACAAAGATATTCATCAAATTTGGTTCTCTAAATAGCCTTATAGATAAACAATTGCACTGCTGTTAATAGATAAGGTCCCACAGAGCCATCTGTTGGCCTTATAATTTATCTGTCGGGGCTAATGTTGAAACCACTTAACGATTCTTGATGAGGTTATCGTTACTTCCTAGGTTATTCCTCAAGGGAGAGTTATGTTGCTATAATAATAAATTGTACACATCAGACTAAAGTTTTACCAGAAATAACATTTACTTGCCTAATTAATACTTACGGTACTAATGCATTTAGTACACTATTCTGAATTTAAGATCCTAATTGAAATCGTTCCTGAATTTAAGAAGCAAACAACAAAATAAATGCTTTGAAATTCAGTCTGAAATTCAGTCACTGAATTAGGATGAAATATAGGATAGTGTAATAAAAGCTTAAGATAACGTATTCAAAGTTATTATTTATACTTTGAGGGTTAATTTCACCAATAACAAATATAAAACCGTATTCAAAATATCAGAATATGATTCCATTTTTTTAATACACGGTTGAGAGTACTTTGACAAGATTAACATATTCTTAAAAAAATATATTACAAACGTCTACATAATTATGATCATACTCCTAACATACGATTTATCCCAGTCGCAACAAAACTCTTTTTATTGCTTCAATAAAACATGAATATTTTTCTTGTATGTATGTACGAGAGACGACTTTCGTTTCATCACTCTATCCAATTTCGTTCGTTCCTTCCACATTGCCCTTGGGCTTATTACGAAGCCCAAGACGGGCTTGTGTATATTTGTGCGAACGTAAGCAGAACAAATAGACTGCCTTTGGTTTTATAAACACTAATACAACTCCTTCAATTTCAGCCTTTAAAATTTTTCCAGAGCAACGACCTTACTAAATTTTCCTCAAAAAGTCTTCTAGCATGAAAATTTAATTAACGAACTATACATGCGGAACCAAAGCAATTCCGGTCACTCTGCCAAATTTTACATTTAACGCTACTAATTATTATTAAATTAAATTCGCGAAGCAAATAACTTCTAATTTACGAAAAATTTATTGTACAAATTCAGCGCGATAAAGTTAGTTTTAAAACAAGCCACATGGCAAATTTAAACAGCATGCGTTTCATTAGATTTCCATGTGTATGTTAATCTTAACAAGGTCTTAACGTAAAATCTGAACAACATTGTTCCGAGTTCCTAGAGATCGTTACAAACTTAATAAACAAGTACACGTCTCCTACATGTCACGCTAATAAGACTTACAAAAGACATGCTATCTTAGTCTTGAAGATCATCACAATATAAAATAATTTTTAATAAAACTATAATGTTAGTGTCTGTAGTAACAAAATAATCCCTGCCATGGTGTCTGTCACTATATGTCTCAGTTCTTCAGTGACATCACTCACAAATTTTAATATTTTAAAGGCAGTCAATTTATCATTACTATCTATAGTATAATAACTATAATAAAGCTAAAGAGTTTGTTTGATTTAACGCGCTAATATATAAAATTACCGGATTAAATAAAATTGATAGTCCAATTTTTTAAGGAAGGTTATAGGGTATTTAACTACAAGTTACATGCCTTTGAAAAAAAACATGGCGAGTGAAAGCGCGGGGCTCAGCTTGTAGATTTTATTTATAATGTTATCATTGTCATTTCAGCTAGGAACCACCCACTGCTGGGTAACGCCCTCTCCTCTTATTCCTACTATTTGACTTTTCCCTCATCAGTGCCTCTCACATCCACGTGCTTCATCACTTAAATGATTAAGTTTAATATTAATATTGTTAGGTACTTAAATCACAGAATTATTAAGAGATATCATAAATCTGTTATGTCTATGCTTCGTGAGCATTTCACGGATGTTGGGGCCGATAAGAACTCCAAGCTGAGCTCTCGCCTCTGCAGACGATCATATTATTATTCCTTCAATATCTATAATACAGCATATCCAAAGTACTATGTATACCTATTTTAAACTTGTATCTAGCAATAGTACAGTAATTATAGCTTGCAATGTAAAAGATACAAGTGTTATATAAATTTCGAAATCTATTTTTGTTGATTGCCTTTATTTTGAAGCAGTATTTTATTTCCTAAATTTCTGAAAAAATCCCGCACTAAGTACTTTAATCCTTGTGTCGTGGGGGGTTTCGCAAACATACAAATCACATGTACCAAAAAAACACCCATACTTAAAAAAGCATTTGTGGATCACACAAATCCTTGTCCCATGCGGGGATCGAACTCACGGCACGTGGCGCGAAGTAGTAATTAGCTGGGTGACCTTTACCATTTCGCTATCCCGGCAGTCAATTCAATCATGGCATATATCATTTTGTAATATTAAACATTTAACATTATTGAAAATTATATTTGTCTCTATTTATCCATCTCGTTTCAATCTCTAATTTATCAACTGTATTTTTTAAATAAACACATCAAATAATCGTAGATATAATGTTTGTATTATGTATATATTTAAAAAATACAAATTTTCCTACCGATATAGATATCACTAACGAAAATACGTAACACGTTGCCTATGGACCTTTCTCTCTAACAAAAGAACAGGGTATCTACACGTTTACTTTGATAGGATTTACCTTTACTTGATCGGTCATCGGTCTTAAGTAAGGCACTCGGGCACACAATAGACTTATTTTTTTAGACAAATAAATTGATCCTTTGTTCCTTTAGAATAGTTTAAAGGTCACAATGTAGCAAATCGTATTGATACAGACAAATACAATACATGATGTCACCATCACGTTTTTTAATTTAAAGCGTCCTTACTGTTCATATACGTCCTACATTTTAATTATGTAGTTTAGCTTTATGTTTTATTGTGATAATCGTATTAAGCAGCAATTATTATCAAAGACAGACACAACCCAAGTAAATTAGCTAATATGATTAACCTCTACGCAAATCAGAAGACTACAAAAACCTCACAATATTTTAAGATAAATTAACTAATATCAACACTAGTGATGATCGTGGTTGTTACGGTTGTTACTTAATAAATACGGAACAACCCTAATATGTCTCTTATAAAATACTCTTCCACTGATTACATATCAGATCAGATTATCAATTTGTTTGACATTGTGTCCGACTACTTGTAGGTCGGCACTGTTTACCTGTCAGTAACAAAGCTATCTAACAAAAATCTGTTCGTACATCTCGATCGTCTTCAAAGTGCTATCAGATGCGATATTTATTGACAACGTATAAGAGAAAATTGAGATTTCTAGATAGATACTTGATAGTATTGTTTAAATTACGTAACATTTATAAATACACCTACGTATCAGTTTATTTACGTTCTGTTGTTTTATTACAATTGTGCATCATGCACTTATTATCTTGTTGCCAGGATAATAAACCATAAAAATACTCAGTACGTACGTATACCCTTGTGAAATAGGGGTACGTTACGTACATATAATTATTATTACTTTAATAAACTTGTTCAGAATAAATTACAGTATAAAAACAAAAGGCATTTGGAATTAATTATTTTGACAATTTCAACTGTTGTGGTTGTTTTTGTTTTTAATTTTTCTAAATAAGTCATTGAGGGAATTCGTTACTAAGTTTTGTCATACCGCCCGTGGGCCTCTACCATGTGCCTACGGTGATATTTAAATTATAATTCTGTGACGTAAAATCCTGCTTCAAAACAAATTAATTTAATAATTTCGCCTCAACACAATCAGTAAATGCACAAGAAAATTCTCTTTTATTTTTGTTACGCAGTAAGAAACTTCTTTTATCCATTAACTGGCGGTAAATTGTTTTTAGATTAAGTACTTGGAAGTGTTGTAAGTTAATGGAAAAGCTTAGTACGCTTCTGTAATAGAAGTACGGGAGTAAGTACAGTCGGTCTACCTCCTCCTGGGTCCTGAAAGCTAAACACTTACAGGGACATTAGTCTTATAACTTATATATTGTTTGATATACATATTATACAAATATACATGTGACTGTTAGGTTCATATTACCAATAATGATCGTTAGGAGTAAGGACCGCGTGGGCGTATCAGACGATGTATTAATGTCAGAATGAAGAGAGAGCGATGAGGTTATTGATTTGTCTATATGTATAATTATGTTCTATCTTTACGTCTACCTTCTATAATCATGTCACTAAGAAGAAATCATTACTGAAGAATAGTTACTAAGAAAAAATCGGTAATCTGATGTTATTACATAATAAATCTGGAAGTAATAAACAATAACACCATAATTAACGTTTATATGTAATGCAAGGAAAAGCCTCGCTCATTAAATAAGCTATGTTAATCAAATTATGAAATGTAAATCTCTCAATATAGACGTTATTATATGACGTAACGATATCCAAAAAGTGAGTTATATAATTTAAAATTAATATCAACCATACAGTTCTCATTTTGTGTGGCGATACCGTGCGGACAACTAATCTTGACCTTTAATATATACCCTTTTTAGATTAAAATATTTTGCTCGAATGAAAATAGTCCCAACTTCTCCGAAATGTAATATTAATTTTATGAAATAACACAAAATGTGTAATGTCACGTCACATCATTAGTTAGGGTGGGTTGTGAAAAGCGTGCATTAAAAAAACTAATTTATACAGTCATGGTTGTTGACACTTCGAATGTGTTTTAAAAGAATGTGAAGCAACCCATCTTATCCTAGAATTGACGCTAAACTCGTTTTCCCTTACACTACCGGCAGGGTTGTAACTTTTTATTTAGAACCGCTGTAACAGGATTTTAATTGATTTTTCATCTATCTTTACAGCAGATAGATTTGTCGGATTTATCTGACATAATACTTAATTATACCTGGTCTATTTGTGTGATATTTATCAAATATGACTTAATCCTTAAGAAACTTTAATAGTACGGTCAATCAAACTAATAACGTATAACATTAACTCTTAAAATATACGGATCTTAAAAATTTGAAATCATCGGAAAATTCATCGGAAGCTCGTTTTCATACAATAATTCATCTACAACAGTAAACTCAACGATCGCAAGAACCGAAACAATGAAATTTTGAACAAAAAACAACGACATTTACTTAACTACAGCGAATATAAGTACCTTAAAGTTGAATGCAGCGAAGCATGTGATGGTAGAAACGGGTTCCTGTCTCATTTGAAGGTTGTGCGTATATATTAAGTATGGAGGGTACGGCGTGAAGCGAGCCCTGGGCGGGGGCGGCTCGCGGCGCGCGCGCTGTGATGCGATGGGCCAGGACTGGTGCTTCCGACGCAAGAGAAAGCGCAGCAGCAGTCAGGAGGACCACCCGCATCACACCCGGTAACTATAGCAACGACATCATCATTACAGAATTGTCATGACCTCGAGGAAATCGTCAACGACTCTCGTGAACTATACTTATCGACATTTTTCACATATCGCTAGATAACTCCTAGTTATCAGACAAAAAACCCTTTTAAAATTCTATTTCCTCTCACTGGTGGGTTAAGGCTAAATTACGGTATTATTTACACCTTGACATCGCCCTGTATAGAGGTCTGTATCGCATATACGGTGACAAATATACGTAACACAGTTAATCTCAATTCAATTAGAGCAGTTATGCATAACATTAATACGCTAAAATAGGCAGAAATAATTGTCATTTCAAATTAACTAATTGGAATGATAGTTTTGATTGATTTAAATAATATTGTATTTATGCAGGTGGTTAATTTGCCATCCGTTGGCTGCAGTGCCTTGCTAGTAACTGGTTTTGGAAATAGTCTTGGAAATTACAAAAACCAATATCTAATTTAGAATAAAATAAGAATTTAATTAGTCATATTTTCTTTGAGAAGTTAAAGAAATTAAATTGTAATTTAAAAAAACATCAATGAAGTTTTAAATAAATTACCAAATACGTTTACAAAAATAGATCAGTAAAGTCGACCCGAACCAAATTTAAACGAAGTTGACGCAAATGTATAATTCGATGCTAAAAAATGAATAAACTTTTGACTTCCGCTCAAATTAGAATCCAATAAAAAACTTTGCTTGATTTTAATATTATTATATATAATTATTAGAAACAAGTAGATCTACATGTCTTTATAGTGACCTAAATTACAAACGTCCAAGACTTTTGCTTAGTGGTAAGCAGACCTAGGGATTTGATTATATAGGTATAGGTTTGAACTTTTCGCCTGCATACTTCAGTTTCGTTTTTCTTAATACCAACATAGAATAAAATCGAAAAACTATTCTGCAGTTGGCAGATTTTATATAATAATAGCCAGTGGAACAGTTTTTGGTTAAACACTCAAACGCAACTCAATTTTAGGTCACCGTCAAGTGTCATGCTGTCTCTGTCACTCTAAGGTGTAAAGAAGCATCAAACAGATATTTTACTACACTAAGACTAAAACGTTAGTTAAGCGGTTGCGCTTAAGTATTTGAAGGTTAGTAACAATAATAATATTTTACTTGGTAACAAAAAATGGAATTATTGTTAACTTCAATCGTTTGATGACTAACCACTTGCATATGGTGGTCTCTGCAAGATGAGTAGAGACTTATGCCTGGTAGTAGAATTTTCTAAGCAAGACGAAGATAATTCTGCCGTCCATAGGCAAATGGAATCGTTTTTTGAATATAGGTACTGGCCATTAGTCAGTCACCTCTATACCAGCAGAAAAAAAAGTAAAATTTTATCTAAGTTCCGCATTCCTTATTTCACTAAACATTTGAATGACGATTATCCGCTCTGTAATTCTGTTATCTACATCTAAGATCTAACTGATTTGGTTAAACATTAATCTTTCATGCCACACCAATTCAATACGATACTCATTTAGATATGGTATTGTTAATATCGATAATAAATCGTGATTTGTTACTGATTACTATATACAGGGGGCTATGAGTTTATTAATATGCAAGTATTTGTTGAATAGCTCTTATGTAGAGTCGGTTTTAGTTTATTATAATGTTTGTTAGTTTCTGGCCTATGCTTCTCCCAAACTATCCTAATATTGGGTAAACAACTTATTTTTTTACATTTTTCCTCTCACTGACACAATACAAATTGTATTTAACATTTTATATTCATTCATCACATCTACTAAGTCATCTGTATGATCTTCCATGGTCTTAAGGACTTCATCGTTTTAATATCCAATTTGTCAATTAAGAACATGTCTGTTATGTAGATAATAGGCATACATAATAACTATGACGTCTAATGTTTTTGCGTTTTATTGAATGCCATCAAGATAATATACCTCACAACTATTATCTTTAATACTATTATTAACATCTATTAAGTATGTTAACATAACAATCAGGTTTTGTAGGAAAATAACAGCTAAAACGTTTATCTAACCACTCGTATGTTTACAAACAAACCTTTTATTGAACCTGTTATCAAATTTTCCTATTTATGTAATGAAATTTGGGAAATGAAACAATTCTATTTATAAAGTAAATAGTAATTATATTTTGAAATTACTATATTAACTTTGTAACACCAAACGAAATAATGCGTAGTAGATTGTTTGGAAGAGTATAATATTTAAACATAAATTACTTAAATAAATTAATTTGGTGACTTATTTTAACTATAGTGGTAAATCTCTTAGGTGGTTATTTCGTCTAACAAAATATTTAGTAGATAACTTTTCACAACTGATACATACGTATCTGAAACAGGGTAAAGTGTATAAGATATCCCAGCGGCTCGTGCGCTGGAAAGAGCTGCACGCTGGTGGCAAGCGGATAATTGCATCCTAATGGGCTTCGTCGTCGGCAATGCGATTAGCTCCCAGCCTCTCAACACACAATGACTGCTTACTCTGCGATATGCCTTGATAGGAACACGTTAGCGGCAGCGCTTTATAATCATGTTACACACGTTACATCCAAATCGCTTTATACGCGACTTGTTTTTAGTAATAATAATTTAAATTTAGGCCCTATAGATTTACCAAGTATTTAAATTAAAACGCAAAGGTTTCAAGAAGTGTCAAAGTATTGTTGCGTTTTAAGAAAAAAAACAAGAGAAATTTACAAATGTTTCAAAGCAGATTATATTGTCTTGCTATCTCAATAGATTTGATTTATACAAACGAAAAACTCGGGCTTTTGGTTGTACCAGGAAGTTTATGACGTGAACATTATGTACGCATTTTGGCCATTATGCACTCAAGGAATAAGAAATAAAACTCTATTTTGTAGGTAAAATGCGTTTAGTTAGAATACACTGTAACATACCGAAATCAATTTTGGCCATTATAATATAGCTTGTTAGTATTGTATTTTTTGAGCCTATATTAGATCCCACTGTTGGGCAAAGGCCTCTCCTTTCTTCTTCCAAACCTCTCAGTATTTTGCGATTTTATGCCACGTGAATATGTATCTCTTTAAAAAAAAAACGACTCGCCCAATAACGAATTTATAATTGTGTCGCGGGTGTTTCACAGACATTCAAATCACATGCACAAACAACAAAGCATTTTTGGCTCACACAAATGCTTGTCCCAAGCGGGGATCGAACCCGCAGTACGTCGCGCACAGTGGTTGTTAGTGTGGTGACCTATACCACTCGGCTATCCGTGCAGTCAATCTAGGATGCTAACATCCTGGATTGACAACAAGACTGATCGGTAGTCATGACGACAAGACTACCGATCTGGAAGAATAAATAAGCAAGTTGCACTGGGATATTATAGGATTATGCGAAGCCCGAACACGGAGGACGCAGTAAGCCTAAAATCCGGCAACATGTTTTATTACAGAGAGGGCTGCTACTTGTTTCGGGGTTGTCTGGATTATCACCCGGAAACTCCACATTATAATGTTATAATCGATAGCTTGTCTAAAACCAAACGTTTGCAGTCCAATAAAAAACAAATATTAACTTTAAAAAAATATATTTGGGAGAGTATATATTCATATCAACGCATCGGTAAGATAAATCTCAAATTTAATTTGCAATAAATCGTAGTTAAATACGGAGTTTTTTCAATCAGGAAGCGACAAACAAGTTACGGGATAAATGCTCCAAATTTAAACCAAATAAAAACTACAATTTAATTCAATGTCCCAGTGTATGAAGATTTCGCTCACAACAGTGCTAATTGTATTATTATACGTCTTCGTTCACTGTAGAGCACATTCATAATATAGAGCACAATCAGCGTCGGACGTGCGCCGTAATTGCATCTACGTGCAATTCCACAGTAATTATCTTTGGCCACAAGCGTAATAATATGTTGGGCAAAGGCGGCCATTACATGCCAAGGTAACAGGTATTGTGTGGACTGCTAACGTGCAATACACACCGCCAATCCTATACGAGACCAGTTGATGTATTATCCTCTTGGATTTCCTCGATTTAAATTTTGAGGAAAACTCCTACCCACGCTTGAAGTTATTCTGTTGTTATAGATAGACAACTAACTCTTATCTTCAGTCATTGGTAAAAAAAAACTCTAATGGCAAAAGCCCAAAAAACGGACACTTTATGAAATGATGAAGTGTCTTGTTTCCTTGGTTTATCCTCATTTCTTATATAAAGTAATTACTAGTCTCCTCGTTTATTATACGCAATCAGTGTTTATAAAACATACTCGTGCATATTGTATGCACGAGTACATAACTAATGTAAATGTATTTAAAAAGCGTTTCAACTTGTTCCTAGATCAAGCAAACGCAATATATTATTCCGTTTTTTTTCATAATAAACTTTTCAAACAACACGGATTTTTTGACGATAACTCTTTCTGGTGTTAATAAACTTTCTAAGTTTACACATAGAACACATAATAAATCTTATTTTTTCCTCTTACCTACGTAGATCTCTTCGTCTTTCTTTCGTGTCAATGAACCTTAAAAAGGTACAAAATAATGATGAATGAGAACCTACGAAAAAAACATTATCTTCTTATAAACTTGCCTTGAAAGATAAATTAAAGTATTGCATCCTAAATTATTATGTTGTTTAGTAATATAAATTATATTCATAGTAATATTTCATATAAGCATAATGCATATACCTATATCATCTTGTTTATTTATAGCTGTTTTTGTTTCATATAAAATAGAATTGCGTTGTATGATTTATTAAGGCTCCGCGAACTTCCCCTATATTTTGTCTGCATATATTTTCGTTTGCGCTAAATCCACTCAGTTTACATATGTGCCTTATATGTATGCTTGTATAAACTACACAAAAACCTTACAACTTACCTTAAACAACATTTTTTTACTGTAATTGCATAGTCATACTTTTAAGAAACAGTAGCATTGTTCTGCTCTATGTACAACTTACAGCGAAATCATAAATGAAACGCGTTTGTAAGTCTGAAAACGTGTCCTAATATCCGGGATATGATGGCAATGCAAATGTTCCCACGGATGTGATGTCGAGAGCATCCCGCAAGGGCAGTAACGCCGCGGTCAAGTTCACGCGCCTTGCACGACCTACGCGACAAACTAATAAAACATAACGACTATAACTGTAGCCACCCCTAATTAGATTACGATACTAGTACACTTGAAATGAAACGAAACTAGTAGGTCTCGACGCATGTTTTGTTCACTGGTGGAAAATCATTGCAAAATTTTGCATAATAATAATTAAAGAAAATAATAAATAATATAATATTAGTTCGTGTATATGAAGAAAAAGTTGTGAGTAAACACGTGTTTTTTTATAAATCTAAATCAAACGATGCATTTCACTAGATTGACACTGTTTACTTTAAGGTTTATTGAAGACCAAGTCTAGAATAATACTGCATTTTAGCGACATGTAGGTATATGTAGTTATCCTGTATAACCAAATCAATAGATCTTGCCCTCGAGTATAATGACATTGTTACCTATGAAATTGTTATCTTTCAAGCTTCACGAATGTATTAAATCGAATTCAGTGGTTGTGATTCGCAGCAAGCTTCAGTGAAGACGTTAGGTTTTCGCTTGACCTATAAACGAACGCACTTTGTATAGTACATTAAAGTAGCTCTTAGGTAGACGCTATTAGGACCACTTCGGCTCGGCAACGAAACGCTGACTTGCGTCATTTCCTACACGAGAGTTGCGTGCCGCCGTACGCATGCGGCTCGCCCCATTCGACCCCCGGCAAAATGGCGGTACCAACATGGCCGCCGGGTAGCCGCAGGATGCTCTGTGACGGTGCTCCTGTCCGAAACGACGTTGACACGATTTGCCGGCGCGCTGCACACCTTGACACGCACCTCCGCTCAGACATCGCCGTCGTGATCGATTTGTCGCTTGCAGCGACACGGCACGGCTGCCGACTCGGAACGCGCGTGCAACAAGTGATATCGTTTCGAAAACTGGACAAATAAATGACGCGTTGATATTATTTTGTAACAGTGATGTAATTGTGGGTCAAATATAAATATAGAACGTGCCCTTTCAGTCAGTGGCGGCGCGGGTGAGCCAAGCAGTGAGTGACGTCGGCCGCTCACGTTCCCCGCGCCGCGCAACGTCAACATTGCCGGCCGCGTCACGCATAACCGTCCGCGATGCACACATTATATCTACACGCACGTTTGCTTGTACTATTAGTGACATTCTGTAACGTGAGCTCCATCCACGATTTCTAGTGTTATTGTATCAGACAACATATTGAGAGGCCGGTAATGTGACAATAACTGCAAACAATTCGCACTTAAACCTGCCTCGAAAATGTTTAATTACTGTTTGTCTTATGTATTAACAATGTGAACGTGTAGTTGTCAAGTTAATAACTATCAATAATGACGATAACACGAGTGCATAGTATAGAGCGTGTGCCAGCGGATCGGCGCGAAGCCCAGTGTAGTACGAGCCGCGCGGGCGTGTGAAGCGCGCACCACCACCGCGCGTCGCTGCACGTGCTCGCCGAGTGCGACCATGCTGCTGTTGTCATTCCCGTCCTACGATATCAGTGATTGACTGTTTCATGTGACTGTGTGGTAAAAGATTGTGTGAACTCGGACCGATGTTTTGGTTGCTATTTGAGTGTAGCCGGGGTGCGGGCAGGAGCAGCGGGCGGCGCGTGGCTCGATAGCCGACGATGTTGACAGTCGTGTTCGCGGTGTGGTCGGCGGCCCGCGCGCTCGGCTGGGCGTGCGAGCCGGCGTCCTCGCCCGACGCGGAGGATGTGCCGGTGCTGCCGCGGCTGCGCTCGGCGCGCGCCTCCAGCGACCTGTCCACGCTCAGTGCGACCACCACCAGTTCCAGCCAGACTAGCAGCGGCGATAACCCTAAGAGGTCCAGATATTGTTGACTGGCCACAGCATAGGGACAATAGATGACACACAACAGTCGTAAACAATGCTTAAATTAAACCATTTCTACTAAAAATAGGTGAAAAGTGACGTCTGCATATCTAAAGTGAAACGTCAAACATAAGGAAACGATAAAATTCTTGATGGCACTCTGATTGTGTTGATGCAATAGCGATATAAATTATCTGCAATTACTTTTATTACCATACCGTAGTCATCTACCTGTATCTAGGTACCTTGGAAAACACGTTATGTAGAGACAACAATGAAAATATGTATGTGTGTGTAGATATAGCCGAGTTATTATTAATTTGTATACGGGCAATATACACGACAATTTATTGAATTTACCATAATAGCACAGAATAATTAGATTGTTTCCAAACACTATGAAACTATGAAACGAAAATTGATACGACAACTACTAAAAACAAAAATAAATGTAAATTATAATAATGTTATTCACTTTGCTATTAGGTATAAAGGCGGGGAGAATAATAATTAAAGAGAGTTTCGTTTCTCGGCATCGCATGCAACCTTACCTTCATCCCTTTTGTTGAAATATAATATTTTACGCGAAAGTAGAAGAACTTCAACCCTATTCAGATGTTCTTAGAATTAAATTTATGTAGCGGGAAATTTTGACGTCCTCTTAAATTGAAACAATGATATTATCCCATCTTTAAAGATAGAAGTAGAATACCAATTATTATTGTAAAATCGAAGTAATAATAAACGTTACGGAAATACATCTAATAATAATAAATTAATTCATAGAAGTATTTACTGTTAAACAAATAATTAAACTCGATTCGGGATTTCGATTATACGTATTCTTTAATCGAATGTCATATATCGACAAATCCCTTATTAGGAGACTTCAACATGTGACAATGCGAGTTACGAGTGAAAAGAATAAACGGACCAGACTAACACGAACATAAGAGAGATTCCTTTCAACTGTTTGACCGGTAACGATTTAATACTTATTGGTATTGGGTCCCACTTTAATAACGCACTCGCGTTCAGAATGTAAGCTGTGACGAACCACACCCATTGGTATTGTTCACTCATGTGGGGAACCGAATTTATCTATATATATATATATTATAAAACAGTCCGACACCACGTCTGTGTGTCTGTCTGAACGCGATAAGCTCAAAAACTACGGAACAAGTTTTGATTTGGTTTTCACTAATGGATTCTTCCTCCTATTCAAGAGGAGGGTTTGCGTGTATAATCCATTAATGTTTTACCTACCCGTGCAAAGCCAGGGCAGGTCGCTAGTTACTTCTAAAAATAACCCAAACAATTTATAACCATAGTATTTATAATGGTCCACTTAGTAAAAGTATGTTCATCCAGCAAACTGGACAAAGGAGACTGTCTATTATTAAGCTAATCAATATATTATCTCAGCAGCGTACTATACATAGTTATACTTGTGTATAAGACCAAGACCTACATAAAATTATTATTAACGTTACAGAAATACTTGTATTCTGTCTCCTTCTATATCGATATTTTATGTGATGTACGAACATTTTATAATACTCTTAGAAGCACACCTACACACATTCCAGTATTTATATCTTTTGTAAATTCAATATGAAATCAATTTATTATAAATGCAATCATTTGTTTTCCCTGTAGATAGCTCTCATAGTCTTTAGATAAAAGAAATAAATACAATAAGTTTATCTAGGCCATTCCGTTGTCTGACACCTTACTTTGAATGAATAAAGTATAAACTAGACACTTAATTGTTTTTTTTCTATATAGTATGAGTAACACAGTTTTAGATTTATGTTAAAAAAAATCATGTAACTAAGTAGAATTTATTAAACAAATTAGTCGATAATTTCATTCAAATTATACAAAAAAATATATACATTACCTATATGTTATCGAAGATTTGATGTTATGATTTGATAATTATAAGTATTAAGACAAAACGAAATTACATGTAACCAATTAACTTTATATAATCTGATTTACAGTAGTCACATTACCTTTAAGAAATGTATGTAAACGTTGCTTTAACTTATTTGGAAGTTGTTCCACCTAATTACAGACTGTTGTGTGTCAAAAAGGGATTTACAATACATTATATAGATTTGAGGACAGCAGTAAATGAGACATTCCATAAATAAAGATAACTGGACAAATATTTTCCTAAAACAAAGTTCAAACACTTATATGCTTAATATTATATAATTTTAGAAAATACGTGCAAAGTGAATCCCAATTTAATCAATACATGAATCAGTTTGTAGATAGAACTATATTTTCGCGTTCTGGCTTTTTAATATATTCACAATGCGACGTCGTGTTAATTGCATGAATTGCCACAACTCGTTTTGACATATTCAAAACGACCTTTGGAATGCTATACTAAGAAGCTATGAATCGCTTTGGTTTAACTCATCATTCAATGATAATTCTCAGTCTCTAGACCCATCATATAAGTATTATATAAAACAAGTGAGGGCTTAGAACAAACATTTTATCCTCTTTACTTTTTTTTCACCAGAAATTTAATATTCTGGCTTTCCAAACTGTGTGTCTGAAAGAGGCGGATTTATTAACCTTTCGGTTGAATCAAATCTGGAAGATGATGAAAAAGATCCTCCCTTTAGACCTTTTACCGTGTACTATTGCCGCCAACTTAATTGTTAACATTTGCTGCTGGCATTTCAAATAGTCGAGCCTAATATTATTATCAACCGAATATTTATAATAAAAATTCTATTCATAAATGTTACAAAACTTAATACAATGAAATATTTTTTCTCGTCTCTGAGGAGTGTTGATAAAAAATAACGTTTTCTCCATTGAATGTAACATTAAAACACGTGGTTTAAAATCTGCATAGTTACTTTGGCAACCATCCAAACCAATAATAAACGTACATTGGAGAAAATTTCGTAAACACCCGTTGAAGTGTGATATGAGCAACAGTCCGATATTCGATGCCACTTGTGTATGAAACTAGATTCAAAATTACGTGTTGAGAAGAAAACGTTTGTAAAAAAATAATAATTAACCATCATAAAACCATTCTATGTTAGTTCTTGTTACTATTTTAATACTCTTTGCCAAAACATGGTAGTTACCTTAGCAACAATGACTCCACACGAGTTCACTTTTGTTGTGTTTTTATTCCGATCGTTACAAAGGTTTGCTTTCCGACAACGCCTGCTCTGTTTCTCAGTAGTGTTTTGGCATCTTGGCGATTATCCAAATCGGTGATTAGTAAATTATTCTAATTATTCAAGATTGAAATTCTCATCTGTTAATCAAACACAGTGTAGCTCTCTAATTTACATCTGTTTTTGAGATACGTAGGGAAGTGACGTCAATATTCAAGCAGACTATTGCCCTCTATATTGTATTCTAACAACGTCACTCGCCACGGCTGGTTATTATTGGGATCCAATAATATTTACCACACAAACAAGAGACTCTCAAGTTACCAAAACAAATTCCTCTCCTGCATCAAATGATCAATATTTTTTAAAAGCTTGTTAAAAGCATCCAATTAATAAGAATATTTATTATTCTTATTAATTGGATGCTTCTTGTCTTTCCTTTTTCTAAATAATGAAGTCCAGAAGAAGTTATATTATAAATATCAGTTATTAAATAAATAAAGGCAAAAGTAATTGTTCTTTCTACCCTATGAATACCTAAACTATCAAAGCAATGGTTAGTCTGGCTGGCTGGTGGTGATTGTACTGACGTATCGGCCATATGGTCAGGTGGAGCGAAGCGCCGCGGCGATGGAGTGCGAGGGGAGCATCTCGAAGACCGATCAGAAGACTACCAGTGTCCGCCAGGAGACGGACTACCGGCAGGTACACACGAGGGCAATGACACTTGTGACAGGTTACAAGGTCCGCTTGCAACAGGTTACAGCCCTAAGCCGGGATCCAAGGTAGTTTGTAAATGCGTTCTCACCTGGTCCGGTAAAGAAAGAAGCTCTGTGTATGTGAAAAAGAGAAGCGTTGTGGTTTTAGCCGGTTTTAATCGGCATGCTCCTCCAAATTCCCCAGGGCGTAAGATATCCACAAGGACTTACTGGAGTAAAAAAGTTTACGAACCTTGTTTTTGGTGCTTGGAATAAGCAGTTAATAACAAGCTGTCGAATTCATGTCAGCGTGTTAATTGCTTGATAGGCTTATAAAAATTCCCCGCGACGTGATAGTAACGAAATATCAATATGATTGATGTATTACAGTTGTTACTTTTATTCTTATACTGGTAAAAACCTGTTTTATGTATTTTGATAATACGCTTTGCTGATGACTGCATTACGGTATCAGTAACAAAATTGTTTTTTTTTGTCGTTATTTTTTAATGTAATAATTTCGTTTTGTTTATGGTATTATAGCACCTAAATCATTATATACTTAACCTCTTCAAACATTAGTAGATGCGCGTACATTTCTCTAGTAAACCATATTACAAAACTTGTATACTTTGCTTTTTCTTTAAAGCTATTAAAAAGGTTTAATTGTTGGCTAACAATTCAGAAACTTCCAATGAGAACGGGTTATAACTTATTGTTTTAACAATGAAAGTGTAGCCCTACAGCCAGTAACAGAATTGTTCGTAAATAAATCGATTTCTATTTTGTATAAACTGGACAATAAGGCAATCTTCAAACGCCAACGAAGGGAAACGTTAATTAAATAAGATTAACGGATCACGTGACCGTTCTATAACTTGTATTAATTTTAACGTTTTTCTTGGTGTTTGAATACTACATTGTTTATTAGGTCATTCTGTTTTGACACGGAATAAATAAATAAGAAAACAGAATTCCATTAGAATATTAGAAATCCATAAACTTTTACACAAACCAATATATATAGAACAAAAATAACAATAATGTAAAAAATCGTTTTCGATTTATAGGTGATATTTAATATAATGATAATAAACATAAACATTGCTTTTAACACTACAAACAATGGAGCTCATCTTCTTAACGTAACAGTTGACTACTTTTAAAATTATACTAAAATTACCAGAACATAAAATATAAATTATCGTGAAACTAAAAGTACTAAATTACCCTACTTTCATTCATGAGGACTCCTTGACTGTAATTCTATATCGCAGCCATAGAGATTTGGAACGGCTGGTATCCTATTTCATTTTATTAAAAGCCTTATACCTCTGTGTTTTGAATCCGTATTTCAAACCGAGTCATCTATTGGCATAAATCTTCTGCCTAGCCTTTTTCAAAGCTATGTTGGGGTCGGCTTCTAGCATTACCAGGTACAATTGAATAAAGTATTTTACGTGGAGCAACTGCCTATCTGACCTTCACAACCCATTGTTCTGGCCAACACGGTATCACATGGTAAGACTGGAAGTTAAAATTGTAATGACTCAGCAACTGCCAGTGATTAACGTATGACAGTTGGGACCAAAGGCTTTACGTGCTTTCCAAGGCGCGGACGTCTATCGGCATTAATAAACTAACTAAAAAACACACACCTTATAGGTCTTTAACAAGTCGATGACGTAGAATGACTAAAGAAGTTACTTATAAGTCATGAATACGCAAGGTTATTGCGACATAATTATGAAAACTTGCCACGCTTGACGATGTCACTATAATTAAGTGACATCGACAAGCGTGGTCAATGAATGAATGAATGAATAGGTAAAGACCAAGAAAATTATAGACCGGGCCACGAGCTCTTAAATTAAGCCAAAAGTAGGAGTTTAAAATTCAATTGCAGGTGCCGATAGCGCTAAATTTTTTATTATTATTTATAAACAGATTAAATAAACTCGACCTCAATCCAATAAAATGTGCCGTTATATCTTACACACTAAGCTTAATATCCTAGCCATAACATTACCCTAGGTTGTCAAACTTTACCTATTATAGGCGTGATTGCATCTATGATTCAGGTGTATAACATAATTTCAGATCGATGTTTGAGACCCACATTGATGCAGTCGTTGCCAAGGCCTCCAAACCACTACGCTTTATAATGCGATTGTCCAAGCCATTTACCAAAGCTAGCTAGGAGCCCCCTGGAATACGCGTCCCAAATTTGGAACCCACGCTGGGGAAAAAATGGGATGTTCAAAAGAGGTTTATAAGAATCGTAAGGTTGTTGAATGGTGAACCTTTTCACCAAAAATATCTATACCAGTCCAGAAACTGTTATGCCCTATGTAAAAGGTTTCATTTACTACCCCTGGTAAACCGTCGGGATATCAGTGATTGCGTTCTTTTGTTAAAGATTCTTAATGAATCACGGATATAGATCTGATTGTTAAACGTCTCCACGTCTCTAAAAGTAATTGTAATCTGTTTACTATTTAGTTAATTACTCTGTTTTCTGAAGCTCTGGCTTCCAAAGTTCTAAATAAATTAGATAATATTTTCTACGATTTGTACCTAAAATACTTTATACTTTTTTTAAAATAAAAATTATTCAAGTTTGTTTTCTTCTTTTTTTTATCAAAATCATAATTAAAATATTTTTATTTATATAAAACGTTAAATGACTAGTTGCGCGGTTCCAAAATGTAATTCCTATGCACAAGAACCGGCAAGAAACTCATTTTATCTCAGTAGCACTTAATTCGTTTGCCGACGCTTTGTCTAACATTTTTCTAATCTGTGGTTATAAGTAGGTATGTTTCGTAGACGCATCTGGTGCGGTCATTGGCTGCTTGTAACGTGTGGGTTTTCACACCCACTACGACGGACGACATTTGCACTATGACGCATCATTTCAGAAACAATGAAATAACTTCAGCGTTAAAAAATAAGGTAAAATTAATAAACAATAGTAAGGAAACCAGAAAATTAGTCATTTCTCTACGTATACGTACTATAAATGCTTTTTGAGTGAATAATATTCGGAAAAACATATTACCTTTCCTTTGAAATATTTGAAACGCCTAGTCTGTTTGGAATATTACTCACTTATTCGAAATATCCATTTGCATCCTATATTGACTTTCATTTGTAAAAAATTTAATAGACTCATACCGTCCTCTTTTCAGTATTTTTTTTAATTACGTACATACAATAATTAAAAAGAGTAATGCCTTTTTTAATTCATAGAAGTTTTTACCCATGATTTTCTCGTTTATTGATCTTACTAAGCTATATTATTAGGATTTCGGGTCAGGTTCGGAATAATCGATTTAAACTGGTCACTTCTGCTAATAATTTAGTATAATTAAAATAAAGTTATATTACTTAGCTTACTCAGGTAATTAAAAACCTTTACTTAATTGAGATAGATCACCTTTATTTGAATGGATCTAAACCGTAATGTAATTTTAGATGGAGAAATTCTATATACCTATTGTAATTAGTAATTGTAAGGGTATAATAAATAGTATTGTTCTTAAATAATTATGATGCAGAGACAAATTGACCGCAGACCATTACAAACTTGTCAGTACCTACTTTAAATAATTCAACTGGCTAAACATTTTTGATACTGTTTTGTCACAAAATTTGGATCCGTTTTTTTTCTAAGATATAATAAAAACTTTGATTAACAGTATGCAGCTTTGTAGTGATTTAATTGTTAGTTGCATAGGTGTTTATTATTCAAACGAATGAGTAGGTACATTTTTACTTTATAAATGCAACAACTGTTGCTCTTGTCTTTAATCTGAAAATTAAATACCGCATTATTTTAAGAAAATTTAGATTTTTCAAAAACTATTCCATGACCACTCTCCTTTGTAAAATATAAGGAAAATACAATAATATAAGAAGCTCTGTTAGTATGAACATGTTTATTCACATAAAAATAGTACATATCATTAATACACAAAGAAAATGCTGACTCAGTTCGATACGGCTTCGTTCACATTCTGAACAGAGAACTCTGGTGGCAGCCAGGCGAACTAAAGCATCGCGGTAAAACTTCCCAACCACCAGTTGCCCGGATTTTCCTCTAGATGTCACTGTAGGCTCGTTTGAGGCAGCACAGAGTTCTGGTCGGAATCCCTTATTCATAATCTTCAATAACAATTCCCAAATGACTATAGAATTAAATTACAATCATTTTAATCTCACATAACCTTTATACCCAAATCCTCATTTAATTTCGAAGAGTCCCCTAAATGTATCACAAAGGTCTGACGTAGATATTATTATTATGATTAGCTTAACTCAATATTTGTAAGGTTGGGAAATCCGTAAATATAATACAAGAATTAAAGTATTATTAATATCTTCGTACGATTGTCGGTGTGTTAGCGTTTTTGTGTGATAAAGTAGAGTCTACGTAACACGAATTATCACTTGATAGCAATCGTAAGAGGTACTGTTGCACGCGAACATTACTTGTAGATTCGTCCATCAGTTCAGTCGTGGTTCATGCTTCATGTACCAAAAACATGCGTAGATAATTTTCACTTTTTGTTTGTTATATAACTGGCTGCCGACGTTTCAATATATTATAACCGATATCTTTGTGTACTCTTAAAAATGCCGGTGCTTTTGGGGTAATTTTTAATAATTATAATGATTTTAAGATATCTTAACTTTAATGAATCCGGTATGTACTTAAGACTTTATCGTAATGACACACCGTATGATTAGGCTTAGGCTTACTCACGAGGTGATTGTAATACCTAACCTTATCTGGGGCTTATCTGCCGATGTACTCAGTGTGTTCGGGATTAAGACCAATTCATGATATTTATACATTATATTAATCACGGTGTTTTGTTTCAGCTTCGATGTGGAGAACGGGGGTGGTGCGGGAGGCGCGGGGGGCGCGCGCTCCCCCCTCGAGGGGGGGTCGCCGTCCACCGCGCTCGTCCTGCAGGCCATGCCGCAGCGCCGCGAGTCCTTCCTCTACCGCTCAGACTCCGACTTCGAAATGTCGCCCAAGTCTATGTCGAGAAACAGCTCCATCGCCAGTGAGAGGTAATATTTTTATTTTTAGCCAACTACCCTAATACCTAGCCGCACCCTCACACGTCAATATTTCAGATGTGAGCGGTTATTATGAGTTTTTAGCTGTTGCAAAACTCATATGTGCACACAATTCTACACAACACATCGACAAGCACACTTGGCTGTTGTTGTCTCCAAGTTTAGTTACACTCAACACGGCCTCCAGATTATAATACTTCTAATTATTACCTATATCCCAAATTCGTGATGGGATGATAATGGTAATTAATTATATCAATAAATAAAATCATTCTCCTTACGCATTGTGTGACGCGTGTTAATAAAAGTACCGTATAATTTTATTTTATTCTTTGAAATCGTTTATATAGCGCGCCACCCTTTCATTTTTCGTGTAACAGTTTCATTTCATTTAAATAACATTACTGCAAAGACCTCAAAGGCTTGCAGGAACTTTTTAAACTTTCGAATCATTATGTCTAGAATGGAGTCGGCAGAGAAGTCAATAAAGATAATTATTAGCAAGAACTTTATTATAGACATACCTTAATATAGATTGTGCAATTAAAAGACAGGCTAATTTGCTGCTGGATGTTTATTTACTTATACGGACACAATTCCTGACCTTTCCAATAAATTGTCACGTTTATATGCCTATCTATACAATGATATAAGTAGTAATAAATGTAAACAATAAAGGTGGCCACTGTATTAACATATTATGCTAAAGATCCTTGATAACAAGTCACGGAATCAGATAACACATTGGCTTGTTGAGCTTTCACGTGTGCAAACAGAAATATATTCAGTAATAAACATCCAAACATTATTGTTTCCTTCAATAATAAACCAACTATTTTCATAAATTATTCTAATTAAATAAAATCTGTATAAAATTGTACATATTATTTTCCAGAATATAATTAAAATGTAGATTTAATACTTTGAAAATACACTTATGATTACTTTTATTTTATGCGTCATAAAGGCGCATATCGCTTTTATAATTATAATTAAACAAAGATAAGAAAACACGTGCAATCCTAATATAAATGACACTTTTATAATAGTATTTTATTTGTGTAATTATTTTAATGTGCTCTACCATGAGTACTTTGGCATTTCCAACAAATTTTTTTGTTACACGAACTTAATTATAAACAACCAAAAATAACACATTAAATATATCTATTTTCCTTCTTTTTTTTTTTATTTGAATCAAAATATTTCGGATATTTACCACACACGCGGTATTACTGAAATTAATACAATACATCAAGTGAATGTTCAGATTATCAGCAGATTAATATCAGCTGAGCAATGTTAATAATAATGTGTGCGATAAAAACCTCATACTTTATAAGTTTAAAACAAAACAAATTATAACTCCTTCCTTTTGCCTCTATCAAATCGTTTACATTACTTTCAATGAATTTATCACTTTCAAACACTATCAACTATACAGAGTAGGTAAAACATCCAAAACAGGAAGAAAGTTGGGGTTTTTTGCGGTAAAAAAATCGCTGTGGCAAAGCCCTAACGAACTTATGACTAATTGTGTGTTACCAAAATTTGTAACAAAAAGGCAATTCAGAGTATAAGAATGATGGGGAAAAACAGTCTATATTTTAGAACAATTTATGGTGTTTAATTGCTCCTAAAAAACGTATCATCACTACAAAAGTACTTTTATGACAATCAGTATAATTATGAGTGTTGGCAATTGTTTCAATATATTTTAAGTCTCACGTAAAGTTATTTCAAATAGTCATAATTATTTAGGAGATTAAGTTACGTCTATAACAGAGATATTTTGTATTGCAAATAACCGTAACTATCGCCCTGTTTCGTTTGATTCATGTTTTTTCTAACCACACTTTATATTGACACACATCAGTAATCAGTTCGTATATTGCGATGATAAGTTGTATGTAATCATGTTTTGTTTAGAAATAGGCATATGTCATGTCACAGATATACTCACATTGTAAAAACATACATTCACAAGACTCTGTTATGTATGTTGTAGCTATATTTGTCAGGAAAATCACGATAGTGTTCAGAAATAGTGTTAACAAAAATAAACTAAAACAAAAGATGTCGTGCATCAATAAATGTTACTTACTGTAGGTATTGTCTCCAATATGATTTGCATGAAAAATACAGTGAACGAAGCCAGACAGCTTCGCTCTCAGGACCAAAGTAAGCTACATGATCATGTACTATGTAACGTGTATAACTGTATATGTTGTGAACGACTAACAAGTAGCCAGCTTACTCACAAACAGCCTACGTTTGGTGACAGCATGCGTATTTGCGTATGACTCTATGTGACTCCGACTGTGTCGCCTGTTGCTCACACTGTCACAGCACCAGCCAGCTCAGGCTAGCGCCACCTCTACAGAGCCTCTCACTACACTACTCTAGCACATTGGTGTGACGCTGACCCCCGCATACTTGTAAACGCGACCTGACCCGCTTAGGTGGCATAACAATAAGTGTCCTCTGATATCTTCGTTCTTTCTTTCTTTTCCTTATTTTTTAATTGCTTGCAGATTCAAGGAGTCCGAGGCGGCACAACTGGACAGAGCGTACGTATACTTACCTACGCACATATAATAGCACCACACCGCTTTATGATCTGTCTCGGTTTTCTTGGCTTGCTCTCCATTTTCGCTTTCATTGTGTTAGAGCTTTCGTTGTTGGTGAGTGTCGTAGTAAAAGCGTGTTTCAACAGATGATGCAGTGTTTTGAAACTTGGCCTTTATGCTGTGTTACGTGTCTTTAAAGAAAACGTGCATTTGTTTTGCACCTTATGCTTTTCAGATCTAGTTATCACGGTAATGGTACAAATAAGAAAAAGTATTTTATCACACTTCAGCATTATCTACAAAAACTTTTTCTTTATGCATTTGGACAAAGAAAAACTAGACAAAACTTCGAATTGCGATGACTCAAAAGCAACGCAACTAACAAAGGCTTTTGTGTCTTTATAGATAAACTTCACCTAATTCACAATTAAAGAGTGTCAAATATATACCAATAAAAGAAGGTAGATTCTATAATCCACGATTGTTAGGCGCAGCATCACTTCTTGCGATTTTCTAAAAGACTATTTTTTACGCGGTTAATTGGATTTATTTTACATTGCGGCGTATTTCTCAAATCCTTTCTGTGTAAATGAAATATCCTGGATCATCATCATCATCATTTAGCCTTTCGTAGTCCACTGCTGGACATAGGCCTCTACCAATTTGCGCCACAACACCCGGTCCTCCGCCTTTCGCATCCAGTCCCCTCCAGCGACCTTCTTCAGGTCGTCAGTCCATCTGGCGGGGGGGCGTCCCACCTTACGGTTATACGGTTACCTGGATACTTAACATATAAAATTAAACCTTATTCATTAATTATATTAGCCTGGCGGAAGTTGTCATACTTAAAAATATCCTCACAAACTTGTTATTAATTGATAAATCGTTAAAAAAATGTTGCAAAGTGTCTCTTAAAATTAATCAATCTATTTTTTAAATGCAGTAGCGTTTGATAAACCACTTATAAGAGCCTAAAATAATCACATAACATATTAAACGAGCTAACTGCACTTTTACTGAAGTAGTTTAGTCCTTCATGACTAACACGGGTTGTGTAGTATCATAAGGATCGCTCTGGGACCGTGTTAACTTCGTCGGAAAGTCGAAGACGCTTGGATAGTTTTGCAAACTCCACTTACCCTTTTGAGAAAATCCTTTTATTGCATATCTTTATTAAGAATTTATGCTATCAATATATTTTGAAAGTTTCTTATATAAGGTAATGAAAAATCGATCTCCGACCAAATAATCTCAAACTGATCTCGATCGATTACTCCTTTATATTTGTCATTTAGTATTGTATTAATATGAACCAAATTTAGCTATTTGTGGGTAAGAATATATATATAAAACCAGCGACCCGCCCCGGCTTTGCACAGGTAAACAAAACATTAATAAATATTATGTCTACCCACAGAAACCTTTCTCTTGAATCACTCTATCCATTGGTGAAAACCATATGAAAAGCCGTTCGGTGGTTTCTGAGTTTATCACTTTTAGACAAACATTCGCGACGAGGTACTTCGTTTTATAGTATGCATAGATAGCACTCTATCTCTCCTCTATTAACAAAGATAAAGAGTCTATATATACGTACGTGATTGATAGATACTTAGACAAAGCTCTAATGAGACCTAATTGATCATCGTTCAAAACAGTTTAACGATCCCGAATCTTCTTAAGCCGTCAATCGCATTACATACAGAAGCACAGTAGGTAATTTAATATATATTCAAATACATAAATGTTCGTATATATATAAACTAGACTATCTTTGAAGTTGGTGAAGTGTTTATTTCGTATTTTAAATGATTTTGAAACTGAATAAACGTATGCAGAAGTTTGTTCTTTGGCAAAATAACAAAATCAAACAAACTTAACTGTCTGTAGCTGTGAAGATTATGTTGTGTATGTTATATATACGTGTACTGTGTACTTTGTACACAACACAGGAGCCTCAAAGTATTCCATACGGGATCATCCAAATAAACGAATATTTATAGAACAGTTTTTATTTTTCATAGATATATTAGGTATGATATTGTTATGAACCCACGAAAGATATTGTAAATGTTGGAGTTCTTTTTTTTATTTATTTTTTAACTAGCATGTATATTTAATGTCAAATTATAATCAATAGAGATAGTTCCAATCAATATATAATATGATAAGTAGTATCTACGTAAATAAGTTTCTCATCATATTTTTACCAAGATGAACGGATTTTCCTATTCAAAATCCGAGTTCAATCCCCCCTAAAAAGACGTCATAGCGTTAACGTTTAAATTTAAGGTCAAAGTTAAATGCGAATACAGATAATAAAACTGTCAAAAGTCCTCACACAAATATAGTTAGAAGGGCTCTAACCAAAATAGATCGGTCCACTATAGTGTGGTAGTATCGTCCATAATACACAAATATCACTGTAACTTGACATGTAACGGCCCCGCTTGAAAGCAACTCGCACCTTGGATGAAAATAATCGATACCCGACTACGACGTTCAAGGCCCGGTCACATTTTCCATTTCCATTCTGCATGATGTCTTCTATCTTCGTACCTTTCCAAGTACGCATGTATATTTGATTTGTCTTTGATATTGATAATAGTCTTACTGGCCCTTGATTTCCACGTCGAACATTGATTACCGGCGCCCACCGTCGCCAGTTTCCATTAGCGCCAAATTTATCGTCGGGCGGCGTCGCGCGCTCTCGGCGGCGGCGCTGCGGCCGGGCGTCGGGCATCGGGCGCGCGAGTGGGACGCCGCCCGCCGCTCTGCCGCTCTCGGCTCCATTGATAGTCCGCGCGGGCTGCCGGCGACACGCCACCTCCATGCCCAGCGACACGCGATGCACATAGCTCTTGTTCTGTCGGATAAATCCCTGCTTGAGCCGAAATCCCACTAAAATGTGACTTAAAGCATCAGTGCTATTTGAACGCGAAGTGAAAGCCCCGATCAACTTTCCGTTTAAATACAAATACATCGTGATTTATATATTTACTTTAGTGTTTGAGGTTCGCGGTTGAACGGTTGGACATTGTCGAGGTCGTTCACTGATCTGACAGGTTGGCCCGGTCGTCCGTGCGATGCCCGAGCTCCAAAAACTGCGTTTATCAATCGGTGCCAAGGATGTAGCCTAACAGCATACCTTTATATTTGAGACCGACTATTAATTAACTAGTTAAAGATTACAAAACTGTTGTGATATTTCTATCCTATGATGATATAAAACACTGGTTTCACTTAAATATTGTTGTCGATAAGGATAAAGTGAGATAAACTTATCTAAACATATGTATGTCGCAGTGATAGAATATCCAATTCAATAGGAGATTAGACTGAAACATTTGTTATTTATGTATTGACATTCCATAGAAAACTAGGAGTGTTTATATAATAGTCAGCAAAAGTGTCATCTTACTGAGTCCGGCAATAACAACACTCATTAGTAGCAAACGGCGTAGGAGTGAGTAGAGACGACGACGTCAGAGTAATGACGATAAGTCCGCGATAGGTCGATCGACAGCGTGTACGTGCTTGGTGGCGTGTTATGTAGTAAGCTAGTGGCCAGTGGACAGGCACACGCAAAGACATGCAGCGGTCAGGGTCTCAGTCGGAGCGGCTGGGCGGCGCGGCCGGAGGCGTCTCCTTCATCGCAAAGAGCTCGGCGTCCGAGCACAGCATGTCGACCGGCGTGTCGGCCAGCAGCAGCGGCGGCACGCTGCCTCGCACGCTCAGCACCAGCGTGCTCAGAATTAAAAACAGATCCACATTCTGGGAGAAGTTCTGGGATGAACGCACTAGGCGCGATGCGTGAGTACCACTATCTTTATCGATCACTACAGAAATCCGTAAACTAATTACGAAAATATTTTAAAACGTCACGGTCAGTATAAATATAACTTCTGCTTTCAATACCCGCAGCGTGGCGGTAAAAGCAAGCAAACAGCGAAAGCCAAACATTTTATACAGATTAGAGTAAATAGCAATATCGCGAACATAGACACGCCAGCAACCATCAAAGGGTAAATATGTACCGAAAGATTTGATTGAAATACTTTTCTGCTCCAGGTAAAATTTGAACCATCAAAATCATGAACGCTATATTAAGGAGACGTCATAAACAAAACATAATCTTTTGAGACCCACAAAACAACGTACATTTTTCTTCGTTTCGATTTAAATGAATAGTCCTACTAAGGTAAACGCAGCTATTACCGACCCTGATAAGACAATTTTAAAATCGATGATAATTATTAAGAGCTGTGATTGCTTTCAAATTCAGTGTTTTATTTTTATATGAAACTGTCATTTGTCTAGTTTATATTTATTACCTTATATGCCCAAGTTTAGAATGTTTTCTTAAAAATATAAAAATATTAAGTGAATAACTCGATTTTTGGTATTACCGACCCATAGGAACGGCTATGAAGCTATTAACGATTTTTATGAAGCTATTACCGAGTGTAACAAAACTAGGTATTTTGTTTAAATAAGAACAAGTAAATGTGGTTTCGTGAAGGTAATTAGCATGGATTAAGAAAGGCATGTAAGCTTGCATTGACTTTCCTCCGCTTTTGTTCATCCATGTTTCTGCAAAAAGAAATTTTATGTATTTCGTTTGCCATATTAATTTTCATAATTATTTTTGTTATTAGTTAATAATATTAGCTAGTATTTTCTGTAACCAGTTAACCAGTGTAATGTAACATTATGGATAATGACCAGTTTTTTTTTTTTTTTTTTTTTTGCTTTATTTTACATTATAGGAAAACTTACAGCTAGATAATACAATAGTAAAAATTATAAGTAAAATATGGCCAATTACAAGTTTTCACTACTAAGATAAACAATAGTAAACAGTACAAACCTTATTCAGAAACAAAACATTAAAAAATTTTTGATTTTTGATTTTTCCTTAAAATAAATAAACTAAGTAAACAAATTAACACGTACTATTAAATGCTTGCTAATGGTTATCAAATATTATCAAAAAAGTAATCGCACAGAGTCTTTTTAAGTTTAGCAATACTAATGTTACAGAGATCGATGTAGGAGTATGGAGGATCATTAGGAATATGGAGTATCAGTATGGAGTCGGTAATAGGTTCCCATACTTGCTATCACCGACTCACATGGGTCGGTAATAAGCGATGTATATACAAATATGAAAGCGTTGCACCGACCCACAAAAACTAGATAATATGTATTTAATTGATATTTATAACTTTAACAGAGATTTTAAATAATTGATTAAACAAATAAGATTAATAAATGCACACATTATTATTCGATGAAAGGTTATATAATTATGTTCCTTTAACATAACAATAAATGAATAATTTTACTATACGTGGTGAATATAAAATGGAAAAACAAGTAAACTATACAAAAAAGTATAGGTCGCTAATGGTGTGTAACAATGGCTGATTATTTGAGATTAAAATGTCTTATTAAAATAACTGTTTTATCATCACATATCTACAGAAAATAATTAAAACTAAATATAATGTTCAGGGCAATTACCGAGCCATGGATCGGCAATAGCTGCCACTATTAAAATTATTGAAGCTATTACCGCTCCATTTAAATTTCAAGTTTTATCCTATTAAATTACTTAAACTTTATGAAATACTATACGAAATAAAGAATTTACACTTAAATAAACACATTTAATAATACACAACAAGTACAGGCTTCGTATATTTCTGTAAAAAATCTTAAGCAAAAATTGAATGTGCTTACCTGTAGGAACAAGGACTTGTACCACACGGCCGGCGAACTCGCTGTCGTCACAGAAAATAACGAATTTTGTCTCTTTCCCGGGATACCACGCACACAAACGTTAGTTTTTACGATGCTCAATGAACAAACATTCGTGTTTCGTCAAGTATCTTCAGCATAAATCGTTCCAGTAGCATAAAAATTGCAAATTAATGGAATGGATCGGTAATAGCTGCGGATTTTCGATGGGTCGTTAATAGCTGCATTTACCTTATGTAGAACCTATTGTAAAAAAATCGTGGTTTACATCACAGTCGTTTGTTGTGGCCTCATAAATCTCATTGTTTTTTACGCCGTATTTTGTTTATGTTGGTAGTGGTACTCGCAAGAGATATATACGTAAGCATTAACCTTAATAAGAATTTTCATCAAGATCTCCCCACTCCACTCTCCGCCCGGGATATTCATTTCGTTTATGTTTAGAGTAATTGCCCGCTATCTAAAACTCCCTTGAGACTGACTGGGTCCGTTCCGACCAAAAAACAAATCTACGATGAGGCAATTAATAACACGAACAGTATTGTCATTCAATGTACCGTTGTCACGTATATGGTGAAGTAAAGTACTAATTGAATTAAGTATGAAGCTTTCGTCTCTTGAGCATCAACTGAACACTTTGATTGATCAAGCAAAAAATGTTTTTATGATAAACGTGTGTGTGTTCTAACTACGCGTTTTGTTGCAAATTATATAGAAATAAAGTACTTAATTTATCGATGGTACGAAAATGACAGCGTAGTTTTTGTTGTAGTTATATTCGCAAATTTGTTTCAATTATTTAGGGTTAGTTTAGCTGACACATCACATTTTTAGCTACTATAATGGTCAACAAGTAGATAATGTGCCTTTTTCCGCTAGGGGATGCCTCACGTACTGTCTCATGTGTATTGTAAATGATGTATAATTAAATGCGCAAATATGACTAATGACAACCACTTACGCATATCTACATTACTTAAAAGCCACCTGACTTTTCTCGAACATTTATTACATATTCCTACTTATTTCTAAAAATTTTACTTATAGTCAGATAATAATCAAATTTAAACCATTCATCAATTGATCATTCATGTATACAAATATAATATCTAAGTTTCAAATTCAATATTATAATCAAAATTATTGAGACTTCATTATTCAAGTAAGAAATTTATAAACCAATTTCGAATCATAAAATTGTTGGTTAATTTCAGATAATTAATAGAACAAATAGAAGGTCGGCCTTGGGGCGGGTCCAATAGTTTTCATAACCACTCTTGTGTTAAATAAGACCATTTAAGGGTTTGAGCGATCGCTACCGTACGTAGATATAATTATATTATTATGTATCCACGTACGTCAGTGAACGTATACAGAATGCACATAGAATAGACGCTAGCAATTTGCATTCACCTTCACTGCGGTATTTAACTGTAATAGCTAGCTAGTATACGTTCGAGCGGATCCACGATACACCTACATATCCTTTGATATGCCGTTTATAGAAGGACGGAAAGATTTTTATCGTGATTTTTTACTTTTTATACACTTTTATATATACCTGCTAGTAATACTTGTTGATATATAGTTATGTTCGTAGTATTACTACAAAAATATAACAGGCTAGACTCTAGTGCGACTACAGATCATCAACAGATGACGTCAGACCACTACGCAATATCATGCAACAATAAAATACGCACCTTTAAATGAATTTAAACTTTCAGTGATGTTAATGTATCAGATTTACCTTTCTGATTTATCTAATTTACACAGCTAAAAGCTGCCTTTGAACTAGGGTTGATGCCGTAGATTTCAAAGGTCGCTTCGACATTTGATAATATAAACCCAATATTCGGTAGATTTTGTAAGCACAATTTCCACACGTGTATAAAAAATGGTTGCTATATCCACAGTTATACGCGTAGCCTTGACATCAGTGAAAACAGGAAATAAGATAAAACTCGTTCTTAATGAGAAATATTTTTGCTCACCCAAGTAATATGAAGCTTATCGATATCGATGTTATGAACATCTCCGCGCCCCACCAATCTTGATGATTTAATTAAACCAAAATTAATCGAAACTCAATACGATTACGGCGAAACACGCGTAGTCAAATGCTCAATCCGATTGAGTGAAAGTCAAATCCTGATTCTGTATAGCGTTATTTATATTTTATCCCCTTTGCAATGAATACGGAAACCAAAAAAGTCAATGAAATAGTCTGAATATTCACTTTCACAGAATGGTTCAAAAGTTTTTTTAATAAAAGTAAAGCTTTGCAACATTGCCTTGTTAACTGGGTGTGGGCGTTAATTGAAAACACGTGGATGGTGCAGCGAGCAGGCTCTATGTTACTACAAATAGAACGAACCAGTCAACGAAATATCTTTATTTAAATATTCGTTTACTAAAGTTTAAATGTCAACGTTCACAGCTTTATTCATCACACTTCAGTAACATAAAGTGAATCGCAGCTTTTATTTGTTAAGGAAATCGAAGTATTTTCAAACTAAATGTATCTAAAACATGCAACATGATTCTTTATAAACACGCTAAAGCATATTCAAAAAAATCCAACAACTACAGTTTAAGTAAAGCAACAATAAAGTACAGTGTGATAATAAATTAATATTTGTAGCTACGAACTATACTAGCAATAAATACAGTAATGCTAATTAAACCACAGCAATGCTTTGAAAAACGATTAAATTATAGGCGATTTTGACATCTTGTGGAAATTAGCCAACTTTTAGTGCGACGCGCTCTACGCAGCTGCAGCCCCTAACGTAAATACTGATTGCGTATCAGATATCACGTTTCCACATAAATACAAAGAAACTCATATATGACAATGTACATTGGTATGCGTAGATATACTAGACATATACATATAACCTGTTATTTCCATGAGTTTTGCTTGCTCTATGCCAACAGATTTCCTACAATCAGTGCCAATCGTCAAATGCAACGTACTAAAGTTACAATAACAAAAAATATAAACATTTCTTAGTAAGCAGCGGTAATTAATCTCTCTGGGACGATCCCCGTTGTTTTCTTAGTGAAAAGTAAACAGAAACGATATCTTTACCAGCTACACCTACAGGACTTTGTCGGTATCTATTTCATTTTCCAAGTAACGCTAATTGAAGGTTTATTGATCGTAAACGTTTTTAAAAGGATGATGAGATTAATTAAATTATCTCGTCAAATGAAAATAAAACACGTGCAAATTGCAAATCACATTTAGCTGTTTTGATAATATTTCTGAGCTAAATTCAATTATCTGGAACGGATTATATTCCTTTCATAATAATATAACATTTCGCAACTCTTTGAACTTGCTCAGTCACGTATAGATAGGTTTACTTAACGTCGAAATTGTTATATATTAACTTTCATCTGAACTTTAACTTTATCTCTGGATACACCTAAGTCAAGTGCCATAACTTTCTGAGTTTAATATTGAAGAGTCTGCTGGTAACTGTAATAAAACGAAGCTCTACATTAGTTGAAGCAAGCTCTTGCTGATAACGAACTGCCAAGGGCTCGCATATACCATGTTGGATGATAATAAGTGTCAGCCTTCAAACTTCACGTTATTACTGCGTACATATTTCAAAGAGACTTAACAATACATAATTGCTAGCACTAGATTTCCCATGAGCTTATAACAATATAATTGTATTTGAAATGCAATGTCATTCGTTGAATTTGTGCGCAAGTTTAATTGATGTTTAAAAACTAAACATGTGACTGTGATTTTTTAGCAAAGAGCTTTAATTACGAAGAGGTTTTGCGTCAAGATCATGCCTCAAGTTTGCTAATTTCCTTAATCTTATAAAACGCTACAACGGGAAATTTTTAATTTTCAAATTGACGTCAATAATCTTGCTCAATAGAAAACCCTGCGAGGAAAATAACAATAGGTATCCTTTGATACTTTAATGTTACTTAACTGATTTTAATGTCTATCTCTAATACCTATACATAAATTAATAAACCGTTTTCACTTTATTGATTGTTTAGGCAGATAGTTGTTCTATTAGATTCTAAAATAGAAAAAGACTTATGTATGTGACAGTCGGCGATATCATGTGCCCTTTCCTTTATACCGGTCATATTACCCCTCGCTGGTATTGTGTAGAGATGTTATCCGACCGTAATATATAAGGATAAGTCTACACGTGTAACCGATATCGAGACTTATCTTGAATAATAAATATGAAATTGATCATCGGACTCCTTCTTAATAACCTAAATATGGTGCATAAGTTATACCTATGTATTTCTTTGAATACAGAAACGATATTTCTAAGACATTACACCATACATAGACTAGGAAAAAAGCAAAGGCCATTGTTCGATGTATAAAAATATTCAAAATTAATTGGTAATATATTTAAAATTGAATTTATGAACATCTAAAAAATTGCACTTTGAAGTCAATTTATAATTATCAGCTTATTTCAAATATGAATCTATATTTAAAGTTAGTAAATCATTGTCCCTGTGTAAATCATGTCCCTCGCCATTTATTTTTGCACGGATTAAGTTAATTGGAAAATCAATCAGAATTATATTCAAATCATGTTTCTGATAGAAATATTAATACACTGCTTAGGATCAAATTAAGTTTGCTATTGGTGGAAGGTCTTGCTAGAAATCTTTTTATTGCTGTACGGTTGTTTATTTAATATGACATGTAATTGTACATCCGATGTATTTTGTCAGTATTAGGAAAGTTAACTATTCCGCATCATAAATGTTCGATCCACTACAAACCTCTCAGCCGTCGAGAGTAGAGCCGCAAATTGCCTGCTAGCCATGTTTACAAGCTTGTAGTTGATGCTTCTATAGCAAGCTAGATCCCAACATCACTCTAACTTGGCTCACTAACTAATATATGCACAACGAATGTAGTTGGCAAATGTGTAAAAAAAATTAGAACAAAAGAACTTAATTATCCTTACTAATATTATAAATGCGAAAGTAACTCTATCTGTCTGTCTGTCGCGCTTTCACGCCAAAACTACGAACCGATTTAAATGAAATTTGGTACACAGATAGTCTAGAGCTTGAAAAAGGACATAGGCTACTTTTTTGCGTGATAACCGAAGTCTACGCGGGCGTAGTCACGGTAAACAGCTAGTACTACCATATGTGTCATTATTAACTAATATATCGTTTCTAAATTCAAAATACGGGTACTATTCCATTGTTTGAATATGATGCAAAACGGACTGGGCGAACCTATTAAAAGTTTCAAACAAAGTTTGGAACTTATTGACGTGCGCACAACTTACTCAATCAGAATAAGGGACCGACGGCACATAAATCATGTTATGTATATTCGTTCCTTAATTATATGGAACCTTGTTTACTATTATCTCATAAATAAACCATCTGAGCCTGTAACAAAAAGGGACAGTGTTCAGCGTACGTTCGTCCCTTAAATTATACATTTAACTATAGTACTTAAAATGCTACGAGTATATTTTAAGCCAAAAATGTTTGGCAATGTATCTACTTGTTTTTTCGTGCTCATCTTACTATCCAATAAAACTTCGTTCAAACAAATCGACGTAAACAAAGAAATTTCATATCTCGTTTCAAAACTAACGTAAAGAAACAAACAAAATGGGATGCAATAAAAAACATACAATTTAAGTTTTATAGCAAGTGTTGTAAAACGTGTAATTTTACATCCAAAGTTCACTCGTGTATAAGAAAAGGGTAAACTCAGCTTTCAAAGTTCTTTTAGTTTTTTATTTCTTACTGTGTACTTTAATATTCACCTAAAATAGACATAAAACATATATGGAAAAAACGAAGATGAAAGCATAAATAAATCCATGTAGGTAGTTCTGATTCAAACAAATCAATTATTCAAAACTTTACGGACTAAATTTTATAATGGACTTGGACAGCGAATTACAGGATAAGTTATGAATCATACGATAGATAGAGCTCTCTTCAATGTAACAATATAGAAGTTACGTTCATTCATATTTATATAAGGAAATATTACAATGGCCGGTCTTATCGCAGTTACAGATTTATTATAATTATGTTACTTGCGTAATCTAAGTAAAATAAACCTAAGTTTGCTGTTTAATTATGTACCATTGTACCAACCTTACATAACATAATGAAAATAGATATATATGTTAAAATACATTAGGAAGAAATTTCAAGTGTGCGTAAATTGCCTTATCAATTGCTAAAAGAAATAGTTTAAGTAGGTCTTGGGGCCAATTTTAATGAAACCATAAAACAATTTTGTTTAATTTGAAGTAGGTATACCATTACTTCCTATAATTCTTATAACGAAATTAGACATTGATGATGATAGCATTTTTATTTTCTAAATATTTGATTTTGGACATAAATAAAGCCCAGCAATGAGCTATTTATTTCCAATAAGGTTCTCTTAGTACAGGATTTCTACGTCATTTCCTCTTCCGTCTGTCGTAGCTCGAATCATAAAACCAATTTTCTCCCTCTAGGGAACCGATTAAGGTTTGTTCAGCGTCTAAATCAAAATCTCTGGTTATCGTACAATAAAACAAAATATACTTGTTGAAAATTACCTCTTAAGGTTCTGTTAAATATTCATAGATTTTCATGAAGCAGGAGTCCAAATCAATATCGATTTCTTGTACCGACTTGCTTGACGTAGATTAATGAAATTCCATGAAACACTTTGAAAACTCGAGTTAATCTCTCGCTCACCACTTTGTGATATTTTTAGCTTCTACCAAAATTGTTCATAGTATTTTAATGATCTTCTATATTATCAAAGCCCACGAGATGTTAAAGTAAAAATAATTTTTTGAAGAAAGTTTTGTGTTTGGCTGAAAGAATTAGAGGTAGAAAAGAAACAAATAACAGGTTGGCAAAATGTTTTTTTCATTTCAATAACGCTTAACTAAGACTTACTTACTTAAGTGAAAATCCATACAAAAAATGTGAAAAACTTGTAAAAACAACGTAAAAAATTATGGAAGTCGCGATAGAATCGGGAATAATTTTTCAGCGGCCCAATTCTTGTTGATTTATGGCCTAATTCAATTGTTTATCGGTCCAATCCCGTTTATTTTCCATGTTGATTTATTGCGGTCTGCTAGCCATGAACCTGAGCAACGGGTTTTATTTGAGCTCACCACTGGTATTGCGATATTTACGCTCCAATTTTATGTAAATGCATTTATTAGATTAATAACTATATTGGGAATCAAGGTTTTGTTTTATCATTCATGTCAAAACGTTGAATTACTGTAAAAGTCTATAAAACATTAAATCCAAAGGGTCAACTAAAACCTTTAATTACTTTTTTATTCAACCTTATTATTAAATATTAAATATAATTATAAGTGAAAAAAAACAAAAGTTGTAAAATAAAACGTCAAGATAGCCATTCAAAAGGACGTCAAAGTAAGCCTTGACGATTCACTCATTTAATTTTAATTAAATAATTTTCAATAGAGGAGGAATATTGTAAAAATAATTAAAATACTGGTTATGAGGTATGTAGCAGTTTTTTTTTAATAATTACGAAATAAATATGTCTAAAGGTTATTTTTTGTTATTTTTAAGGAAGGAATTCTACGATTCATGAATGTGTGAGTTGGGTATCACGCACCCAATCCCACAAATATTATTTCAAGAAGAAGGAATTTTCCCCCTAAAGTATGTGAATTAGAAGTGCTCCTTTTTCAGTTTACCTTCATCCGTCATAAAAACTAATACATTGATCGAATGCGAGTAGTTCCATTAAAATATATATATATATATATATATATATGCATCATTATTCTTAGGTCACATAATTAGCAGATCGTAGTTATGTACCTAGTTAAATTAACTACCTATCATGTATAAGTGAAAACTATACAGTAGCTACACGTTTATTTATTTGTTGGTAAGTTTGTCATTATGAATCACTCCTTAAGTGATTTAACAGCTTCTGGTGGTTCTGTTTATGACTAGCTCTCTTTCACCTGTGGCTTTGCCCACATGGATGTCGGTTATCGCGATAATTAAAAATATCTTGCGCATTTCAAATATTAATATGGATTGGTTTTAGTAGAATTAAAAAGAACAATCAAACTCACATCCTTTATCTGCGGTAGGAACCAATCAACGACACTTGTTTGTAGGTTTATATATTGTTGTATGGTGTACCGCAAACATCCAATTTAAAGGGAAAGCGTCGACCTTCAATGCAAAAACTGGCGAATGGGCGTACAATAATAAAATTGTTTACACGTCGAATTGTACGTAACTCAATAAGCGGCATCGTAATCTCGAAATGAGGTTTTATTCAATTTACCGTCCGTACGTGATTTGGCGCGATCCTTCGTACAGAAAATAGGACTAAATTAGAAATTCTATCAAAGTTAATCCGTTAAGTACTTATATCGGATGAAATCAGTTGTTCAAATTGCTTTTTAAATATTATGACATAATCTTAATGAAAATTTAAATTAGGTTCATAAAAAATATATTCGAGCAAACAAAAATATATTACAAATCTTTAATGCCATTCATTACTTGCATACGTATATTTAATGCGATCAAATGTAAATGTTTATTCATTCGTAACATTAAGAATCGTAAATATATGTTTGTCTCTATAAAATGCCTTGATGACACTAACATTATCATGGGCCGTTGTAATTTATTAATTAAGGCCACTTGTCTTTTATGTTCGTCTACGACTGGGCTGATAGCTATGGCTCAATATTTATTCATGGTTATAAATGAGTGGGAAGACGTTATTGTCATTACAGAGTATTGCTATTGTTGATCAGTTGTTTATCTTGTTCGCGATTTTTCTTTAAGTATTTTTCACTTTATTTAATTATTAATTGAGTGTTATAATATATATATAGAATAGATGTACCTTACAAATTCAATATGACGTGTGAAAATCACTGAGCTTTCACAAATTGGACAACGACATATCAAAAGGTAAAATCAAACGCAAATAGTGCAATTATACCGTACAATAATCAATAAAGAATACACAGGAGTTGTCGCAATGGCTTGCTGTCTTTACCTTCGTCTATTAATAGAGCATGAAAATTGATTTTTGCTGAATTATTAAAGACTTAGCAGGCCAGTACGTACGTGTATCGAAGTATTCGAAGGTAAATCAATACGATTCCCCACACGAAGAGACTCATTCGTCACATTATTGAAAAGTTGGTACTTTAAATTCGTGTAACAAGATAAAGCGAACAACGGAACTGTTGGTCTAGTTTCAACTATTGTTGGACAGTCAGTGGAATTACATTTATACTTACTGGATACCAGTGTCACTACTGTGGTTGTTTCTAAAGTAGATAAAACCTTGCAGTTTTGTAACTACGAATTTCAGTTTTAAAACATTCAATCTGATAAGTTTTAACTATGTTCTTTTTAAAGTATGTATGTGCTTTCTTTTGGACATATAGTATACTATATCTCGATGTTATAACATAATATAAACGATGTTATAACATCGTTTTTTGATATGTTGAATAGGAACAAACAGTATCAATTTATACACGCCATAATAATAGTATAGTTTAAAATAGTTTCTATATCCGGAACAATATATAACAATTTAGCTGTATCATATAATACGGATTAACCGCTTTTTTATAACAGTTCAATTACATTGTAGAGCGCTCTTTTTATTAGTAGTGATGTATTTTTAGATTGAATCAAGTATCAATTTAGCAGCTCTTAAAATAGTTTCATGAAATTGAGGTTGGTGCTAAAAATATCAATGATAAACGTGTAATTAGTGAACACAATATGTGTTGTTTGTTATACATTACTTTCACTGAAGACTATTGTCTATCGAGAAGCTTTTGTTCATATTGAATAGTGTAGGTAGATGCATAGGTATCTCAACGTGGGCAGAACTGACGGGCATACTGTTTTATAACTCTACGTGCAACCGATATTGTATTTCCCTCCCTAGCACATCCCTACGCACCGTCTCATATTCAATATTACCTCAACGTACATATAAATTCAATTTGCAATAGTGAAAGCTAGACAAGTAAATAAACCCGCCTCCCGAATCTATTTAACAAAGAAAACAATTATTGCCTATTATAAATCTAGCAGAAGCTTATATCACTTGTTTTTCGTAATAGTTGTAGCTCAAGTTTCCTCTACCTGCGATGCCGATGCTCGACTGTTACTTTGTCTCAGAAATAGAAAAGAGTCAGTATAAAGTTGTAGCGAGTTGTCGAGCATAATTGCAGTGTTGTTGGCGTGAAACAAACTTGATGTTCACAAAGGCCATGACCCCTGTGAGCTCGACATTCTTTGTAGCTTGTTGAAAGAAAAAATACGGTACATGGGTAGATTTTATTTCACTTTGATTGTTCTAACGGTAAGCTCAGATTTTATTGGAATATGTTTACTCTGCTTTGCCCTCGAGGTACAAAATGTTTAGTGTTATTAAATGGGTATTGTTCTTGTAACTTCTGTATGTCTTTATCAAATTTGATTGAATAGAAGTTGGAAAGTGTTCTCGTGCTCATGCATACATTATTAAGTTCACTTAATGTTTCAACAAAAGTAAGTCATTTACGTACCTACATATAAAACTCAAACATACGACACGAGGAACTTTCATCTCGATTTCTAAAACAGATACTCCACAACTTTACGTGCCGTCCTCATTTCATACATATATAATGAAGACATATTACACTAACCCTCTTTATTAGGAATATAATGTTCCGTTTTGTTTACTTCGCCTAAGTGAATAACGGATTATTACCTACTTACTATTCCTTTCTTGTACATATACCAATATCATTATGACGAATTCTAGGTTATAGCTTCCATTTTACTTAAGCAATAAGTATTGTCGGCCGTAAAAACAACGAAAGAGGTTTAACTACATACTTTGTTTATTAGGACAGTTTCAATCAAATCTTTATATACTTAAGTACTAGTTCATAAAAAGAAAGCTTGTCTGCTACACTACAATAATGTTTTGTTCGATTAAATTCTTAATGTACCTACCTAATATTTTCTATATATTCGTATCTGATACATTCGTTAAATACCGACGTTATAAAATAGTTACAATGCTATTATTTTATATTCCTCGTAATTGAGTTAGTTCTCTTGAGCAGGATGGCCGTTAACGAGAAAAGTGGTCAGTCGCTATAGCCGTTCGTTAAAGTTAATAGTCTGTACGTCTATCAGCTACATGTTACATTGTAGTACCAATAACTACATACGCAAATAGAACTATAGTCAGATTATGATAAAATATTTCATTTATTTTGACAATATTCTGTTTAAAGGGTGTTTATAAGAAAAGCTTTCAAGAGTTCACATCGGGCATTGTGTCTATCTTAGCCCGTTCGCACACGAGGCGACGAAAGACTCGATACGCGACGATTTTAGTCTCCAATGACGCCGACGCGCGCCTACGTACGAACCTCTATGGTTTGAATGGCGTTATTTGCTTGGATAATAAAATCATCGGCTAGTCGGACTCGCGTCGCCTCGCGTAAGGCTAAAATAGACACACTGCCCGATGTGAACTTCTACAATTAACTGAGAATGTTTTAAACATTGGTCAAATAAATTAATTCAATTTCGTACATTCTACCTAGCTTCCATATAGGTATTTTGAACTAACCAATTCCATTTTCCTGTTCTTTTTTAACAGCCATCACTTATCGCTTTTATAGAGCTCAAAAATCGTTATCAAGAAACTCGTAAACAACATGAATTAACGGCGTACTCAAATCAAACAGGAAAACTATCGTATATAGGAATATAGCGAACTTGATACGACACGTAATAAAAGCTAGCATTAGAAAAGATGCTGCATTTGTTCGGCTACCTTATATATACAATCGTTATAAATTTTTCTCCTTATCAAATAGTAGGATAAAATATGTGTACACTATACCTACTATACTGACTCTGTAATTTTACTCGTAAATTGGACAATATTGG